>CM038675.1:254631582-255237625 GCA_021605145.1 Aegilops bicornis | reverse complement strand
CACGCCCACTGGGTGGGTGCGGAGGCGGACGGGCCCGTTGAATCGGGCGCTTTGGGACGTCAAGCCAAAAATCCGAGCCGAGGGCGAAGCCATCGTGAAAACAAGGCGCCTCTGGCATCGCGAGAGGCCGCCCGTCACGCTTCTTCTTCTTTGTTTCGTTTCTTGTGCTTCTCTCGGTGGGGCTACATTCGCCGCAATGTAGTCCCGAGTTTCGGGCGGCTGCTGGCCGAGGCGGTCGTAACTCTAATCGGCGAAGTTCAAGCACTAACACTTATGCGAAATTTTTGTCACAGGATTACCACAATCTCGCGTGACTGCCTTTCAACTCAACGCCCGTGAGGTGGCTGTTGGACCGCCGACTTGCTCGGAAAGCGTAGTAAGTCCTCTTCTTTTTCGGTAAGGCCGCTGGCGCACTCCGCTGGCTGTAGTCCCCGAGATTCAGCTGCTCACGAGCAGTCGGGCGGATCTCGACAACTATTCTTCTTTCTGTTGATGACTCCTTTTTTCGCGCGCAGCGGTAGCTGCACCTGCTTGTAATCCCGAGATTGGTTGGCTATGCTGACGTCAGTCGGGCGGATCTCCCAGCGGCTACTTCTTCTTTGTTGGAAACTCATTTGTTTTCTTCTTTCTTCCAAAGAGGCCAACTGCTACCTTTGCAGCAGCAGCTGCTAAAGGCAAAAACACCGCGCTTCTGGCGCCAAGGAGGAGGAGTGCAGCAATATGTAGCCGACCGGCCCAGTCACGCGGTCACATGCTCGCGAGAATGAAGGAGCTCCTCAGAAAGGAGCCGAAGGAGGCGGAGGACAAGGAGGCCGGCCTCCTTGCTAGGGATTCATGACGTAACGCTTCCTCCTGGTGACAAGGAGGCGATCTTGATTCCAGGCTTCCACGGGATCCGAGGATATAGTGGAGTAGTGGAGCCTCCCTCATTTTTCTTCTTTCTTATTTCTTAGAAGAGTGGTGGCCGAAGCTTCCACGGTGCTAATTTTGTTCTTCCCTTACTGTCTTGACGATGACTACTTCCCACTGGCCAATGGGATGCCATGAACCAGGCCATTGAAGGCGATCGCTTGAAAATGAAGGCGGGGCAGCCTTGAATATTGCGCCGTAGCGCTGAACCATTATGAGCAGATCCACGAGCATCGAGGCCGATCCTACGGCAGCTCACCGGATCTTGTCTTGGCTCGACCTTCAGCGCTGAGGCGTCGCCACTCTGTGTGGGACATGCTTGTTTCTTGTGCACCCCAGTCGGATACCGACTAAGTGGAAGTAGTGACCCGGCCAGTCTTGAGGCCTTGGAAGGGCTCTTGACCCCGGCCAGATGGCAGACCTTGGAGTCCCGTCAAGCGTGGGTACCAGCTGAGTCTCTGTTGTTGGCCCCATTCCGGTGGAGGCTCGGGAGGAGTTGGCGGTCGTGGAAGTCGATCTCGTCAAGTCTTGGCGTCGATCGCCGGAGCCTAGCGACACCATATCTTAGATCTCGGGCGGGTTATAGCGTGTACGGCGTATCGAAATAGTTGATCGAACCAGGACGACAGCGAGGACAAGCCGGAGGTGATCGCTTGAGCGAGAAGAAAAGGCAAGGTGGCGGAGGAGGCGAAGAGGAGGCGCTTGAGGTCCGGAAGCGAATGACCGCCTACACTTTCGACCGATCAAGGCCTCGACGAGCCCACGCCGTCGGAAAGGCCAAGTGCATTTGAAGCGTAAAGCAGAGACCGACCAGCCAGCCACTCCGACAACGGCATCGCCCACTCCTCGATCCTTGAACTGTCTGCTTGCTTCCTAGGCCGCCATTTTATCTTTGACTTCACATCCTATTAGTCTTGACAGAACTTATTAATTTTGCACAATTCCACCCGTCAGGTGTATCTTGAACTTACATTGAAGATCGGCAAGAGCCTTTACTAACTCTTAAATATTTTTCCGAAGTTCTATCTTTTTCTTGCTTCTTGCTCTTTAGCTTTTTTCCTTTGCCGCCTTCCCTTGGTTGCCGCTCCTTGCGCAGCCAAACAGCAGCTCTAGCGGTGATCTTGGCTCAGAAATACTCAACTACTTTTGGGAAGGCAAGTATAAGCCGATTTGAACTATTTATCAGAGTTAAGTAGAAAGCGGTGGACCATTGCTCAATAGTCGATTAAGTAAGAAGCGATTTAAGCCGAAGCTTAAACTATGCACATGCTTTGTGTCCATGGCCATTTTTCATGTGGGCACCCTTTCTACCTTACTCCCTTGCAACCGTGAAGTTGGCTCTCTGAGCTGCTTTGACCACAGCGAGGAGGCGACTTAAGTACCACACATTACTTGTCCATTGCAGGAAGCATTTCATAGTACAAAGCAATGGCGAATCCCCGGGCAGACTAGTGGGACCGGTGCCTAGCAACAAGAAATGTACTCATAGGCATAATTCTTATCATCTGAGATGATAAAGAGGTCAGTCCCAGAAGCTTTATCTCGGGGACAGAGCTCTTAAATGCGTTAATACATAAGGTAACATGTTTATCTTTGCATCAAGTGTAAAATCTTGAGGAGATTTGCATTCCATAACCCGCTCCTGTCTCCTTGCCGGAGTCGTCCCCTCTTGCACCCTTCGAGGGCTTCGAGCATCGATCAGGTAGTAGGAGTCGTTGCCCAACACTTGCCTGTGATGATGAAGGGGAGCCTTCCCAAAGTATTTGAGAGCTTGTCTTTGGCGGCCGTTATTTGAATCTGGCCCAAGACACGAGGTCTCCTTCTGGGAAAGATCTCGTCTTGACCTTCCGGGTGTAATGTCAGTAGCAGGGCTCTCTTGGTGGTAGATCTTTGGGCCAGGCTGAGTGCCACCAGCCTGACCCTCTTCAATGGTCTGACACCCGATCTTGTCGTGCTTCTTCCGCCTCCTCTTCGATTATACATGAGAGTGGCTTTCGAGGAGTCGAATTCTATGTCAGATTAGGATGGCGGCAGCACCGCAAATGAGCGAGGAAAGAAGGCGTGAAGCCAGTTGACGATTTTGGAGTTGTCTTGTGCAGAAGCTCAGGAGAGGGCCCAGGTAGCGGCAACTTCGTTGAGCCGACGGCCGGTCGAGCGCTTCCAAAGGCTTCGACCGGTCGAGGAAGCTTGATGCGGACAAGATGAGGCCGTTTGCTTTCGCTCCACTGGCCCGGATTTAACTCACGGATGGGGCGAAAGGACCTTCAGAATCGATCGGATCTCGCATCGTCTGAAAGCAGACCAAAGCGCCTTTAGCAAAGTTTGTGCCATTAGCCGTTGATGATCTTTGTGCGGTATGCCATACTGGGATGGTGATCTTAGAGATGAGCGTCACTGTGGTCGGACTGTTCAACTTCTTGGTGGTTTGACTTCTATCCACTTGGTGAGCAATCCCGCATGACAAGCCAGATGGAGTCATGCCACCTCAGCGGCTGTTTTGAATGGTCCCACCATGTCCGAGCCCCTGGTGACAAGGACCGGGGCAATGGGAATAGTCTTCTTGAGTAGAAGCCGGCTGATGTGGCTTGGAGCGAATTTCACGGCACCCTTTACGTTTTTTGGACCAAGTCCTTGGCGTCTTCTAGGCGGTCGACGAGAAAAAAACCATGGCGGAAGGCTTTTAGCGACAAAGTGCCCTTGAAGTAAGCGTGGTGGCCACACTGCGCCTTGATGGATATCTTTGAGAATGCAGCAGCCTTGCTCCGGCTCCACGCGAGCGGCTGGTAGACACCGATTGACACCCATGCCTCTAGACTCTCGGTTGACTATAGTGTAGGCTGCTGCCGGCGTTGCACTGCTAAGACGAGATCCTCATCGATCGGCGCTCTTTCTTCACCAGGAAATTGAGGATGGGCAGGGCCTGAAGGTCTTGTAGATTTCATTGTCGGGACTACCCAGCAGGCCAAAGCGGTTAGTAGGCTAATGAGTTGGAGTCAATGACTGCTTCTTTGAGTCGATGAAGTCCCAGGTCGATTGATGCGATCGAACCGAGCGAGCTAAAGTCCCAGGCTGGCAATTTACGGATTCAAGATGCAGTTAAAGTCCCACGGGTCTATGTCAGCCCCAGACACTACCAGGTAGTGCCGTGGCCTTAAACCCGCTGGAGCTCTCGTCGGATCCAAGCGCTTCGGGAGGAGCCAACACCAGCTCAAAATCTGACTCTGGCGATATGAAAGCGTGACAGGCGGCTTGAGGAGGCGTTGAAGAAGCGGCAGCGATCGGTAATGTAGCCAGGTGGAGCCGATTCGTGCGAAACCTTACCTTGCTCGTTATGGATTTCTTAGCACATGGCGAAACTTCGCACCCTTGAAAATATCCTTTGAAATTTCTTTGTCTGAGGAAAGCGGTAGCTCACCATGTTTGCATCTTTGGCGTCCCAGTCGCCTGGCGACTATTGGACCACCAAGTCAGAGTCACCATAGCACAAAGATGGCGAATGCTGAAACTCTTTAACAAGTCGTAACCCGTGAATAGGTACCTCATATTCGGCGGCGATGTTGTTGGAGAAATGACGATAATGGATTTGCGGCTAGAACGAGCTTGTGCCCCTTTGGGAGAGGTGAGTGAGGATGCGTCTGGCTCCCCAAACCGGTGCGCATCTTGGAACCATCAAAATGCATCCTTGCTAATGGGTGGAGCTCGAGAAAGACAGCAGCAAGGCAGTACTTTTTGAGTCTCGGCCCGGTTGACGAAATCGAACACTGCTTGTGACTTGATGGCGGTGCGAGGCTGCTTAGTAGGATGGTGTGAGGGGGCCAAATCTATGGCTCCATTTGGGTCCACTCGACCCGAAGCATCTCGGCTACTCAATGATCTCGGCCGAGTGAGTAATGCAAGGCACCTCGGCGATTGGGTGCTCTTGCAAATCTGGCTTCAATTTCTTGGTGTGCAAAGTGCACGCCTGTAAGCGCATCTTCTCGTATTGATGTGGGGGGTAGTTTTTGCTTGGAGGTCGACAATACTTCTCTTAAATAATATACCAGTCTACCCCTGGACCTGCAGTGCCCTTCTTGCCTTCCTAGTTGCGGCTCTACCACAATAGTGTCTGTGACCGACCCACGGTCGTGTGGCTGCGATGTAGAGGAGCATGGGCTCCTTAGGAGCCTGGAGCTGGCAGATGTGGAGTAGTCAACATCTTCTTGAGCTGGAGAAAAGCTTCGATCTCGCCTTGCAATCGCTCCACTCGAAAAAGTGGTTTTCTTCATGAAGTACGAGGTGATGCAGGGAAGAGCCTTCTCACCCGACCCGATCGATGAATCGGTACCGATGGATGCCAAGCAGCCCGGTGAACTTCTCGCCAAGCATCTAGCGCCGGGTGGGTATTACTCTCATCCTCTCGATGGCCTTGATCTTCCGCAGGGTTGCACTCTGGCGTCGCTGTTACGAGATCGAGAATCCAAAGATGCTTTGGCGGGCCGGTACTCGAAGATGCACTTCTCTCTGGTTAAGCTTGATTTGGAACCGGGCGAGGTTCTCAAAGGTCTCCTTGAGGTCTTCTATTAGCGTTCTCACAGCTATAAAATCTCCGCTCTTTCACCACATGGTCACGCCGCCCACGTGAACGCGGGCGTTTACTGCCGAAGTTAGCTTGAGGAGGCACTTACGCATCTGGCGTTGAACAGTGGCGCCGGCGCATTCCTCAAGCCGTAATGTCATGGTCAGAAGTAGCGTAAGAGCTCCCTAAATGGTGTGATGAAAGGCGGTCTTGACTGTCGGCCGAAGTTCAGTACTTTTTGATCACGGTGGTATCACTGAATATGCATCCAAAAAAACTCAACGGCTCGCATTCGGGTCAAGTGGAGTCTATCACTTCGTCGCATCCTCGGCAAAGCAAACGGGTTCTTGGGGCATGCTTTGTTGAGGCTGGTGTAATCAATACACATACGCCCATCGCTTGTTTCTTCCTTCAAAGACAAGGACCGGGTTGGCCACCACTCTGGAAAGAACACCTCCATGATTTAAAATGACGCTGCGGCGGCAAATGGCTATCTCTTCTCCAACGACTCTTCTCTTCTCTTCGTGACAGTGGCAAAGGGCTGCCCTGATCTGGTTTGGCATCAGGCGGAAATGTAACTTGTGCTTTCGGCGAAATCCGTCCGGGACACCCGGCATGTCTTTGGGGACCATGCAAAGATGTCCGAATCTCACGGAGGGGAATTGGTGAGCTTCGCCTTCCTATTATTTGCATCACGAGGTTTGTACCTATGACGGCCCGTACCTCTCCGGTGCTTTCACGGGTCCAAGGGTATCTTCTTTGTCTCTTTCGGCGGCTTTAACGAGCAGGCCTCGACTTCCGACTCCTTGGGATCCCTAAGCGACATCTCCGCCGCTTGCTCCGCCATTTCCACTCGAACGGTCAAGGAGGCCGCTTCTCACCAAGGATCCACGAGGGACTTCCGCCAACCGATCGCTTCTCACTTGTAGTGGGCGACTTTTCTCAGTGAGTAAATCGCTTTCGGCCATGGTCGAGAATCCCTTGGAACTCCGTGCATTCTTCTACATTTTAGAATGTAGGCATAGTGGGGACACGCCATGAACTTGCCAGAAATGCCAGGCTTGGGCCAGCCAAATGGTGCGGTGGTATGGGCTCTCAAGTCCACCACTTCAAACCAGATCGGCTCTCGGCGGAAGTGATCTTTGTTTCCAAAGTTGTGGACGTCTATCTCAGATCTTGCCAGATTGGTGAGCAGGAAAGGTGTGAACTATGCCATGGAAAATGATAGTCCTACCGGACTGAAGCTGCCTTTGTTTGATTCTCTAACTTTCTTATGGTGTCTTTGTACAGATGTTGATCTTTGCTGCCGCCATCTATCGTAATCCTCGGGAGAAATGAGCTGCATCGCCTATACATGTGGCAAAGGTGGCATCCAAAACCAGAGCATAGGAGCCGGAGTTGAGCATCACTTACGGGTGGTCGGCTCTGCTTCCAGGCGGATGGGGCTTCTCGCACCATCGTGCATGAACTCCGGGATCTCTCGATGCTATCGCGTGATTCACTTCTTCTTCGTACGCAACCCATACAATGCATGGGTCATCAGCCACGCCGGTGTGAACACGACATAAAGCTTCTGCGTGCTCTTCTCGATACTCATATCTTGTATGGCTCCGACCGGGTCTCGACAACCGCAATTTGCTTTGGGCGGAGGAGGAGGCGGCTGCCCAAGCAGCGGGGAGGCAAGAGGCCGCCTCCTTGGCGATCCCCGGTGAGCCAATGGCACTTCCGAGTGGTGTGGTTGGACGGCTGCTAGCTTACCACCGGTGGAATTTTGCGGTGGTGCATCTAGAGAGTCTGCTCATATGAAAAAGCCCGACAGCCAACTGGGCTTGCCGCCCTTCCTCGCGCTTTGGACGCGAGGCTCGCTGGTCTTTCGACCGGCTGCCACCTGCGGGCCGGTGGAAGCCGGCCACTACGTGTGCTCGCAGCCAATGGTCATTGGCCCCTGTTGGATTGACGCAGCATTGGTGGTTTCATCTTGGCAAGTTAGGAGCCCGAGGGGCCACTTCTTCCGAGATGCATCGACTTGGGATCTCTGCACCTTCATGGAGGAGAGTCGGTCATGTGGCGTGTTGTCTCGCTATGATCAATCGAAGCTTCGTCGAGGGTCGTCCTGGCCTCGTCACCGAGGGAGTCGGTGCTTGAGTGAGGGTGCCTTCTACCGCACCCGGCGGTGAAAGTACTTCGATGGTCTCGCACCTCGTGCATGCCTTCGCAAGAAGTTTAGGGAGCTTCGGCCCTGGCCACAGTGAGGTAATGTAGTGCGCAGTCGAGCTCATTGGGTCCCTTCTGCACGCTACAAGAAGGAGAAGCTGGCGGGGCTTGGCGCGGCAACGCTTGTACATCTTTGGTGGAGTTGCAGACGAATAGCGTCGAAGTGAACTCCGACCCATTTGCTTATCTTTGCGAAGGGGTTTTGAATTCGCTGACAGACCATGTCCCAAGAAATTGTGCTAACTTGGAGCATGAGCGAAAGCGTATTCCACAAAGCAACACACTTGTTCAGCTGTTCGCTATCTTCGCCGGGATTTGTGGAGTAAGTCGACCAGCCGGTCCTCCCGGCTTCACGGGCGGTGTATTTAGGCGTAAGTCTCTTGGGATGCGTGAACCCTTTGGGAAGGCTGCGTCTCGAATGTGGGGGCGGCCAAAGCTGCACGGCGGACTAGCCCAACTCATCTTCTTCTTCTAGTGCCGTGGACCGATGGAGATGTGGTCGATCCGGTGGCGGGCATCGTTCTCTCCGACCTCCCTCTCGGCGGCCAAGGCCCGGTAGCCCTGAGTGTCGGAGTGATCAACGGTGCGGCGCGGGAGGGACGCGCCTTTTCCCTCGCGAGGGGGAGGGAGGCGGATCAGTCATCCCGTAAATCGTCCCTTTGCCGCTCTAGTGGCGGCCCGGAGTCTTTGGTCGCGCTCTATGGTGAGACCACGAAGTCCGACTGCGCCGGGCAGCAGCGGTCTCCTTGTCTCTTCTTGCTGGTCGCCTCCTTGATCTCGGCGGGGAAGCGGAATCGTCGTTTCGCGGTGTGGTGCCTCGGTGCGGCAGCCGGCCTCGCGTGCCTTCGGCGGCAGCCTGCGAAGGCCGAGGAGCGGACGCCGCCTCCGCCATTTGGCGATGTTCCTCTCCCTAATTTGTCCAGCTCTTCGCCCGCTGGGCAGCCGGATGTTTTCGCGGTGGTATAGATCGAAGCGATCTGCCCGAACGAGTTGGAGATGCCCACGCCCGTCTGCCGACCCACGCCAAAGCTGGGCCCGGCGGTAGGCCAGGCGTGTCGCCCAGCCCTGTACGATCCATCTCTCGTTGGTAGGCTTCGACAGGCGTCTCATGCTGGCGACTTCTTGGCGCCCTCGGCGAAGCTGGATGTGGCGTCCTTCCGATGCATATCGGCGTCGGCGTCTTCTCGGGATGGGCGTCGTTGGTCTTCCAAAGGTCTGCGTCGGCGGGTCGCGGGCACTCTGCGCCGGAGTGCTGCCGTGACCGATGAAGCACCTTCGTGACGTGCTTCCGCTCCCAGCGAGGAGGGATGCTCGTCGTGAGACCACCACGTTAGTGGGAGGAACGCGTCAGCGTCTGATGTCGAGTCGACCAGCATCGGGTCGGTGGAGCCTACAGACTCTAGGTCCACAGCTGGCTCGCTGGTGACGTGAATTTGATCGAGGAGGCCCACGAGGCGGCTCTCGGGGCCGTTTGTGCCCGCGTCGGACGTGGGCTCGCCGGAGAGGTGGACCTCGCCCATGAGATCAGCGAGGCAACTTGCCGCGCAGGCGACTTCCGCGCCATGCAGCACGTCGGCGTAGACTCCGTCTGGCGTGCCGGGCCAGCGCTTCGCCAGAGAGGAAAAGGGTTCCGTCCATAACTTGAGTCTCCTGGACGACGGTGCACCCTACACGGCGAGCGCCAAATGCTCGGGGGGTTGGTGCGACATATGCCAATGGATGGCTTATCATGGTGGGAAGCGTAGAACGTCGCCGGTGCCCGGAAGCGGGATGAGGCGTAGACACGAACGCCATCGTACTTTACCCAGGTTCGGGGCTCTCCTAGGAGATAACACCCCTAGTCCTGCTCTGCGAGTTCTCCGCATGATCACTAAGGCACAAGTGAATACACAGGTGCTCCTCGAGGTGTATGCTAGAGGTAGGAGATGGCAAGGCTAGCTCTCTCCTTCCTCTATGATCTGGTCTAGTTCTAACAAGTTGGGAACCCTTTACATGGGTGCCCTGGGGGTTTATATAGGCCTACCCCCAGGGGTACATTGGTAATCCGGCCCAAGCGTAGGGCCGGCACGTCCCGATCTCTTCGAGTCGCCGTCTTCTCCCACCGGCCAGTGGGGCCCGCCGCTGGTGGGCCCTGCCCGGCTGGTTGGAATGCAGAGGCCGATAGGCCATTACCGCCCGCTCCGGTCTTATCCTCAGCGGTGATGCTGTGGCTGTGCCTCTAATAGCCGCAGGCTTGGTGGGAATTGTCGTATATGGCTCTGACTCTCGCCGCTTTGTGAGCGATTCTTGTAACCACTCCTATCTCGTCTAGGTTAATGGCGCGTGGGTCCCAGGAAGGCGGGCCCGACTCCTAGGGGCGACCTCCCTCGGTTCGATTGGTAGGGCTCTTGTAAGTCTTCACGGACTCTCATGGTAGGTGGGGCCCATCATCCTTGGGCCGTCTGGGAGCGGAGATCTTCGCGATCTACGGCCTTGCTGTGGCCATGCCAGCCCTACAAGGGGAGGTATAGAGCTACTTGTAGCCATTCCATGTCCCGTCCCGCTTGATGAGGGCATGGGTCTCGCAGGTGCCGCGGGCTGACTCCTCGGGTCCGGCTTCTCTAGAAGCCGCCCGATATGAGTCGGCTTGACTTGGCCTTGCCTCCAGGACTCGGCCTTTTATGGGAAGCCGACTATTCCTCCAGCCGGCCTCCAGGAGGCGGCTCTTCATCTTTGTCGGCGTTCTAGGAACGGGGGTCCCCAGACTTGCATGCCTGCGGCCTGCGGCGTGGCTCAAGTGGTGGCCCAGTACGACCCATATTCATCAGCACAAGACTCAGTTCCCTCGCGAGGGGCCAAGCCTCGCGGGGCGGACGACGCAAGGCTTCCTTAGGGACGGCCTCGCCAGGCAGGCACACGCGGAGGCGGAAAGATCAAGGCAGGGTACCTCATGAGGTGCTCGTGACGCAAGCCGTGACGATCGAGGTCAGTAGGCGCCAAAGTGGCACGGCTGCCTGCGTGTCCTTGTTTCCTCTTTGGTGCAAAGGGGCAAGTACAGTGGAGTACCGAGGCATCAGCAAAGGTTGCCATTCGGTCTGTGAGACCAAGACCAGCTGGCGGCAGGATGGAGGTCACCGTGGAGCCCAAGCGTCATCGCCAAGCAGCTTTTGGCGGCCAAGACCAACTTTAGTCGGGATAACTTGTACTAGATGTTCCCCTTGAAATGGTGGTTGTTGGCGCCCTTCCCGCTCAATATTTGAGGAGGCCCGGGGCCTCTATAAATAGAACTAGCCACCACAGAGTAGAGGCATCTGATAGAGCCCTAGCAGAGAGGGAGAGAGGCGATCGAACTCACCCAAGCAGTTCATCACACCAGCTCAAGAACACCTCTTGCGGGGCTGTTCTTCCCTCTGTACTGTTCATCATTAGCCCCTGAGGCAATCCACCACACCACACACTGGAGTAGGGTATTACACCCTAGCGGTGGCCGAACCGATATAAATCTCGTGTCCCTTGTGTTGTTCATCGTTTCGGCTTAGATCTCATGAGGCGATGGGACGTTGATCGGTAGGGAGAGATCTTCGTCGCACCCGGTGTTCGAACCTTAAGTGGGTCTGCCAAACATAACATCCGACATTTGGCGGCGCCCGGTAGAGAGTGCGCCGAATCTTTCTTCACGTCCTATGTTCCATGGCGTCACCACCTCCATGTCCGGCAACCCGACGGCGAAGTCCAACTGCTGGGCGGCATGGCCTGCCCATGCCGCGTCAGCTTCGCCCCAAGGTGACCTCAACCCTGCACCTCGGGCAGCCAGCGCCAGCCAGCAGCTGCGGACGCGGGCGGCGTCAGCCGCCCCTCACTCCCACGACAAGTGCGATCTGCGGTAGCCATGGAGCCTCAATCCATTGCAGCCACGCGGTGCCGCACCCGGCCGAGATCGAGCAAACATGAAGGTCAGCGCTCCACAGTGGCGCTTGAGCCGCTGCGCAGCTGTGAAAGCGGCGGCGGCGTCTTGCCGGCAACGCGTCGCCGAGCTCCTGGATGCCGCTGCATCGGGGGCTCCCCCGTTCTGCGTCCAACTCCCACCCCAGGCGCCAGGAGGATCACGAGGCGGGCCGATCCGCGCCCTCGCGCCCCCGGGCTCGCCTCAAGGCTTCATCAACACCGGCCTTGACCATTGGGCGGCGGGGTTCTTGGCACCGCCCTTGGTAAGCGAGGACATGCGCGTTGCTGCCTTTCTCCCCAGCGGGCCGCCACCTTACCGCCCCCAAGCTGGAGCCTCAAGCCGAGCTGCATGGCGGGCGGAGCATCATGGCGAGGCCTTTGGGTTGGTGGCCCCGGAGGCCTACGTGCCCCGCTTGGTGGATCGATGGTACTCGCCGGAGGAAGACCCGGAGTGATCCTTGGGCCAGGCTAGGAGGAAGAGGCGCCAGAAGCTGAGCTCTTTCAGGAGCCTCACGGGAGCCTCGACAACTACTGGGTACCACTAATTCCTCAGGAGGAGGCTTATGCTAACCATGGGTCACAGGAGGTTCAGGTCACCACAGCAGATGGCTGCCCTAGTGCGGCAATCTCCTTCCGCTCAGGAGGAGGGCATTGGGGGCAGCAGGAGAGGGGTCGGGAGCCAGGCTCCTCCCAGCGTCTTGAACAAGGAGTTCTTCGAGGTAGGCCTACTGCCGGAGGTGCAGGGGCTGCCCGGGAGAGGGACCAGTGGTCGTCGGGGAACCGGGCATCCCCTTTCCCCATTGGCATTGTCCTGGTTTCACGGTCGCCGTCGATGGGGTCGAGGGTATGGCGCAAGGCGTGGCCCCTCATCCGCGATATGAAGCAAGGCAGTACTGTGAAGAAGGCCTGGGGCCTGAAGCTCACCGCCCGTGACACTCTCACGTAATAACGAGTTGGGGCTGTACACGCCCCGGAGTCTCCGGAGAGCCGCCCTCGGGCCTCGGGAGCTCCCGCCCACGCCTAGTGGCAGCACTTAGCTCCGCGATGGTGAGAAGACATCGAAGACTAGACTAGGTGCCGGATGCGGCCTTTTGCTTTTGCTTTCTTTCTCTTGCGAACAAGCTTTCTTGCTTCGGATCTAAGTTGGAGTCGAATTTGTGTTTGCGTATGCGGGAAGGGGTGTAGCATCTTATTCGCGTGCTTTCTCGTGCTCCTATTTCCGCTCAAGTTGAAATTCACACTAGTTGCCTCCCTCTCACGGGCCCCTCGCGAGTGGGGCAGGGCTCAGCACGTGCACCCGCCGTCCCGCGGCCGGTGTTCGCTCCAGCCAGGCCCTCGCCGCATGATCGAATGGGACCCCCATGGGCCCTCGAATGCACACCACAAGCTCACTCGAGGCACACCAAGACAAAGGTAAAACCACTATGACCTATCCATCACGACGATCACGGCATCACGCGAGCACTTTCGTCGGGCGTAATCTTGACAACACATAGGCAACAATTTTCTTACATGAGGGGCTTCCCCTCCCAAAATGCTCTCACAACCTTCAGGGCCACGCCCAAGTCTCTTCCTGCGCAGGGAAAGAAGTGGGAGGAAGCGCGGGGTTAATCGGACAAATCGCTCGACGCATCTCCCAAGGCATCCCCGGAGGCGTCGCTGGCACCACCGTCGTCGTTGCCAGCCTCTTCATCACCATTGTTGGTGCCGTTTCCTCCGTCGTTCACCACGACGCCTTCATCGACAGCAATGATCACCCCGTCGTTGTCAGAACTGAAGGCCCGGACGAGCGCATCAACGTTGTCCTCCACCCACCTCGCCAGGTCGCCTCGGATCGCCTCAGGCACCAGGGTGATGGCGGCATCGAAGTCGAAAAGGGGATCGAGGTTCTGAAGATGGCTAAAGACGTGGGATAATTCCCACGCGAGCAGGCCACGGCTCCGTTCTTTCACTAGCTGGCGAGACCTCTCAGAGCGGTTCTCCAGATGCGTCACCACATCAGTGAAGAACTGGAGGTTGCCGGCGTAGTTGGTCACGCGCGACTCCTCGGCGGCAGCCTCGCAGATGTTGCCCAAGGCCGTGTTGGCCCTTTCCCTAAGCGTTCGGAGCATGGGGCCGTGCATGTGCTCCAACGTCTGCTGCTGGCAGATCTCGTTCGCATTCCTCTCTGCGACGGCCTCGGCATTATCAACCCGCCATTGAAGAAGAAGCAGTTCGGTGCGGGAGGAGGCTAGCTCGTCCTGCGCCGAGCTTAGCGTGGCAGCGGTGGCCTCCGCTCTTTGTGTGGCTTCAGTCAACCTGGTCTCGAGGCGGCACAGTCCTGCCTGCGTGGCCTCAGCCCCGATCGCTCCGGCCGCTCTTCATACTTTCGCGCTCAAGGCGAGGCGAGCCTCCGCCACCGATGGTCGATCTCCTCCTGGATCCGGGCCTCCTAGCAGCGCCGACATCGTCCTTTGCACAGGCAACCCTGGCGCTCCTCGTCTCCAACCGCTCCGAGATAAAGGTTGCTCTCGGCGATCTCGGCGTCGGCGTTTCCTCACGCCTCGGGAGCTCCTCCTCTTGGCCAGGTCCTCCCTTGAGTGCAAAGGCGGATCGGGCGAGGCTCCACCTGTGCTCGAGGCTGCACAGTCCCCGAGCTCCCACGCGCTCCTCCGCAGCTTCGTCGCTTGTCGGCCTCCTGAGCTTCTTCAAGGGCGGGCACGAGCCTCCCGAAGAGGCCGCCGAGACACCGGCCTTGGCATTCATGATCGCCACGCTGGTGGCGTGGCAAAGACCAACAAACCGCCGGCTTGCGTGGCTCCTCGACCAGCCCTCAAGCCTTGACTTGAGATCGCGGCGTCTTCGGCCTTGACTACTCGCGCCGAGCTATTGCTTGCATCGACGATCGGCACGGAGGAACTCTTGGCGGAGAACTCTGCGCTCCCGCGCACACCCAAGCACGTCATGAACACCATCCTCCGCCGTCGACACCGGCGGAGGGCCTTGAGGCGGTTCGCCCCCTCTCGGCAGGGGGCTGGGGGCTGGGGGCTAGTGCCCCTGTGATTGCCGGGCGGGCCCCGTGAGGGACCCAGCCTGCCGTCGATCTACCTTCCGCTGGGGACCCGAAGATCGGCTTCAGCCACTCGCCACCGATGATCCATGAAGGAGCTCGGGGCAAGCTAGATGTGCCCAGGGAAGGCTCACGAGGGAAGAAGCTGGCGCTTCTGACGGGATCAAAGGCCGCGCCGCAGGGGCGGCTGCCCTCTCGTGAAAACTTGCACCCAAAGGCGGCCTTGTGAACCGAGGTAGTTGAGGTTGGTGCCACAGGAGGAGCCTGAGGGAGTGGCTCTTCAGCTGGCTTCGTGGGCTCGTCAGAGGGAATCCTGAAAGGCCACAGTCAGCAAAAAGAGGGGCAGACAAGGAACCATGAGAAGGGGAGACTTACTCGTCCATGGCGAAGTACTTCCTGTGCTTCAACGGGCGGTGCGGGCACTCATCACCACCGGAAGCCTCTTTCCTCTTGTGAAGGGCCTCGAAATCTATGCGGAACCGGCCCAAGTTCGCGACGAGAGGGCCGGCGCGCGGCATAAGAGCCGAATCATCAGGCCGGCCTGCATCAGGAGCACCAGCCAGAGGGGAGCAATCAGACACCACCTCTTGGTGGCCTGACGGGATCTCGGGGGCTTTAGCCTCGGGAATGCCACGACGCGTTCCCTTGTCAGCTACCACCTCGCGAGGGGTACCATCAGCTCCGGAGGAGGGCGCCTCGGGAGCCCCACGCGACATCAGCACCTCGACGCCAGGCCCCTCGGCTCCCGCCAATCCTTGCCTCCCTGCAACGACTCCTGAGGCGAGGTCGGTGCGGGCAGCCGGGGGAAGGACCACGGACTCCTGATTCTCGCGAGGCCCCACAAGGTTGGCTGGGCGCAGCCCCCATTCGTCGAAGCAAGGCATCTGCCTTGCGAAATTAAACCCTGTTCTACAAAGATACAGCTGAGGCGCCCCATGACCAGCTTCTGCCCGAGGAGGGTCAGCCCATCGGGACCAATGACACCTTCTTCAACGTCTCCGGTGCAAGATCCCCTTCCTGGAGCCTCATACGGTCCTGGCGACCGATGTAAGTCCACATTGGGCGGGAATGGCGCTGGAGAGGAGTGATGCGGCGCCAGAGGAACTCCTTCACCACCTTGGGCGCCGTCACCTCGAGCCCCCTCAACCTCTCGAAGCGATTCCAGATGAAGGCAAGTTGGGGGCTCGTGAGTTTTTCGTGATCCCAACCAGGGTTGGGAATAGCAGGCAGCATTGGGTGTGCGAGCAGGGGGCTGGGCACCCCAACGTCCACATACAGCCACCGCTCCCGGAACCCACTCGTGGAAGGTGGGAGGCTGAAATCGATCCCTGAAGCGACCGTCTCCCGCACGGCCTGGAAGCTCATGCACCCCAAACACTGGGAGGGATCAGACAAGCGCAGCGAGAAGAAGTGGCGCAGAAGGGCAACAGGAGGGGGAATCCCCACCATGGCCTCGTAGACGAAGGCGAAGACAGCAAGCAGAGCAATGGATTGCGGGCCAAGATGCATCATGAGGATCTGGTAATGGGAGAGCACCGCATTGAAGAAGGCGGAGAAGGGGGGAACCAGGCCTGCCCACAAGGCGTCGCCGAAGAATCGGACCTCCATGACAACCCTATCGAAGGAGGCGAGGGACGCGGGCTTGACCTCGTCTTCCCGCACTCATTGAAGCTAGAGGCAAGCGCAGAGCAGACCTTCTCCAGGGCCTCCAGATTGAGTATGAGCGATTTGTCGACGGCGGGAGCAACCGCCGGGGGCGTGTTGGTCGAGGGCGCGGGTTTCTTCCCCTTGCCCTTTTTCGTCGGCGCCATGGCAATGGGATGGGGGAAGAGCTTGAGATGGATTGGAGGCAGAAGCAGAGGCCCGAGGAGGAAGGAGGAACAAGAAGTGCGCAGGCTGTGAAGGGAGAATAACTGTGTACAAATCTCGTGGCCGCCTAGCCAGGCGCATGATGAGGGAGCTGCGTGGGAAGCAGGCGACGCCCCACGTCAATCAACCGCCATCACGGCGCCTAAGGTCAGAGGGCTGATGGGGCCCGCGGTGCTCCGCACTTGCCCCCTCGCTTCTCCGCTAAGCCAAGTCCGAGCGCGCCTTGGGCCCGGGGGCTACTGTTGGCGTTCTGGGAACGGGGGTGAAGGAGTCCTGGATTAGGGGGTATCCAGACAGCCGGACTGTATACAACGTCCGGACTATCGAAGCATGAAGATACAAGACTCAAGACTTCAACCCGTGTCCGGATGGGACTTTCCTTGGCGTGGAAGGCAAGCTTGGCGATCCGGATATTATATTTCCTTCCTTGTAACCGACTCCATGTAAACCCTAGCCCTCTCCGGTGTCTATATAAATCGGGGAGGTTGGTCCTTAGAAGGCCGATCACAATTACAATCATACCATCATAAACTAGCTTCTAGGGTTTAGCCTCTACGATCTCGTGGTAGATCTACTCTTGTACTACCCATATCTTCAATATTAATCAAGAAGGAAGTAGGGTTTTACCTCCATCGAGAAGGCCCGAACCTGGGTAAACATCTGTATCCCTTGCTTCCTGTTACCATCAGCCTAGACGCACAGATCGGGACCCCCTACCCGAGATCCGCCGGTTTTGACACCGACATTGGTGCTTTCATTGAGAGTTCCTCTGTGTCGTCGCTATTGGGCTCGATGGCTCCTTCAACCATCGTCAATAACACGGTCCCGGGTGAGACCTTTCTCCCCGGACAGATCTTCATGTTCGGCACCTTCGTCCTGCGGGCAAATTTGCTTGGCCATCTGGAGCAGATTGATAGCTGCGCCCCTGGCCACCAGATCAGGATCGAAAACCTTAATTACACGGCGGATATCCGCGGAGACTGGATCACCAACGAATTTGTGCCTATTCCAAGAGCACCGGACAGTCACGAAGAGCACGGCTTAGACCTGCTGTCGGACAAAGCTCGGGGTATCACCCCCGCAGTAGCTTCGCACCTAAATCCGGAGCAGGCCGCGTTGCCTAAGGACGGAGGGCTGGACCCCGCCTGTGAGTCGCTTGCCAATGGCGGTGGAAGCGAACACGGGCCTTACCTGCTGTGGTGGCTTTGTGACTCCGGACCCCGGATTCAGTATCCGGATGTTGGTTACAGTCCGCGCACTCCAGAGCGGTCGAGCGAGTTGGGCTCCGGTAATGGAGTTCACGCTGGCGGATATCTTTCGACATTCGCCCTTTGGCGACATGCTGAACTTTTAAAAACTCTCTCTTTGGACAGAAAATTCTGGGCCAAACTATAATAAAACTCGGAGTGGGAAGCGGTGACGAAGAAATTCGTTGCCCACCCACCACCCACTTCATAGCCACGATTGACGATTTAACCGACGTGCGTGCACTTCGACTCGAAGACATCGACGGTATGGGCCGAAGATCCGTGAGAAGATTCGAATCTATGGGCGTATTGGACTTCTCCCTCGTCACGACATATACATGGTGGATACGCCCAAAGAGGACAAAGGCAACAATCCGGACGATAAAACCCCCGGACAAAAGCCAAAGTGACGGCGCAGACGCCGTTCTAAGTCCAGCAACAGTAAAAATAGCGACAAGAGCGCCAGAGGGTCGATACTGCAATCAACTCCGAAGGCAACAACGACCATACGGACCCAGTGATGGAGCAGGGCGAACCAGGTCATCCTGAACACAGTTCGGAGCAGACGCCCGAGGACAATGATCTCGACGGACGAGGTCATCAAACCGAACCAGCACAGGAAAATAGTCCGGATAATGAGGCAATCCCGGAAAAACACGTGGAACGAGATAACCTCCACAAAAAGCTTATGGCCACCACAAGAAGTCTAAAGAAGTAGAAGCAGCGGCTCAAAGCCGCATAGGAAACGCTCAACCATAGATGGAACAAAGTGCTAGACACTGAAGAAAGATACGGCGATGACCGCCATACAAAGGAAACTATCAAAAGCGCAAGCTACCGCGAATTCGATGGCGGCCGTGCCACTTCATAACCGCAACAAAGCGACTACCGGCGCCACAAGCACGATCTCACGTGAGCACCTGGATAAGAAAAGCTGTGTGACCGTGTCCATTTATGGATCCAAAGGACACACCCCGGCGAGGGACTATGGTCACCAAAACGATTATGCCAATTGAATACCAGTCCGGAATAGACACCGGACACAAGAACAGCCGACGGCATGCCAAAGCACATCCAGATACAAAGGGGCTGCTCATCCCCTATGCTTTACCGAAGAAGTACTGGACCATGAATTTCCACAGGGCTTGAAACCTGTGAACATAGAAACATATCTGACGGAGCAGCAGACCAGGATACGGATAGAGGATTTTATCCTGCATATACATATGGCTCGTGGGGATGACCTCCACTCCATCAAATACCTTCCCCTCAAACTGAAGGGACGAGCCCGAGACTGGTTGAAAAGCCTCCCCAAAAATTCAATTGGGAGTTGGGAGAAACTCGAGGACGCTTTCAGGGCCAATTTTCAAGGGACCTATGTCCGGCATCCAGATGCTGACAATCTAAGTCACATAATCCAACAACCCGGAGAGTCTTCCCGCAAGCTTTGGAACAGATTCCTCACTAAGAAGAACCAAATTGTCGACTGTCCAGACGCTGAAGCTTTAGCGGCATTCAAACACAACATCCGTGACGAGTGGATCACCAGACACCTTGGCCAAGAAAAGCCGAGGACAATGGCAGCCTTAACAAGCCTCATGACCCACTTTTGCGCGGGTGAAGATAGCTGGCTAGCCCGTAAAGGCAGCAGCGACCCCCACATCCGAAATAAGGGATGGGAACTGGAAGCCACGGTGTAATAAACACAAACGCCAAAAAAAGGAAGAGATCCCGGATAACACAACAGTTCATGCCGGATTCAGGGGCTCTCGACACGATCGACAAAAAGAAGCCATTTAAAAGGCGGTAAAGAGGGACCGTCCGATGGAGAATAGAGTCCTAGACAGACTGCATGCCAAATTCATGGCACCCACGACAAACCCTGCAAACCACACACACACGAGAGAGTCTTTGGGTCTTCAAAAGCGAGCCCGGCAAATTAAATGCGAACACAAGGGAAGGAAAACTCCAAGTGAAGGCGAGGATGAACCTCGCCAGCCGAACAACGGGGGACGAGAAAA
Organism: Aegilops bicornis; assembly: GCA_021605145.1. Lineage (NCBI taxonomy): Eukaryota > Viridiplantae > Streptophyta > Magnoliopsida > Poales > Poaceae > Aegilops > Aegilops bicornis. The sequence continues at coordinate 255,217,837 of CM038675.1, read as the reverse complement.
AAATTCCGCCCGAGAGGTTAAAGCAGTGAACATGATCGACGCGACTCACCGTCCATGAGAAGGCATGAGCAGCGCATAGAGGCAGCGCTCGATATAGAGCCCATAGTACTCACACCTAACCACTGGACGTCTTATCCGATCACCTTCGATCACTGGGACAACCGAACTAGTATTTGGTGCAGAGGATCAAAGGCCTTGGTGCTTGACCCAATAATCGACGGATACCATCTCACCCACGTCCTTATGGACGGCGGCATCAATCTCAATTTAATATACGAGGACACTGTCCATAGGATGGGGATAGACCCATCCAGAATTAACCAAAGCAACACCACCTTTGAAGGGGTGATACCAGGCGTTGAAGCCCTGATGGGGGCTCCGTCGTCTTGGAGGTAACATTCGGCTCTCGAGCAACTCCAGAAGCGAAGAGCTACTCTTCATCATCGCACCCTTCCAAAGCAACTATCATGCATTGCTCGGAAGAACGGCCTTCACCCGCTTCAACGCATTGCCACACTATGGCTACCTTACACTCAAGATGCCTGGTCCACGTGGCGTCATCACCATTAGCGGAATCATAGAGCGCTCTTCACGCGCAGAGGAACTTGCGATGGCCCTAGCGGCCGGACTATAAGCGACCTTCAATATCAGAAAACATGACTGGTCATTAAGACCCACGAACTGCGGTTAGAGCGTGTCCGGTCGCCCGGATAAAAATTCTAATCGAGGGCACCGTGATATGTAATCCCATAGTGGACACCGAGGGCTATACATATTTAATACAGCCCCACACTTGGCTCAACCTTATTGGCAGGCCAACATCTTACATTTTACTATCCGCCATACTTACGTTGTACTCTTCTCTGAGTTTTCTTTTTTCCACAGACAACGTTAGATGCGATACCCTTCGAGGATACGACTGCGGAGACAAAGGCGCAGACGTGCAGCAGGGCCCCGCTCAACAGGTTTCTTTTTAGATTAAGCCCCTGTGTAAACCTTTCTATTGCCTCTTGTTGTTTAACCATCCCATGGGTTCAAAACCCACAGAGGATACTGCCATTATTGGCATCTCGCCACGACAGATTAACGCATGCGTGCACGAAACACAGGGTTTATAATGAATGGGCATTCTTGAGCCCATCGTCTATTATAAAGTCCAAATACCTTCGGGAGTGTTCGGCGTGACGAGTTTGGCCTTATATGCAGCAGCTCCGAATCTTGTCTTTGGTCAAATGTTGGGTTTGCCCGGCTCCTGGGTTTGCCGCCTTACGCCTTCAGATTATTATCGGCTAAGGTGGCCAAAGGAGAACTACTGCGATTGTGCCCTGGTTATTCGGACGAGCACCTTAGTAGAAAGCCAGAAAACCGGCTGTCATGATACAACGAGAGACCTGCTCAACCACTCGAAGACTTATCGAATCTTTAGGATCCTCCGCATTAACGAAGGACCGTTTCGGTCATGTACACACGCAGCGCCCGTATTCGGATGCAAGCGAAGGTACCGGGGAGCTACGTGGTAGCCCCATTAAACTCGCCATGGCTAAGTGAAAGCGTTACGACTATATAGTGCGGTTGCCTAATTCTCGATGCGGTCACCTCCTTAATGGACCAAAGGCGTTGGATCAAGTGTGATTATGCATATTTTTTCTTGAACACCCCCGCATTATATGCGTGGGGGCTGAAGCCAACGACTGCTAACTTTCGGATTAAATGTATATATATATATATACAAAACGGCCGCATAGGGGACACCATAATACTTTCAGGCACAAAGTATAAATATAGCCTTATAACCAAAATAACATTGTTTTTTTACAATGATTCGATTCATCACTCGAACAAGACATTCTTCGAGCACTGTGCCTCTATTAGGCGGGCACCTTCTGTGACCTGCACCAAGTAGTGCTACTGTAGGCTATTGGCCCTTTGGATCTGAGTCGCTATAATGGTGGCCTCCATATCCGTCAATAGAGGATTTAACGCGGGCAAGAGCCATTACGTGCACCCTCTATGCCGCGTCGACCTCCTCATGGCGTCGATCCAGAGGCACGGCCCCAAGGAATTGCTGCACCAAGCCAAAATAAGCGTCCGGCTTAGGCCCTTTTCGGCCAAAGATGGTCTATCACAAGCCCGCATTGCAAGCCCGGACAACTGTGAAGCTCCGCTTCTGGCAGCCATCTTGTCACTTAACGGCGGCGGGCGAGTGGGAGCATTGAATTGCGACCAATAAAGCTTCTCCACTTCTTTATCACCACGATCCTCAAAAGAACTTGGCGATTGTTAGCTCTACTCTTCGCCAAATCATCGCATCGTCAAGCGGATTCCGGCGTCCATCCGAGGCGCGTGCTTCGGATCAAAAAACATCGTCGCGGCAAGTAGGAGCCTCCGGCCAGCGATTTTACCGGCACTGTTGAAGTTCCTCCCACGCACCCCCTGGCCTTGGTCCGTATTTCCTTGGTGGCATTAAGTGCCTTGTCCATTTCGGCCGAACTATCCTTATGCTCCTTTTAAGGAGCTCATACCGGTCGGCGACATTTTTAACTCAACAGCCATTTCGGCTATCTTTTTTCCTCGCTTGACGATCTGCGCAATTATTCGGCTCTCAATTCTTTGGCGCCAGGGCAGCCGCATTGCTAACCCGAAGCTTGTTCCTTGGCACGGACAAGTTACGCCCTTAGGAGCCTCCACGGCAGCGGCACTATCTGCGGTCGAGACATATTACATTAATATCATGTCGCCTCCATATTTTCCTATACAAAGGAAGGCGAGCACATACCTTGTGATTTGTCCGGCCCGCTCGTTCACGAAGTGTGATATCGGCATCAATCGATCCAATCTGCACTGGTTAGATTCGGCAACTTCAGCGGGCGGCGGCGGACCTGAGTACCTGCGTATTCTGGCGTAGTCATTGATTTATGATCCCCGTTTGCCGCCTAGGGGCGAACAACCAGTCTCGGGGGCTACTATGTATATGGAGCACACCTAATGCGTGCCTCACGGCCAAAAAGCAGTGTATTCTTCACCACATACCTCAAAAGCCTACTGGCGGACTTGTAAATGCTTCATTCAAACGCTTGTAGCGGATGAAATCTTCCCGAGCACCGGGCTCATTAATGAGCGGTGCTCCTCCCAGAGCGCAGCTTCGCTCCGATAAACCCGTCGATGCGTCCGGCCGGGACATCAAAATGTGCTGCACCCTTCCCGCCGCCCCTCGTGGGGAGCCAAGCGCTCGGGCTCAGGGCGGTGGCGTATTGGCTTCCGGCTTGGCAGATCCGGACTCCTCCATGGCGACACCTCGGTGTCGCCCAGCTTCATGAGCCGGAGAGGTGGGTGGGTCTCGCTTCTCCATCATCTCCGGAGGAAGATCCCCAAGATGAACTTCATTGAGAAGGGCTGCTAAGCGGACTGCGAAGATGAATCCTGGTTATTGATCTAGGAGGAACGCATAATACCTTGAATTAAAAATTAACTTACAACTTCGGTGGAGGGATGGCCCGTTGGTGGGCATGACGCCGTGAGGGTGCCCGTCGGGGCAGAGTCCCCTGGTGTTATCTTTTTCCCTGGTTTGGGCATCTCCGTCTCCGAGTCTTCGGAGGAAGCCCTCTTCTTCCCGTGCGGGGAGGAGGCCTTAGCCTTCCCTTCCCGACTATCCTCCTTAGGGGAGGCAACAATTCCCCCGGTTCGGATGCGTAGCGCGTGAAGATCGGTTTCTTCGTTCTTCCCCTTGTCTTTCCACGAGGGCATTCTCGCTGAAGTACCCGGTCAAGCATCTTGGCCATGGTGGGACCAGCGAGCCTTCGTGAAGTGGCGCCAGACACCTGATTGTCTCCGCCTTGCTTGAGCCATTCCACAGCCCTACGGATGATTTTTAGAATAAACAATTATGACAAATAGAAAATAAGGTGTCCGTATCAAGTTTACTTACTAGGGTATCTAAGCGATTGCAGCTTAGGCCCGCAAGATCCTCGGTGGCGTCAGGACGCTTTACTTTCGGTCCAAGAATAATTTGCACATCCCTTTGAGCTTCAGGCCGAAGAAGTGCTTGGCAGTCCATGGACCCTCTGGATTGAATTCCCACATCCGGAGAGGCGGCGTTGCATGACAACATCCGTCGGATTAACATCACTTGCATTATCTTGACAAGGTTAATGTCCCTCTCAAGAAGCTCTCGGATGCGGTTCTGCAGTCTTTGGAACATCACCAAAGTGGCCCCCATTCCGTCCTCGTCGATCCAAGACGCTGAAGTTGTGACGGAGGGCCCGAAAGGAACTTCGGTGACCACCCACTTTGTGCCTCTGGGAAGCCGTGGACGTAAAACCACCTCCGTTGCCATACATTTGGACGCCGGGAAAGAACCCTCTGGCCATGGGGCATCAGCGTTCCTGCTTATTACGGCGCCTCCGCACTCCGCATGTCGCCCCTCGATCATCTTCGGCTTCACATTGAAGGTCTTGAGCCATAAGCCGAAGTGTGGGGTGACATGGAGGAAGGCCTCGCACACTATAATGAATGACGAGATATGGAGGATAGCATCCGGAGCTAGATCATGAAAATCCAACCCATAATAGAACATGAGCCCCCTCACAAAAGGATCGAGGGTAAGGCCCAAGCAACGGAGGAAGTGAGGGACGAACACGACGCACTCATTGGGCTCCGGCATAGGGATGACCTGCCCTGGAGCAGGAAGCCTGTGCTGGATGTCGGCGGTCAGATATCCGACCTCCCTAAGCTTCGCAATGTCCTCCGCTTGAATTGAGGAGGCCACCCACCCTTGAGGGTCTAGGATCCGGACATATTGAAGGATCTGGGGTGTTGGAGCTTAGATCTCAGTGTTAGAACTTCGAGGCGCCGGAAAGGCGCGAGGGAGGTGGAAAAGAGGCATAGGCCTCGGCCCCATTTATAAAGGGGGTGAATATCAAGAGTCCTTAGGGTGACCGCTTGAAGTTTACCTTACGGCTGCAGTCATACCAGCGGCACGTCAGTGGGGCTACGACGCCCTCATTAATGGAAGATCCCGTAATAAGAGGAACACGATCTCTGCTTGACAGGCGTGCGATTAAAGCCGCCTACTTGGCCTTGAGTCAAGGTGGGGCGAGAAGCACCGGTTCATGTTGAATTGGGCCACGATGCGAAGGCACGGCGTACAAAGATTACCAGTGGATCAGACTTATGCCATGTTTGCTACAACGGTGTGTAAGAATCCCCTCGTGGGTCCGGACACAATCTAAGTTACTTTGGAGTATTTGGAGGAGGAACCCGCCCTGCAATGCCGAAGACAAGACTGCGCGCCGGACTCATCGTCATTGAAGCCTGGTTCAGGGGCTACTGAGGGAGTCATGGATTAGGGGTATCGACTGATCAGACTGTATACAACGTCCGGGACTATCGAAGCTATGAAGATACAACACTCAAGACTTCAACCCGTGGTCGAGATGGGACTTTCCTTGGCATGGAGGGAAAGCTTGGCGTCCGGATATTATATTTCCTTCCTTATGTAACCCGACTCCATGTAAACCCTAGCCCTCTCCGTTGTCTATATAAACACTGGGAGGTTGGTCCTTAGAAGGCGATCACAATTACAATCATACCATCATAGGCTAGCTTCTAGGGTTTAGCCTCTACGATCTCGTGGTAGATCTACTCTTGTACTACCCATATCTTCAATATTAATCAAGGAGGAAGTAGGGTTTTACCTCCATCAAGAGGGCCCGAACCTGGGTAAACATCCGTGTCTCTTGCTTCCTGTTACCATCAGCCTAGACGCACAAATCGGGACCCCCTACCCGAGATCCGCTGGTTTTGACATCGACAGGGGGTCCCCAGACTTGCCTGCCTGCGACCTGCGGCGTGGCTCAAGTGGTGGCCCAGTACGGCCATCTTCATCAGCACAAGACTCAAGACCCTCGTGAGGGGCCAAGCCTCATGTGTGAGCGGAGGGCATAAGGCTTCCTGAGGGGCGGCCTCGCCCGAAGCAGGAGGCTCACGAGGCGCAGAAGATCAAGGCGGGGGTACCTCGTGAGGTGCTCGTGGCGCATAACCATGACGATCGAGGCCGAGCGGGCGCCCGGCCTGCATAGTGTCCTTGTTTCCTCTTTGGTGCAAAGGGGCAAGCACGGGCGTGGAGTACCGAGGCATCGAGCAAAGGTTGCCATTTCCGTCAACGAGAGACCAAGACCAGCGGAGCGGCAGGATGGAGGTCACCGTGGAGCCCAAGACGGCATCATCGCCAGTGCTTTTGGCAGCCGAAGACCAACTTTAGTCAGGATAACTTGTACTAGATGTTCCCCTTTGGAATGGCCATTGTTGGCGCCCTTCCTGCTCAATATTTGGGGTGAGTCCCAGGGCCTCTATAAATAGAACTAGCCACCACAGAGTAGAGGCATCTGATAGGGCCCTAGCAGAGAGGGAGAGAGGCGATCGAACTCACCCAAGCAGTTCATCGCACCAGCTCAAGAACACCTCTCGCTAGGATGTTCTTCCCTTTGTACTGTTCATCATCAGCCCCTGAGGCAATCCACCACACCACACCTGCTTTGGGTATAGGGTATTACACCACAATGGTGGCCCGAACCAGTATAAATCTCGTGTCCCTTGTGTTGTTCATCGTTTCCAGTTTATATCTCACGAGGCGATCGGACGTAGATCGGTAGGGGAGAGATCTTCGTGCGCACCCCAGTGTTCGAACCTTAAGGGTCTGCCGGAACCTAACATCCGACAATCTTGTCGTCTTGAGGGGCGCAGTCAGCCCCGATGTCTTGAAAGGTTCTGGGCTTCGGGTTAGCCTACCCGTGGCCCATTACTCCGACACGTACGCACACAAACTATCTCTCGGCCCTCTAAAAGTACCCATGCCCACGACACATTCACGCATGACGGTCACTGTATTTCAAGCTAAAGCACTATGCGGTCACTGGAATTCAGAATATGCTCACTACGGTCACCGTATACATTCCCGTGGTGATCATACGGTATCTAGCTCACGATACGTCTCCGTATTTTCTTGATGACAGCAGCGGACCTTGCATTTGATCGTGCCATTATTTTGTTGGCGACACTTACGGTCATTGTATTTGAAGCGAAAGCCGCGATATAGTCACTTTGGACTTGGAATAAGCTCATCACGGTCACCACATACGTTTTGTTGTGCTAACCAACATGTGGTTGGATGGTTAGGAGGCAGTGGTTTCTCGAGCCCACCAGGGTTAAAGTCCGGTGCTCGCATTTATCCTGGGTTAATTTCAGTATTTTCGGCGATGTGCATTTAGTGGGAGGAGACGCGTTCCACTTTCGACTATAGAGGCACCTATGGTGACCGTAAAATCTCAAGATCATATGCTGGCCCACCTCTCGAAGGTGCTCATAGGGGTAGGGTCTGCATGTAAGCTTATAGCGGTGAGTGCTTGCTGCGTATATATGAGCCCTTGCGTGCATGCAGTGTTAAAAATACATGTCATGATTATACGGTCCTTTGGCTCACCCGTACAACTCCATATTTTGTTGATGACACAATCAATTGACCGGTCGAAGCGTTCCACGTGGGCGCAACTAAGGTTGCACCACCGGGCGGCGTAACCGTGGGGAACCCACTGTTAGCCCGTATATGAAAGCAAGAAATGGTAGTTTGAGTCTGCATCTTTGTGTTAATAAAATACATTTTAGGGTTATCATACGGTCCTTTGGCTCACCATACAGCTCCGTAATTTGTTGATGACACGATCAATTGACCGGTCAAACGGTCCACATTCAGCGGCGCACATTACCATAAGGCCCACCCGTCAGCGCCAAATCTGAAGGACTGTAAATGGTAATAATTTAGTGGTCGGTGGGTACTTTCGAAGTCGTGAGACCTACGGTTTAGCGATCGCGAGGCGGTGGGGCGTTGATTGGGCGATGGGGTGGGGATCCTTGGAGAAAAAGCTTCGAGCGGGGGGCTAGAGGGATGGCGATCTTGCGGCGGACGGCGGTGGGGAGTGGTTTGGCGGGCGGGCGGCGTTCTTGAGCTGGCGGTGATTCGGCCGGTGGTGGTATTTGGCGGCTCGGGGTGGAGTTTGATTATAAACCGCGGGCCCTTGATTTCGTATCCAACGGCTAGAAAATCTAATGACGAGAGATGAAGAAGTCAGCCGACTGACATGGAGCCTCACCCCTCATGTACACATGCACGCATGCAGGCGTGCAACAACGACATGCGATACACATAGCGACGCATACGCGCGCATGCGAGGCGTACAACAACGACTGCGTACACATGCACTCACGAACACCGCATACGCGCACACATGCATGCAACACTGAAATGTGCCGTTGCGCGCGCATAACACTCGCATGCTCGCATGCACGCAGACACGCAAGCGCAGACACACGCTCAACCTATCGTGCATGCACCCTTTGTTGGGACATGGATTATTACGGTATTAATCAATCCTATACGTGATAAAGCAGAACATTGATGTTTAGCAACGGTCTTTATGAATCTACAGCGTGTCGAGCGGGCTATCAACATAGTAGGCTTATCTACATGAAAAGGATGGCGTCACACTCAATGAACAATCATCGGTTTATGAAATGCCCGCTTCTAACCGCCCTGGCCCACCAAAGGTTCCTCTGCTATGCGTTGCCTGCATTGGGTCACTGACATGCAGGCCATGTACCCAAAGAGCCCACACGTCAGTGGAAGAACGACGCGGTGTCCTACGTCAGATTTGAGGGTTCCACTCGCTGCATGCCCGGCTGAACACGCATCCTTGCCGCATTCAAACGCCTTCATGAAACCCGCCCGTGTGGAAGCCGAGAAACCCACTCTAGACACATGTCCGTTCATGACCGGGCCGGCATTAAACGCAACGCCGGCCGAGCTCCTCCCATCCGCCGTCTATTTAATCTCCTATATTACGCACAAAATTGAATACTCCCACCATTTGGGACCCAGTATAGTGGCGAGCTGACTTGTCAGGGCCTACTAAGTTGGCAGGGGGACGGAGGGCTTTGTCAACTTAGTCAATATGCACGATTCTAGCTCCAGTGACCGTACAATGTCCATCCAACGGCCGTAGTGCTTCTTCAACCTCTGGTCTTCTTGCTCCAGCCGCCCAAACCAGCGCCGGTCGTGCCTCGTGTTCCTGCCTCGCGTGGCCGGCTGCGATGTGACGGAGGTCTCACCACCCCCTACTACTCCCACCGCTGGCCAAGCCATCCCTCTACTCACCCACACCCTTGTTATTCTGCGGCGATGGAAGCCTCACACCGCAGCGAACCCTCGTACTCCTCTATGCGTGGGCATCCACTGCCGCGTCTTCCCTGGCTCCGCGTCGTCCCCTTCCTAGGCCTCGCCGTCGTCCACCGCCTTGATGCTCTCGGCGCGGCATGGTCAATGTGGTCAACAACCGACTTCCAACGGAAGAGTACTGTATGTGGAGAGGCTGACAGTTGGGTCCACGGCAGCCGCAAGGAAGTGCCTCCTTATTACGCGCAAAATAATTATTCCTGCACCTGACAACGGGGACCCACCGGACGGGCCACCGTATTTCACAAAAAAAAACGTTTCCCCCTGACTGCTGGTACCCACCAGCTACATCTTTGCATGCAAGGAAGTGCGTCTGGGCAAAATAAATTCGATTCGCCCCCCTGACTGCTGGGACCCACCAGCTATATCTTCGCACACAAGAAAGTGCCTGACAGTCGAGATCCACCTAGTCGAAGCGTACGTAGCGTTGTCATTCTGGTCGCGGATGTGTACGTACATACTGGTCGATGTAGAGTGCGCACGTATCGTAGTAGAGGCGCGCATGTAGCATCTACATGTATGCATTACAGCGGCGATGTGCAAGAAAAGAAAATATGTGCGCATGCGTACATAAGGGCGGTGTCTCTACGCCTACTTTCGGCGCATACGTATGGCGGGGCTGCGTGTACATGGCTGGGTGGAGCGGAGAAACTGCGTAAATGGTCGTCGTGTTCATGGGAGGCAGCGGAATGTGTCGTGTTCATCGGGAGGCAACAGCAGCGTGGGAGCCAACCGGCTTGGGCGAAACAACCGATGTAAGCGAGGCCTAGTGTCTGCCGCGAGCGGAGGAAACAGCCTTGTGTTCGACCGGCCCACGGTGAAATGGGATCTGTTCGCCGGGAGAAGTGCGGCATACCGCCAAAAGCGGAGGAAACAGACCTCCTATGGTCAGCAGGGGTCTGTTGATCGGGAGGGTGTGGCGTGCGGCAAAATGGAGAAAGCAGACTTGTGTTTTGGCGCTTCTGGTTGAAGCAGGGGTCTGTTCTTCGGGAGGGTGTGGCGTGCTGCATAAATGGGACTCCACGAGATCTTGTTCATCTCCACCGCCGGCCCCCTCCAGCCTCCACAGACTCTTGTTCATCCACCGTCGACCTCCTCCAGCCTCCACCTGCGACTGTTCATCCACGGGCTCCTGTTCATCCAGCCTCCACCGTGCGCTACTCCACCAGCTACTGTTCAACCAGCCCTCTCCATGGACTATTGTTCAACCACCCGTCCACGGGCTACTGTTCATCCAACACTCTACCATCTACTGTTCATCCAGCCCTCCACGGGGTGGTCCTGTTCATCAAGCTCTCCACGGGGTCCTGGTCATCCAGCCCCAACCGACTCGATGGATCGGGGTCCTGTTCATCTAGAGGCAACACCACGGGGTCCTGTTCATCCACCCCCACCGGGAACTGTTCATCCAACCCCCTCCCCCCCAGCAACGCTCATTGTTCAACCTGAGGCAATACCACAGGGTCCTGTTCATCCACCCCCACCGAGAACTGTTCATCCAACCCCCCACAGCAACGCTCACTCTTCATCCAGGCGACATCGATCGACTTGATTAGGAAGCGATGAGTGAAGGAATCGCTCGATCGGGTTCGATTAACAGACCATCGATCGATTGCTTTCGTAGCTGCAGTGCAATCGCTTGGAGTTCGATTAGAGCCCAAGACCTCGCTCGAGTTCGATTAGAGCCCAGCGCCTCGCACCAGCAGCGTGCGTGTCACGAGAGAAAACACGCATCGTTCAGCCCGACCACCCACCGTGGCAGGAACACCCGATATTTTCCTTGCCCTTGCTTCCACCATGGTTTTTTCCGTCATGGACGGCCCAAAGAATGTCATGCAGCTGCGTCTCCGGCCCGCCCAGGACGAAAAGCCCATTTTCTGTCATGATTTTTTCTCATAGAAGTAGGAGCCCACCACATCTATGATGATACCAGGTTTGGTCACAATTATCGTCATAGAAGTGTCATAAGTATGACAAAAAAAACGTTCGGCCCAAAATGTCATGGATGTGTCTTTTTTTTGTAGTGTTTCCTTCATTCTCCCACTTGCACTAGAGTCAATAATCTAGTTCACATCACCATGTGAATTAACACAAATAGTTCAGATCACCATGTGATTAGTTCACATTACCATGTGACTAATACCCAAAGGATTTTACTAGAGTCAATAATCTAGTTCACATCGCTATGTGATTAACACCCAAAGAGTACTAAGGTGTGATCATGTTTTGCTTGTGAGAGAAGCTTAGTGAATTGGTCTATCACAATCAGAGGTGTATGTATTTTGCAAATTTTCCATGTCTACAATGCTCTGCATGGATCTACTCTAGCTAATTGCTCCCACTTTCAATATGTATCCAGATTGAGACTCAGAGTCATTTGGATTGGGGTAAAATCTTGCATCGACGTAACTCTTTATGATGAACTCTTTATCACCTCCATAACCGAGAAATATCTCCTTAGTCTTCTAAGGATAATTTTACGCTGTCAAGTGATCCATTCCTGGATCAATATCGTACCCCCTTGCCAAACTCATGGCAAGGTACACAATAGGTCTGGTACATAGCATAGCACACTTTATAGAACCTATGGCTGAGGCATAGGGAATGACTTTCATTCTCTTTCTATTTCCTACCATGGTCATGTTTTGAGTCTTACTCAACTTTACACCTTGCAATACAGGCAAGAACTCCTTCTTTGACTGTTCCCTTTTAAACTACTTCAAAAATCTTGTCAAGGTATGTACTCATTGAAAAATCTTATCAAGCGTCTTGATCTATCTCTATAGATGTTGATGCCCAATATGTAAGCAGCTTCACCGAGGTCTTTCATGGAAAAACTCCTTTCAAACACTCCTTTATGCTTTCCAGAAAATTCTACATCATTTCTGATCAACAATATGTCATTCACATATACTTATCAGAAAGGCTGTAGTGCTCCCACTCACTTTCTTGTACATACAGGCTTCACCGCAAGTCTGTATAAAACTATATGCTTTGATCAACTTATTAAAGCGTATATTCCAACTCCGAGATGCTTACACAAGTCCATAGATGGATCGCTGGAGCTTGCACATTTTGTTAGGACCTTTAGGATTGACAAAACCTTCTGGTTGTATCATATACAACTCTTCTTTAATAAATCCATTAAGGAATGCAGTTTTGATATCCATTTGTCAGATTTCATAAAATGTGGCAATTGCTAACATGATTCGGGCAGACGTTAAGCATCGAAGCGAGAGAGAAAATCTCATCATAGATAGTAACAATACTATCAGCGTATGTCTTCCTCTTGAAGAACCATTTATTCTCAATGGCCTGCCGATCATCGGGAAAGTTCACCAAAGTCTACACTTTGTTCTCATACATGGGTTCTATCTCAGATTTCATGGCCTCAAGCCATCTATCGGAATCTGGGCTCATCATCGCTTCCTCATAGTTTGTAAGTTCATCATGATCTAGCAACATGACTTCTAGAACAGGATTACCGTACCACTCTGGTGCGGATCGTACTCTGCTTGACCTACGAGGTTCAGTAGTAACTTGATTTGAAGTTTCATGATCATCATCATTAACTTCCTCACTAATTGGTGTTGGCATCACTGGAAATGATTTCAGTGATGAGATACTTTCAAATTAGAGAGAAGGTACAATTACCTCATCAAGTTCTACTTTTCTCCCACTCACTTCTTTTGAGAGAAACTCCTTCTCTAGAAAGGATCCATTCTTAGCAACAAAGATCTTGCCTTCGGATCTGTGATAGAAGGTGTACCCAACAATTTCTTTTGGGTATCCTATGAAAATGCACTTCTCCGATATGGGTTTGAGCTTATCAGGCTGAAACTTTTTCCCATAAGCATCGCAACCCCAAACTTTAAGAAACGACATCTTAGGTTTCTTGCTAAACCACAGTTCATACGGTGTCTTCTCAACGGATTTCTAGATGGTGCCCTATTTAACGTGAATGCAGCTATCTCTAATGCATAACCCCAAAACAATAGTGGTAAATCGGTAAGAGACATCATAGATCACACCATATCAAATAAAGTATGGTTACGATGTTCGGACACACCATTATGTTGTGGTGTTCCAGGTGGCGTGAGTTGTAAAACAATTCCACATTGTTTCAAATGAAGGCCAAACTCGTAATTCAAATATTCGCCTCTGCGATCAGATTGTAGAAACTTTTTTCTTGTTACGATGATTCTCAACTTCACTCTGAAATTCTTTGAACTTTTCAAATGTATCGGACTTGTGTTTCATTAAGTAGATATACCTGTCGGATTTCGGGTTCCGGCAGACCCCTGAGGTTCGAACACTGGGGTGCGCACGGAGATCCAACCCTCCACCGTCTCGCACCTCGCCGAATTGCTGGGACCTAAACTACTAAACAGAACAGCACAAGAGACACAAGACTTATACTGGTTCAGGCCACCATTGTGGTGTAATACCCTACTCCAGTGTGTGGTGTGGTGGATTGCCTCTTGGGCTGATGAGGAACAATACAAGGAAGAACAGCCTCGCGAGGGTCTATTCTTGGCGGGTGTGATGAACTGCTAGGTGGTGTTCAGTTGCTCTAGCTACTGGTTGCTTGATGAGGATTCCTTGTCTCTCCCAGATGCCCCTCTCTCTCAGATGCCCTTCTCTGAGTGTGGCTACTCCTATTTATAGGCGAAGGCCCTGTGCCTCTTCCCAAATATTGAGCGGGAAGGGCGCCAATAATTGGCCATTTTGAAGGGGAACAGCGGGTACACTTATCCTAACTAAAGTTGGTCCTCGCCTGCCAAAGGCTCTGGTGATGATGCCTGCTTGGGCTCCACGATGACTCCCTTCCAGCCGTTGGGATGGTCTTGGTCTTGTTGCACTGCAAAAGCGGATGCCTTTGCTTGATGCTCTCGCTGCGCTTGCTCCCTTTGCACCAAAGAGGAAAGGAGGACCTTTGCCTTGGTGGCGCCGACTTGGCGCCCTTGGTCAAATCATGGCTTGTGTCATGGGCACCTCGCGGTACCCTGCTTTGAACTCTCCGCCTCCTCATGAGCCCGGCTGGCGAGGCCGTGCACGAGAAGCTCCTTGTCGTCCGCCCAGCAATCTGGCCCCTCGCGAGGGTCTTGAGCTTGCGTTGATGAAGATGGGCCGTCATGGGCCTCCTTTGAAACCACGCTTGGCATGAGCTGCCGACGAGCAAGTCTACAGGGACCCCCGTTCCCGAAGCGGACGATAGCCCGGGCCCATGGCGCCCGAACTTGGCGAGCAAAAGGCGAAAGGGCAAGTCTGTGCGTCATGAGCCCCTAACAGCACTGCGACCTTGGAGCGCTTCGCGTGGCGGTTGATTGGGCAGCTGCGCCTGCTTCCCCATGATGCCTCGGTAACTACCTGGATTCGACAAGTCCTGCATGCGAGTCGATCATGATTACGGTGATCGTGGAGGCCGACGGTTGGCCTTCGCGAGCTATAAGTGCGAACAGCGCCGCCCTTCCGATCTATCATACACTTCTCCTCCTCCTCGTTTTCGTCTGGTTGCCATGGCTCCGATCCGCCGGTTCTCCGGGGAAGAGAAGGAAAGGCTCCTCAAGAGGATCGACCTGCTCCCCCAAAAAGCGGCTTGCCCTCTTAATGTCGAGGCAGGGCGCTTCGCCCGATGGCGCCCATGCCACAGTGCGGCGGCCGCCACCGAGGTTCCCTCTTCCCTTATGCAGCGCAAATTGGTGGCTCCGAAGGAAGCGGCGCGAGCACCACGAAGCGGCGCCCGCCCGCCCGACACCGGCGGAGTCACGGTGTCGTCTTCCGCCTTTGGAGTCCACGCCGAGGGCTCCTGCCGAGTTCGTGCCAGCGTTGCCACGCCTCCTAAGTCTTGGATTCGTCTTCCTTCTTTCTTCGCCTCAAATGCGTCCGTGAAGGAACCCCACAGGACTCTGGCTGCAACCTGACTGCGGCACCCTCATGACAGGCGGAGGTCGCGATAGTTTCCCAGGCGAGGTCTTCATGACTCGAGGCTGGGGCGAGGTCGCCAGTCTGCAGGACGAGGCGCCCTCACGATCCACAGGTCTGATGGTGCTTCGGTGGTGTCCTTCAAGGTCTTCGACGGAGGGTCGTCGCTGGAAGTGCTGCCTCGGGAGAGGTGGTCGAGGTCTCTTTGTGGTGAGATAGAGGCCGACCGCCCTCCCTTGACAGCTCCTCGGTCAGCGAAAGCGCCGGAGGATCCAGCGACTCCGCCAAGCTCTTGGCGCCCGCCGAGGCGGCGACCACAGCTCTGAGCCCCGAACTGCGCGCTCCCGGGCGAGGCGGGCTCGTCGAGCCGTCGCCGCCCCTGATTTGGATGGGGTTGGCGCGGACCGGGTGGCCCACTGTTGATGATGGCGTCTGCCGCGGTGGTCCCTGTAGGTAGGACTCCTTAGGATTCGCGTCTTTTGTTCCTGCGAGGAGCCAAGAATGTACCCCGCGGGGGCTTGTAAGACGTTTGTAGCTTCGTTTGTCAATATAACCCTTTTTATGAGGCAGTGCGAGATGCTCATTCCGTTCTAGCTCAGTTTCTTCCTTTCGGACCTCGTGAGGGCTTGATGCTCTCTGCGCCGACGGTCCCGATCCTAAAGGCGGCTTCATCCGTCGCTGGTATGCCAGGTCGCGATGCCGTGGTCAAGGCTAGGAGGTGAGCGACCCGAGGTCCGGTAAGAGCCTCTGAGTCGTGATGCTCAGGGGGTCCCCCTTGGCGCACAAGCAGCCATCATTCGGTGAGAAAGGAGAGCGGCGTTGCTAACACGGGGTTGCATTGAGTGTGGGGATGGTGTTGTGATAACTAGTGTGTCCGGAGGGTGATTTTTCTCGAGGGTCAGGACAATGCTTCCTGGCGCGGCGCTAGGTCCGTGCCTAGGCCGGCGAGAGATTGCGTGGCGAGGTCGTTTCGTGCTCCTTGGAGGGACCCTGCAGGTTCACCACAAAAGGAACAAGAGATCGCTGTGGCGATCGTTAGTTCTGCCATTAGTTGCTTGGGAGAGGCGCGAGAGGCCTCGCGAGGTGTGTTGGGGCACCCGTGAGCCAGCGCGGGACTCACGGGGCCCTACCTCAAGGCGGGTTGCGCCCCGCTCTGGGCCTTATCTTCGAGCGTGTTCCTGCAAAATTGCCCAGAGATCGGGAGCTCTCGTCTTGAGTCCCGGCTCTCGGGCTGGTCTCGGCCGTCGGCGGCAAGCCAGGTCGCGATGCCATGGACAAGACCAGAGGGTGAGGTCCCGAGAGCCGGTAGGAGCCACGAGTCGCGATGCTCGAGGCACCCCTCCTTTAACGCATAAGCTGGGTTAGATAATGAAACTCTCTCGTCCTCGGGTCCCGGCTCTCGGGCTGGTATCGGCCGTCGGTAACAAGCCAGTCGTGATGCCATGGACAAGACCAGAGGGTGAGGGCGGAGAGCGGTAGGAGCCACGAGTCGCGATGTAGGCACCCCCCTTAACGCGCAAGCCGGGCCGATCTGACAACTCTCGTCCTCGGGTCCTGGCTCTTGGGCTGGTCTCAGACCATCGGTAGCAAGCCAGGTCGCGATGCCATGGACAAGACCAGAGGGTGAGGGCGGAGAGCCGGTAGGAGCCACAGTCGCGATGCTCGAGCACCCCCCTTTAACGCATAAGCTGGGTTAGATGATGTGAAACTCACGTCCTCGGGTCCGGCTCCGGGCTGGTCTCGGCCGTCGGTGGCAAGCCAGTCGCGATGCCATGGACAAGACTAGAGGGTGAGGGCCGGAGAGCCGGTAGGAGCCACGAGTCGCGATGCTCGAGCACCCCCCTTTAGCGTGCAAGATTCCGCCACCGGAAAAGGCACCAAATAACAAGCATGGTGGAGCGAGAGCATAATCCTAAGGAAAAAGTAGGAAGGATACATCTTGGGGGGACAGGCCAGGCGGCTTGGGGATGATGCAGACCAGGCGCCCCCAACAGGATAAGCTAATGACATGAAATGAAAGTGATACATGCATGAGGGCGGACCCACGCGTCTTGGGGGTATGTCTGACCACTGAGCGCTCCCAGCCGGGAATAAAACTTAAAGATGTCACCTGGTGATGTTGAGGACAAAGGGGTGTTGGTGTAGCGGACTCGGTGGGCTGCGGGAGCCGACCTCACGAGCCCCCAGGCCCAGGGGCCTCGGGAGGATCCGGCGCCCGGCTCCTCGCGGAGCCATCTCCATCTCCGCCCGGGGCTGCAGCGTGCACGACCTCTTGAGCCTCGGGATGGCCCTCATGAGGCAGCTGGCCAGTGCGCAGCTGCCGCGTTTGGCGAGCCATAAGGCATGCGCCTTGCGTAGCTGTGGGCGGGCCCTCGCAGCGTACCACTCGTGGGGGCAGGCGCTCTTGAGGCAGCGGCTCGGTTGAGCCTGGTATGTCGATCTGCAGACGCGCAGCCCACCATCCTCGCTGGATCGGGGGCCACGGCCCAGGCGGCGGCTGCCCTCTTGACCCTTGACTCCTGTAGCTCCAGGAATGGCCTTCTTGGCGAACTCCCGAGGGTTCGGCCCTCCTTGCCTTGCTCACCTTGCGGGAAGCGTGCTTGGCTCACGCCTCCCACGTGGTGCCCAAGCACCTCCCTCGAGACCTTGGCGAGGTCGGCGGTCTGCGAGGAGAGCCCCGAGCCTGCTGAGGCGCCGAGGCGCGCTTTCCTATGCGATGGAAGGAGGCTCCCCCTGGCCCGGCGCGGGCCACGAGGAGCCTGCCTCTTGAGGAGCCAGGCGGTCGATGTCTTCTTCTTCTTGGAGTGCGGCCTCGTGAGGCCTCCTGCTCTTGTAGTGCAGGTCTTCCTAGCGATGCGGCTTGAAAGGCTCGTTCGGGGAGCACTGCTGCGTCTCTCTCTTCACAAGGCACCGTGATGACCCGCGGTTCCTGGCATCTTGAGGGCGTTGTAGCCGTGGTGGAGTTCTGACCATGAATTTGGCCGCCGGAGTACCCGAGGATGGCGTTATGCAGCGGCGAATGTAGGCGGACGTCGAAGTCGATGAGCTTCAGTGCTTTGTAGTTATCGCGCGAGCCCCGAAGGTGGCAGGAAGCGGACCTGCCCGATCGGGACCGTGGAGCCGTCGGTGACTCCGGAGAAAGGCTTGGTTGGCTGAAAGGCTGGCGATAAGGCACTTGAATATTGTTGAATGTCTCCACGGACAGGATGTTGAGCCCTGCTCCGCCCGTCGATGAGGGTCTTGGTGACTAGCACATTCTTGATGATTGGGGAACAAAGCATCGGGAAAACTCCGGCTGTGGCGCGCACTTGAAACTGATCCGCTGAGCTGAACAGCGATGGCGCCACGCCGACCACACGAGAAGCGCGTGGCCTCGAGCAGGAGGACTGCATTCACTTGGCGTGACTGCTTGAAGATCTTGTTGAGAGAAGTGGGGCTTGAGCTCCGCCCGGGGATCTGACGATCGCACGCGGTTCCTGGAAGCCCCCAGCCCCCTCGTCCTGATGACGGTCTTCAATTCTTCTTGGCGGCGGCGGCAGCGGAGGGAGGAATGCGTTCCCCTGCGGGCGATCCTCGTGAGGCTGATCCCTCCAGCCTCCCTTGCGAGGCGTGTCTTGCCAGCGGTCCTCGCGAGGTTGGTCGCGCCACCCTTGGCGCAGACGCGGTCTTCCTGATGTCCTACATTCCTTCCTCCTCCTCGGCGTAGCTCGGTCGGCTGCGCTCGAGGCGTCTGCTGACCCTTCCTTACGTGCGGCCGAAGGTCTTAGCATTCATTGGTGTTGTGGGTGTGGAGGTCGTGGTACCGCGATCACCGGCTGCCCTTGGAGGACTCGGGCTGATCTCTGCCTCTCTTGGTGTCTGGTTCGGCCGCGAGTACGGCAGCCCCCTAGCGCTTCACGTCCTTGGCCTTGGACTTCTTTTCTTCGGGATCCATGGCAGGCAGCTCGAGGTGGGAGAGGCGCCCCTCCTCAGCCCTCGCGCACTTGGTCGCCAAGTTGAACAGCTCCAGGGAGGTGCACAGATCTTCATGCGTCGGCAGCTCCTCCTTCATCTTGGCGTCGCGCCGCCCGTCGGAGAGAAGCGAGATGATGGCCTCCTCCGTTACCACAGGGATCTTGAGGCGTGCGTTGTTGAAGCGCTAGATGTCGCTTTGCGGGGTTTCCCAGGCTGCGCTTGATTTGGCGCATGTCGCTCACGGCGGGTGGCGGTCGCGAGTACCACGGAAGTTGGCGATGAAGCGGAGTGCGCATCTCGGCCCGAGGAAGAGATCGTGCACAGGGCCGGTTCGGGGAGCAGTGCGGGCTCCGTCCTTGGCGCCATGGGAAACCAGTTCGCCATGACCTTTTCATCCCGTTGGCAGCCTCGATGCCCAGCTTCGTGAAACTAGAGGAACTCCGTGGGTCAGGTGTATGCCGTCGTGGCGAGGAGGCGGTCGCTTGAACTTGGCGGGCCACGCGGCTGCTTGCAGCTCGGAGGTGAAAGCGCAGCAGCCCGTGGCCCAGCGGGGGGCCTCGGACGACAGAAAGCTTGGTCTTGCGGGCCTCCTGCGCGCCTTGGCTGGGGGCAGCAGAGGTCTGACGTCTTGGGAGGCGGGGGCGCTCAGGCGGCTTCTTGTGGGCGAGAACTTCTTGGCAGCTCTGCTCTTGCAGCCCGGCGCGGCGCTGGCGGGCGGGTTCCGCCAAGACGCTTGGCGCCAGGGCGAGGCGCCTTCTTGAGGAGGAGGCGGCTGGCGCCCGAGAGCCTCATCACCAGCGAGGCGGTGCGGTGCAGTCTGTGAGACGGACGGTGCAGGCGCCTCTGCGCAGACCGAGCTTCAGCGACACAGTCGAGCCATTCTTCGTGAAACGCCGTCGGCAGAGGCGATAGCGCGGAGCTTCGTTTGCAGCGATGAGTGCAGCTCGGGCCTCCATATGGCAGCGAAGCGCGTGTGGCGAAAGAACAGCCGAGGTGGCGAAGAGCATGGCGATGCGGCCGTCCCGCCTCATGGGCCAGTGCTGGGATGATGCTTGCTTTCGTTCCCTGCGGGCGGTGGCGGCGTTGGCGGCGGTGAAGAAGGAGCAAGCGCCCGCCCGGCAGGGCTGTCTAAGCGGCGTGGGAAGCGAAAGGCGGCTCGGTGCTGTGCCTTGAGCCCAATGTGCGTCGGACATGGTTGCGGTCGGGGAAGAAACGAAGCGGCGAAAGCAGATTCCGGCGCACCCCTACTGGCGCGCCAAATGTCGGTTCGGGTTCCAGCCAGACCCTTGAGGTTCGAACCTTTGGGGTGCGCGCGGAGATCAACCCTCCACCATCTCGCACCTCGCCCGAATCGCTGGGACCTAAACTACTAAGCAGAACAACACAAGAGACACAAAATTTATCTTTGGTTCGAGCCACCATTGTGGTGTAATACCCTACTCCGATTGTGTGGTGTGGTGGATTGCCTCTTGGGCTGATGAGGAACAATACAAGGAAGAACAACTGGCGAGTGCATTCTTGGCGGGTGTGATGAACTGCTAGGTGGTGTTCAGTTGCTCTAGCTACTAGTTTCTTGATGAGGATTCCTTGTCTCTCCCAGATGCCCCTCTCTCTCTCAGATGCCCTTCTCTGAGTGTGGCTACTCCTATTTATAGGCGAAGGCCCTGGGCCTCTTCCCAAATATTGAGCGGGAAGGGCGCCAACAATTGGCCATTTTGAAGGGGAACAGCGGGTACACTTATCCTGACTAAAGTTGGTCCTCGCTTTGCCAAAGGCTATGGTGATGGCCTTTGCTTGGGCTCCACGATGACTCCTTCCAGCCATTGGGCTGGTCTTGGTCTTGTTGCACGAAGCGGATGCCTTTGCTTGTTGCTCTGCTGCGCTTGCTCCCTTTGCACCAAAGAGGAAAGGAGGACAACTGCCTTGGGGCTGGCGCTGTTGGCGCCCTTGGTGCGTCATGGCTTGCGTCATGGGCACCTCGCGAGTACCACCTTGAACTCTCCGCCTCCTCATGAGCCAGCTGTGAGGCCGTGCACGAGGAAGCTCCTTGTCGTCCGCCCCTTGGCAGTGGCCCCCTCGCGAGGTCTTGAGCTTCGTTGATGAAGATGGGCCGTCATGGGCCTCCCTTGAGCCACGCCGCAGGCCACAGGCAGGCAAGTCTGGGGACCCCCGTTCCCAGAACGCCGACAATACCCATATCTGCTCAAATCATTGGCGAAGGTAGAAAATAACGATACCCGCTGCGAGCCTCAACACTCATCGGTCCGTATACGTCGGTATGTATTATTTCCAATAAGTCAGTTGCTCGCTCCATTGTTTCGGAGAATGGAGTCTTAGTCAGCTTGCCCATGAGGCATGGTTCGCAAGCATCAAGTGATTCCAAAATCCCATCAGCATGGAGTTTCTTCATGCGCTTTACACCAATATGACCTAAACGGCAGTGCCACAAATAAGTTGCACTATCACTATTAACTTTGCATCTTTTGGCATCAATATTATGAATATGTGTATCATTACGATTGAGATTTAATAAACCATTTATATTAAGTGTATGACCATAGAAGGTTTTATTCATATAAATAGAATAACAATTATTCTTTGACTTAAATGAATAACTGCATTGCAATAAACATGATCCAATCATATTATGCTCAACACAAACACCAAATAACATTTATTTTAGGTTCAACACTAATCCAGAAGGTAAAGGGAGTGTCGATGGTGATCTTATCAACCTTGGAATCACTTCCAACACACATAAATCACCTTGCTCTCAACTAGTCTCTGTTCATTTTATAACTCACAGCTTCAAGTTACTAATCATGGCCCAGAACCCGATTATCAAATACCTAGGGGCTACTATGAATACTAGTAAAGTACACATCAATAACATGTATATCATATATACTTTTGTTCACTTTGCCATCCTTCTTATCCGCCAAGTATTTGGGGCAGTTCCGCTTCCAGTGACCATTTCCTTTGGAGTAGAAGCACTCAGTTTCTGCCTTGGGTCTAGCTTTGGGCTTCTTAATGGGAGTGGCAACTTACTTGTCATTCTTCTTGAAGTTCCGTTTCTTTCCCTTGCCCTTTTACTTGAAACTAGTGGTCTTGTCCACCATCAACACTTGATGCTTTTCTTGATTTCTACCTTCACCGGTTTCAGCATTGCGAAGAGCTCGGGGAATCGTTTTCGTCATCCCTTGCATATTATAGTTCACCAGGAAGTTCCAGTAACTTGGTGATGGTGACTAGAGAACTCTGTCAATCACTAAATTATCTGGAAGATTAACTCCCACTTGATTCAAGCGATTTTAGTACTCAGACATTCTGAGCACATGCTGACTGGTTGAGCTATTCTCCTCCATCTTGTAGGCAAAAATACTTGTCAAAGGTCTCATACCTCTCGACTCGGGCATGAGTTTGAAATACCAATTTCAACTCTTGGAACATCTCATATGCTTCTTTGCATTTCAAAACATTTTTGAAGTCCCGCTTCTAAGCCGTAAAGCATGGTGCACTAAACTATCAAGTAGTCATCATAACAAGCTTGTGAAACGTTCATAACATCTGCATTTGCTTCTGCAGTAGTTCTGTCACCTAGCGGTGCATCAAGGACATAATTCTTCTATGAAGCAATGAGGATAATCCTCAGATCACGGACCTAGTCCGCATCATTGCTACTATCAACTTTCAACGTAGTTTTCTATAGGAACATATCATAAATAAAACGGGGAAGCTATACACGAGCAATTGATCTACAACATAGATATGCAAATACTATCAGGACTAAGTTCATGATAACTTTAAGGTCAATTAATCATATTACTTAATAACTCCCACTTAGATAGACATCCCTCTAGTCATCTAAATGGTCACGTGATCCATATCAACTAAACCATGTCCGATCATCACGTGAGATGGAGTAGCTTTCAATGGTGAACATCACTATGTTGATCATATCTACTATAGGATTCACGTTCGACCTTCGGTCTGAGTGTTCCAAGGCCATATCCGCATATGCTAGGCTCGTCAAGTTTAACCCGAGTACTCTGCATGTGCAAAGCTGGCTTGCACCCGTTGTATGTGAACATAGAGCTTATCACACCCGATCATCACGTGGTGTCTCAACACTAAGAACTTGTTGGGGAATGTAGTATTTCAAAAACAAATCCTACGATCATGCAAGATCTATCTAGGAGAAGCATAGCAACGAGCAGGGAGAGTGTGTCCACGTACCCTCGTAGACCAAAAGCGGAAGCGTTAAGTAACACGGTTGATGTAGTCGAACGTCTTCACGATTCAACCGATCAAGTACCGAACACACGGGACCTCCATGATCTGCACACGTTTAGCTCGGTGACGTCCCTCGAACTTCTAGATCCAGCTGAGGTTGAGAGAGAGTTTCGTCAGCATGACAGCGTGTTGACGGTGATGATGAAGTTACCGATGCAGGGCTTCTCCTAAACACTATGACAATATGACCGATGTGGAAATATGTGGAGGGGGGCACCGCACACGGCTAAGATCAACTTGTGTGTCTATGGGGTTCCCTCTCCCTCGTATATAAAGAAGTGGAGGAGGGGGAGGGCCGACCTCCTATGGTGCACCCCAAGGGGGATTCCTACTCCTACTAGGAGTAGGTTTCCATCCTTTCCTAGTCCAACTAGGAGGGGGAAGGAAGGGGAAGAGGGAGAGAAGGAAAGGGGGGCGGCCCCCCTCCCTAATTCGGATTGGGCTTGGGGCGGCGCCCCACCACTTGGCCGCGTCCTCCTCTCTTCCACTAAGGCCCATGAAGGCCCATTGACTCCCCAGGGGGTTCCGGTAACCCCCCGGTACTCCGGTGAATACCCGATACACCTCGAAACCATTCCTGTGTCCGAATATAGTCATCCAATATATCAATCTTTATGTATCGACCATTTCGAGACTCCTCGTCATTTCCATGATCTCATCCGGGACTCCGAACTACCTTTGTTACATAAAAACACATAAACTCATAATACCGATCATCATCGAACGTTAAGCATGCGGACCCTACGGGTTCGAGAACTATGTAGACATGACTGAAGCTCACTTCTGGTCAATAACCAATAGCGGAACCTGGATGCAAATATTTGTTCCTACATATTCTACGAAGATCTTTATCGGTCAAACCGCATAACAACATACGTTGTTCCCTTTGCCATCGGTATGTTACTTGCCCGAGATTGGATCGTCGGTATCATCATACCTAGTTCAATCTCGTTAACGGCAAGTCTCTTTACTCGTTCTGTACCTGTAGAGCATCTTTGTAATCACCCAGTTACGTTGTGACATTTCATAGCAAACTAAGTGTTGGGGATATTACCACTGGGTGTAAACTGGCCATGACAGGGCGGGTTAACCCTATCAGTAGTTCAATATATCTGAAGCCCATGAAGACAGACGGTGATGCTTTATGAAGGCCCAGGGCCCAATACCGGTTTAAGGCCTGTAGATGTAAAGCGGTATCAATGTGTAACTTGTGTAGTAAGATAGAAAGAGCAGAGACCGGGCCGGACACGTTTATGAGCAGGCCTCGGGATTCTGTAAACCAACGGGCGTCAACCCATGTATATAAGGGGACGACCCGGCGGCGGTTCAAGAACAACAGACAACAACTCAAGACCCAGGCAAAGCGTATTCGCTCCCTCGTCATCGGAACCCCAGCAATTCCATCACAACTAGACGTAGACTTTTACATTCACCGTAAGGGGCTGAACTAGTATAAAAGTCTCTTGCGTCCCTTGTCCGCTTTAACCCCTTTAAGCTAACCCGTAGCAATGGCTCCACGACTAAGTCCTTTCTCTAGGACATCTGCCATGACAAAACCACGACAGTTGGCGCCCACCATGGGTCTATCGCACGATGGTTTCAAGTTCTTGGAGGGCAACTTCGAAGGACTCAAAGGCTACGCTGTGGGCCGGATGACCAAGAGTCGTCGTGGCAAGCTCTACATCGACGATGCAGGCTGGGGCCCCGAGGACGGCTCAATCGAGTATGGGTACCGGGTCCCCTTTGGTGGCATTCACGTTTTCATTGGCAAGATCGGCGAACTGGGCCCTGAGCCGGACATCTGCACCGACCTCGTCGAAACGGCTCAGCGTGCGAGATCTGCCCGGGTCAAGCCTTTCATGAAGCTTGCCTTCGTGGGAGTGATCCATGGAGGGGAATCTGAGGATAGATCGGAATCTGTTGGTGAAACCGTCGTTCATTCCGGCGATAAGTCATCGACCGGAGAGACCGAGTCGTTATATCATCTACAAGATGGTCGGATTGGGGGCTGTTCCGATGGCGACAGTATTCCGGACCCCTCTGATCTGCCAAACCGGGTTGCGATCTTCATGGCTGACGCAACCAGCGCTCCACTCTTCAACCACAGCAGCGATGATTTCCGGATCAGCCGCAGCAATGGCCGGCGGGCGAGGCCTGTGCGACCGCCTCGTGTTACTGTCTGATTTGTTTGACGCGTTGGCAACACTGATGGCAGAAGTTAACCCGGCGGATCAGGAGGCACACAATGCGGAAATCGCGAAGGTGAAAGATCAGATCAACTAGGCCAAAGCCGACTTAGCAGATGAGGATACCAGGATGGCCGCAGAACGGGCCGCTTTGGATTCGCAGGCTTACCGACTTATGCTGGATCAGAGTACGTCGAACCAAGTCCTGAAAAGGAGGTACCGATCTCGCCTGCCGCCGGTTTATGACGCTAGAAATCTCTTTACCACCCGGGCGAGGACGATAATCCGCCCGGTGGTAAACCGGCAGAGGCACACAGGGCGAGGCGCCGGTTCAGCCACATTTGGTGGATCTGCCTCGTCAGAACAACATTGTAGTACCACATGTCCCAACGCCATCGGGTCATTACTCTAACCCGATGGACAACATTGTCGCTGTCGCTTCGTGGCTGGCGGCCATCCCGATCGAAGGCGATTCTCCGGCGGCGGTCGAGGCGCGTCGGGTTAAGGAGCTTCATAACAAAGCTTTGGTTCAACAGGAGGCTTATTCATATAGTCGCAATCGGATTCATTCCACTCCCCGTCCAAGCCGGAGTTACAGCAGGCGTATGAATGAACCGGCAGTGTCAAGCAATGCGCGGAACCGTGAACCGCCTCATGGTAATAACCCGGCGGGTGGTGCCGGTGATGCTCAGGAGGTGGTGGACCGGGCTCGGGCATGCAGAGAGGCCGAGTTAGCGGCACAACATGAAGCCCATCTGCCTACTCCGGTTCGTCCAACCACATCGGTGGAGCCAGGAGTTACCTCTAGTTCTTTGGGAGTGCCGTGTCTCGTTCCAGCGTTGTGCAACATGCGCCTGCCCAAGGATTTCAAAGGCCTGCGCAACGTGCCGAATTACACCGCCGATTTATCCCCTGAGCCATGGGTCGAAAGCTATGAGATGGCCACGGAGATGCTGGATGTGGACGATGCAGCGTGTGCGAAGTACTTAACCATGATGCTAGAGGGAACGGCCCCCACTTGGCTGAAAAGCTTACCGGCTAATTCTATCAGGTCATGGGCCGAGTTGAGGGCCCGGTTTATCTAGAATTTCAAGGATACATGCAAGCAGCCCATGTCAATTATGGACTTAGCTGCCTGTGTCCAGGAGGAAGGAGAGTCAACAACCCGTTGGGCGCCGAGTTTCTGAGATTTTGCTTTCATCGGACCGCATCAACTCTGATACCGCAGTTCTAACATTGGAAGGCAATTGCCGATTTGAACCTCTGAATTTGAAGTTGGGACAACTCAAACGTCATTGTAATGACATGGGAACCCTCATGGCTGCTCTGGTGAAGTATGCCAACTCTGATAGTTCCAAGGATCCCGAGTCTGACGATGACAAGACACGGAAGGGGAAAAGGAGCGGCAACGCCAAGGGACAGCACCACAACCCGGCGGGTCATGGAAATGGCGGCAAGCGTAAAGCGGACCATGGCTTAGACTTTGTAGCTAATACCAGCTCGTAGGACAAGGGCCAACGGCGTAAGGGTAAACCGCCCCAGTGTGGTGGAGCACCAAGTCCTAACCCGGACCGCCTGTCTTATCTGTTGAACCAGCCCTGCCCAAAACATGGGACGGAGGAGATTCCGTCCACACACCTCTGGAAAGATTGTTACATCATGCAAGAGTTCAAAAATTCTAATTCTTTCCGGTATGATCATGGACCAGGTGGCGGTTCGGGCCCCGGATCTCATGGGTCGAGTTATGGTGGAGGCAGTTCCGGTTCAGATTTTCATGGTAACCAGAGCGGGCATGGCAATCAAGGCAATCAGGGCAACCAGGGTGGTTATAACAATCAAGGGAATCAAAGAATGTGAGTAAAGACGGCGGCAATGGGTTACCGTGAGCAACCCAAAACAGTTGAATAGCGGACAGTATCATGTCTTCACCACTATCCTGGACAAGCGTGATCATAAGCTTCATAAAAGGTCAGTGAATGCCGTTGAACCGGCGGTGCCCCGTTACTTGCGCTGGTCCGAGCAACCGATTGTGTGGAGTAGAGAAGCTCATCCGCCCCGGGCTGACAATCCGGGTCATCTGGCACTTGGTGGCACCTCAGGTGGGAGGTTATAAGTTCACTAAGGTACTCATGGATGGAGGGAGTAGTATCAATATCCTTTATTATGAAACTTTCTATCGCATGGGGTTAACAGATAAACATCTTAAACCGTCCAATACGGTGTTCCATGGTGTGGTGCCTGGTAAATCGGCATATCCTGTTGGTAAGATAGCTCTGGAGGGGGCTTTTGGAGATGAGCATGACTCGAGATCAGAAACCTTGACCTTTGAGGTGGTGAAAATCAGAAGTCCGTATCATGCCCTGTTTGGACGGCCGGCTTATGCCAAGTTTATGGCACGACCTTGCTATGTCTATCTGCAGCTTAAGATGCCGGGTCACAAAGGAACTATAACCGTGCATGGGAGCCGCAAGATCGCTCTGGAGTGTGAATAAGGTGATGCGGCTTATGCTGAGCCGGATTGTGCAACAAAAGAGTTGAAGTTTTACAAGGACAATGTCGATCCGGCAGATATGACTTCATTGAAGAAACCAACTACGGAGCATGATCCGGCCCTGAAGTTCAAATCGGCTGATGAGACTAAGCTTGTTGACTTCGTGCCCGGTGATTCGTCCAAGCAGTTTACCATCAGCGCTAACTTGGATCCGAAACAGGAAAGCGCGCTCATCGAGTTCATCCGAGAGAATCGGGACATCTTTGCGTGGAAGCCTTCTGACATGCCAGGTGTACCGAGAGAACTCGCTGAGCACACTCTCAATGTTGATCCCAAGTATAAACCGGTCAAGCAGTTTCTCCGCCGGTTCAATGAAGGAAGACGCAAGGCTATTGGAGAAGAAGTGGCCAGGCTCTTGGCGGCTGGATTTATCATTGAAGTGTTCCATCCTGAGTGGTTGGCTAATCCGGTGCTGGTCCTTAAGAAGAACGGCACTTGGCGTATGTGTGTGTACTACAAAGATCTCAACAAAGCTTGTCCAGCAGATCCTTTTGCCCTCCCCCGTATTGATCAAATTATTGATGCTACGGCGGGTTGTGAGCGTTTGAGCTTTTTGGATGCATATTCTGGTTATCATCAGATCAAAATGGCAGTTAAGGACCAGGAGAAGACAGCCTTCATAACTCCCTTTGGAGCCTTATGCTATGTGTCCATGCCCTTTGGGCTTAAGAGTGCCCAGGCGACTTATCAACGGTGTGTGCAGAATTTTCTTCATAAACAAATCGGCCGTAATGTTCATGCCTATGTGGATGATATTGTGGTGAAATCAAGGAAGAAGGAGACATTGATTGATGACTTGAAGGAAACCTTCGATAACCTGCGGGTTTACAAAATGATGCTCAATCCGGCCAAGTGCGTTTTTTCGTGTACCAGCAGGCAAACTCTTGGGCTTTTTGGTGTCTAACAGGGGCACTGAAGCTAATCCGGAAAAGATCAAAGCCATTACTTCCTTGGCCAAGCCGAAGTGTATCAATGATGTTCAACGCGTGGCAGGCCGGATTGCCACGTTGAGCCGGTTTATTAGCTGCCTTGGCGAGAAGGCCATTCCTTTGTATCAGATGCTGAAGAAAACGGATAACTTCGTCTGGGGTGACGCCGCTAATGAAGCATTTGAGGACTTAAAGCGGCAGCTGGCTAATCCGCCGGTTCTTGCTACTCTGGTTGACAAAGAGCCATTGTTGTTATATGTAGCAGCTAACGCTCGGGCTGTTAGTGTGGCTATTGTGGTGGAGCGCAAATAGGCAGGAAAGGAGTATCCGGTTCAGCGGCCGGTTTACTATATTAGTGAGGTACTTATCGAGTCCAAGCAGAGGTACCCACATTGGCAAAAATTGGTGTATGGGGTCTTTATGGCGAGCCGGAAGCTTAAGCAGTATTTCCAAGGTCATCCCATCACGGTGGTCAACTCTGCTCCTTTGGGGGATATAATCCAGAACAGAGAAGCAACTGACTGGATTGCCAAGTGGGCTATCGAGCTCGGGCCTCACGGGTTGAAATACATACCCCGAACGGTGATCAAATCTCAGGCACTTGTGGATTTCATCAATGATTGAACAAAATTACAAGCGCTAGAGGAGAAGCCGGATCATACTTATTGGACTATTCATTTTGATGGGTCCAGGAAATTGGAGGGTTCAGGGGCTGGAGTCGTATTAACTTCCCCACGAGGTGATAAGTTTTGTTATGTTCTTCGTTTAATGTTCCCTTGCACTAACAATGCAGCTGAATATGAGGATTTACTCCATGGTCTTCGGATGGCTAAGGAGATGAACCTAAGCCAAGTTAATTGCTTCGGTGACTCGGACCTGGTGGCTCAACAAGTGTCCAGCACTTGGGACTTCAAAGACCCACTCATGGCAGCATATCGTCGTGAAGTGGATATTGTTGCAGGTCACTTTAAAGGTTATCAGGTGAATCATGTGGACCGGCGGAAGAATGAAGCGGCGAACGCTTTAAGCCGCCTGGGTTCCCAACGTAAACCGGTTCCGCCTAATGTCTTCCTGGATATTCTGCATAACCCATCCGTCAAGCTCCCTGGTGAAGAGGATTTGGCTGTTCCTGATCCGGAAGCTCAGTTGGTGGCGGCTCTTCATGTTATCCCGGATTGGACGGTTCCATATCTGGCGTATATGAACCGGGGCGAGTTACCAGAGGATGAGACTTTGGCCAGGCAGATAATCCGGCGGTCCAAGTCCATGACTATTATCAACGGAGAGTTACATCATTGCAGTGTGACAGGGGCGTTTCAACGCTGTGTATCTCCTGAGGAAGGCCGTGAATTTTTGCGTGAAATCCACGAAGGAGATTGTGGTCACCACGCCGGTTCAAAGTCTTTGGTGGCCAAGGCGTTTCGTCACGGTTTCTATTGGTTGACAGCTCATGCTGATGTTGAGGACTTGGTCAAAAGATGTGATGGATGTCAGAAATTCTCAAGGCGCGCTCATGTACCGGCTCAATAATTGAGGATGATTCCAATCACCCGGCCGTTTGCAACTTGGGGGCTGGATATGGTTGGGCCTTTCAAGAGTTCCAAGGACAAGAAGACCCACCTTTTGGTGGCGGTTGATAAGTTGACAAAGTGGGTGGTGGCAGAGCCAGTTAGCAAGTGTGACGCAGCCACGGCGGTTCAATTCATCAAAAAGGTGATCTTCCGGTTTGGTTTTCGACACAGCATTATAACAGACAATGGTACCAATCTATCAAAGGGTGCCATGAAGGAGTTCTGTCAATGTGAGCACATCCGGCTTGACGTGTCATCAGTGGCTCACCCCCAGTCCAGTGGTCAAGCGGAGAGGGCCAATCAAGAGATCTTTAGAGGCATCAAACCCCGGCTTATGGTTCCTTTGCAACGGACGCTGGGTTGTTGGATTGAGAAGTTACCTTCTGTGTTATGGAGCATCAATACCACCCCCAACAGATCGACAGGATACACACCGTTCTTCATGGTTTATGGAGCAGAAGCGGTTCTTCCTAGTGACATCCGTCATGACTCGCCTCGTGTAGCGGCATATGTTGAAGCTGACAATGAGAAGGCACGACAGGAGGCTCTTGACCTGTTAGATGAGGAACGTGACATGGCGGCAGCCCGTTCAGCGATTTATCAGCAAGATCTGTGTCGTTATCATAGCCGCCGGGTTAGAACCAGAACCTTTCAAGAAGGAGATTTGGTGCTTCGACTCATCCAGGATCAGACGGATATGCACAAGCTATCCCCCCCTTGGGAAGGACCCTTTGTGGTCAGCAAGAATCTACACAATGGGTCGTATTACCTAATCGATGTTCGAGAGAGCAAAGACTCACGTAAATCGGAGGAGGAGACCAACTGGCCGTGGAATATTGCTCATCTTTGGCCTTACTATACTTGAGCTATAGGCTCTGCTTATGTACATATTATGACAATGTATATATTTTGATCAATATAATAAACCGGAACCTCAGCCAACGCAGGGTATCTGTTGTTTTCTTACATCATGTGTGGTTACATGGTGTCGGATTTCGGGTTCCGGCAGACCCTCTAGGTTCAAACTCTGGGGTGCACGCGGATATCACACCTCCAACCTACCCACACCTCATCGCCTCGCAAGGATCTAAACTACACAAAGAGCAACACAAGGGACACAAGGTTTATACTGGTTCGGGCCACCATTGCGGTGTAATACCCTACTCCAGTGTGTGGTGTGGTGGATTGCCTCAGGGGCTGATGGTGAACAATACAAGGAAGAACAGCCTCGCGAGGGTTTGTTCTTGGCTGGTGCGATGAACTGCTAGGGGGAGTTCAGTCGCTTCCCTCTCCCTCTGTCTAGATGCCTCTACCCTGTGGGTGGCTAGTCCTATTTATAGGCAGATGCCCTGGGCCTATTCCCAAATATTGAGCGGGAAGGGCGCCAACAATTGGCCATTTTGAAGGGGAACATCTAGTACACTTATCCTGACTAAAGTCGGTCCTCGCCTGCCAAAGACTCGGCGGTGGCCTTGGCTTGGGCTCCACGATGACCTCCGTCCTGCCGTTCTGCTGGTCTGGGTCTTGTTGCACCGAAATGGTTGCCTTTGCTTGATACTCTTGGCCAGCGCTTGTCTCCCTTGCACCAAAGGGAAGCGAGGACCTTTGTCTGGTGGCGCCCGCCTGGCGCCCTCGGTCGTCATGGCTTGCGTCATGGGCACCTCGTGAGGCACCCCGCCTTGATCTCTCCGCCTCCTCGCGAGCCAGCCTGGTGAGGTCGTGCCTGAGGAAGCTTCCTGTCGTCCGCCCCGCAAGGCTTGGCCCCTCGCGAGGGTCTTGAGCTTGTGCCGATGAAGATGGGCCGTACTGGGCCACCCCTTGAGCCACGCCGCAGGCCGCAGGCAGGCAAGTCATGGTACCCCCGTTCCCAGAACACCGACACATGGAGCTTCTGTTTATAAAGCGGCTTCCGGTTTACCCCTTGATTTAGCTTGTCAAAGCTTTATATCACATCACTTGGGGGCTTGGTCGTATCCGAACCATAGCTACACCTCTTGATCGGTGCAATGCCACATCATCACTTAGGGGCTTGGTCATATACGAACCACAGTCACACCTCTTGATCGGCTTAAAAAGCCAAATTAAACCAGGTCCAAAGCGGGTGTTGTATAACAACAACTCAAACATTGGCATCCACTGAGCACAGCTCAAAACGTTACTTGGGGATTCTTTGCTATCGTAATGAACTTAGAATCTACACTTGTAACGGGCTATCAAGCCATGGCTTGGAAGCCTGGTGTATGCACCTAAAACCCCGGGTTAACCTGCCTCTTTAAGTAAGTCACGCCGCCCAGGTAAACCTGGTATGACCCTTCGAACTTTGACAAGTTACTCTAAAATACAGACCCTGAACTTGTCAAGTTAAAACGATGATTGCTTAAGGATTGTGGACCATCTTAAAAGGCTTTGCAAAAATGGTTTAACTCAGTGGCCTAATAGCCCATGAAAAGCTTCGAATTTGGGGCCTGGCAGACCGTGAAAAGCCTCGACTACAACGGTTTTATTTGCCTTTTGTTAAGTTTTGCTTTCTTTTGATAAGATTTATGATGTTTTTTAAACCAGTGTTTATCAACTCGGTTAGGCTGCCAACTACAAGTTGTTAGTACATGATCAAATCATAATCCGGAGACTATCAGCCCGGTCTGGTTTTGACTCAACGTCACCAGTGTGTAGTAAACAGGTGTTTATCATAACCCAGAATGGGTTTATTGTAAACTGGCATTATATAAAAGGAGTTACTTATCCTCCAGAGTAGGGCTATGACCCTCGTTACAAAGTTGGTCAGCCAACATCATGCCTAAAGATCGCAGGTATTATATATTTCCATATTTGGTTATCTTTTACAACATTGGTTACAAACCTTGGTCATATATATATTTGGGTATCATGACCCGCTCTGGGCTAAACCGCCATGGTACTTTGAACTTTCGTCTGCAGGAACTGCTTGAGTAAATGACTATGGATTATGAATATCATATCTTAAGCATGTTGGATTAAGCAAGAATAAGTCGCAGATAAATATGCACGAAGGCATACCAGACCAAGTACTTTTACTAGCCTATTACAAGGCGCTTCAGTGCCCAAAAGGATAATTGTTTTATCAAATACATGTTGCAGCATGTAGAAGACTAAACCGGCTTCCGGTTCATGATTGATTACCAGCTTGGCCTGACGGCTGCTGATCATCTCACGCCGGTTCAACTCCCTCTTCTCTACCCAGTGGCTGGAAATAAACAGTTGCCTAGTCGATCCCAGTTAGGGCTTGGAATACAGCTTCATCGCTTATCAGCGTGGACGGTTCAATGTGAGGGGCATAAGTGTGCTTACGGATTGGCGGGATAAGATTTTGCGCTTCTGGAATTGGTGCAGCAACCCGTCTGTTCTTATCATCATAACTCGCCTGATAGTATGAGAGATCCGCTTCTTCAACCAGTTGACAAGCCAATGGGCGTACTTCCCGGTTTATGATTTGGAGATCATCATTGTTAAATTTTGTGCCATCTTCCTTCAAACTGGGATAGCCCTGGGCCGCTTCAAGTGGATCAAAGTTAGGTACACATGCTTTTGCCCGGGTTAGCGCGGCCAAAGCGCCCGTTCTAGCGGCAGACTTTTTTAGCTCGTCTACCCAAGCAGGAAGCATAGATAACCTTTTTAAGGTATCCTTGATCAAGGTGGGAGGAGGATTATTGTGTGAAGCAGTATAGATGATCCGCCGTGCGCCGATATACAATTGCTCTATCAGAGTATAGGCCGCTTTCAGTTTCTTCTATACGTTAGAGCCCAGATGGCTGATACGAGTTCCTGTGCCATGGTACACATCAGTAAACCGACAACGCATGGAAAGATATGTTGAAAGTGTTAAAGAAAAGATGTTTACCGAATACAACAGCAGTCATGGCATGAATCTGCCGCTTTACGCCGGTCAGTTCATCAACCACCGGTTTAAGAGCTGCTTCTGCATTTTCAGCCCTTTTTATCAAAGCGGATTTTTCAGTCTCCCAATCCGCCCGTTCCTTGTTGAAGCCCTCTTTAAGTTTCTCCATAGCGCCTAAAGCACTGGTTAACTCTTCCTTGGCTTTGGAGGTTTCAGCTTGTTGAGATTTGAGGTTCTCCTGCAGATCAGCGGTTTGGCTTTCTTTCTTGCTCAGTTCAGCCTATAAAGAGACAGATATATAATGAGTTGACAGTACATATTTGAAGTACCAAGCACATAACAAGTTATGCCCTTAGTACTTGGGGGCTAATGCATATTTGCTCTTTGTCAGAAATTTTTGCAAGTCCCAAGCACAATACAAGTATTAAGCTTGGCACTGGGGGCTAATGTGCATTTGCTCATAAATTGCTGAGATGGGAATTCTTCTACAAAGTCCCGGTTCATCTTTATGAACTTAAACCGGCCCTTGCGGGCTACATCAGTGAAGTTAAGATGCATTGTTGCAAACATGAAATTGTTATTAAAGTCCCGGTTTCAGTTGGTATCTTAAACCGTCACTTGGGGGCTACTTGAGTTGATAAGCTGCAATTAAATTTAAGAGACAAACACTTATGAAGTTACCTCGTATCGTTCCTTCATCATATTTACCAAACCGGCTTCATAGTCATGGCTGGTGAACAGACGGTTCAGGAAGCCAGAATGAAGGTCTTGAGCACTCAGATGGGCATAATTTGACAAATCGGCGTTCCATTTGCCTTTGCCAATTGCAGAGAGTTCATCTTTGGCAGTATGCTTTGACAAAGCGACAGGATTGCTAGGAGCGGTATGGCCAGTGCCAGTAATCATAACATCATCATCTTTGTCATCAACAGCCGTTACTGGGGTTGCCGGTTTGTCAGTATTTTTAACCGGACTTGCCGGTTTATCATCAACTTTGATAGGGCTGGTTGGGTGGTCAGCATGGCCTGTGGTGTCAACTTCTGCCATCTCAGCAACGGAGTCATGATCTTGAGGCGGTGGGTCATTCAACATGTCATCAATGTTGCCTCTTCAGGATCTGGAGTTTTCTCCGGTTCAACAGCCAAATCTTCTTCAGTCGGTTTATTCAACCGAGCCTTCTTCTTGGAGTGCAGGCTTGGCGAGAGAAAAACAAATATGAGGATCAAAGACAAGATATATTAAAATAAACTATTAAGGATAAAAATTAGGGTATGACTCACCCAATCACTGTTTTGAGGGGTGGAAGCTTTGTGGCAGACGACTCGCCAGAAGATGAGTGAGAAGTGCCCTGATAATTTGAGTCAGATGGGTTAAGAGGCTGACGATAACCCAGTAAGAGACATGAAGTGTCAAAGGGATAAGAGACCTCTGATCGGTGTTTCCGAACTGGGCTGTTCGGTAAACCGGCGGAGGTAACTACCTGGCCGTTGTGCCAGGTTGTGCGGCGAGCCTCATGCTGCTGTGTCTTCAAAAGAAAGTTTGGGTCCAAGTAAGCAAGGGGGTGAGAAAATTTTAATTTCCGGTTTGCTCGACAGATTTTTGATGTTGGCAGAGGATCTGAATCGGAGGAAAGAATGATTACCTCTACATCATTAGCATGACTGCCTTTAGCGTCGTCCTGGTAATAATCATTGTCAATGAGGTGTATGAAAAATGAACCAAGAGAATCAAGTTCTACCTCTGGTTCCGGATTACCCACATCATCATCGGCTGGTGGATCGGAGGATGCAGTGGTCCTTCTCTTGGCAGTTTTTTTAAAAACCTTGGTTTTTGGACGAACTGGCTTGACCGGTTTGTCTTGAGGGGGTTTCTTGTTCCAGAATGGATCATCACCCTGACAGAAATAATCACACTTTTAGAGAATATTTGGACAGAAGCAACTTAAGATAAACAGATTATATGATTCTTCTTACAATTTGGCGGTTTGTTGAAAGTGCAGAAAGGGAGTAGTCCGGTTTGGGCACAGACAGCCTCCGGTTCATTTAACATCTTTTTTATAGCCTCAGTGACTTCTTCATCTGTAAGCTGAATGTCAATGTGCCACTGAGCATCCTTCAAACTCCCAACATATTCACACATCAAACCGGAGCACCGGCTTAAGGGCAGAATGCTCCAACTTATCCAACAACGAGCAAGATCAACTCCTGTCAAACTGTTTGCCATGAAGGATCTAAGATTCGATAATTGAGGAGCATAGTTGGCCCTTTCTTTTGCAGTCAATCTCTGAGGGAAAGGATTTGTGTTAGTCAGGCGTTCAGGGCGGTAACCCGGAAGGGGATTTTCATCAGGTGGAGATGTATCTTTGCAGTAAAACCAGGTATGGTTCCACTCCTTGGGGTGACTGTGAAGCTTGGGATGAGGAAAAGTAACTTCTTTCCTTTTCTAAACCGCCATTCCACCCAATTCAGTGTTGGGTCCATCTGTGAAGTCTGTGCGACAGTTTAAGTGAAAGAAATCCCTGAATAGTTCTACTGTAGGTTCCTCTTATAGATAAACCTCACAAGAAACTTGGAAGTGGCAGATGTTGGTCACAGAATTAGGACCGATGTCTTGAGGGCGTAGTTGAAAGCTGGCCAGTACATCCCGGAAATTTTTTGAATCGAGAGGGCTGAAACCCCGGCCTAAGTGATCAGCAAACACAACTACTTCTCCATCCTTGGGTGTAGGAGGATTTTCCGGGCCAGGGACCCTCCAGTGGATGACATCTTTTTTGGCTAAAGCACCCGTTTTAACAAGATTGTTTAACTGTTCTTTAGTCACTCGAGAAGGGACCCTATTGCATTCATAGACTTGCTTGGCCATGGCAATGAGAATCTGAAACATTATTGTTGTCGGTTTAAGATTTACAGTTGATAAATATACAGCAATATAAGGGTGCCAGCATATTGTTAAACCGGGATTTGGTTGTTCGTAAACCGGAGTTTACTGATGGAGACAGTGTAATGGTAAGGTGCATTGGCGGTTTAACAGGGGACTAATGGTATCTACTAGGTCATTATCTTTTCTATTAAGTTAAACCGCCTAATATGGTATTGAAGATACAAGTCCAAAGATGCATAAGTGAAGGGAAAACAGGTTTCATAAGTTGGCATTATAATTTTGGATCTACCGCATGTCAGTAAAAGAAAATATATTCAGACCTAAATGTTGGTACCGAAGCTGTTGATGAAGGTTCAGATATGATCTTCTATTCAAACTGGAGCCATTGATGGAAAAGAAGGGCTACAGCTATCGCCGTACAGGATGAGTATCAAGGTTTGAATCAAAGAGCTATCATATAATGACGAACACTGATGAACTCCGATGAACACCGATGAACGCTGAAACCCTAGAGACAGATCTGTGCTGGAAGAAAAGAGAGCTTACCGATGCTGATGGAAGAGCGGAGAAGCGCCGCGATTCTCTGGTACGTTCAGGGTGATGCAGCGGCCGGAGTTGAGGCAGAAGCGAGGGTCGACGGCGGCGGCGGAGCTCCAAGGGTCGGGCAGCGCAAGGAAGAGGATGAAGTGAAGAGATACGAGGGGAAAATGGAAAGACCCCCTGGTCCTATTTATAAAGGCAAAAGATAAGTGGCAGGCGCGAAAATCGAGGAGCCCAATATTTGGATATAAGGCGGAGCTGTCGCCTCGATTGTCGGAGGCTCATTAATGAGAATGGATTATATGCAGTTTAAAATAACAGATGGTGTCATGGCGGTTTACCATGGTTCTAGAGAGTGACGTCACGGCGGTTTACGAATTATGTGAAGATATTGAAGAAGAAATTTTCTTAAGTATTCAGGACTGACATGAACCAGTTCAAATCAGTCAGGGGCCTAACGTTGGGGACATTACCACTGGGTGTAAACCGGCCAGGAGAGGCCGGGTTAACCCTATCAGTAGTTCATTATATCTGAAGCCCATGAAGACAGACGGTGACGCTTTATGAAGGCCCAGGGCCCAATACCGGTTTAAAGCCTGTAGATGTAAACCGGTATCGATGTGTAACTTGTGTAGTAAGATAGAAAGAGCAGAGACCGGGCCGGTCACGTTTATGAGCCGGCCTTGGGATTCTGTAAACCGACGGGCGTCAACCCATGTATATAAGGGGACGACCCAACGGCGGTTCAAGGACAACAGACAACAACTCGAGACCCAGGCAAAGCGTATTCTATCCCTGGTCATCGAAACCCCATCAATTCCATCACAACTAGACGTAGGGTCTTACCTTCATCGTAAGGAGCCGAACTAGTATAAAACTCTCTTGCGTCCCTTGTCCGCTTTAACCCCTTTAAGCTAACCCATAGCGATGGCTCCACGACTAAGTCCTTTCTCTATGACATCTGTCGTGACAAAACCACGACACTAAGTGTTCCTCCTGTATTCGGGAGTTGCAGAATCTCATAGTCACAGGAACATGTATAAGTTACAAAGAAAGCAATTGCAAACACTAAACGATCATAGTGCTAGGCTAATGGATGGGTCAAGTCAATCACACCATTCTCTAATGATGTGATCCCGTTCATCAAATGACAACTCATGTCTATGGCTAGGAAACTTAACCATCTTTGATTAACGAGCATTCAAGTAGAGGCATACTAGTGACACTCTGTTTGTCTATGTATTCACACATATACTAAGTTTCCGGTTACAATTCTAGCATAAATAATAAACATTTATCATGATATAAGGAAATATAAATAACAACTTTATTATTGCCTCTAGGGCATATTTCCTTCAGTCTCCCACTTGCACTAGAGTCAATAATCTAGATTACATAGTAATGATTCTAACACCCATGGAGTCTTGGCGCTGATCATGTTTTGCTCGTGAGAGAGGCTTAGTCAACGGGCCTGCAACATTCAGATCCGTATGTATCTTGCAAATTAATCTCTATGTCTCCCTCCTTGACTTGATCGCGGATGGAATTGAAGCGTCTCTTGATGTGCTTGGTTCTCTTGTGAAATCTGGATTCCTTTGCCAGGGCAATTGCACCAGTATTGTCACAAAAGATTTTCATTGGACCCGATGCACTAGGTATCACACCTAGATCGGATATGAACTCCTTCATCCAGACTCATTCATTTTATGCTTCCGAAGCAGCTATGTACTCCGCTTCAAATGTAGATCCCGCCACGACGCTCTGTTTGGAACTGCACCAACTGACAGCTCCACCATTCAATAAAAATACGTATCCAGTTATTGACTTAGAGTCATCCGGATCTGTGTCAAAGCTTGCATCGACGTAACCGTTTACGACGAGCTCTTTGTCACCTCCATAAACGAGAAACATATCCTTAGTCCTTTTCAGGTATTTCATGATGTTCTTGACCGCTGTCCAGTGGTCCACTCCTGGATTACTTTGGTACCTCCCTGCTAAACTAATAGCAAGGCACACATCAGGTCTGGTACACAACATTGCATACATGATAGATCCTATGGCTGAAGCATATGGAATGACTTCCATTTTCTCTCTATCTTCTGCAGTGGTCGGGCATTGAGTCTGACTCAACTTCACACCTTGTAACACGGGCAAGAACCCTTTCTTTGCTTGATCCATTTTGAACTTCTTCCAAACTTTATCAAGGTATGTGCTTTGTGAAAGTCCAATTAAGTGTCTTGATCTATCTCTATAGATCTTGATGCCCAATATATAAGCAGCTTCACCAAGGTCTTTCATGGAAAAATTCTTATTCAAGTACCATTTTATGCTATTCAGAAATTCAGTATCATTTCCAATCAACAATATGTCATCCACATATAATATCAGAAATGCTACAGAGCTCCCACTCACTTTCTTGTAAATACAGGCTTCTCCAAAAGTCTGTATAAAACCATATGCTTTGATCACACTATCAAAGCGTATATTCCAACTCCGAGAGGCTTGCACCAGTCCATAAATGGATAGCTGGAGCTTGAACACTTTGTTAGCACCTTTTGGATCGACAAAACCTTCTGGTTGCATCATATACAACTCTTTTTTAAGATATCCATTAAGGAATGCAGTTTTGACATCCATTTGCCATATTTCATAATCATAAAATGCGGCAATTGCTAACCTGATTCGGACGGACTTAAGCATCGCTACGGGTGAGAAGGTCTCATCGTAGTCAACTCCTTGAACTTGTCGAAAACCTTTCGCAACAAGTAGAGCTTTGTAGACAGTAATATTACCGTCAGCGTCAGTCTTCTTCTTGAAGATCCATTTATTATCTATGGCTTGCCGATCATCGGGCAAGTCAATCAAAGTCCACACTTTGTTCTCATACATGGATCCCATCTCAGATTTCATGGCTTCAAGCCATTTCATGGAATCTGGGCTCATCATCGCTTACTCATAGTTTGTAGGTTCGTCATGGTCAAGTAACATGACCTCTAGAACAGGATTACTGTACCACTCTAGTGGGGATCTTACTCTGGTTGACCTACGAGGTACGGTAGTAACTTGATCAGAAGTTTCATGATCATGATCATTAACTTCCTCACTAATTGGTGTAGTAATCACTAAAACTGATTCCTATGATGAACTACTTTCCAATAAGGGAGCAGGTACAATTACCTCATCAAGTTCTACTTTCCTCCCACTCACTTCTTTCGAGAAAAACTCCTTCTCTAGAAAGGATCCATTCTTATTAACGAATATCTTGCCTTCAGATCTGTGACAGAAGGTGTACCCAACAGTCTCCTTTGTGTATCCTATGAAGACTCATTTTTCTCCGATTTGGGTTCGAGCTTATTAGGTTGAAGCTTTTTCACATAAGCATCGCAACCCCAAACTTTAAGAAACAACAACTTGGGTTTCTTGCCAAACCACAGTTCATATGGTGTCGTCTCAGCAGTTTAGATGGTGCCCTATTTAATGTGAATGCAGCTGTCTCTAAAGCGTAACCCCAAATCGACAAATGATGAATCAAGAAGAGACATCATAGATCGCACCATATCTAATAAAGTACGATTACGACATTCGGACACACCATTACGCTCTGGTGTTCCGGGTGGCGTGAGTTGCAAAACTATTCCGCATTGTTTCAAATGGAGACCAAACTCATAACTCAAATATTCTCCTCCATGATTAGATCGTAGAAACTTTATTTTCTTGTTGCGATGATTTTCCACTTCACTCTGAAATTCTTTGAACTTTTCAAATGTTTCAAACATATGTTTCATCAAGTAGATATACCCATATCTGCTAAAATCATCTGTGAAGGTTAGAAAAAACGATACCCACTACGAGCATCAACATTCATCGGTACGCATACATCAGTATGTATTTTTTCCAATAAGTCAGTTGCTCGCTGCTACCTCTTGAGCTTGCGTTGGATTTCCCAGAAGAGGAGAGGATAATGCAGCAGAGTAGCGTAAGTATTTCCCTCAGTTTTCTCGAACCAAGGTATCAATCCAGTAGGAGGCTACGCGCAAGTCCCTCGTACCTACACAACACAAATAGCTCAACGCAACCAACGCGATTAGGGGTTGTCAATCCCTTCACGGTCACTTACGAGAGTGAGATCTGATAGAGATGATAGATAATATTTTTGGTATTTTTGGTATAAAGATGCAAAGTAAAATAAAAACAAAAATAAAAAAGCAAAGCAATAATAAAGTAATGGAAGATTGATATGACAGAGAATAGACCCGGGGGCCATAGATTTCACTAGTGGCTTCTCTCAAGAGCATAAGTATTTTACGGTGGGTGAGCAATTCATGTTGAGCAATTGATGAATTGAGCATAGTTATGAGAGTATCTAGGTATGATCATGTATATAGGCATCACGTCTGAGACAAGTAGACCGACTCCTGCCTGCATCTACTACTATTACTCCACTCATCGACCTCTATCCAGCATGCATCTAGAGTATTAAGTTAATGAAAATAGAGTAACGCCTTCAGCAAAGATGACATGATGTAGAGGGATAAATTCATGTAATATGATAAAAACCCCATCTTGTTATCCTTGATGGCAACAATACAATACGTGCCTTGCTGCCCCTCATCCTTTGGAAAGGACACCGCCATGATTGAACCCAAAGCTAAGCACTTCTCCCATTGCAAGAACTACATATCTAGTTGGCCAAACCAAGCGGATAATTGAAGAGACTTGCAAAGATAACCAATCATACATAAAAGAATTCAGAGAAGATTCAAAT
Source organism: Aegilops bicornis (assembly GCA_021605145.1). Lineage (NCBI taxonomy): Eukaryota > Viridiplantae > Streptophyta > Magnoliopsida > Poales > Poaceae > Aegilops > Aegilops bicornis. The sequence continues at coordinate 255,175,086 of CM038675.1, read as the reverse complement.
ATTGCTCATAGATAATCTTGATCATAAACCCACAATTCATCGATCTCAACAAACACACACATAAAAATAAGATTACATCGAATAGATCTCCACGAGAGAGGGGGAGAACATTGTATTGAGATCCAAAAAGAGAGAAGAAGCCATCTAGCTACTAACTATGGACCCGTAGGTCTGAAGTAAACTACTCACACTTCATCGAAGAGGCTATGATGATGTAGAAGCCCTCCATGGTGGATTCCCCTTCCCATGGAGCTCCTAACAGCCCCAAGATGGGATCTCGTGGATACAAAAAGTTGCGGCGGTGGAATTAGGTTTTTGGCTCCGTGTCTGATCGTTCGGGGGTACGTAGGTATATATAGGAGGAAGAAGTACGTCGGTGGAGCAAAGGGGGCCCCACGAGGCAGGGGGCGTGCCCTAGGGGGGCGTGCCCTCCACCCTCATGGCCGCCTCCTTTCTTTCTTGACGGGGGGTCCAAGTCTCCTGGATCATATTCGGTGAGAAAATCACGTTCCCGAAGGTTTCATTCCGTTTGGACTCCGTTTGATATTTCGTTTCTTCGAAACTCTGAAATAGGCAAAAAAATAGCAATTCTGGGCTGGGCCTCTAGTTAATAGGTTAGTCCCAAAAGTAATATAAAAGTGGAAAATAAAGCCCACTATGGTCCAAAACAGTAGATAATATAGCATGGAGCAATAAAAAATTATAGATACGTTGGAGACGTATCACTTGCTCCATTGTTCCGGAGAATGGAGTCTTAGTCATCTTGCTCATGAGGCATGCTTCGCAAGCATCAAGCAATTCATAATCAAGTGATTCCAAATGCCCATCAGCATGGAGTTTCTTCATGCGCTTTACACCAATATGACCTAAGCGGCAGTGCCAAAAATAAGTTGCACTATCATTATCAAAGTTATATCTTTTGGCTTCAATACTATGAATATGTGTATCACTACTACCAAAATTTAGTAAAAATAGACCACTCATCAAGGGTGCATCAACATAAAAGATATTATTCATATAAACAGAACAACCATTATTCTATGATTTAAATGAATAACCATCTCGCATCAAACAAGATCTAGATATAATGTTCATGCTTAACGTTGGCACCAAATAACAATTATTCAGGTCTAAAACTAATCCCAAAGGTAGATATAGAGGTAGTGTGCCGACGGCGATCACATCGACTTTGGAACCATTTCCCACACGCATCGTCACCTTATCCTTAGCCAATCTTCGCTTAATCCTTAGCCCCTGTTTCGAATTGCAAATATTAGCAACAGAACCAGTATCAAATACCCAAGCGCTACTGCAAGCATTAGTAAGGTACACATCAATAACATGTATATCAAATATACCTTTCACTTCGCCATCCTTCTTTTCCACCAAATACTTGGGGCGATCCACTTCCGATGACCAGTCCCTTTGTAGTAGAAGCACTTTCGATCTCGGGCTTAGGTCCGGACACAGGCTTCTTCACTTGAGCAGCAACTTGCTTGCCATTCTTCTTGAAGTTCCCCTTCTTCCCTTTGCCCTTCTTCTTAAAACTGGTGGTCTTGTTGACCATCAACACTTGATGCTCCTTCTTGATTTCTACCTCCGCAGCCTTTAGCGTTGCGGAGAGCTCGGGAATCGTCTTATCCATCCCTTGCATATTATAGTTCATCACGAAGCTTTTGTAGCTTGGTGGCAGTGATTGAAGAACTCTGTCAATGACACCATCAACTGGAAGATTAACTCCCAGCTGAGCCAAGTGATTGTGGTACCCAGACATTCTGAGTATATGCTCACTGACAGAACTATTCTCCTCCATTTTGCAGCTATAGAACTTATTGGATACTTCATATCTCTCAATCCGGGCATTTGCTTGAAATATTAACTTCAACTCCTGGAACATCTCATATGCTCCATGACATTCAAAACATCGTTGATGCCGCGGTTCTAAGCCGTAAAGCATGGCACACTGAACTATCGAGTAGTCATCAGCTTTGCTCTGCCAAACGTTCATAACATCTGGTGTTGCTTCTGCTGCAGGGTTGGCACCTAGCGGTGCTTCCAGGACGTAATTCTTCTGTGCAGCAATGAGGATAATCCTCAAGTTACGGATGAGGGAGTCCTAGATTAAGGGGTCCTCGGGCGTCCGGACTATGTAACATGGGCCGGAATAATGGGCTATGAAGATACAAGACAGAAGATTTCTTCCCGTGTCCGAATGGGACTCTCCTTTGCGTGGATGGCAAGCTTGGCATTTGGATATGTAGATTCCTTCATTTGTAAACCGACTTTGTATAACCCTAGGCCCCTCCGGTGTTTATATAAACCGGAGGGTTTAATCCGTAGAGGCAATCACAACCATACAAGATAGACATCTAGGGTTTAGCCATTACGATCTCATGGTAGATCAACTCTTGTAATCCTCATATTCATCAAGATCAATCAAGTAGGAAGTAGGGTATTACCTCCATCAAGAGGGCCCTGTCGGTGGGGAACGACACCTATGGGATCACAAGAATCCCTACTACGGTTGCCGGGGCGCGGGGTTGCGGGAAGAGCAGGGTTAGTAGCCAGCACAAGGATCGTTTACCCAGGTTCGGGCCGCGAGGATGCGTAAAACCCTAGTCCTGCTTTGGTGGGTGTATTTGGAGAGTTCTTGAGCTCTCGAACTAGCTGTGGTCAGTGCCTGGTTCGAAAGAGCCGAATCCTTCTCCAGTATGCCATGGGCCTCCTTTTATAGTCGAAAGGGGTTGCCACAGTGGCACACAGGAGGTGGAAAGGCGTACAGTGCCCTGAGCTTATCGCTCGTATTACAAGACAAGACGCATTTAATGCGTAGCTTAGGTGTCCCCTTGCTTTATTGGGGACGGGGGCGAGGCCCGTCCCGTCCGTCGCTGCTCCTCCTCGCTTTGACCCGCGCCCTAGCCAGTAAGGCGTGTGGTGCCATGTAGGCAGGCAGGCAGCTGAGGTGGCGCAGTGGTGGAGCCCTCACGAAGATCTTCATGCCGCCACGCAGGCGCTCGATGAGTTGGCCTGGGAGCTGCATGTTGCCACGCAGGTGCCCGCCCAACTAGTTGGGCTGGCAGCTACATGTGAACGGTGGTGGAAGCTTGGTTGGCGTGGGCCTGGCGGTGGCCCTGCTGGCGTCCTTGGAGAGGGCCTTGCCGGGTGGCCCAACAAGGGTCTTGCGGTGGCGCGCTGTCGTCCCCGGCAAGGACCTTGCCGTGGGTCTGGTGGCTTTCCTCGGTAAGGATCTTGCCGAGGGTTGTCGTCTTCTAATCCTCATCTGATCTTGAATATGTCTTCACAAAGATCTGCATGCCACCATAGAGGTGCCTTCCCAAGCACTGGCCCCACGTGGATGATGGTTTTGGGGACCGTGGGCTCAAGGGTGGCTCGCTCTGTTGGTGTGGGGCGAGCTGTCTCGGTAAGGATCTTGCCGGGGCTACTGAGGCTGCCCCGACAAGGGTCTTGCCGGGGGAACCTGCTTTGTCCCTCTGCTCATTGTGGTCTTGGCCTTGGCGTTGCTCTTATTATCTTGGGCTTTGGTCTTACCTTGGCTCACCTCCCCTATTTTGCTTGGCGTGACCGTAGGCGTGGCTCCGACTACCCGTGCACAGGTATAGGGGTACAAAAATGCACTCCTCTTTTTGTACACCGTCAGGAGCCCCCGGGCCTGGGCCACACATAAGCGCGACACATTGTTGGGCCAGGCCCAAAACGGTGCGTGGGCAGGCAGGGCGGTTTTTACCGCAGTAAAACTTTTCGCGCGCGGTGCTTCCCACGACCCATGCGCACAGCGCGGCATGGAGGGGTGTGCGTGACGTGGGCGGCATGCGTGGGGCGGTTTCCACACGCATGCGTCACATCGCAGTAAAGAGGCGGCTCGTGCCTTCCCCGTAAAAAGAGGGAGGCGTGGAGACGCAGCTCATTTACTGAACGGGGCCGGGGCGCGGTCTTCAAGGCTTCCACTCCCCACGATCACGGGGTGGGGAGAGGTCGCTTCGCCTGTCCCCTCAGTTCTGCGCATCCGCCACGCGTCCTCCATGCACTTGGGGTTGCAAGCGGCGGAGGCGGGAAACCGGGCCGTCGCTGGTTGGGGTAGCGGGTTGGTCCTGATTCCCTGCGCCTCTGCTGGCTGGATTGGCCGAGCGGGGCGGCCGAGCCCTGTCCCCGCCTCCTTATAAAGAGGAGGAAGGGGGATGGTGTCCCGCACTCTTCTTTCATCTATCTACTCTTACTTCTGCTTCTTCCTTTCACTCGCCATGGAGAAGGGGAATCCTGGTCCCTCGATGGTGGCGGCGAGGGTCGCCGCCCGACAGCGCGTCCCTCCTCCTCCTGAGCCCGCGGTGGTTGAACCGGCCGCGAGGGGAAGGGGGAGGGGGCGAGGTCGTGGGAGTGGCCGGGGCAGAGGTCGTAGTGCTCGGGGAAGAGGAGGACTGGGCGGCATGCCGGCTTCGCCCCCGCTAATGATGCCTTTTCCAATGGAAGGCCATGTTGGAGACCAGCCCCATGAGTTTTTCATCAGGCTGTGCCGGCCTTCGCGTCGCCGTCTTTGTCTTCCCGCCCTGTTCGCTCGGGAGATGGAGCGTGACCCGCCCCAACCCCTCAGATTGCACATGATGGGTTGTGGGAATGGGGGCATGCAGGTCGACGTCGACTTCCCGGCTCCTCGGGTCATGTACCTCCGTCGTGAGTGGAAGAAGTTCGCTCGTATCCACAGACTGACGGCGGGGCTCGTCCTCTACTTCAAATTAATGGAGGACGTCCTGCTCTCCGTCAAGGTCTTCGGCGACTTCGGGACTCGCCTGAAGTGTTGCGTGGAGAGCTCCTCCGATGGAGATTCCGACGACGGAAGCCCTTCCTCGAGCAAAAGTGATGAGGAGGACAGCGGGGCAGACGGCGGGGACGAGTCCGACTAGGCGTCGGACACCCCGCGCCTGGGCGGGCGTGGCAGCAGCAACATCTGCACCTGGCCGCTCCTCTGGCAGAGTTTTGCCGGGGGCGGGGCCAACTCCTTGAACTTCTTGGGGCCGTCTCCTTGGGCGGCTGGCATCGGGAGGCTGCAGAAGTGGAAGAGGGCAGGCGGCAAGGCCGTCAACTCGGAGTACGCGGGCACCGATGCCTTCGTCGCGTACTGTTGGTCCTGCCGCCTCGTCTGCCAGCTCCTTTCCCGGCACCGTCGTCACCGGCCCGCCCCTGGGCAGTCACCGAGGTGTTCTCTTGGTGCTTTCTGCTGCTCGTAGCTCGCCTAGGCGCCCCTTTTGCCCTCTCACCTCCTTGACCTGCCTCTTGAGGAGAGGGACAAGAAAGGGATCACGGGCATCTTATCTCTCTTCTTTAGTTTGTAAGCTGCATGGGCCTTTGTTAAATTCAGAACTTGTAATCCCTTGCTCATGCTTTTCATTCCGTATGAACTGTGCACTGTATGGGATGTTTTTAATGAAAAAGGGATGCTTGCCGGGTTTTTCGTTCGTGGGTAGACCCAGCGACAAGGAGGCGAATCCTTGTTATTATTTAAGATAAGCGTTTTTGGCGGGCGGCAGCCTTGCCGTCCCCCCACTCCACTCGACCATTCCCGCGCTCTTGGCGGAGGCAGGGATGAAGTGGGCTTTAGGCTCCTCGTTCTACCTCCTTGCCGCCACGGCTAAACCAAATCCGGACCTAGGAAATAATCCTTAGGTATAGGAAAAAGGGGAGCACGGCAGCCTAGAGATAAAAACGAGGTTTCACATGCCCCAGTTCCGTTCCGAAATGCATGACAGAGGATGAAAGACTTATCTAGATCTGCAGGCCCCCGCAATCTCATCTTGCCGCGGTTGGATCCTTGTGCTTGCAGCCCCCGGCAACTCTGGTTTGTCGGGGTCGGGATGCCGGTCCGTTTCCTTTCTTCCAAGAAGCTCGGCAGAAGTGCTCATGTGCCCTGTGAACCAAAGGAGGACAGAGGAGAAACAGATAGACGCACACTCGACCTCTAAGCTAGGGGTTAGTCGCTGCTGAGCACTATCAACCCTAACCAAGGAAGAGACTCGACCTAGCATGCATGCTATGACTTAGGCGCCAGTAGCCTTCATTTATTTATGCTCGATTATACATGCACGGCTTTGTACGAAGGGTCACATGCCTTGCCGGCAAAGCTTGTACAAAAGGTGGCTTGCCGGGAGGCCCGGCGAGCCGCGCCTTATGGGTAAAACTTGATGTTGGTGTCAAACCGGCGCATCTCGGGTAGGGGGTTGAGGGAGTCCCGGACTAGGGGGTGTCCGGATAGCCGGACTATCGTCACGGCCGGACTCCAAGACTATGAAGATACAAGATTGAAGACTTCATCCCGTGTCCGGATGGGACTTTCCTTGGCGTGGAAGGCAAGCTTGGCGATCTGGATATGTAGATCTCCTACCATTGTAACCGACTACGTGTAACCCTAACCTATCCAAAGTGTCTATATATAAACGGAGGGTTTTTAGTCCGTCTGACGAACAACAATCATACCATAGGCTAGCTTCTAGGGTTCAGCCTCCTTGATCTCGTGGTAGATCTACTCTTTTACTACCCATATCATCAATATTAATCAAGCGGAGTAGGGTATTACCTCCATCGAGAGGGCGAACCTGGGTAAAACATCGTGTCCCTTGTCTCCTGTTACCATCCGCCTAGACGCCTTGCAGTTCGACGCCCTTCCCGAGATCCGCCGGTTTTGACACCGACATTCGTGCTTTCATTGAGAGTTCCTCTGTGTCGTCACCGATAAGCCCGATGGCTCCTTCGATCATCAACAACGACGCGGTCCAGGGTGAGAATTTTCTCCCCGGACAAACCTTCGTGTTCGGCGGCTTTGCACTGCGGGCCAATTAAGCAGCCATCTGGAGCAGATCGAAAGCTACGCCCCTGGCCATCAGGTCAGATTTGGAAGTTTGAACTATACGATCGATATCCGCGGAGACTTGATCTTCGACGGGTTCGAGCCGCAGCCGAGCGCGCTGCACTATCTCGATGGGCATGATCTAGCTCTGCAGCCGAACAGTGCCCTGGAGGCCGCACCAGCATCCGCTCCGACCCTTAATCCGGAGCCGGATTCCTCGATCGAGGACGAGTGGTTGGACACCGCCTCGGGGGCTACAATCTCTATGGCGATTGAGCCGAACTCTATCCCTGTCCTTTGCGAAGACCTTGACTCCAGGGTGCCGGACTCCTCTCCGGACTCCGAACCCTCCGCGCCCTACCAATCGAATCCGATTGGGCGCCCGTTATGGAGTTCACTGCCGCGGACATCTTTCAGCACTCGCCCTTTGGCGACATCCTGAATTCGCTAAAGTCTCTCTCTTTATCCGGAGAGCCCTGGCAGACTGCGGACAGGAAGGTTGGGATACTGACGGCGAATTTCAACGACCACCCACCACCCACTTTGTAGCCACTATCGATGATTTAACCGACATGCTCGACTTCGACTCCGAAGACGTCGACGGTATGGACGACGACGCCGGAGACGACCAAGACCCAGCGCCTACAGGGCACCGAAGGCCACCTCTTCATATGACATATACATGGTGGACATCCCAAAAGATGGGAGCAGCGATGGAACAACGGAGGATGACCCTCCAAGAAACAGCCGAGCGCCCGGCGTCGTGGCGCCGCTCTAAATCCCGCCACAATAAAAGCGGTGATTCCGGCATGGAAAATAATAACACCCGGACAGTGCGAAGAGAACCCCTCCGGCGGGACTCGGTAGCGAGGAGGAGGGAGAAGCAAGTCCGCACGACGGTCTGGCAGAAAGAGAGGTCGAGGGCGATAATTATGCGCCTCCCTCGAAGATGAGGCAAGCCTCGGCGATGACGAATTTTTCGTGCACGAGGATCCGCCCGAATAGGAGCGTTTCAAACGTGGGCTTATAGCCACGGCAAGCAGCCTCAAGAAAAGCAGCAACAGCTTAGAGCTGACCAGGACCTGCTAGGCGACGGATGGATCGAGTCCTTGCAGCGAAGAGTATGAACTCGAACGCCCTCCAAAAGCTACCCCCAAACGCAGGCCGTTGCCTCGATCGGAGGAGGAAGCACCCAAGTCACCAGCGACGACATGGCAGACCCGGCCACCCGTGGCGCGCAGAGAAGCATCTCGGCCCTCCGCTCAAGCCACACCCGGCCGCGCACAAAAAGTACCAAGGCACGGAAAAGCTACGAACTTGCGTAGATATATTGGAGGATAAGGCAAAACATACAAGATCGATCTACGGATCGCGTGGGCGTAACGGCGGGATGATTACCGTCGCGCGGATACAACAAACCCGGCCGGCTGAACCACGATGACAAAGCTCGTATGAGCTACGTCGTGATATAGCCCAATACAGAGGCGCCGCATACCCACTATGCTTCATAGATGAAGTAATGGATCATCAAATCCCTGAGGGCTTCAAACCCGTAAACACCGAATCATACGATGGTACCACAGATCCTGCGGTATTGATTGAGGACTATCTCCTCCATATCCACATGGCCCGCGGTGATGATCTACATGCCATCAAATACCTCCCACTCAAGCTTAAAGGACCAGCTCGGCATTGGATCAACAGCTTGCCAGCAGATTCTATTGGTTGTTTGGAGGACACGGAAGCCGCATTCCTCGATAACTTCCGGGGCACATATGTGCGACCACCGGGCGCCGATGACCTTAGCCACATAATCCAGCAGCCGGAAGAATCGGCCGAACAATTACGGACACGGTTCCTAACAAAGAAAAATCAAATCGTTGATCGTCCGGATGCAGAGGCCCTTGCAGCCTTCAAACATAATATCCATGACGAGTGGCTTGCCCGGCACCTAGGACAGGAAAAGCCAAAATCCATGGCAGCCCTCACAACACTCATGACCCGCTTTTGTGCGGAGAGGACAGTAGCTAGCTCGAAGCAACAACTTGGCCAAACATCACGGTAGTCCGGATACCAAGGACAGCAATGGCAGGTCGCGTCGCCAACAAGAACAAAGCGCCGCGTTAACGGCGATATCACTGAAGATATCGACCGTCAATGCCGGATTCGAGGCTCTAAACCCGGTCAGCGGAAGAAGCCATTCAAAAGAAATACCCAGGGCCCGTCCAACTTGGACCGAATACTCGATCGCTTGTGCCAGATACATGGCACCCCTGAAAAACCAGCCAATCACACCAACAGGGACTGTTGGGTGTTCGAGCAAGCAGGCAAGTTAACTTCCGAACTCAATGACAAGGGGCTGCATAGCGATGACGAGGAAGAGCCCCGGCCGCCGAACAATAGAGGACAGAAGGGTTTTCCCCATAAGTGCGGACGGTGAACATGATATATGCAACCCATATACCCAAAAGGGAGCGGAAGCGTGCACTAAAGGGCGATATGCGATGGAGCCGATCGCCCCGAAGTTCAACCCATGGTCTTCCTGCCCGATCACCTTCGATCGAAGGGACCACCCCACTAGCATCCGTCACGGCGGTTTCGCTGCATTGGTTCTTGACCCAATTATCGACGGATTTCACCTAACCAGAGTCCTGATGGACGGCGGCAGCAGCCTGAACCTGCTTTATCAGGATACAGTGCGCAAAATGGGCATAGACCCCTCAAGGATTAAACATACAAAGACGACCTTTAAAGGCGTCATACCGGGTGTAGAGGCCAGTTGTACGGGCTCGGTTACACTCAAAGTGGTCTTCGGATCCCCGGAAAACTTCCGGGCGGCAAGTTAATCTTCGACATCATCCCATTCCGCAGCGGCTATCATGCATCGCTTTCGGACGAACCGCATTTGCAAAGTTCAATGCGGTGCCGCACTACGCATACCTCAAGCTCAAGATGCCAGGCCCTCGAGGAGTAATCACGGTCAATGGAAACACCGAACACTCTCTCCGGACGGAGGAGCACACGGCAGCCCTCGCGGCGGAGGTACAAAGCAGCCTCTCACAGCAATTCTCGAGTCCGGCCACTAAGCGTCCGGACACTGTCAAGCGCCCGGAGTAACCTACAACAAGACCGCCGCACGATTCAAGCACGCGTAGCAATCCGGCTAACCCGCCCTCGCGAAATTGCGAAGCTAGTATTACGCGTACATAATTACGCCCTGGAGATACCATGGGCATATGGGGGCGGGGGGCAAGACCACGGCACGCCAAGAATGCGGCTCGACCGCACCAGGGGCTCCCGATTGTGTCATTCTTTTTCTTTTTTTCTTTTTTTTCTTACCTTCAGGACTCCGTCTTTCAGAAGTCCTGTCCGGCACTAGAATTGTCGAACTCACGATGCAACAACCAGGGAAGCAGTAAGCCACGTCGAAGTGTTCAGGTGGTCTCTATTACGAGCATTATACCTGTTTTACATACCATCCCGCAGCTTACCCCTGGAGGGGGACATGTTAGATAGTCCCATCCCTTCCTTATCGCATTATTTGTATCGTTCTGCTTTCATTGCAGTACCTTTTTGAATAAACAATGCATAGCTTTTGCCTATTATTGCACTCTTTTATTTATCCATATATATGTTCATTTCATGACATGTTGCACCCGTACACTTTGGTACAGCCAATACACCAGGGGCTTGAGTATCCCAAAATTATGGTGTGATAAGTCCGAACACTTTCACAAGTGCGGCACCCCGAACTTATAGCATTATATGAATTGGCTCTGAATCATGTCTAGGGTAAATAGTTGGGTTTGCCCGGCTCCGTGTTTTGGTACCTTACGTTCCGCTATATCGGCTAAGGTAGCACCGGGAGAACCATCATGATTGTGCCCCAAATTGAGCTGGGTCGAAAGCACCTCGATGGAGAAAACTAAAACTGACCATCGTGATAGGCGAGAGCGATGCGGCTGTTCGAGAGGTTTTTTCGGGTCCCTAAAGACTTATGCCGCTTAGAGCGAGGAATCAGAATTGTCCGGCCAAGGCGTGGATAGTGCCCCGAACTCGTTCTTCCGAATACTAGGGGCTTCGCCGAAATTTAAAATTATAGAATTCTATGGCTAAGTGAGAGTGTTCAAGCATTATAAGTCCGGTTTCCTTGTTCGTTGTGTTGAGCACCTCCCTAGATGGACCCGAGAATGGGAACAAGATTGCTCAAGTTTATCCCGAACACCCCTACACTCGTGGCATGGGGGCTGAAGCTAACGACTTGCCATCTCTCAAATTTGATAAACGGCCGCACAGAAGGTAATATTTTAAATTAACAAGCGTTGCTTAGCGCATATGAACAAGTTTTCAGCATACAGGATAACAAATGCGAGTCTATCCAAAAATTACATCTCTGGAGCACTCATCCGCTATTCGGCGGGCACCCTTCAGGAGACCCTCATAGTACATTTCGGGCGTGCGATGCTCATGGCCCTTCGACGGCCCGTCCGTCACAAGCTTCTTCGCATCCAGCTTGCCCCAGTGCACTTTAGCACGGGCAAGGGCCCAACGGACACCTTCTATACAGAAGGAGCGCTTGATGACTTCAATCCGTGGACATGCATCCACCAGCCGCTGCACCAAGCCGACGTAGCTCCCGGGCATGCCTCCAATGGCCACAGCCGCGCTATAAGGCCCTTCATGGCCTGTTCGGCGACCTTGTGGAGCTGGACCAGCTGCTTCGGATGGTCGCTCAGGGGCACCGGATGGTCGGCCTCAGCATACTGAGACCAGAACACCTTTTCCGTCGAGCTCGCCTCCTTGGCGCGGTAGAATGCGGCAGCATCAGACACACTACGGGGCAAATCTGCGAATGCTCCTGGAGAGCTCTGAATCCGGGTAAGTAATAGGTAAATCACTTTCACATGCTTGCTTTGCATAAAGAATGCCTTACCCGCCGCTATCTTCTTTAACGACTCAATTTCTTGGAGGGCTTTTTGGGCCTTGGCCTTAGCAGCTTTGGCACTCTTAAGAGACGAGGCGAGCTCGGACTCTCGAGTCTTCGAGTCACGCTCCAAACTGTCGTGTCTTTCCACGAGAGCTTGGAGCTCTTGCCGTACCTTGGCCAGCTGCGCCTCCCCCTTCTCTCGCTCGGTGCGTTCCGCAACCGCTTTGTTTTTTTTCACGGACACCGCTTCCTTCAGGGTCGCCACCTCGTTCATGGCCCCTGCAGTACCCATGTTATTCCTGTTATTTTTTGCAACCAAAACCTTTTCTATAAGGTATTCCCCTAATAAGGTATTACTTACCTTCCTTGTCCTCGAGCTGCTTCTTGGCTTGTCCGAGCTCATTCTCGGACCGCTTGAGGTTCTGCTTCAATGCATTGACCTCCGCAGTTAGTGCGGCAGAGGTCAGCAGCGCAGCTTGCATTCCCATATTGACATACTTAGGTTAGACTCCTGCGTATATCTTTTTAGATCCTTAGTCTGGCTTTTCTTTCCGAACACCGAACTAAGCATCAGGGGCTACTGCCTATGCGGTAATATTTTTATATATTCTAAACTTACCTCAAAGCCTGTTAGAAGGCTGGTACGAACTTGCCGATCCGCTCTTGGCGGATCGAACTGACCGGATCACCGCACTCATAACAAAGGCGGTGCTCCTCCTCGATGGAAGCGCTGTTAAGCGCCTCCAGTAACCTATCCGGTGCCTCCGGTTGGACGGAGGACACCGGCGTCTTACCCTTCTTGCGAAGGACCCGCTGGCCGGACTTTGGAACCGCTGATGGTTCTGGTGTGGAGTCCGAACGAGGGTCGGGCTTAGAGCCCCTAGGGGTCTTTCCCCCCGCGCGCCTGGAGTCCGGGAGGTTGCCTTGGGCACCTCCTGCGCTACCTCCTCTTGACCAAGCCCCCCTTGGGGCGCCGCCGCAGCATCGTCCGCAGCGTGAGGCGAGGAGGCGGTCGGAAGCGAAGTATTCTCCATTTCCGACGAGCCCAGGGACCCGCTCGATGAATCGGCGAACTCGCCCTTGGGCGGGCTGCACGGTTGTTCGACATTAGAGAACACTCTGCGATAATAAAAATCCATGGGTATCCGGACACTTACGATCTCGCCAGGGGCTTGGCCCTTGTAGGCCAATCCTCCTTCTCCTCGTCGACGTTGTGGAGAAGTCCGGAGGAAGGGTTCTTCCCTTCTTGGACCCTCCGGCTCCCCAGTTGGGGCGGCCTTCCTTTTCTTCTCCTCCCCCGCTGGGGAGGAGATTCTTCTTCTTCCTCCACGTCCTCAGGAGAAGATTCTGCATCAGAATCTGACAGCACCTGGCGTCGGGAGCTCCTTCGAGTTCCCATGGCCTCCTTCTTGGCCTTCTTCTCCGGCACCACATGCGGCGCCGGAGCCAGCAGCCCCGTCAATCGGGCGTCCGCTGGGTCTTCTGGCAAAGGCGGGACGATTAATCTGTCCGGACGTCTTCGACTAGTCTGTCAAAGATTAGGGAGTTTTAGATCCCACATAGAGTCAATCTATGAAAAAGAGTCCCGTAAAGGGTAAATAACTTACCTCGCCGGGCTGGGCGCGCGAGTCAGATCCGCGATCATTGTTAGCGGATCTTTGGGGCTTCAGCGCCCTTGAACAGCACCTTCCGAGGCATCTTAAATGCGTAGTGTCGAAGAGCGGCTCAAATTCGGTGCTGTGCGGATCGAACTCCCACAAGTTAAAGGCCCGTTGTTGGCATGGGAGAATCCGGCGGATGAGCATCACTGGATTACGTCGACAAGCACGAGATTCTTGTCCACCAGGTTTGGACGCATGTCCTGAGTCCGGATAGCTCTTCCGAATTCCCCCACGTCGAGCCCGTCTCTTTCCATGACGAGCCGTGTGGGAAGCCAGATCTGAATTCGGGGGCCGCCACCCAATCGGGGTCACGTGGCTCGGTGATGTAGAACCACCCCGATTGCCACCCCTTTATTGTCTCCATAAAGGCGCCCTCGAGCCATAGGACCTTGGCCATCTTGCCAACCATGGCACCTCCGCACTCCGCTTGATGGCCGCCCACAACCTTCGGCCGGAGGTTGAAGATCTTCAGCCATAAGCCGAAGTGGGGCTGGATGTAGAGGAAGGCCTTGCAAACGACGATAAACGCCGAGATGTTGAGGATGAAATTCAGGGCCAGGTCATGGAAGTCCAGGCCGTAGTAGAACATGAGTCCCCGGACAAATGGGTGAAGTGGAAAACCTAGTCCGCGGAGGAAGTGGGGGAGAAACACCACCCTCTCATGGGGCCCGGGGGTTGGAATGAGCTGCCCCCAAATCCAGGCGGCACTGTCTGTGATGCCCGGACAAGTATCCGTCCTCAAGCGATCTTGTGATGTGCCCCTCCGTGATGGAGGAGGCCATCCACCTGCCTCCCGCTCTCGACATGGTTGGAGAAGGTTGAGGTGGGATGTGCGGACTTAGGCGCTGGAGCTCGAGTCTTGTGAAATGGATAAACAAAGGGGAAGAAGGCGTGGGTGAAAGGGTGGAACCTTATCCCTTATATGGACGGAATGAAGCTATCGTCCCCCACCAACTGGTAAAACTCGCTTATTTCCCAAGCACCGTAATCAATGGCGCGGATGGGTTACCCACGTCCGTATTGATTAGAATCCCGGAATAAGGGGGCAAGATCTATGCTTTGATAAGACATGCCAAGGAAACCGCCTCGCTAAACACGCTGAGGTGGAACAGTAAAAAGCGATTCATATAACGGCCTGGCCGTGGTGTGATGTCATGCCGCGGAATACGTCAGCAGATTTGTGCAAAAATTATTCTCTCTACGGTGTTATGTGGAACTTGTTTTGCAGAGCCGGACACTATCCTTGTGTTCAAAACCTTCTATGAAGTATTCGGAGGAGGAACCCGCCTTGCAATCCTGAATACAATATGCGCGCCGGACTCGTCGTCATTGAAGCCTGGTTCAGGGGCTACTGAGGGAGTCCCGGACTAGGGGGTGTCCGGATAGCCGTACTATCATCATGGCCGGACTCCAAGACTATGAAGATACAAGAATGAAGACTTCGTCCCGTGTCCGGATGGGACTTTCCTTGGCGTGGAAGGCAAGCTTGGCGATATGGATATGTAGATGTCCTACCATTGTAACCGACTCTGTGTAACCCTAACCTATTCGGTGTCTATATAAACCGGAGGGTTTTTAGTCCTTAGGACGAACAACAATCATACCATAGGCTAGCTTCTAGGGTTTAGCCTCCTTGATCTCGTGGTAGATCTACTCTTGTACTACCCATATCATCAATATTAATCAAGCAGGAGTAGGGTATTACCTCCATCGAGAGGGCCCGAACACAGGTAAAAACATCGTGTCCCTTGTTTCCTGTTACCATCCGCCTAGACGCATTGATTCGGGACCCCCTACCCGAGATCCGCCAGTTTGACACCGACAGGGTCCCGAACTGTCGTCTAAGGCGGATGGTAACAGAGGCGGGGACACGATGTTTACCTGTGTTCGCCCTCTCGATGGAGGTAATACCCTACTTCTAGCTTGATTGATCTTGATGATATGAGTTTTACAAGAGTTCATCTACCACGAGATCGTAGAGGCTAAACCCTAGAAGCTAGCCTATGGTATGATTGTTGTTGTCCTACAGACTAAACTCCCCGGTTTATATAGACACCGGAGGGGGCTAGGGTTACACAGAGTCGGTTACAAGGGAGGAGATCTACATATTCAGACACAAGCTTTCCTTCCACGCCAAGGAGAGTCCCATCCGGACATGGGACGAAGTCTTGAATCTTGTATCTTCATAGTCCAACAGTCCGGCCAAAGGATATACTCCAGCTGTCCGAGGACCCCCTAATCCGGGACTCCCTCTGTAGCCCTTGAACCAGCCTTCAATGACGATGAGTCCGGCGCGCAAATTGTCTTCGGCATTGCAAGGCGGGTTCCTCCTCCGAATACTCCATAGAAGATTTTGAACACTAGAATAGTGTCCGGCTCTGCAAAACAAATTCCACATACCACCGTAGAGAGAATAATATTTCCACAAATCTAATCTGCTGACACATTTGGCAGCATGACATCATACCATGGCCCGGTCATTATTCGAACCGTTTTTCTCAACCAGCTACTGCACACATTGCGTGGTGGTTTTCTTGGCACGTCTTGTCGATGCAGAGATCGTGTCCCCTTATCACGGGATTCTCAACAATACAGGTGTGGGTAACCGAACCGTGCCATCAATTACGGTGCTTGGGGAATAAGCGAATTTTACCAGGTAGGTGGGGAGGCATATAGTCTCTTCCGCCCTTATAAAGGGACAGGGATTCCTCTTTTTACCCACGCCATCTTCCTCCTTGCTCATCCATTCTTGCGCACTCAAGCTCCAGCACCCGAGTTCGCATTTCCTCCTCAAACCACTCCAAGCATGTCCGGAGTGGGAGGCAAGTGGATGGCCTCCCCCATTATGGAGGAGCACATCACAAAGCTACGGGGAGCAGGATATCTGGCCGCTGATATAGCACACCGGCTTCCAGATGCGGGGCAGATCGTCCCTACTCCAGAACCCCATGAGAGGGTGGTTTTCCTTACCCACTTCATCCGCGGACTGGGATTTCCCCTCCACCCGTTTGTCTGCGAGCTCATGTTCTACTACGGGCTGGACTTTCACGATCTAACCCCCAAGTTCATCCTCAACATCTCGGTGTTTATCGTCGTGTGCGAGGCCTTCCTCCGCATCAAGCCCCACTTCGGCCTGTGGCTGAAGACCTTCAACATTAAACTGAAGGTGGTGGTGGCCCGACAAGTGGAGTCTTGAGGCGCCATGGTGGGCAAAATGCCTAAGGTCACCTGGCTCGAAGGCTCCTATGTGGAGACCATAAAGGGGTGGCAATCGGGGTGGTTCTACATCACCGAGCCGCGCGACACCAACTTGGTGGCGGCCCACAAATTTCGACCTGGAATCCCCATGCGGCTCACCTCCCGGAAAGAGAAGGGCCTATCCTGGGGTTCCTCGGTAGAGCTGACCGGACTCCAGACCTGCGTCAAAAACATGATGAGCAAGAAAATCAAGCTCGTCAACATGGTCCAAGTCATGCTCTTTCGCCGGATCCTCCCGTGTCAAAGACGGGCATTCGGTTTGTGGGAGTTCGACCCGGCTGAGCACCGGACGCTATGAGAGCTCTTCGACACGACGCACAAGGACTTCTGGAGGGTGCTGTTCAAGGGCGCCGAGGTACCTCCTCCCCTTATCGAGGACCACAGACTCAGCTCAAAGTGTCCTGCCAATCCGGTAAGCCTTTTACATCTCATAAGATGCTCTTTTCCCCAGTATAACAGCGCGCGGGATCTAAGCCTCCACGCCATTTAACAGGATTGGGTAGCGACAACGGAGCAGATCAATTGTCCGGCTCCCCTGCCCGAAGATCCAGCAGATGCTCTCATAACGGAGATGCTGGTTCCGGCGCCTTATGAGGTGCCGGAGAAGAAGGCCACGGGGACCAGGAAGGGTCTCCGGCACAAGGTTATATCAGACTCATCGTCCGAAAACACCGAGGCACACTCCTCCCATGAAAATGAGGAGGAGGAAGAGGAAAGTTCTCCCCAAAGCCGGGGGGACAAGAAAAGGAAGGCCGCCCCATCAGGGGAGGCCGAAGGGTCCAAGAAGGGAAGGACCCTCCTCCCGGACTGCTCCACGACGGCCGCTTTCAGCGAGAAGGAGTGGTTGCCCAGGGACAAGCCCCTGGCGAAGTCGTGAGTATCCGAAAGAGCTCGGCCTTACCAAGAGGCAGCTCGAAGAGAACAAAGGTAAGCGAAACCCCGTCTGTATATTAAAAAAAGTTGGTTGTAAAATAATAGGATCATCATGAATTTTGCTAGGCGCCACGACCAAAGTGGCGGCCCTGCAGAAGGCGCTATCCGAGGCCGAAGACAAAGCGGCCAAGGAGCGCGTCGAGCGAGAGAAACAAGAGGCCCGAGTAGGCGACGTGTAGCAAGAGCTCCAGGCTCTCGTCAAGAAACACGAGGCCTTGGAGCTTGACTCTAAGACGCAAGGGTCCGAGCTCGCGAAGGCCCTCAAAAGCGCACAACATGCCAAGGCCAAAGCCCAAAAGGCCCTCCAGGATATTGAGGCGGTGAAGAAGATAGAGGCGGGTAAGGCATTCATTATGCAAAGCAAGCATGTGAAGGAAACTTTCTTTTTACTTACCCGAGTTCGGAGCTCTCCAGGAGCGTTCGCAGATCTACCCTGCAGTGTGTCAGATGCCGCGGAGTTCTACCGGGCCGAGGAGGGAGCTCGGACGGAGAAGTTGTTCTGGTCTCGATACCGGGACCGAACACCCATCAAATGTTTGAGCGACCAAATTGAAGCAACCGGTCGAAGCTCCATAAGGTGGCCGAACAGGCCATGAAGGGTCTTATAGTCCGGATGTGGCTGGCGATCCCCACGCCGACAGCTACTTTGGTGCCGTGAGGCGGCTTGTGAATGCACTTGCCACGGCTTGAAGTCATAAAGCGGTCCGTCTGCATCGAGGGTGCGCGCAGGGCTTTTGCCCGGGCGAAGGTGCACTAGGGGAAGATGGATGCTAAGAAGCTGGTGACCAAAGGGCCGCCAGAGAGGAAGGAGCACCGCAAGCCCGAATTATATTATGACAGTGTCCTGAAGGGTGCTCACCTTGTGGCGGAGGAATGTACTAAGGATGTAATATTCGAGTGAATGTACTCATGTGATCCTGTGATATGAAACGAGTTCATTTGCGCTATACCACGCTTGTTAATTTTAAAATATTACCTTCTGTGCGGCCGTTAATAAAATCTGAGAGTTTGCCAGTCGTCGGCTTCTGCCGCCATGTAACTAGTACTGAGGTGTTCAGGATAAACCTGGGCACTCTTTATCCCAATTTTGGGTCCTTCGAAGGAGGTGTTCAGCACAATGAACCAGGCAATCGGATTATAAGGCTTTATTACTCTCACTTAGCCATAGAAGTCTACAGTTTTAAATTTTGGCGAAGCCCCTAGTATTCGGAAGGCCGAATTTGGGGCGCTATATACGCCTAAGTCGGGCAAAGCTGACTCCTAGCCCGAAGCGGAAAAAGTCTTGAAGGACTTGAGACCTTTCGAACAGCGACCAGCTCTCGCCTTATCATGACGGTCGGTTTTCGACTTTCTCTACTGAGGTGCTCGTCCGGAAGAACCGAGACACAATCGCAGTAGTTCTCCCAGTGCTACCTTAGCCGATATTGCGAACGTAAGGTACCAAAACATGAGAGCCGGGCAAACCCAACTATTGACCCAATACATGATTCGGAGCTGATGCATATAGTGCTATAAGTTCGGGGTGCCGCACTGTCGAAAGTGTTCGGACTTCTCACGCCGTATTTATGGGGTATACTGAAGCCCCTGGCGTATTGGTCGTACCAGAATGTACGGGTGTAGTTCATCGTAAATAAGCAGACAAGAAGAATAAAAGAAAGGGTAATGCAATAATAGACTAACGCTATGCATTGTTATTAAATAATACGTCGAAGCGTACGGATACAAGTAGTGCAATAAGAAAAAAATAGGACTATTTGACATGTCCTATCCAAGGGCAAGCTGCGTATGGGTATTTAAAACAGGTATTTTGATTGTTATCAGAGACCACCTGGGGATTCCCTTGTACGTCAGAGCTTCTTGCTTCCTTGGTATTTCCTTCCCGTAATGCGTCCCGCAATCAGACTGCCGAAAAGGGGTTCCAGAGAGTAAGGTCCTGAAAGAGAGAAAATGATAAAGGTATGCAGCCCCTGTGGCAGTTGAGCCACATTGTGGGACGTGCCTTGACCGTGCCCCCGCCTATGCCCATGGTATTTTTAGTGCGTAAGTATGTACGCGCTGCACCAATTTCGTCGCTTGACTGGGACTTGGATGGGGGCCGAATTGCTAGGCGAGCTCTGAACGTGCCAGACGATCCTGTTGCAGATTACTCTGGACTCGTTTTAAGGTGTCTGGGGTTTTATCGCCGAATTGGCAGTTTGCCTTAAAAGGCTGCTTTGTGCTTCTGCTGCTAGGGCCACAGTGTGGTCCTCCGTGCGGAGCGAGCGTTCTGTGTTTCCATTGACTATCATTACCCCACGAGGTCCTGGCATTTTGAGCTTGAGGTATGCATAATGCGGTACCGCGTTGAATCTGGCAAATGTGATTCGCCCGCGCAGTGCGTGATAACCACTGCGGAACGAGATGATATCGAAGATTAACTCCTCACTTCGGAAGTTGTCCGGAGATCCGAATACCACTTCCAGTATAATTGAGCCCATGCAATGGGCCTCTACACCTGGGATGACACCTTTAAAGGTGGTTTTAGTGGGTTTGATCCTCGAGGGGTCTATACCCATTTTGTGCACTGTATCCTGATAGAGCAGGTTCAGGCTGCTGCCGCCGTCCATAAGGACTCGAGTGAGGTGAAATCCGTCGATGATGGGGTCAAGGACCAGCGCGGCAGAACCGCATGATGGATACTAGTGGGGTGGTCCCTGCGATCGAATGTGATCGGACAAGAGGACCATGGGTTGAACTTTGGGGCGACTGGCTCCATCGTATAGACGTCCCTTAGTGCATGCTTCCATTCCCTCTTGGGAATGTGGGTTGCGTATATCATGTTCACCGTTTTCACTTGTGGAGGGAACCTCTTCTGTCCTCCTGTGTTCGCCGGCCGAGGCTCCTCCTCGTTGTTGCTATGCAACCCCTTGTCCTTGTTTTCAGCATTCAACTTGTCGGCCTGCTTGAACACATAGCATTCTCTGTTGGTGTGATTGGCTGGCCTATCGGGGGTGCCGTGAATTTGACACGAGCGATCGAGTATGCGGTCCAAACTGGACGGGCCTGGATTACTTCTTTTGAACGACTTTTTCCGCTGTTCGGATTTAGAGCCACTGAATCCGGCATTGACTGCCGTGTCTTCGGCGTTGTCACCGTTGCTGCGGCGCTTGTGTCTGTTACGAAGTGGTCTGCCGTTAGTATCTTTGGTATCTGAAGTTCCAGGATTTCTTGATGTGTTGTTGCTGCGAGCCAGCCAGCTATCCTCGCCCACGCAAAAGCGGGTCATGTGTGTCGTGAGGGCTGCCATGGACTCTGGCTTCTCCTGGCCGAGGTGCCGGGCGAGCCACTCATCACGGATGTTATGCTTAAATACCTCTAAGGCCTCTGCATCTGGACAGTCGACAATTTGGTTTTTCTTGTTTAGGAACCTGGTCCAGAATTTTTTGGCCGATTCCCCTGGTTGCTGAATTATATGGCTCAAGTCATCAGCATCCGGTGGTCGCACATAAGTGCCCTGGAAGTTGTCAAGGAATGCATCTTCCAAATCCTCCCAACTGCCAATGGACTCTGCTGTCAAGCTATTCAGCCAATGTCAAGCTGGTCCTTTGAGTTTTAGTGGGAGGTACTTGATGGCACGTAGATCATCACTGCGAGCCATGTGGATGTGGAGGAGGAAATCCTCGATCCATACCGCGGGGTCTATTGTACCATCATATGATTCAATGTTTACGGGTTAAAAACCCTCTGAGAATTCGTGATCCATTACTTCATCAGTGAAGCATAGAGGGTGTGCGGCGCCTCTGTGCCGGGCTATATCACGACACAGTTCATACGAGTCTTGTCTGCTATATTCGGCACGGCCGGATTTGCTTTTAGTATATCCGGCGTGACGGTCATCGTCCCGCGTTGGGGCGCGCCCCCGTGATCCGTAGATCGATCTCGCATGTCCTGCTTTGTTTTCCAATACGTCTCGCAGGTCCCGCGTGTTGCCCCGGGCCTTGGTATTTTTGTTTGAATGGCGGCGGGGTGCGGGCTGGACTTCGGGCTGGTATGCCCCTCTGTCTCGGCCATGAGGTGGCCGATCAGCCGCATCATACGCTGGTGATGTAGGTTTCAATGCTTCCTCCTCGAGTTGGGGTAGCAACCTGCGCTTTGGGTAACTCTTGGTTGGGCGCTCGAGTTCGTATTCCTCGGCCGCCAGGACTTTTGTCCATCTATCCGCTAGCAGATCTTGATCAGCTCGAAGCTGTTGTTGCTTTTTCTTCAGGCTGTTTGTTGTGGCTATAAGCCGACGCTTGAAGCGCTCCTGCTCGACGGGATCCTCAGGCACGATAAATTCTTCATCGCCGAGGCTCACTTCGTCTTCGGAGAGAGGCATGTAATTGTCATCCTCTGATTCTTCGTCTGCTGCTTGTTCTGGAGGGCTAGCTTGTTCATCCTCCTGCTCGAGATCTTGATGGAGGGGATTGTTGTCGTCTTCGGCACTATCCGAAGTGTTATTGTCTCTTGGGCTGGTATCGCTGCTATGGCGGGATTTAGAGCGGCGCCGCTGACGTCGGTGATTGGATTGCTGCTTGGAGGGTTTATCTTCCGTTGTCTTTTCGCCATAGCCTTATTTGGGGATGTCCACCATGTATATGTCATATGATGAGGTGGCAGTCCAGCGCCCTGTGGGCGGTGGTTCCTGTTCGTCTCCTACATCATCGTCCATACCGTCGATGTCTTCGGAGCCGAAATCGAGCATGTCGGTTAAATCATCGGCGGCTACTAAGTGGGTGGTGGGTGGGGAGCGAATTTCTTCGTCGTCCGCATCCCATTCTAGCCGGACAAAGTTCGGCCAAGGTTCTCCTGACAAGGAGAGGGACCTTAATGAATTTAGCACATCGCCAAAAGGCGAGTGCTGAAAGATATCCGCGGAGGTGAACTCCATGATCGGTGCCCAATCATGGGCGCAGCCGGTTCGGGGCCTGTGGCCGGGGTTGAATCCGGGGATCCGGCGACACAGGTCACATGGGAGGTGAAGTTAGTATTCGGATCTATCGCCACTGAGTGTGCGGCCTCCGAGGCGGGGTCCATCCACCCGTCCTCGGACGATGCATCGACTCCGGATCTAGGGCCGGAGTAGGCACAAGTGCGATCTCCCGAACACCATCCGGCCGCAGAGCTAAGTCATACTGCCGTGGATCAGGCGGGCGCACTGACATGTGCTCGAATCCGTCGAAGATCAAGTCTCCGCGGTTATCGGCAGTATAGTTCAAGTTTCCAAACCTGACCTGATGGCCAGGGGCTTAGCTCTCGATCTGCTCTAGATGGCCAAGCGAATTGGCCCGCAGTGCAAAACCGCCAAATATGAAGATCTGTCCGGGGAGGAAAACCTCACCCTGGATCGCATCATTGCCGATGATCGAAGGGGCCATCAAACCTTGTGGTGACGGCAAAGTGGAACTCTCAATGAAAGCACCAATGTCGGTGTCAAAACCGGCGGATCTTGGGTAGGGGGTCACGAACTGTGCGTCTAAGGCGGATGGTAACAGGAGGCGGGGGACACGATGTTTACCTGTGTTCGGGCCCTCTCGATGGAGGTAATACCCTACTTCCTGCTTGATTGATCTTGATGATATGAGTATTACAAGAGTTGATCTACCACGAGATCATAGAGGCTAAACCCTAGAAGCTAGCCTGTGGTATGATTGTTGTTGTCCTACGGACTAAACCCTCCGGTTTATATAGACACCAAAGGGGGCTAGGGTTACACAGAGTCGGTTACAAGGGAGGATATCTACATATCCGTATTGCCAAGCTTGCCTTCCACGCCAAGGAGAGTCCCATCCGGACACGGGACGAAGTCTTCAATCTTGTATCTTCATAGTCCAACAGTCCGGCCAAAGGATATAGTCCGGCTATCTGAGGACCCCCTAATCCGGGACTCCCTCAGTTGCGAAGATGCTCGATGTTCTAGAAGTTGCTCACTGGGACGACATCTTCGGTCTCCAGGCGGACTGTGCGGGCCTGGTGACTCGTATTACCTGATAAGGGCCTTCCCACTTTAGCGTCAACTTGTTGGCATTCTTGGCCAACTGAATGCGCCGAAGAACAAGGTCGCCTTCCTCAAAGCTTCGGGAATGAACCTTGCGGCTATGGTAGCGGCGCAAGGATTGATGGTAGCGCGCTGCTCTCACCGCCGCCCGAAGACGATCTTCCTCAAGGAGCGTCGCGTCATCTTGGCGCAACTGCTCTTGCTCAAGCTCATGATAAGCGAGCACTCGAGGTGACCCGTATATGAGTTCCGTGGGGAGAACTGCTTCTGCCCCGTAGACCAGGGCAAAAGGTGTCTGGCTGGTGGCTCGATTTGGCGTCGTTCTGATCGACCAAAGACCCGCCGGCAATTCATCAATCCAGCGCCTTCCGCTCTTGCGCAGCTTGTCAAAAGTCTTTGTCCTTAGGCCTCGCAACACTTCAGCATTCGCCCACTCCACTTGGCTGTTGCTCCGTGGGTGTGCCAAGGAAGCAAAACAAACCTTGCTGCCGAGGCCTTGAATGTATTGCATGAAGGTGTGGCTCGTGAACTGCGTGCCGCTGTCGGTGATGACTCTATTTGGCACACCAAAACGGCAGACCAGTCCTTTAAAAAACTTGATAGCTGACTGAGCAGTCACCTTTATCACTGCTTCCACCTCCGGCCACTTTGTTAACTTGTCGATTGCAACGTACAAGTACTCAAAGCCCCGACAAAGACGGGGAAAGGGCCCAAGATGTCGAGCCCCTGCATCGAGAATGGCCAGGAGAGAGGGATTGTTTGAAGGGCTTGGGCCGGTTGATGAAGCTTCTTTGAATGGAACTGACACGCTTCAAACTTGGTTACTAGTGCCGTCGCATCCTGGAGGGCGGTGGGCCAGAAGAAACCTTGCCGGAACACCTTTCCGGCAAGGGCCCTCGACCCTATGTGGGTGCCACATATGCCTCCATGTATCTCCGCCAACAGCTCCAGTCCTTCCTCCCGGGGGATGCACTTCAATTTCACGCCGTTCGGCCTTCTCCTGTATAGGACGTCACCGACGAACTGGTACAGGGCGGACCGACGGGCTACTTTCTCCGCTTCTTCCTGCTCCTCAGGAAGCTCCCCTGTTTGGAGGAATCAGACTGTATGATGCGCCCACGCCGCAGCCTGGGCTTGACGGCAAGGACCAAAGGCATTTCTTCCGCCATGGGAGCGACTGTCTCTACGGCTAGGGCTAGACGCCCTGTCGGAGGCACGTGATCTAGGGTAGGCTCAGCGTCCGCGGCAGCACCCTTGCCGGCAGCCCCAGAGGGCTCGGTAGGAAAGTACTTGTCGGGACCCGACTTCCTTCGCTTGTTCTGCCCCGTTGATGGTTTGACGGATGGTTGAGTTAGCCGGAGCAAAAAAGGTACCTGGTTCCACAGGTAGCTTGAATGCGGCACGCTTTGACAGGTAATCGGCGGTGTCATTCTCCATTCGGGGGACGTGCTCCACTTGGATACCATCAAAGCGCTCCTCTAGCTTCCTCACTTCATCTACGTAAGCTTCCATCAATGGGCTCTGGTAATCCTTGTTGACCTGCCTGACAACAAGCTGCGAGTCACCCCTGACAATGAGCTTCTTAACCCCGAGGTCTGCCGCGATCCTGAGACCGGCAAGCAATCCCTCGTACTCAGTAGTGTTGTTGGTGGACATCTCTCGGGGAAAGTGCATATGGATCACGTACTTGAGGTACTCCCCGGTAGGTGCGACGAGCAGCACACCGGCACCGGTGCCTTGCAGCGAGAAAGCCCCATCAAAGTACATGATCCAGTCGCGATCTTCCTCCTTGCCGGGGAGAGTGGTCTCCTGGATTTCTTCCTCAGCTGTTGAGGTCCATTCTGCAATGAACTCCGCCAAGACTCTGCTCTGAATTGTCGAGGTACTTTCAAACTTCAAACTGAAACTTGATAACTCCAAGGCCCACTCCACAATCCTCCTAGTTGCATCTGGGTTATGCAGTATCCGTTGCAACAGGAGGCGGGTGACGATAGTGATCTCGTGGGCTTGGAAGTAATGACGCAGCTTCCTCGAGGCCATAAAGAGGCCGAAGAGCAATTTCTGCACACCGGAGTAGCTCGATCTAGCTCCCTGCAAGAGGGAGCTGACAAAGTAAACCGGGTGCTGCATCATCTTCTTCTTCTGCACCACCTCTCTTGACTGTGCGGGCCCTGCCTCGTTGGCACCAGACTCTGCCGGGGGCCTCGCCTTGCCGGCACCAGGCCCTGCCGGGGGAATCTTGGGCTCGCCGTCCGCTGGTTCTGCCGCTGTCACTGCCTCCTCGTTAACCTCCCTCTGCGCCACTAGCGCGGCGCTGACCACTTGATTCATTACCGACAGATACAACAGCAACGACTCTAGGGGTTTAGGCGCAACCAGTATTGGCATGGAGGAAAGCTATCTTTTCAAATCCTGCAATGCTGCCTCGGCTTCTGGGTCCATTCCATTGGGCCTGCCTTCTTCAGGATTTTGAAGAAAGGAAGGACGCGCTTGGCGGACTTGGAGATGAATCGGCTCACGGCGGCAACGCAGCCAGTGAGCTGATGCACGTCTTTGATCCGCTTGGTTGCCTCAACCTGCTCAATAGCCTTGATTTTGTCTGGGTTTGCCTCGATCCCGCGCTGCGACACAAAGAATCCGATTAGCTTGCCGGATGGAACACCGAAGACACACTTCTCAGGGTTCAGCTTGAGGTTGATCTTGCGCAGGTTGGCCAATGTCTCTTCTATATCTTTCACAAGAGTTGGCCCGTCCTTGGTTTTGACCACTGTGTCATCCATGTAGGCCTCCATATTTGTATGGAGCTGAGGTTCAAAACCAATTTGGACTGCTCTTGCAAATGTTGAGCCAGCGCTCTTCAACCTGAAAGGCATCCGTAAAAAGCAATACGTACCACATGGGGTGATGAACGCTGTCTTTTCTTCATCATCTCTTGTCATGAAGATCTGGTGGTAGCCCGAGTAGGCGTCGAGGAATGGTAACAGATCACACCCGGCTGTGGAGTCAACAATCTGGTCGATGCGCGGCAACGGGAAGGGGTCCTTAGGACAAGCCTTATTGATATCTGTGTAATCAATACACAACCTCCACTTCCCATTCGCCTTGCGCACCACTACCGGATTGGCCAACCACGTCGGGTGGAGCACTCCTATCACCAACCCTGCCGCTTCCGACTTCGATCTCCTCTGTGATGATATCCGCCTCTCCGAGCCTCGCTTCTGACCTTTTGCTTGACGGGCCGCGCATGGGGGCAGACAGCTAGATGGTGCTCAGTAACCTCCCTGGGAACATCGGGGATGTCGGATGCTTGCCGAGGGTGGAGCCTATGGTGCAGGCCCCTCCCGTGCCATCCTCCCTGGCGGACACCTTCTTGGTCTGCGGTGGCTCGACTCTGGATCTCTTGCTCTTGCTGGTAGAGCTCTCTGGCACGTCCTCGACGGCAGCACAACACTCCGAAGAGGTGCGCTTGCCGGAGTGGGTGCAAAGGTCTTGCCGGGCTTCTTCTTCCCTCCCGGGGCTTCAGCGGCAGGGGCAGGCGCCTTGGTGGCAGTTGCTACAACTGCTTCCCGATAGATTTGGTCGGCGCAAATCAGCACGTCCTTCTTGTCGGAGGGGACGGAGATGATGGTCAACGACCCGGGCATCTTTAGCATGTTGTAGGTGTAGTGTGACGCCGCCATGAACTTGGCTAGCGCCGGGTAGCCGAGGATCCCGTTGTAGGGCAAGGGGATCTCGGCCACGTCGAAGACGATCCTCTCTGTCCTGTAGTTCAACTCTCCTCCAAATGTCACGGGCAGTGTGACCTTTCCCTTCGGCTGGCTCCTCCCCGGATTGACCCCTTGAAACATGACCGTTTCCTCGAGGTCTCCATCAGGGATTTGCAACTTTTTGATCACGACAGGCGAGATCAGGTTCAAGCCGGCCCCGCCGTCAACCAACATCTTGTTCACCCTGAGGTTGCGTATCGTTGGTGAGTCCACAATGGCAAACACCCGACCGCGGTAGTGCGGTCAGGGTGGTCCTCGGTGTCAAAGGTGAGGGGCGTGCTGGACCACTTCAGGGCCTTCTGAGCGTCGAACGACGGCTCTGCTGGTGTAATCTCACGCGCCCACTGCTTGAGCTGGCGGTGAGAGGTATGCTGCGAGGCGCCGCCATCGACGCACATAGCCTCTATAGCCTTCTGGAACCCTTGCTCACCAGACTCGTCGTCTTCGTCATGATCATCATCTTCTTGTTTCTTGTCGCAGCCCCGGGCGGGCCTCTCTTGCTGGTTGTCCTTGCCGGGGCGGCTTCCTTGGTCGCCACGATTCTTGTCGGATCGCTCAGCACCGTCCTGGTCCTTCTCCTTGTCCCGCCTCTTGTACTCAGCCTTTTGCTTCTCAGCAAGCAGCTTGAGTTGTCGGCAGTTCTGGAGGTCGTGGCCATTGGTGCGGTGGATCTTGCAGTATTGCTTGCCGGAGCTTCCTGGCTTGTTGGTAGCCGCCAAGTCCTGGCAGGCGGTGCACCCGGCAATCTCCTTGTCGAGGGCTCCTGCTTGACCTTCTTGCTGGCACCGGTGTCGTCAGATCCCTCAACGGCCAGCACGGCCTTGCCTTTGCGTTTCCTATTGCAACGTCGGCCCTTCTTCGTCGGGGTAGCGGCGTCTTCATCAGTAGAGTCGGTTTCCGCGGCGGCGTCTTCGCCAGGGTACTTCCTTCCCTCTTCAGCCCGGGCGCACCTATCGGCCAGAACGTAGAGCTCGGCCACAACCTTAACCTTGGTCACCGCCAGCTCCTCGCGCATCTTGCGATTGTGCACGTTCTGGTGGAACGCGCTAAATACAGCGGCGGGATGAACGTCGGGGGTTGTACTGCACCCGGCTGAATCTCTGGATATACTTGCGAAGAGTTTCCCCTTCTCTCTGGGGAATGATGTGCAGATCACTGGCCTGGCCATGAGCTTGGTGGCCTCCTGTGAAGGCGCCAACGAACTCATGGCACAGATCCGACCAAGAAGAAATGGAATCCACCGGCAAGTGCATCAGCCAAGACATCACATTGGGCTTGAGCGACAGAGGGATATAGTTGGCAAGCACCTTGTCGTCACGAGCCCCAGCAGCCTGCATCACGATGGTGTAGATGCCGAGCAACTCGGACGGATGGGTCTTGCTAGTGTACTTCTAATACGTCGCCAACGTATCTATAATTTTTGATTGCCCCATGCTATATTATCTACTGTTTTGGGCAATATTGGGCTTTATTTTCCACTTTTATATTTCTTTTGGGACTAAACTATTAACCGGAGGCCCAGCCCAGATTTGCTGTTTATTGTCTGTTTCAGTATTTCGAGGAAAAGGAATATCAAACGGAGTCCAAATGGAATGAAACCTTCGGCAGCGTGATTTTTTGGAAGAATATGATCCTGGAGACTTGGAGTTGACATCAGAAGATCCTCGAGGCAGCCACGAGATAGGAGGGCGCCCCCCTACTGGGCGCGCCCCCTGTCTCATGGGCCCCTCGAGCACCACCCGACCGACTTCTTTCGCCTATATATGCCTACGTACCCTAAAAACATCGAATATCAAGATAGATCGGGAGTTCCACCGCCGCAAGCCTCTGTAGCCACCAAAAACCTCTCGGGAGCCCGTTCCATCACCCTGCCGGAGGGGGAACCCATCACCGGTGGCCATCTTCATCATCCCGGCGCTCTCCATGACGACGAGGGAGTAGTTCACCCTCGGGGGCTGAGGGTATGTACCAGTAGCTATGTGTGGTATCTCTCTCTCTCTCTCTCTCTCTCTCTCTCTCTCTCTCTCTCTCTCTCTCGTGTTCTCTCTCGTGTTCCCTCTATGGCACGATCTTGATGTATCCCGAGCTTTGCTATTGTAGTTGGGTCTTACGATGTTTCTCCCCCTCTACTCTCTTGTGATGAATTGAGTTTCCTCCTTTGAAGTTATCTTATCGGATTGAGTCTTTTATGAGAACATTTGATGTATGTCTTGTCGTGTTTATCTGTGGCGACAATGGGATATCATGTGCAACTTGATGTATGTTCTGGTGACCAACTTGCGGGTTCCGCCCATGAACCTATGCATAGGGGTTGGCACACGTTCTTGACTCTCCGGTAGAAACTTTGGGGCACTCTTTGAAGTACTTTTATGTTGGTTGGATGAATCTGTGATTGTGTGATGCATATCAGATAATCATGCCCACGGATACTTGAGGTGACAATGGAGTATCTAGGTGACATTAGGGTTTTGGTTGATTTCTGTCTTAAGGTGTTATTCTAGTACGAACTCTTTAATAGATCGATCCGAAAGAATAACTTTGAGGTGGTTTCGCACCCTACCATAATCTCTACGCTTGTTCTCCGCTATTAGTGGCTTTGGAGTGACTCTTTGTTGCATGTTGAGGATTGTTATATGATCTATCTATGTTATTATTGTTGAGAGAACTTGCACTAGTGAAAGTATGAACCCTAGGCCTTGTTTCCTACCATTGCTATATCGTTTACGCTCACTTTTATCAATATTTACCTTGCTGTTTTTATTATTTCAGATTACAAATACCTATATCTACTATCCATATTGCACTTGTATCACCTTCTCTTCGCCGAACTAGTGCACCTATACAATTTATCATTGTATTGGGTGTGTTGGGGACACAAGAGACTTTTTGTTATTTGGTTGCAGGGTTGTTTGAGACAGACCATCTTCATCCTACGCCTCCCACGGATTGATAAACCTTAGGTCATCCACTTGAGGGGAAATTGCTACTGTCCTACAAACATGTGCACTTGCAGGCCCAACAACGTCTACAAGAAGAAGGTTGTGTAGTAGACATCAAGCTCTTTTTTGGCGCCGTTGCCGGGGAGGCTAGGTAAAGGGCACTCTCTCACATCCCGTCAACTAAGCTCTTTTCTGGCGCCGTTGCCGGGGAGGTGAGTGCTTGAAGATATATCTTTAGATCTTGCAATCGAATCTTTTTGTTTCTTGTGTTACCACTAGTTTAGTTTATAAAAGAAAATTACAGAAAATGGAATTGGGTTTGTCTCATACGCTTCATCTTTTTAATATTTTTCGTGAGAATGATGGAAAGGAAAATTGTGCTCAAGTGCTAGAAGAAGAATGCTATAAAATGTTTGGTACTAGATCTTTGTATGATGAGCATGATTGCAATATTGTTAGTATGAATTCCTTGAATATCCATGATGCTAATGATATGCAAAGCCACAAGCTTGGGGAAGCTATGTTTGATGATTATGATATTTTTTGTCCCCCAAGTTTTGATATGCAAAGTTGTTATGATGATAGCATGCCTCCTACCTATGATGATTATATTGATGAAAGTGGGTTCGGAAGAGTGTCAACTTTAGGAAGTAGTGATCCCACTATTTTGGAGGATGTTGAATTTTATTGTGATGAATATGAAAGTGGATTTGGAAGAGTGTCAACTTTATTTAGTGATTCCACTATCTTGGGAGAGGTTTCAATCAATTATGATGAGAACGAAGTTGCTACTTATGATGATTATTGTGATGAAACTTATGCTATGAAAATTAGTGACAATTATATTTACAAATCTTGTCATGATTATGATTACCCATTTTTTGAACATGACTCTTTTAATGTGGAAACAATTTTTAGTGTTCAAGTCTCTTATGATACTCCCACTATCCCGAATGAGAAGAAATTTGCTTATGTGGAGAGTAGTAAATTTTCTATTCTTGTTGATCATGAAAAGAATGCTTTAGGTTCTGGTTATATTGTTGAATTCATTCATGATGCTACTGAAAATTATTATGAGGGAGGAATATATGCTTGTAGGAATTGCAATAATGTCAAGTTTCCTCTCTATGTGTTGAAAATCTTGAAGCTATGCTTGTGTTACCCTCCTATGCTAGTTGATTATTGTTCCCATAAGTTGTTTGCTCACAAAATCCCTGGGTTAGACTTAAATGTGCTAGTCATATTCTTCATGATGCTCTCTTTATGTTTCAATTCTTATCTCTTATGTGAGCATCATTGAAATCATCATGCCTAGCTAGGGGCGTTAAACGATAGCGCTTGTTGGGAGGCAACCCAATTTTATTTTAGTTTCTTGCTTTTTGGTTCTGTTTAGTAATAAATAATCCATCTATCGTCTATTTAGATGTGATTTTATGTTTTAATTAGTGTTTGTGCCAAGTAGAACCTTTGGGAAGACTTGGGTGAAGTCTTTATGACCATGCTGGAAAAAACAGAAACTTTAGCACTCACGAGATTAGCTTCAACTTTTTACTGGAGAGTGATATTTAGTTGATTCTTTTTGAAGATGATTACTAGAAAAATTCCTCAGGTACACCAATTTATTTTAGAATTTTTGGAGTTCCAGAAGTTTGCGTTAGTTACAGATTACTACAGACTGTTCTGTTTTTGACAGATTCTGTTTTTCGTGTGTTGTTTGCTTATTTTGATGACTCTATGGCTAGTAAAATAGTTTATAAACCATAGAGAAGTTGGAATACAGTAGGTTTAACACAAATATAAATAAAGAATGAGTTAATTACAGTAACTTGAAGTGGTGTTTTGTTTTCTTTCGCTAACGGAGCTCACGAGTTTTCTGTTAAGTTTTGTGTTGTGAAGTTTTCAAGTTTTGGGTAAAGATTCGATGGACTATGGAATAAGGAGTGGCAGAGCCTAAGCTTGGGGATGCCCAAGGCACCCCAAGTTAATATTCAAGGATAACCAAGAGCCTAAGCTTGGGGATGCCCCGGAAGGCATCCCCTCTTTCGCCTTCGTTCATCGGTAACTTTACTTGGAGCTATATTTTTATTCACCACATGATATGTGTTTTGCTTGGAGCGTCATGTCATTTTATTTAGCTTTTCTTGCTGTTTGAATAAAATACCAAGATCTGAAATTCTTAAATGTTAGAGAGTCTTCACATAGTTGTATAATTATTCGACTACTCTTTGATCTTCACTTATATCTTTCGGAGTAGTTTGTCTTTTGCTCTAGTACTTCACTTATATCTTTTAGAGCACTGTGGTGGTTTTATTTTGAAGAAATAGATGAACTCTCATGCTTCACTTATGTTATTTTGAGAGTCTTAAATAGCATGGTAATTTGCTTAAATAATCTTAATATGCTAGGTATTCAAAAATAGTAAAAACTTTCTTATGAGTGTGTTGAATACTAAGAGAAGTTTGATGCTTGATGATTGTTTTGAGATATGGAAGTAGTGATATTAGAGTCATGCTAGTTGAGTAGTTGTGAATTTGAGAGATACTTGTGTTAAAGTTTGTGATTCCCGTAGCATGCACGTATGGTGAACCGTTATGTGATGAAGTCGGAGCATGATTTATTTATTGATTGTCTTCCTTATGAGTGGCGGTCGGGGACGAGGGATGGTCTTTTCCTACCAATCTATCCCCCTAGGAGCATGCGCGTAAAACTTTGCTTTGATACCTTGTAGATTTTTGCAATAAGTATATGAGTTCTGCATGACTAATGTTGAGTCCATGGATTATACGCACTCTCACCCTTCCACCATTGCTAGCCTCTCTAATACCGCGCACTTTTCGCCGGTATCATACACCCACCATATACCTTCCTCAAAACAGCCACCATACCTACCTATCATGGCATTTCCATAGCCATTCCGAGATATATTGCCATGCAACTTTCCACCGTTCTGTTTATTATGACACGCTCCATCATTGTCATATTGCTTTGCATGATCATGTAGTTGGCATCGTATTTGTGGCAAAGCCACCGTTCACAATTCTTTCGTACATGTCACTCATGAGTCATTGCACATCCCGTACATCACGGAGGCATTCATATAGAGTCATATCTTGTTCTAAGTATTGAGTTGTAATTCTTGAGTTGTAAGTAAATAAAAGTGTGATGATCATCATTACTAGAGCATTGTCCCAGTGAGGAAAGGATGATGGAGACTATGATTCCCCCACAAGTCGGGATGAGACTCCGGACGAAAAATAAAAAAAAGAGGCCATAAAAAAGAGAAAAGGCCGAAATAAAAAAATAAAAATAAAAAAAAACAAAAAATGAGAGAAAAGATAGAAGGGACAATGCTACTATCCTCTTACCACACTTGTGCTTCAAAGAAGCACCATGATCTTCATGATAGAGAGTCTCCTATATTGTCACTTTCATATACTAGTGGGAATTTTCATTATAGAACTTGGCTTGTATATTCCAATGATGGGCTTCCTCAAAATGCCCTAGGTCTTTGTGAGCAAGCAAGTTGGATGCACACCCACTTAGTTTCTTTTGTTGAGCTTTCAAATGCTTATAGCTCTAGTGCATCCGTTGCATGGCAATCCCTACTCACTCACATTGATATCTATTGATGGGCATCTCCATAGCCCGTTGATACGCCTAGTTGATGTGAGACTATCTTCTCCCTTTTTGTCTTCTCCACAACCACCATTCTATTCCACCTATAGTGCTATATCCATGGCTCACGCTCATGTATTGCGTGAAGATTGAAAAAGTTTGAGAACACCAAAAGTATGAAACAATTGCTATTCTTGTCATTGGGGTTGTGCATGATTTAAAAACTTTGTGTGGTGAAGATAGAGCATAGCCAGACTATATGATTTTGTAGGGATAACTTTCTTTGGCCATGTTATTTTGAGAAGACATGATTGCTTTGTTAGTATGCTTGAAGTATTATTATTTTTATGTCAATATTAAACTTTTGTCTTGAATCTTTCGGATCTGAATATTCATACCACAATTAAGAAGAATTACATTGAAACTATGCCAAGTAGCACTCCACATCAAAAATTATCTTTTTATCATTTACCTACTCGAGGACAAGCAGGAATTAAGCTTAGATGCTTGATACGTCTCCAACGTATCTATAATTTTTTATTGCTCCATGCTATATTATCTACTGTTTTGGGCAATATTGGGCTTTATTTTCCACTTTTATATTACTTTTGGGACTAACCTATTAACCGGACGCCCAGCCCAGATTTGCTGTTTATTGTCTGTTTCAGTATTTCGAGCAAAAGGAATATCAAACGGAGTCCAAACGGAATGAAACCGTTGGCAGCGTGATTTTTTGGAAGAATATGATCCTGGAGACTTGGAGTTCACGTCAGAAGATCCTCGAGGCAGCCACGAGATAGAAGGGCGCCCCCCCCCCCCTACTGGGCGTGCCCCCCTGTCTCGTGGGCCCCTCGAGCACCTCCCGACCGACTTCTTTCACCTATATATGCCTACGTACCCTAAAAACATCGAATATCAAGATAGATCGGGAGTTCCACCGCCGCAAGACTCTGTAGCCACCAAAAACTTCTCGGGAGCCCGTTCCGGCACCCTGCCGGAGGGGGAACCCATCAACGGTGGCCATCTTCATCATCCCGGCGCTCTCCATGACGACGAGTGAGTAGTTCACCTTCGGGGCTGAGGGTATGTACCAGTAGCTATGTGTTTGATCTCTCTCTCTCTCTCTCTCTCTCTCTCTCTCTCTCTCTCTATCTCTCGTGTTCTCTCTCGTGTTCCCTCTATGGCACGATCTTGATGTATCCCGAGCTTTGTTATTGTAGTTGGATCTTATGCTGTTTCTCCCCCTCTACTCTCTTGTGATAAATTGAGCTTCCTCCTTTGAAGTTATCTTATCGGATTGAGTCTTTTATGAGAACAATTGATGTATGTCTTGCCGTGTTTATCTGTGGTGACAATGGGATATCATGTGCCACTTGATGTATGTTTTGGTGACCAACTTGCGGGTTCCGCCCATGAACCTATGCATAGGGGTTGGCACACGTTCTTGACTCTCCGGTAGAAACTTTGGGGCACTCTTTGAAGTACTTTTATGTTGGTTGGATGAATCTGAGATTGTGTGATGCATATCGTATAATCATGCCCACGGATACTTGAGGTGACAATGGAGTATCTAGGTGACATTATGGTTTTGGTTGATTTGTGTCTTAAGGTGTTATTCTAGTACGAACTCTTTAATAGATCGATCCAAAGAATAACTTTGAGGTGGTTTCGTACCCTACCATAATCTCTACGTTTGTTCTCCGCTATTAGTGGCTTTGGAGTGACTCTTTGTTGCATGTTGAGGGATTGTTATATGATCTATCTATGTTATTATTGTTGAGAGAACTTGCACTAGTGAAAGCATGAACCCTAGGCCTTGTTTCCTACCATTGCAATGTCGTTTACGCTCACTTTTATCAATATTTAGCTTGGTTTTTTTATTATTTCAGATTATAAATACCTATATCTACTATCCATATTGCACTTGTATCACCTTCTCTTCGCCGAACTAGTGCACCTATACAATTTATCATTGTATTGGGTGTGTTGGCGACACAAGAGACTTTTTGTTATTTGGTTGCAGGGTTGTTTGAGAGAGACCATCTGCATCCTACGCCTCCCACGGATTGATAAACCTTAGGTCATCCACTTGAGGGAAATTTGCTACTGTCCTACAAACCTGTGCACTTGCAGGCCCAACAACGTCTACAAGAAGAAGGTTGTGTAGTAGACATCAACTTCAAGCCGACGTCGGGCTTGAACGTAAGGTGGGACGGCCACTGGAACTGCCGCAGCTCACGGGTAAAGGCCGGGCAGCCCACCTCGTAAGGTAGGCCGCCGGAGCCCCCGGTGCCGGGTGGTCCATAGCGGGTCCCGCCCGCTAGTCCGACTGGCGGCGCGTTTCGCGCCGGCGCTCGTCGGTGGTTCGAGCGTCTTCGTGAGCTCGTTCCCGAAGGACCTGGCGCTGGTGCAGAGGGTCCGTGGGTCGGACGATGCTATAGAGATGTTATCACAAGCATCGTCACGACGGGCCGACGCCTGCAGCGGCTGGCGAGGAGGAGGAGAGTGCACCGTGGCCGCAACTCCCCTGGTCCTCCCAGCACCAGCATGCGGTGGCCCGATGGAGCGCCGACCCGAGGGTCCCGCCGGTCGTGGATCATCTTTGTTGGTGACGGCGATGAGGCTCCGGATGGTGGCCCTCCACTCGTCAAGCTTCTCCGTAGCAGGAGGGAAGTCGAGGAGCAGCTGCGCGCGCGCCAAAGCTTCTGCTGGCGTGGGCAGCGGCGACAGCCGCATGGATCGCGGCGCGCTTCGACTTCTAACTATGTTAGAAGGAGCTCCATTACGACCCAGCGGCCGCATGCCATTTTCGCCAACGCTTCGGCGGGCGTGCTGAACCCCTTCATCCTGCGGATGACGCACGGGGCTCTTCCCACGGCGGTGCTCAGGGTCACCAACGTGGTGATGCTGCTCGGCACGCACACCATGGGAATAGCGCGCAGTGGTCGCCGGTGTGGGTGTCCTGGAGGTCGCTGTGCCGCCCGGAGGTGGCACAACGACACCACTGGAGGGCCCCGCGCCACCTGCGGGGGGCCCAGCTACGTCTTCCGATCCGGCGACGTGTGGCTGGTCATCTGGTGCGCGAACGACACCGCTCGCAAGGCTCTGACTACCAGGGGGATGCTGGTGCTCGCGGACCGCGGCCCGGGTCCTTTCGTGGATCGGTCCATCGCCGCCAAGACTCAAGACGGGCGGTTCAGCTCCCAACGAGCCGACCGCCGTGGCCGTCTTCTTCTTAGGAGCCATGGCGACGAAGAACTTCTAGGCTGATTACTAGACTAGATTCTCACAACTACGCACGCCCCTGCCTGGCGCGCCAAAGATGTCGGTGGAATGACACCTATGGGATCACAAGAATCCCTACTACGGTTGTCGGGGCGCGGGGTTGCGAGAAGAGCAGGGTTAGTAGCCAGCACAAGTATCGTTTACCTAGGTTGGGCCGCGAGGATGCGTAAAACCCTAGTCTTGCTTTGGTGGGTGTATTTCAGAGAGTTCTTGAGCTCTCGAACTAGTTGTGGTTGGTGCGTGGTTCGAAAGAGCCGAGTCCTTCTACAGTATACCATGGGCCTCCTTTTATAGTCAAAAGGGGCTGCCACAGTGGCACACAGGAGGTGGAAAGGCGTACGGTGCCCTAAGCTTATCGCTCGTATTACAGGACAAGATGCATTTAATGCATAGCTTAGGTGTCCCCTTGCTTTATTGGGGACGGGGGCGAGGCCCGTCCCGTCCGTCGCCACTCCTCCTCGCTTTGACACGCGCCCTGGCCAGTGAGGCGTGTGGTGCCATGTAGGCAGGCAGGCAGCTGAGGTGGCGCGGTGGTGGAGCGTTCACGAAGATATGCATGCCGCCATGCAGGCGCTCGATGAGTTGTCCTGGGAGCTGCATGTTGCCATGCAGGTGCCCGCCCAACTGGTTGGGCTGGCAGCTGCATGTGAACGGCGGTGGAAGCTTGGTTGGCGTGGGCCTGGCGGTGGCCCTGCTGGCGTCTTTGGAGAGGGCCTTGCCGGGTGGCCCAGCAAGGGTCTTGCCGTGGCGCGCTGTCGTCCCCGGCAAGGACCTTGCCGGTGGTCTGGTGGCTTTCCTCGGTAAGAATCTTGCCGAGGGTTGTCGTCTTCTAATCCTCATCTGATCTTGAATATGTCTTCACAAAGATCTGCATGCCACCACAGAGGTGCCTTCCCGAGCCCTTGCCCCACGTGGATGATGGCGTTGGGGACCGTGGGCTCAAGGGTGGCTCGCTCTGTTGGTGTGGGGCGAGCTGTCCCGGCAAGGATCTTGCCGGGGTTGCCCCGGCAAGGGTCTTGCTGGGGGAACCTGCTTCGTCCCTCTGCTCTTTGTGGTCTTGGCCTTGGCGTTGTTCTTATTATCTTGGGCTTTGGTCTTACCTTGGCTCACCTCCCCTATTCTGCTTGGTGTGACCGTAAGCGTGGCTCCGGCTGCTCGTGCACAGGTATAGGGGTACAAAAACACACCCCTCTTTTTGTACACCGACAGGCCCGAACCTGGGGAAACCTCGTCTCCTGTTACCATCGACCTTAGACGCACAGTTCAGGACCCCCTACCCGAGATCCGCTGGTTTTGACACCGACATTGGTGCTTTCATTGAGAGTTCCGCTGCGTCATCATCGGAAGGTTCGATAGCTCCATCGGTCATCTACAACAATGCTGCCCTGGAGGAGGTTTTCCTCCCTGGCCAGATCTTTGTTTTCGGCGGCTTCGCATTGCGGGCCAACTGGCTTGGCCATCTAGAGTAGATCAACAGCTATGCCCCAGGGCACCAGATTAGTTTTGGGAACCTGGACTATCTCGCTGATATCCGAGGAGACTTGATCTTCCAAGGGTTCACGACTTCAACCTCCAATCTGGCTTTAAATCCAGAGCGCGTCGCCATGTCCGAAGACGAGATTTCTGATCCCGCCGGACTATCTGCGGCCACTAAACCCAGCACGGGAGAGCTAGAGGAAGTAGTGTCGCTGGCAACAGTCATGAACCCGGACACTTCTCCGGACGCTGGCTCCGAACCTTCGGAGTCAGCACCGTGTGAGTTCGGCCGAAGAGTTTCCTTCCCGCCGTACTCCACGGATCTTCTTCTCCCTGGCCGAGCCTCGCCTTTGAGCGAGGCTCTGGACGTGATGCGATTCCTCGTCATTACAGAGGAGCAATGTACGAACTACGCCCAGCCCGGACTAGGGCTGAGAGCGGGGAATTTTACATCCCACCCACCACCCACATCATAGCTACTGTCGAAGACTTAACTGACATGCTCGACTACGGCTCCGAAGACATCAACGGTATGGACGACGATGCCGGAGAGGAGCAGGCCAAAAACCTGCCGTTTACCGAACACTGGACGGCCACATTTTCGTATGACGTGTACATGGTGGATACACCCAAAGAAGATAACGGCGAAGTCAAAAAAGATCCAGTCGAGGATAAACCTCCTGAGATACAGCCAAAGCGCCGACGTCAGTGGCGCCGCTCTAAATCACGCCATGGAAAAGACAACAATACCGGCTCGGGAGATGACAACACTTCGGACGATGCCGAAGACAAAGAAGACCCCGTCGAGCCAACTTTCGAACAGGACGATCGGGAAGATGGGCAAGTTAGCCCGGACGAACAAGCCGTAAATGAAGACTCGGAGGACAGTAATTATCTCCCACTCTCCGAGGACGAGGAGAGCCTCGGTGACGAAGACTTCATCATACCTGAGGAAGCTCTCGAGGAGGAGCGCTTTAAGCGCCGGCTAATTGCCACTGCAAGGAGCCTGAAAAGGAAGCAGCAGGAGCTTCAAGCAGATCAAGATCTGCTCAACGATAGGTGGACTAATGTCCTAGCAGCCGAGGAATACGGCCTCGTGCGCCCAACCAAAAGTTACCCGAAGCGTAAACTACTACCCCAATTTGATGACGAGGCCCTCGAGCCCGCACCATCATCACGTAAGGCGGCTAACCGACCACCTCGTGGCCGGAAAAAAAGGCAACTCAAGCCGAATACCAGCCCATACTAACTCGCCGCAAAGGTAGAGATATAACAGCTCGGAGTTATACATATGACCTACGGCAAGACCTGGACAATAGAGCAGGTCAAAGCAGATTGATCTACGGATCGCGGGGGCGTGCCCCGATGCGCGACGATGGTTATCTGCCGGACGTGACAAGTATAATCATGCCCGGGCCAAAAACCACAGACGAACTCCATCCGAGCTACGTCGCGACTTGGCCCGATATAGAGGCGCCGCACACCCCCTCTACTTCACTGATGAAGTAATGGAGCACGAATTCCCAGAAGGGTTGGAACCTATGAATATCCAATCATATGATGGAACAACCGACCCTGCAGTATGGATTGAAGATTTCCTTCTCCATATCCACATGGCCCGCGGCGATGATCTACATGTCATCAAATACCTCCCACTAAAACTAAAGGGACCAGCCCAACACTGGCTAAACAGCCTCCCAGAAAACTCTATTGGCAACTGGGAAGACTTGGAGGGCGCCTTTCGCGACAACTTCCAAGGTACATATGTCCGGCCTCCGGACGCCGATGACCTCAGTCACATCATCCAACAGCCCGGAGAGTCAGCCAGGAAGCTCTGGACTAGGTTCTTAGTTAAAAAGAACCAAATCGTCGACTGTCCAGACGCCGAAGCCCTAGTGGCCTTTAAACAGAGCGTCCGAGATGAGTGGCTGGCCCATCACCTCGGCCAAGAAAAGCCAAAGTCTATGACAGGTCTTACTGCACTGATGACCCGCTTCTGCGCGGGAGAAGATATCTGGCTGGCTCAAAGAAACAATAGTACCAGCGATCCTGGCACCTCTGAGGCCAGGGAAGGCAATGGCAAGCCTCGACACAATAAAACCAAGCGTCTAAACAACAATGTAGGAACCCACGACACGGCGGTCAACGCCGAATTCAGTGGTTCCAAACCCGGTCAATGGAATAAGCCATTCAAGGCAAACAAAGATGGTCCATCCAGTTTAGACAAGATACTGGATCGGCCCTGTCAAATTCATGGCAGCCCCATCAAACCCGCCAACCATACCAACATAAATTGTTGGATTTTCAAACAAGTAGGCAAACTCAATGCCGAACACAAAGGGAAAGGTCCGCCTAGTGACAACAAGGACGATGAGATCACCAGCCAAACACCGGGGGCCAAAAGAAATTTCCCCCCGAAGTAAAAACAGTAAATTTGATATATGTGATGCACATCCTTTCGAGGGAGCGCAAGCGCGCACCACGAGACGACTACGCCATAAAGCCGGTCGTACCAAAATTTAACCCATGGGCAGCCTATCTAATCACTTTTGATCGCAATGACCACCCAGCAGGTATCAGTCACAAAGGTTCAACAGCTCTGGTCCTCGACCCAATCATTGATGGATTCCATCTCACACGAGTCCTTCTAGACGGCAGTAGTAGCCTTAATTTGCTCTAACAAGACACTATTCGCAAAATGGGCATTGATCCCTCAAGGATCAAGCCCACCACAACTACCTTCAAAGGGGTAATACCCGGCGAAGAAGCTCACTGTATGGGCTCAATCACACTGGAAGTTGTCTTCGGTTCGCCAGACAACTTCCAAAGTGAAGTCTTGACCTTCGATATTGTTCCGTTTTGCAGTGGATATCATGCACTTCTTGGGCGGAGTGCTTTCGCTCGGTTCAATGTGGTCCCACACTACGCCTATCTAAAGCTTAAGAAGCCCGATCCACGCGGCGTCATAACGATCAATGGAAACACGGAACACCCCCTACATTCCGAAGAGTATACCACGGCCATCACAGCCAAAGTACAAAGCGGCCTCGTTAAACCACATACCTCATCGGCCGTTAAGCCACCGGCCTTTATTACACAAGACAGGTCAATTTTAGAGCTGGATTAGCAGCTCCGCCTCCGTCGTTCGCCGCATATACCCACGAAATTCACATCGCGCGTGCATAATTATGCACTTAGAATACCTTGGTCATCGGCAGAGGCACAATGCGAACAGGCTTACAGCATGGTTCGTCCTCCCACAGCTTTTCTCCCTTCCTTTTAACTATTTCTTATCTTTCTTTACAGATGAATCAAAACCTATTCGTCTTCTGGACCTGCAAGGACTCTTTCGGAGCAATGTTTCGTCCAGGCAGCCAAAGATTGCTCCTTTTAAGGAATGCTCTTCGCTAAGGCAAAGACAGCATAGACGTGCGACAAGAGGGCCAAAAGAATTTTCGTAGACCAAACATTCTATTTAAAACCCGGATATAGCCTTTTTTCCTCAGCCTTCGACCCCTGGCATGTAAAATGACCTGGGAAGGGGTGTTATAATCTGTAAGATTGCGTTCGATGTATCAATCAG
Source organism: Aegilops bicornis (assembly GCA_021605145.1). NCBI lineage: Eukaryota > Viridiplantae > Streptophyta > Magnoliopsida > Poales > Poaceae > Aegilops > Aegilops bicornis. The sequence continues at coordinate 255,132,773 of CM038675.1, read as the reverse complement.
ATTCCAATGAATATCCGCCTTCAGTACTGACTTTTCCTCATAAAAATGTATTTTGCCTCTACGGTGGTTTCACATACACACCTCGGCACTAATCGCCAGGGGCTCGATACGGAAACATAATAGCTGCCAACAAGTCCGAACAGCTCTACAGCATTCTTCGGCGTCGCGAGTTTGGCATTATATGCATCAGCTCCAAACCATGTCTTTGGTCTATAGTTGGGTTGCCCGGCTCCTGTGCTGACTACCTTACGTCCCGCTCTATCGGCTAGGGTAGTAAAGGGAAAATTACTGCGATTGTGTTTCCGGTTCACCTGGTTAAACACCTCAGTAGACAAAGCCGAAAACTGACTGTCATGATACGGCGGGAGCTGGTCAACCACTCGGCGACTTATTAAAATCTTTTTCGATTTTTTCCATGTAACACGAAGGACCATTTTCGGTCACCTATGTAGCGAAGCCGTATTCGGATAAATGCGCACATGCAAGGGGCTATATCATAGACCCACCGTCAAACTCCTATGGCTAAGTGAAGCTGTTAAAGCCCTATAGTCCGACTGCCTAGTTCGCCGCACTGACACCTCCTTCACGGACAAAGACGTTGGGTAAAGTCTAGTCAGTTGCTATTCCGAACACCCCCGCATTATATGCAAGGGGGCTGAAGCCGACGACTGGCAAACTTTCAGATTACAAATAAACGGCCGCATAGGAGGAAATACCTTTCAGGCAAAAGGCATAAATATAACATAGCCTTAATATATCATAATATTGTTATCACAATTCCAATACATTCACTCGAGAAAAATATCTTTCGAGCACTGACCCTCTATCAAGCGGGCGCCCTCTAGGACATCCCCAAAATATTGCTCCGGCGTGGGATGGTCCTTTCACCAGGGTGGGCTCTTCGCTGCAACATCGGTGGCCTTCATTTTTGCCCAGTACGTCTTGACACGGGCAAAGGCCATCCGTGCACCTTCAATGCACGCCGACCGCTTAACGGCGTCGATACGCAGCACCGCATCAACAAGTCGTTGCACCAAACCGAAATAACTATTGGGAATTGGCTCAATTGGCCACAGCCGGACCACAACTTCCTTACTGGTAGCTCCGGAAACCTTGTGGAGCTCGGCCCACTGGGCCATTTGTTCGTTCAGCAATGACGGACGCTCTGGCATGTTGAACTGTGACCATAAAAGCTTCTCCACTGCACGTCTATCTTGCGCTTGGTAAAACTACGCCGCATCAGCGGCACTCTTCGGCAGGTCCAAAAATGAGTTTGGAGAACTCCACAGTTGATTAAGCAGGGCATACTTCGGGTTGCCGAATTTAGTCTGTAATAGAAAGGGCTTACCAGCCGCTATCTCCCCAGCTTGCCGGAGCTCCCCCCGAGCTGCTCTAGACTCGAACCGTGCTTCTCGTGCCTTTTGCAAAGCCTTGTTGAGTTCGGCTGCCTTGGCTTTGTTATCCTTCTCGAGTAATTCGCATTGGCCAGTGGTGTCCTTCAGCTCTCGCGCCATGGTAGATATTCTCTCCTGAAACTGGCGCCGAGCGGCTTGTTCGGACTTTAACTCAGTATCTGCCTTCTTGACAGCCGCATTGCTCACTTTGGCTTGCTCCTTGGCCCGGGCAAGTTCAGCCCGGAGGGTATCAATCGCAGAAGCACCATCATCTGCAATTATGCATGCCCCAGTATATAATTCTCAGCTTTGTGCTCATATTATTATACATGCATAAACTGACTGCCCCAAAACATACCTTGTGTCTCGTCGAGCCGCCTGTTAACAAGAGTAATGCCCTCATCCGCTGACTCCAGTTTCTGCTTTAAATCTGCAACTTCCACATCATGGGCAGTCGTCATTGACGTAACAGCCTGTTCTCAAGTTAATAATGTCATTTCCTGAGAATATCTTTTTGATCCTCTGATCACCTCCCTGTGGAAGCCGACCAGAGTCTTAGGGGCTACTATCTATGCACAGGCGCATTCTGCATGTAAAGCGTGGTTAAGATTAAATACCTCAAAGCCTGTTAGTAGGCCCGTGAAGGCTTCATTCAATCCAGTTCTTGCGGATAGAATCCGCTCAACTACCGTACCCATTAAGGTATGATGTTCCTCTGAGACGGACGCATTTTGCAGCATGTCCATCAACGTATCCGGCACCTCCGGATTCCTGGAAGCGACTGCGGTACGAACTGCCTTCGAAGGGATATGTTCACTCGACCCTAGAGTCGTCTTCGGCTGCAAACCGGATAGTCCGGGGCCTTTATTGTTGGTTCCCGTAGGGGCTGCACACCCCGGACCCTTGACAACCAAAGTATCACCTTTGGGCGCTGCCTTCATTGCCCCTCGCACCACTTGATGATCGGGAGAGACCCTCCGGGATGACACCTTGAAGTCGTCCGCCCTAAGGGGCGAGGAAGCATGTGGAGGTGTCTCGCTTTTCATCATCTCCGAAAGCAGGTCACCCAAGGAGGAGGACTGTTGAGGAAGACTGCGGGCCGGACTGCAAACATATATTAAAGGTGTTACCCTTATAACCTGAAAAGAACGGGATATGTATAGGATACCCTTGTTCACTTATGATTCGGTGACAGGCTTGTCCTTACGGAGGAACTGTGCGGCAACGTCGCCTTCCGAACCCGAACCATCTGACGGGGACATCTTCCCTCTCTTGGGAGCCTCCACCTCCAAGTCTTTGGAGGCGATCCTTTTCTTCGCATGGGGAGAAGGGATATCAACTTTTTCTTCGCCTTCGTCTTCAGAATAGGGAGTTCCAGACTCCCTGGACATAGCGTCCGGTGTACCTTTAGAGTGGAGGCCACCTTGGGCCTTTTTGCTCTCCTCTTTGTCCTCCTTCACCGGAACCTGATACGGCGCCGGGGCCAGCATCCTTGCCAACACGGGATCAGCTGAGTCTCCAGGAAGTGGAGCCGAACACCTATTTCGTTCTGCTTTCTTTATCCATCCCTGGTCGAAGACAGGTTTCTCAGTATATTGATATGGGATAATCAACTAAGCTGTGTTCAGGAATCAAGTGCTTACCGAGGTATCCGGATGGTTGAATTCGAGGCCCATGTCCTCGGTTGTGTCCGGCCACTGCTTTTGGGTCCCAAAGACTAACTTCCACATCCCTTTGTGCGTTGTGCCGGGGAAGTGCTGAAGAGTCTGTGGTCCTTCCGGATTGAACTCCCACATGCGGAGAGGTGGCCGCTGACGCGGTAGGACCCTACTGACTAGCATTACCTGGATCACGTCAATGAGACTGGTGCCCTTTTGAAGAAGGCTCCGAATACGGATTTGTAGCGTCTGCACTTTGTCAATTGATCCCCAGTCTAGACCCTTATTAATCCATGATGCAAGTCGTAATGGAGGGCCAGATCGGAACGCAGGTGTAGCTGTCCACTTGGTACCGCGGGGTTCAGTGATATAAAACCACTCCCGCTGCCATAGGTTGGAAGTTTCCATGAAGGAGCCCTTTGGCCAAAAAGTATGGGCGAGCTTGCTCACCATGCACCACCACACTCCGCTTGCTCCCCGTTGACTACCTTCGGCTTCACATTAAAGGTCTTGAGCCATAAGCCGAAGTGTGGGCGAATGCAGAGAAAGGCCTCGCAGATGATAATGAACGCCGAGATGTGAAGAAAGAAACCCGGAGCTAGATCGTGAAAATCTAGCCTGTAATAGAACATGAGGCCATGAACGAAGGGGTGGAGAGCGAACCCTAGCCCCCAGAGGAAGTGGGAGATGAATACGACCCTCTCACCGGATCTGGGTGTGGGAATAACCTGCCCCTTAGCAGGAAGCTTGTGGAGAATTTCCGCGCGGTCAGATACCTTGCCGCCCGGAGCTTCGCGATATCCTCCTCCATGACAGAGGAGGCCACCCACCGGCCTTGAGGGCTGGGTCCGGACATGTCTGGGAGGCTAGGAGCGATTAAGTTGAAACCTGGGTGTTGGAGCTCGAGGTTGGAAAAGTTGAGGAAGAGGTAGGCGTAGAGGAGAAGGACGGGTCCTTACCCCTTTATAAACGCGATGAATATCGAACGCCTCCTCTTGGGCCTTAAAACTTTCCTATTCCCAAGGAATCGTGCCAATGGGGCGGTTGGATTACCCACGCCTGTATTGATGAGAATCCCGCAATAAGGGGACACGATCTCTGCTTCGACAAGACGTGCCAATAAAACCGCATCTTGAAACATGGGGCGGGAGGCTAAAAATGGTTCGAAATAATGACTGGGCAGGGCCGTGATGTCACGCTACAAAAGTTGTCAGTCGATTGGACTCTTGAAATATTTATACTCTCTGCATGTGTTTATGGTACGTGTTTTGCAGAGTCGGACACGTTTTCTATGTTCGAAGGTTGTTTTGGAGTATTCGGAGGAGGAACCCGCCTTGCAATTCTGAAGACAATCTGCGCGCCGGACACATCATCATTGAAGCCTAGTTCAGGGGCTACTGAGGGAGTCCTGGATTAAGGGGTCCTCGGGCGTCTGGACTATGTAACATGGGTCGGACTAATGGGCTATGAAGATACAAGACATAAGATTTCTTCCCGTGTCCAGATGGGACTCTCCTTTGCGTCGATGGCAAGTTTGGCTTTCGAATATGTAGATTCCTTCCTTTGTAAACCGACTCTGTATAACCCTAGGCCCCTCCGGTGTTTATATAAACCAGAGGGTTTAGTCCATAGAGGCAATCACAACCATACATGCTAGACATCTAGGATTTAGCCATTACGATCTCGTGGTAGATCAACTCTTGTAGTCCTCATATTCATCAAGATCAATCAAGCAGGAAGTAGGGTATTACCTCCATCAAGAGGGCCCGAACCTGGGTAAACATCATGTCCCCCGTCTCCTGTTACCATCGACCTTAGACGCACAGTTCGGGACCCCCTACCCGAGATCCGCCAGTTTTGACACCAACCACGGACCCAGTCCGTGTAGTTGCTACCATCATCTTTCAACTTAGCTTTCTCTAGGAATGCATTAAAATTCAACGGAACAACAACACGGGACATTTATCTACAACAATATAGACATGCAAAATACTATCAGGTACTATGTTCATGATAAATTAAAGCTCAATTAATCATATTACTTAAGAACTCCCACTTAGATAGACATCCCTATAATCATCTAAGTGATCACGTGATCCATATCAACTAAACCATGCCCGATCATCACGTGAGATGGAGTAGTTTTCAATGGTGAACATCACCATGGTTATTATATCTACTATATGATTCACGCTCGACCTTTCGGTCTTAGTGTTCCGAGGCCATATCTGCATATGCTAGGCTCGTCAAGTTTAACCTGAGTATTCTGCGTGTGCAAAACTGGCTTGCAGCCGTTGTATGTAAACGTAGAGCTTATCACACCCGATCATCACGTGGTGTCTCGACACGATGAACTATAGCAACGGTGCATACTTAGGGAGAACACTTATACCTTGAAATTTAGTGAGAGATCATCTTATAATGCTACCGCCGTACTAAGAAAAATAAGAAGCATAAAGGATAAACATCACATGCAATCAATATAAGTGATATGATATGGCCATCATCATCTTGTGCCTTTCATCTCCATCTCCAAAGCACCATCATGATCACCATCGTCACCGGCTTGAAACCTTGATCAACATCGAAGCATCGTTGTCGTCTCGCCAACTATTGCTACTACGACTATCGCTACCGCTTAGTGATAAAGTAAAGCAATTACATGGTGATTGCATTTGATACAATAAAGCGACAACCATATGGCTCTTGCCAGTTGCCGATAACTATGTTATAAAACATGATCATCGCATACAACAATTTATATAATCACGTCTTGACCATATCACATCACAACATGCCCTGCAAAAACAAGTTAGTCGTCCTCTACTTTGTTGTTGCAAGTTTTACGTGGCTGCTACGGGCTTAGCAAGAACCGTTCTTACCTACGCATCAAAACCACAACGATTTTTCGTCGTTTGCTGTTTTAACCTTCAACAAGGACCGGGCGTAGTCACACTCGAATCAACTAAAGTTGGAGAAACAGACACCCACTAGCCACCTGTGTGCTAAGCACGGCGGTAGAACCATTCTCATGAACGCGGTCATGTAATGTCAGTCAGGGCCGCTTCATCCAACAATACCGCCAAATAAAAGTAGGACATGCTGGTAAGTAGTATGATATCGCCCACAACTCTTTGTGTTCTACTCGTGCATATAACATCTACGCATAGACCTGGCTCGGATGCCACTGTTGGGGAACGTAGTATTTCAAAAAAATTCCTACAGTCACGCAAGATCTATCTAGGAGAAGCATCGCAATGAGCAGGGAGAGTGTGTCCACGTACCCTCGTACACCGAAAACGGAAGCATTAAGTAACGCGGTTGATATAGTCGAACGTCTTCGCGATCCAACCGATCAAGTACCGAACACACGGCACCTCCGCGATCTGCACACGTTTAGCTCGGTGACGTCCCTCGAACTTATAGATCCAGCTGAGGTCGAGGGAGAGTTTCGTCAGCACGACTGTGCATTGACGGTGATGATGAAGTTACCGACACATGGCTTCTCCTAAGCACTACGACAATATGACCGAGGTGGAAATCTGTGGAGGGGGGCACCGCACACGACTAAGATCAACTTGTGTGTCTATGGGGTGCCCCCTCCCCCGTATATAAAGGAGTGGAGGAGGGGAGGGCCGGCCTCCTATGGCGCGCCCCAAGGGGGGATTCCTACTCCTACTAGGAGTAGGTTTCCCCCCTTTCCTAGTCCAACTAGGAGGGGGAAGGAAGGGGAAGAGGGAGAGAAGGAAAGGGGAAGGGGAGGCCCCCCTCCACAATTCGGATTGGGCTTGGGGGGCACGCCCCACCACTTGGCCGCCTCCTCCTCTCTTCCACTAAGGCCCAAGAAGGCCCATTGACTCCCTGGGGGTTCCGGTAACCCCCCGGTACTCCGGTGAATACCCGATAAACCTCGGAACCATTCCTATGTCCGAATATAGTCATCCAATATATTAATTTTTATGTCTCGACCATTTCGAGACTCCTCGTCATGTCTGTGATCTCATCCGGGACTCCGAACTACCTTCGGTACATCAAAACACATAAACTCATAATATCTATCGTCATCGAATGTTAAGCGTGAGGACCCTCCGGGTTCGAGAACTATGTAGACATGACCGAGACTCACTTCCGGTCAATAACCAATAGCAGAACCTGGATGCTCATATTGGTTCCTATATATTCTATGAATCTTTATCGGTCAAACCACATAACAACATACGTTGTTCCCTTTGTCATCGTTATGTTAATTGCCCAAAATTCGATCGTTGGTATCATCATACCTAGTTCAATATCGTTATCGGCAAGTCTCTTTACTCGTTCCGTAATGCATCATTCCGTAACTAACTCATTAGTCACATTGCTTGCAAGGCTTATAGTGATGTGCATTACCGAGAGAGCCCAGAGATACCTCTCCGACAATCGGAGTGACAAATCCTAATGTCGATCTATGCCAACTCAACGTACACCATCAGAGACACCTGTAGAGCATCTTTATAATCACCCAGTAACGTTGTGACGTTTGATAGCACACTAAGTGTTCCTCCGTTATTCGGGAGTTGCATAATCTCATAGTCATAGGAACATGTATAAGTTATGAAGAAAGCAATAGCAATAAACTGAACGATCATAGTGCTAATCTAATGGATGGATCAAGTCAATCACATCATTCTCTAATGATGTGATCCCGTTCATCAAATGAAAACTCATGTCTATGGCTAGGAAACTTAACCATCTTTGATTAACGAGCTAGTCAAGTAGAGGCATACTAGTGACACTCTGTTTGTCTATGTATTCACACATGTACTAAGTTTCCGGTTAATACAATTCTAGCATGAATAATAAACATTTATCATGATATAAGGAAATATTAATAACAACTTTATTATTGCCTCTAGGGCATATTTCCTTCAGAACTGTCGCAACGGTGCGTACTCAGGGAGAACACTTAGACCTTGAAATTATAGTAAGGGATCATCTCATAATGCTACCGTCATACTAAGCAAAATAAGATGCATAAAAGATAAACATAACATGCAATCAAAATATGTGACATGATATGGCCATCATCATCTTGTACCTTTGATCTCCATCTCCAAAGTACCATCATGATCTCCATCATCACCAAAATGACACCATGATCTCCATCATCTTGATCTTTATCAACGTGTCGTCACATGGTTGTGTCGCCAACTATTGCTTTTGCAACTATTGCTATCGCATAGCAATAAAGTAAAGCAATTATATGGCGCTTGCATCTTATGCAATAAAGAGACAACAATAAGGCTACTGCCAGTTGCCGATAACTTTTAACAAAACATGATCATCTCATACAACAATTTATATCTCATCATGTCTTGACCATATCACATCACAACATGCCTTGCAAAAACAAGTTAGTCGTCCTCTACTTTGTTGTTGCAAGTTTTACGTGGCTGCTATGGGCTTCTAGCAAGAACCGTTCTTATCTATGCATCAAAACCACAACGATTTTTCGTCAAGTGTGCTGTTTTAACCTTCAACAAGGACCGGGCGTAGTCAAACTCGATTCAACTAAAGTTGGAGAAACAAACACCCGCTAGCCACCTGTGTGCAATGTGCGTCGATAGAACCAGTCTCATGAACGTGGTCATGTAATGTCGGTACGGGCCGCTTCATCCAACAATACCGCCGAATCAAAGTAAGACGTTGCTAGTAAGTAGTATGACTATTATCGCCCACAACTCTTTGTGTTCTACTCGTCCATATAACATCTATGCATAGACCTGGCTCGGATGCCACTGTTGCGGAACGCAATATTTTAAAAAAATTACCTACGATCACGCAAGATCTATCTAGGAGAGCCATAGCAATGAGCGAGGAGATTGTGTCTATGTACCCTCGTAGACCGAAAGCAAAAGCATTTAGTAACGCGGTTGATGTAGTCGAACGTCTTCACGATCCAACCGGTCCAAGTAACGAACGTACGGCACCTCCGTGTTCAACACACGTTCAACACGATAACATCCCTCGATCTCTTGATCTAGTTGTCGACGAGGGAGAGTTCTGTCAGCACGACAGCGTGGCGACTGTGATGATGAAATTACCGGCGCAAGGCTTCGCCTAAGCACTACGACGATATGACTGAGGTGTTAACTGTGGAGGGGGGCTCTGCACATGGCTAGGAACAATTGATGTGTGTTCTAGGGTGCCCTTCCCACGATATAAAGGAGGGAGAGGGGGGAGGCAGCCTAGGGCGCGCCCAAGTAGGAGGAATCCTACTTGGGCCCCTAGTCCAATTCGCCCCCCTTACCATATTTGGACAAGGGGGAAAGGAAGGAGGGGGCGGGAGGAATTAGGAGTCCTACTTCATACTTTCCTTTTCCTCCTCTCCTTTCCCTTTCTCCCAACGTGGCTGGCCCTATAGGGGGCGCACCAGCCCCTCGTGGGAGGGTGTGTTCCCTTACATGGCCCATTAAGCCCATATCTTTGTCGGGGGTTGCCCGGAACCCCTGTCGGTGACCCGGTATCACCCAGAACACTTCCGGTGTCCAAATAGCACCGTCCTATATATGAATCTTTACCTCTCGACCATTTCGAGCCTCTTCGTCATTTCCGTGATCTCATTCGGGACTCCGAACAAACTTCGGTCATTAAATCACATAACTCATAATACAAATCATCATCGAACGTTAAGCGTGCGGACCCTACGGGTTCCAGAACTATGTAGACATGACCGAGACACATCTCCGGTCAATAACCTACAGCGGAACCTGGATGCTCATATTGGCTCCTACATATTCTACAAAGATCTTTATCGGTCAAACCGCATAACAACATACGTTGTTCCCTTTGTCATCGGTATGTTACTTGCCCGAGATTCGATAGTCGGTATTATCATACCTAGTTCAATCTTGTTACCGGCAAGTCTCTTTACTCGTTTCGTAATGCATCATCCTGTGAGTAACTCATTAGTCACATTGCTTGCAAGGCTTATAGTGATGTGCATTACCGAGAGAGCCCAGAGATACCTCTCTGTTACATGAAGTGACAAATCCCAATCTCGATCTATGCCAACCCAACAAACACCTTCAGAGACATCTGTAGAACATCTTTGGAATCACCCAGTTACATTGTGACGTTTGATAGCACACAAGGTCTTCCTCCGGTATTCAGGAGTTGCATAATCTCATAGTTAGAGGAACATGTATAAGTCATGACGAAAGCAATAGCAATAAAATTCAACGATCATAATGCTAAGCTAACGGATGGGTATTGTCGATCACATCATTCTCCTAATGATGTGATCCCGTTCATCAAATGACAACACATGTCTATGGTCAGGAAATTTAACCATCTTTGATTAATGAGCTAGTCAAGTAGAGGCATACTAGGGACATTCTGTTTTGTCTATGTATTCACACATGCACTAAGTTTCCCGTTAATACAATTCTAGCATTAATAATAAATATTTATCATGATATAAGGAAATAGATATAACAACTTTATTATTGCCTCTAGGGCATATTTCCTTCATTCACACCATCACCGGAGGAGATGCCCGTCAGACCGTTGAATTTCCGAACGATTATGTGTGGGACTCGGTCATCAGTCCGATGTGGTGGACGCGCACGGGCCATCCCATATCCACTCCAGATTTAGGCTGAATATGAGAGGTGCCAGTCAGCCCAGCCATTTGAGACCTGTTTTAGCCGCCCAGGTGGGTCTGATTTTTTTTAACCGGTCAATGATAGGACCGACCGCCCAGGCTTTTGGGACCGATTTGAGGCTTCCGACTGTAAATGCTCTGAGCATACCAGCTGCTCAGCTTGTGTGTCATGCAGGCAATGCAGGCCCCGTGGCCCGTGTAGCGAGCGCCTAGAGCAACCTTTCACGGTGGCCCTTTAACAGATGCTAGAAAAAATGTGGCTTTTTTCCTTTTTATTTCATAGGCTAGGCTTTGTTTTCCCTGATCGATGGCACCAAGCCTTATGATTGCTTCATTTTTATTGAAAGTGCTTTTCTGAGTTCGTGCTAAGACGAGCTACTAATCTTGAGGCGCATAGCATTGCTAAGCATACTTTCGGGTTGGATTTTGGGTGCCATGTGTCCCCATGGGATCTTGGATGTATCCCCATGGACATTATTGTATAATAAAGTGTGTTTAGATTCAAAAAATTGCTAAGAAGAGCTCGATTGAATAGTAAAATAGGAAAAAATCTTTTATAGCAAACCATGACAAATTTTTTTATTACTTGGAAAGTTTCATCACAAAATGACATTCATAGAAGACATGGCAAAAAAATCGATGCTCTAAAACGCTTTTAGAAATAACACTTTTGGTTCATCGATTTGTTGCCATGTTTTCCATGTAGTCCGATGCTGAAGCTTTGCAGGTATTGAAAACATTTGAAATGTTTGCTATTTTTTATTTTACTGTTCACCCGAGCGCACATGAACCATGCTCAAATAGAATTCACACCAAATTTATGTTCAATTTGTTTAAGGATTTAAATTTAAAGGTTCAATTAGAAATGATAGTTTTTTAGAGGAATAAATATACTCCCTTAAAGGATACTTTGTCGTTTGCTTCTCTAAATTAGAAGACATCGATTAAAGATGCTCTTAGAAGTGACTAGGAGAATTGGAGAGTTACACTACTGGGGTTCAACATGAAGTTGCAGATGGACTCTATTGTTGCAATCAAGTTGATTCAAGCCAAGGATGTAGACAAACCGGTCTACTCTTCAATCATTAAGAAAATTAGATATCTCATGTGTATTCATGATAGTGATAGTCTAGCTAAGTTTGCTCATCGAGAAGGCAGAAATATGACTTTGAGTTGGTTTGGACCTTTAGAAGTAGTGTAGCTAGCTACGGTTGATTGTATGAATCTTTTGAAATCAACCTTTTGAGTCGAGTAATACATATTCAAAAACACTAACGCCCACACATGTGGGCTTTACCCAACTTGCCCACACGTGTGGGCTTTACCCAACTCGCCCACACGCCTCGATCGTCGTCCAGTGCCTTTTGCACGAATCTTGGCACGAAAAGACTGATTTTCTGTGCCACGTAGGACAAGTCGTGTGTGTGGCGTGTAAGGGAGTTCGTCCGCACGCCAGTTTTCTCTCCGAGGTCAACGGTGCCAGTCGGGGCATGTGGTGGAACTGCCGTCGCGCCCGCACGCCACGCCCGACTGCGGTTGCCGTCTCCCACGTCTTGCCACTTCGCCCCACCCCCCCCCCACCTCGCGGTTCATTTACTCCCTTCCCCATTCTTTACTCCCAAAACCCACTATCCAGTTCAGTTGCATTCGATTAAGGAGAAACCGAGAGGAGAAGGCGACGGCGGCGGCGGAAGAGTCGACCGCATTCGCGACCGTTGGTGGGGCTCGCCGGACCGGAGCGTCGTCACCGGAGAGCCGCAGATTGAAGGTAATTCTCCACCCCACGCTCACATTCCTGCCTGTGATTTCCGCCACCTTCCCTCTACGGTCAAATTCCGCTCGAGTTTTCTCGAGATTCCAATGGATTCGCGGTGCTGCGGTGTCCCCGTCGGCGGTGGAGTCCCGTGCTTGCCGTTTAGGGTGGCATTGCACAGTTTCGTCGTCGCCGCGGGGGCAGTAATGCCGGGGTGGCTCGGCCTGTCTGTAGCCACATCCAGGTTTGCTTTGCGATTGAGCGGGCGATTTTTCTAGATGTTAGTTATGTTTTGCCTTGAAATGCTATGACCATCAGTGTAGGGAGTTTTATTTTTGTTACATTTCAGGGTACGATAGTTGCGAATGAACCCTAGATCTAGTTAGGGGCATTTCAAAGTGTGGGATAATGGCAGCCATGGCATTTTCAACAACTATCTTCACTGATGGCAACTGATTTCCTGATCAACCGTGTCAGTTGCCACAACTATGCTTTCCATGTGGCAACTAATTTTGTGATCACACCATGGCTGTTGCCATGCCATAGGCAGGATAATGGCAAATTCACTATACTATAGTTGACTGTATTACATGGCAACCCATTTTTTTATGAGCCCAGGGTGTGAATTGCCACATTACATGTTGTGTAGTGGAAGTTGCCTGCCCTTTTTTTGAAGTGCCTTGCATTAATGGCAACTTGAACCTAGTACATTTGCTTGTGAATACATGGCAACTCATTTTTATATGAGGCCAGGGTGTGAGTTGCCACATTATATGTGTGTGCAGTGGAAGATGTCTGCCCTTTTTTGGAGTGCCTTGTGCTAACATGGCAACTTGAACGTTTATAAAGTGCCTTACAATCTGTACATTTTTTATGAAGCCAATGTGTTTAGTTGCCACATTTCATGTTGGACAATCCTAGGGGGTGGGGGTGGGGTGGGTGTTCCTATGATCTGCCTCAATTGAGCCAATATGGCAAGTAGATTCTGGTAGCTGGCAACTGCTTCCTTCAGAAGCTCATACATGTCCAGTTGCCATGCTTCTGCAACTGCTTTTACATTTTTGCTTTATTTTTCTGCATTTTTGCACATGGCAATTACTGCCCTCTTCAGATGCTTAAACTTTGGGGCAACCATTAGAGTTTTCTTTTTTTGTTCATCAAAGATATCAAGTGAATATTTACTTTATGCATTTCTTTCTGCATCTTTCGGTTGAGTTTTCATTTCACCCTAACGTGTGTTTTGTTCTTACCTTAGCACAATGGCTCGCGGCGACCATCAAGACGATGATGATGACTTCATGGAGTTACCGCAACAGAATCGCGCAACTGGTTGGACAAAAGATGGCGATGAGGTCACTTTCCACCCCCCCCCCCATATGTTTTAATGTCACATGGAGTCTGCAATTTTCCATTGGAAACTAAATTTTCATGAACATTGAAACACGGCAACAAATGATCCCTTTTCTATTATGCAGAAGAAGAAATGTTATCGCAATAGGGCTTCGCAAGAACGCCTGACTATATTGACTGAGGGATTTAATGACGAGCAAAAGGGAGCTGCTGGTGAGATGGGGATGCAGGCTCTGATGGATGTTCGGTGCAAGAATCTAGTGAACCTTGTATGCGACTGGCTCGGTGAGATTTATGATCCTGCCTCCAGGGAATTTGTGATTACGGGACGTGGAACACTGCCTTTGGACGAGGAATCGGTGTTCTGCACTTTGGGTGTGCCCCGTGGAGAAATCAAAGTCCCGTATGAGGCTCTTGGTTGTCCTTGAATATTACCTTGGGGTTCCTTGGGCATCCCCAATCTTAGGCTCTTGCCACTCCTTATTCCATAGTCCATCGAATCTTTACCCAAAACTTGAAAACTTCACAACACAAAACTCAACAGAAAACTCGTAAGCTCCGTTAGTATAAGAAAATAAATCACCACTTAGGTACTGTTGTGAACTAATTATAAATTCATATTGGTGTAATATCTACTTTATTCCAACTTCTCTATGGTTCATACCCTCTGATACTACTCATAGATTCATCAAAATAAGCAAACAACACATAGAAAACAGAATCTGTCAAAAACAGAACAGTCTGTAGTAATCTATGTCATTAGAATACTTATGTAACTCCAAAAATTCTGAAATAAATTGGTGGACCTGAGCAATTTGTATATTAATCTTATTCAAAAATAATCAACTTAATAGAAATCTCCAGTAAAAAATGGCAGCTAATCTCGTGAGCACAAAAGTTTCTGTTTTTACACAGCAATATCGCATAGACTTCACCCAAGTCTTCCCAAAGGTTCTACTTGGCACAAACGCTAATTAAAGCATAAAACCACATATAAACAGAGGCTAGATGAATTATTTATTACTAAACAGGAGCAAAAGTCAAAGAACAAAAATAAAATTGGGTTGCCTCCCAACAAGCGCTAACGTTTAACGCCCCTAGCTAGGCATGATGATTTCAATGATGCTCACATAAAAGATAAGAACTGAAACATAAAGAGAGCATCATGAAGAATATGACTAGCACATTTAAGTCTAACCCACTTCCTATGCATAGGGATTTTGTGAGCAAACAATTTATGGGAACAATAATCAACTAGCATAGGAAGGCAAAACAAGCATAGCTTCAAGATTTTCGACACATAGAGAGGAAACTTGATATTATTGCAATTCCTACAAGCATATGTTCCTCACTGATAATAATTTTCAGTAGCAGCATGAATGAATTCAACAATATAACCATCACATAAAGCATTCTTTTCATGATCTACAAGCATTGAAAATTTACTACTCTCCACATAAGCAAAATTCTTCTCATTCGGAATAGTGGGAGTATCATAAGAAACTCGAATACTATAAATTGTTTCCATATTAAAAGAGTAATGTTCAAAAGGAGGGTAATCAAAATCATGACAAGTTATATATATATATATATATATATATATATATATATATATAAAAATAACAATTATTTATAGCATAAGTGTCATCACAATAATCATCATAAGTAGCAACTTTGTTCTCATCATAATCAATTGAAACCTCTTCCAAGATAGTGGAATCATTACTAAATAAAGTCATGACCTCTCCAAATCCACTTTCGTAATTGTCACAATAAGATTCAACACCCTCCAAAATAGTGGGATCATTACTTCCTAAAGTTGACACTCTTCCAAACCCACTTTCATCAATATAATCATCATAAATAGGAGGCATGCTATCATCATAATAAATTTGCATATCAAAACTTGGGAGGTTAAAAACATCATCTTCATAAAGCATAGCATCCCCAAGCTTGTGACAAACATTAATTGCAGCAAATAAATTCTCAAGCATGTCATTCTCATCAAACATAGCATCCCCAAGCTTGGGCCTTTTCATATCATAAGCATAATCACTCTCATCATTAATAGTATGGATAACACCAATAGTATAGCAATTATCACCATCACAATGAGTAACAGGAGCAACATCATTTGGGAGGGATACCTTTTTACCCTTGCTTCTCCGTCTTTTCTTTTTCTTCTTCGCATAATGTGTGGGTTTAATCGTCTTTTTGGAGCTCCTTATTAATGAGATTGGTTGAATAGAAGGCTCCTCCTCGTTACCTGATTCATCATAAGAAATAACAGGAGGATATTGGGAAGTCTCTTCCCTTTCATTAGTATTTTCTTCATCTTCTATTTGTTTTCTTGTCTTTATGTAATTGGCAATATAAGGATTTTCAATTCAATTCACCGCACAATACATATAAATTTCCTCTAGATCAAAATCAAGAACTTTATCAAGGACAAATTCTGGCATATCCTTAGTTGTACGTTTCATTTCTTCATAATCCACAAGCAAACTAAGTTCATTATGATGCGCAAGGGAAATCAAGTCATCACAATTTTTGGACACGATTCGATCATGAAACAATTTGCATTGGATATTTAAATGACCACGTTCATTGCAAAGTTCACAAGGATGGCTAAGGAAATTTAAATTTTCAGCACAAACGTCTAGCCTGTCTTGCAACCATTTAGTTTCTAAATACTTATGCCTCTTGCAAAATCTATCTTCCCTATTTGATGTGTACTTGCAAACTCTATGCACTCCACAAAACTTGACATGCTTATAAGAGACAATTTCATCATGACTAGTGCAATCATCATTAGTACTATGGATATTCAAAGAGTTCATACTAATAACATTGAAATCATGCTCATCATTCAAAGATTTAGTGCCAAACATTCTAATGCATTCTTCTTCTAACACTTTGGCACAATTATTCAAATCCTTATTTTCATGAAAGACATTAAAAATATGAAGCATATGAGGCACCCTCAATTCCATTTTTTTGTAGTTTTCTTTTATAGACTAAACTAGTGATAAAACAAGAAACAAAAAGATCCGATCGCAAGATCTAAAGATATACCTTCAAGCACTAACCTCCCTGGCAACAGCGCCAGAAACTGCTTGATGTCTACTACACAACCTTCTTCTTGTAGACGTTGTTGGACCTCCAAGTGCAGAGGTTTGTAGGACAGTACCAAATTTCCCTCTAGTGGATGACCTAAGGTTTATCAATCCTTGGGAGGCGTAGGATGAAGATGGTCTCTCTCAAACAACCCTGCAACCAAATAGCAAAGAGTCTCTTGTGTCCCCAACACACCCAATACAATGGTAAATTGTATAGGTGCACTAGTTCAGCGAAGAGATGGTGATACAACTGCAATATGGATGGTAGATATAGGTTTTTGTAATATGAAAATATAAAAACAGCAAGGTAACTAATGATAAAAGTGAGTGAAAACGGTATTGTCATGTGTTGAAACAAGGCCTAGGGTTCATACTTTCACTAGTGCAAGTTCTCTCAACAATAATAACATAATTGGATCATATAACTATCCCTCAACATGCAACAAAGAGTCACTCCAAAGTCACTAATAGCAGAGAACAAACGAGGAGATTATGGAAGGGTACGAAACCACCTCAAAGTTATTCTTTCTGATCGATCTATTCAAGAGTCCGTAGTAAAATAACACGAAGCTATTCTTTCCGTTCGATCTATCCTAGAGTTCGTACTAGAATAACACCTTAAGACACAAATCAACCAAAACCCTAATGCCACTTAGATACTCCAATGTCACCTCAAGTATCCGCGGGTATGATTATACGATATGCATCACACAATCTCAGATTCATCTATTCAACAAACACAATGAACTTCAAAGAGTGCCCCAAAGTTTCTACCGGAGAGTCAAGACGAAAACGTGTGCCAACCCCTATGCATAAGTTCACGAGGTCACGGAACCCTCAAGTTGATCACCAAAACATACATCAAGTAGATCACATGATATCCCATTGTCACCACAGATAAGCACATGCAAGACATACATCAAGTGTTCTCAAATCCTTAAAGACTCAATCCGATAAGATAACTTCAAAGGGAAAACTCAATCCATTACAAGAGAGTAGAGGGGGAGGAACATCATAAGATCCAACTGTAATAGCAAAGCTCGCTATACATCAAGATCGTACCACCTCAAGAACACGAGAGAGAGAGAGAGATCAAACACATAGCTACTGGTACATACCCTCAGCCCTAAGGGTGAACTACTCCCTCCTTGTTATGGAGAGCGCCGGGATGATGAAGATGGCCACCAGTGAGAGACCCCCCCCCTCTGGTAGGGTGCCGGAATAGGGCCCCGATTGGTTTTTGGTGGCTACAGAGGCTTGCAGCGGCGGAACTCCCGATCTAGGTTATGTCCTGGAAGTTTGGGTATATATAAGAGGTTTTGGCATCGGGAACAAGTCAGGGGGGTCTCCGAGGCGGCCACGAGATAGGGGGGCGCGCCCATGGGGTAGGGCGCGCCCCCACCCTTGTGGGTGCCTCAGGACTCTTCTGGCCCATCTCCGATGCTCAGTGGGCTTCTTCTGGTCCAAAAATAATCTCCATGAAATTTCAGGTCAATTGGACTCCGTTTGGTTTTCCTTTTCTGCGATACTCAAAAACGAGAAGAAAAAAAACAGAAACTGGCACTGGGCTCTAGGTTAATAGGTTAGTCCCAGAAATCATATAAAATAGCATATAAATGCATGTAAAACATCCTAGATGGATAATATAATAGCATGGAACAATAAAAAATTATAGATACGTTGGAGACGTATCAACCATACTTTTGATTCTTATAATGCTATGTTAGATTTGTTTGGCCCACCGCCTCTTTTGGTTAATGGAACTATTTTCACTTTCGAACATGTGATGCAAAGGCTTGAAATTATTGAAAATAAAGTCGCCACTGTAGAGTTGATTGAAAATTTGGATAAGAAGATCCACAACCAAATTACCCAATACAGATCTAAAGTAGGAGTTACTCTGAATTTTTTTTAAAGAAAAGGAACCCATAGTTAACGAAAGGACAGATCAAGATTCCACAAGAATTGATAAACTTGAGGATATTATTACCAATCTAGGGTCTTCCTTTTCTTCCTTGAAAAATACCCCAAATCCTCCTACTACTAAAGTTGCCAAGTTTATGTATGTGCCTAAAAATAAAGGTGAATCTTCTAGTAAGGAAAATGCGGATCTCAAATCCATAAGTGTTCACCCCAACTTTTTTGCTATCATTAAGGAACCTTTTTATACAAATGAATTTCTTGATTTCTTGCCTAGGAGTTTGATCATTAACAAAAAGAAGGAAACACCTAAGGGTTATAAGTGTTCTATTGAAGAATTGCCTACCAAAGATGACAATACCTAGATCTATTCTTGCTTTTATGCCTAGCTAGGGGCGTTAAACGATAGCGCTTGTTGGGAGGCAACCCAATTTTATTTTTGTTTCTGTTTAGTAATAAATAATTCATCTAGCTTCGGTTTGGATGTGGTTTTATGTTTAATTAGTGTTTGTGCCAAGTAGAACCTTTGGGAAGACTTGGGTAAAGTCTTTATGATCTTGCTGTCAAAAACAGAAACTTTAGCGCTCACGAGATTAGCTTCCATTTTTTACTGGAGAGTGATTTTAGGTTAATTCTTTTTGCAGATGATTAACAGAAAAATTCCTCACGTCCACCAATTTATTTCAGAATTTTTGGAGTTACATAAGTATACGTTTGATACAGATTACTACAGACTGTTTTGTTTTTGACAGATTCTGTTTTTCGTGTGTTGTTTGCTTATTTTGATGAATCTATGGCTAGTATCAGGGGCTATGAACCATAGAGAAGTTTTTTTTGACTATATACTGCAAGGCAACAGCCTCACAGTGCTTTATTAAACTTTAACAAGAGGTTTACATAATTACATGGGATCAGAAAGCAAGGAGAGAAAATATTTACAATAAGCCTATGAGAGAGAGGCTATCTAGAGTAGAAAGCTATCCTTATATTTACATTTGATTCTATGAGCTAATAGGGAGATATCATGTATGAAATTCCTCCTCCAAGAAATCAAGGTAGGTCTCTCATTCCTAAAGATTTTCCCATTCCTTTGTGTCCAGATATTCCAAGTAGCAGTAAAAACCACCTCAGTGAAGAAAGGATGACCAAAATCCCTCCTGGCAGCAAGAGCCAGCTCATATGTAGTCTGGTTTGGTTGAGCATTCCAAGAAATCCCAAGGTAATTCCAAACCCTCTGGCTGAAGTTGCAAGCAAAGAAGAGATGTGCACGATCCTCATGTGAGGCACAGAAGCAAAGGACACAAGTATCATCCTGGATGATCCAGTTCCTGTGTTGCATCATATCCCTAGTATTCAAACTGTCCATTAGGAGAAGCCATCCAAACTTTAAACTTGAGTGTGCAAGCAGATTTCCAAATCCATTTGAAGATGGGATCAACCACCAAATGGGAGAAGCAAGACTGGTAATACAACTTTGATTTAAACTCCCCGGTTTTAGATGGCCACTTCCAAAGATCCTTGCAGTCCCCATTCAAGCTGACTAAAGATAGGAAATCTTGAAGATGAGATAGTTCAGAGTAGGCCTCTTGGGACAGGGGCAGGTGGAAATGATCCGAGATCTCAGGAAGCTCCATAAATTCTCTGAATGTGACTGTGTCATTAATGACAAAAGAATGCAGCCTAGGGAACTTCTCACTCAACAGAACCACATTATTACCCAATTGCCATCGATCAAGCCAGAAAACCACCGTGTTGCCAGCGTGTACTTGTGGGACAGCAAACTTGCAGAAGTTGGTGTATAAGCTCATGACATCTCTCCACCAAAATGAGCCACAGCTCTGCGTGACCTGTGGTGGCGAAGCAAGATAGTAGGTGTCCCAAATTAGAGTGATCAAGGCACATCCATTCTGTTAAAAAACTTGAATAGATGCTTTAATAACAAGGCTTCATTTTGGAGCCCCAAATTAAGCACACCCAAACCTCCACAATTCTTTGGTCGGCAGACCCGATCCCATGCAGCTAGGGATTGTCGAGGGTTATCTGTGTTGCCTCTCCACAGGCATTGACGCATGATTCTCTCAATCTGCTGCAAGATGCCCTTGGGGAGAGATAGAGTGCATAGGAAATAAATTGGCATTGAGCAAAGCACCGACTGAAGGAGTTGCAATCGACTTCCTTGATTTAGTAGACATGAGGAAGCGGATAACTGGCGTTCAATACGGTCAACAAGAGGTAAAAGATCATAGATCATGGGTCTGGACGTACCCATGGGTAGCCCAAGATATGTGAAAGGCATAGATCCCACATCACAACCTAGAAGGTTGGCAACCCTAGCGCCCTCTTCATCACTCATATTGATTGGAATGAGAGATGACTTACTGAAGTTGACACGTAAACCAGTTGATGCAGCAAAAGTGTTGAGCATGTCCTTGAAGGCGATCAGTTGGTCATCAATCGCAGGCAGAACAATTAATGTGTCATCCGCATATTGAACGATCAGATAGTCATTGGAATTTGTTGGAATTGGCAGAGTGAGAATGTTTCTTGAGCACATCTCATTGACTACCGACTGAAGCAAATCGACCGCAATGACAAATAATAGCGGAGAGAGAGGGTCTCTCGATTTAACGCCACTTTCTGCAGACAAAATGATTACACGAACACCATTTAAGAGAATCAAGAAGAACCCGTGGACAAAATGCTATTAATCCAGCTTGTCCAACGGGTATCAAAGCCCTTGCACTGTAGGATTCTGAGGATGGCTTCATGCTCAATTGTATCGAAGGCCTTCGTGAAATCAAGCTTAAGGAGGATGATGGGCCGTTTTGAAGCTTTACATTGATGAATGTATTCGAAACACCAGGCAAGACAATCATGTATAGAGCGACAACGAAGAAACCCATACTGGTTGCGATGAATACACCAGGCAAAACTTCAAACACGTGTTTGTCAGAGATATGGGCCTGAAATCACCAACCACTTCAGGGCTTAGCTTCTTGGGGACAAGGGTGATTAAGGAAGTATTAAGACATTCCAAATTACACCTCCCCTCATAAAACTCATTAACAAGTTGCATGAAGTCCTCCTTGAGAATAGACCAGCACCTCTTTAAAAAAAGACCTCTAAAGCCATCAGGGCCTGGAGTACGGTCGCTCGGCATATTCTTAATTACATCATCAACCTCAGAATCCGAGAACGGCAAAGAAAGATCTCCAGACCATCAACCCTCTGAATTAACTTGTGTAGATCGAAACCCATGTGAATTCCTTTTGCATGTCCCATGCGCTGATTGAAATCCGACCAAAACATGCCCGCCAACATTTGATGGTCAGAAACCACCTCACCCGCCGAGTTCATGATAGAAGAAATCGTATTCCGTCGGTACCTCTCGGTGGCCATAGCATGGAAATACTTAGAGTTTTCCTCCCCCACCTTAATGCTTCTGATCGTACAACGCTGTTTCCAGTAAATATACTGCCAGTGCAGAACATCCTGAAGGTGCAACTTAACTATTCGCCTAAAATTGAATTCAGGCCAACTTAAAGGCCGGATCTCCTCCATCTCATCAAAGAACAAAATAACTTTATTGCAATCAGCAATTAACGCCTTAACCGAGGACAACTTTAAATGCCATTTCTTTAAAGCATGTCGGAGCGATTTGAACTTGGCGGAGATCGTTAAAGCAGCAGAAGGCTTACGCACTGTCCTGCCCCAAACCTGAGCAACACACTCATTAAATCCAGGTAAGTCAACCCAATAATTTTCAAAACGAAAAACTTTAGCTTTGGGAATGGCAGTGGCAATAGTGACCACACAAGGAACATGATCCGATGTTGATCGCGCAAGAGGCAAGACCAAAGTATTTGGGTGATCCGACGTCCAAGCAACCGAAGTGAAAAACCAGTCAATTTGTTCAAGGAGGGGCTGAGATTGCATATTAGACCAAGTAAATTGTCTACCCTTAATTGGCAGCTCAACAAGACCCAAATGCCCTATGATTTCATTAAACAGAAAGATGTCATTGACATTACCACCTGGTAGGTTACGTTTTTCAAGCGATCTCATAAAGTTAAAATCCCCCAAAAGAAGCCATTTGTCATCACAATTAATGTCCAGATTATATAACCACTGCACAAACTCATCTCTAGCAGATAACAACCATACCAGCTGACGCACCAACCGAAGGCACAAATGCAAAGTTATCAAAACGTCGAGGACAGAACTTCCTAATGAACCTATCATCAATATGAATACACTTAGTTTCTTGTAGGCAAACCACAGAGCAACCACTTTCATCAATTTTCTGTTTGACAGCAAGCTGCCGCATTTCAGAATTAAGGCCACGCACGTTCCAACACAGAACCTTCCATCTTTAAACCCAGTCTGACTCATTACAAACCATAAGAAGTTTCAGCAAAAGTAGACCACACAATGATCCACAAAGACCAGCTAAACATATCAGAATGACAGAGTTCAAAACATAAAGACATAAATAAAGATAGATGGCGTTTATGGTGGTACGCCATGGACCAAAAATCATATGCATGCACTCAAACATCAGAACTGTTGATGCTTGTAGACTGAGCTGGATTAGCAACAAGCTTATCCGCGGCTAACTTCCCCGGAGCGATGCGCAGGCGAGCCCCAATACGCTGAAGTTCAGAGATAGCAGTTGGTGGTGGCACTGAAGAAGCTCCATCAGACTGAGCCGACTTGGTCTTGCGTTTCTTCATAGTGTGTGGAGACTTGTTCAGACCAGGTTTGCTGACGCCATTGCATGGCAAACGATAGCCATCTCTTAACGCACTGAGCCGTGCACTGCGACGAACCTCAGTGTCCACTAAAGCAGTAGCCTTTTGCTTGCGATCATGTTTTAGAGTCACATTTGGTGCACAGTGAACTCAAAAGATTCAGAGATGGGTTCAGAAATGTCATCAAAACAGAGAGCCCTAGCAACTGGCCTTTTGCAGGAGGAAGAAGACGAGCATTGCTGGAAGAAGCAGGCACAGGTGGCAGAACAATGCTGAGATCATATCCATTAAAGCAAACATCCCAAGACTTGCTAGAAAGCAAGATTGAACCAAATCCAGACTTGAACATTAGCTTTGGAATTTAGAAAAGCAGAGTGTGGGCATTATCTTCTCAAATGATCGGTTCCATGGCATGTCAGGAGGCAGGACAGGTCCAAAGACAGTGAGTACCTGTCCAATATGCAGAGGAGGCTGCAGAGGAGCCCCAGGTGGCTGAAACATGACCATGGCATTCACGTGCTGGTTATTAATAGAATCGTCCGAGACTTGCAGAACCATTGATTCTTGCGATTGATCAACCACTTGATTCTCATCCACAAGCTCCTGATGCACATCATGCAAATCATCAAGCGGAGCATCCTGGTGTTGAGGCGCATGGTTATGTTCCGGAGGCGGTAACTCATCCCAGCCAATCTCAGGAAATTCAGGCATAACCCAGTTGTGGTTATGAAAATGCAGATGTCTGGGGAGGGGATGCGGGTTGCCATCCAGGGGCATAGGATCCTCATCAGCTGGCAGAATATCAGCAAAGTCCGCTGAGAAGATGTATATCGGAGCAGACCAAGAAATCTGGGAACCACCAAAGTCAGCAAACTCTCTATACACAACATCCCTTGGCACTAAAGTGGTTGCAGGGAAAGAAACATACGCCAAAGTACGCACAAGCAGAGGATCATCCTGGTGCCAGTGATGAAAGCGGCCAAAAGTACTAATAGCATCTGAAATAAACTGCGTGCGCCTATAGTCCAGGGGAATTCCAGCAATCATAACCCAGCCCCGACGAAAACCTTGGATAGCTCTGTAGTTAATACCCTCATCATGCGGCACAAATCTAACGAATCTATCATTGCCAAGATCGAATGGAGGATGATCAACTAGAGCTTGCCTAGCAAACGGGCTATTGAAACAGAAGAGACCGACTCCTTGAATCCATGGCTGAGCATCAAGAACAGCGCGACCAAGATTGTTAATGACAAAATCACTGACCATATTTCTGAAGATGAGATTTTCTTCAGGCAGAGGAACAGGCTCAACGATTGCAATGGCGTAGTCTTCATGTTGACGATCAGGAGCCACAGCAGGCGAGTAGAAAGTGCGCGGGAGTCGCCGAGGACCACCATCAATGATCTCGAAACCATTGGGGACGAACGGCGTGGGGTCAGGAGCAAAGGTGGCCATTGTTGGATTCAGAGCAAGCTCTGCTGGAAGAGATGTAGCCCCGGAAGATGGCAGCAAGCTGGGTGGTGGCGATGGTGGAGCTGGTGGTGTGGTGGGTGGCGGCGTTGTGGTAGGTGGCGGAGGCATGATGGGCGGTGGCTCTGCGGGCAATGGTGGAGACGACGGGGTGGCCGGCGTGATAGGACTGGGTAGAGACCCTAGGGCGGAAACCGAGGCGGTGGGCGAGTATATCTCCGCTGACCGTTCTGGAGAAACCGAATTGGCTTGTGGGACCCACCTATAAGTTGGGGAAGGCGCAGAGCCAGAACACCCCTTGGCCCTGTGGCCCAATTTAAAGCAACGACGGCATCTGACCTGCTTGGTGCACGAAATTGTGTGGTGCAACATAGATAAAAAGTTCTGGCACTTCCACACGTTGAACACAATATCATCAATAATATCGTTAAACCTAGCAGAATCCCCAGCAGAGTCCACAATCAGTTGAGAATAATCACCAGACGTATAAATCACCTTATCTGTAAGCGGCACTGGTGGCGGGGCAACCACTTGGGCCAAAGAAGCCATGCATGATGCCGGATCATCATGTTGGGCCTGAGATCCATGATGGGCCGAAAACTCCGGTGCAACATCTGGCGTATCATGCAACACATTGCCAAACAGGTTGTTGACATCCCGGAAATTACGGCCGTATCTTTGGCAGGGACGTTGATCGTTCCGAAAGATATGGGTGGCGTCGCCACCGTCCACTAGAGATTGGTCGCCGGCGGTGATGGCAGGATCACCTTCTCAGTAGGGTTAATTTCATAGCCGGCCTCAGCAATCGTGTCAACTAGGATCTGAGAAGCTGGGTATCTATAACCCTTACAAGCCGTGTACTGATGGAACGTGGCAAAGGAGATTTTCTTCCTTGACGAAGAACCCGATCTAGGAGAAGACATTGATGGAGGTTTATGCATAGCAATCAAACCCAAAGTTGCACGCTTTTTAGAGAGACTAACCAGAATCCACTCAGCGTCGCATTCCTTTCTCCAGATCACTAACTCACGTCTCCAATTTGGACCACCATTTCCCCAAAGATGAAAATAACATTTGAAATGCGGGCAGGCATATGATCTCATCTTGATGATGTAGAGGCCAACTAGCTTGCAGGAAACAATAAAAGAGAATACCTTGCCCTTGATGAGTTGGACCGACAAATAAATGGCCGATCCGCCAATCGCTGATTCCAAAGCAGCCGCCACGGAATCCTCATCAAGACGAAAAACGTGTCGGCTAAATGACTAAACCATAGTGAAATGGCTCGTGTCATTCGAGGGATGAATAGATTTCCCACAAGAAAAGAAAACCTTATCCGCAAAGATGGAGCCCGCCGAGAAATCCAGATCCAACGTTGATCCACCAGAGGAACCCATATGAGATGGGTATAGACGTGTAGATCAGAGCACGCCGGAGAAGATGAGCGGAGAAAATCCAGAAATCACTCGCTAGAAGTGGAGATCGCCGGAAAACCTAGGCCGAGGGTGGGGAGGGTGGGTGGGTGGGAGGGGAGCCATAGTTTGTCAACCATAGAGAAGTTGGAATACAGTAGGTTTAACACAAATATAAATAAAGAATTAGTTCATTACAGTACCTTAAAGTGGTGATTTGTTTTCTTATACTAATGGAGCTCATGAGATTTTCTGTTGAGTTTTGTGTTGTGAAGTTTTAAAGTTTTTGGGTAAAGATTTGGTGGATTTTGGAATAAGGAGTGGCAAGAGCCTAAGCTTGGGGATGCCCAAGGTACCCCAAGGTAAAATACAAGGACAGCCAAAAGCCTAAGCTTGGGGATGCCTTCCGGGGCATCCCCTCTTTCGTCTTCTTACATCGGTAACTTTACTTGAGGCTATATTTTTATTCACCACATGATATGTGTTTTGCTTGGAGCGTCTTGTATGATTTGAGTCTTTGCTATTTAGTTTACCACAATCATCCTTGCTGTACACACCTTTTGGAGAGACACACATGAATCGAAATTTATTAGAATACTCTATGTGCTTCACTTATATCTTTTGAGCTAGATAATTTTGCTCTAGTGCTTCACTTATATCTTTTAGAGCACAGTGGTGGTTTTATTTCATAGAAATTATTGATATCGCATGCTTCACTTATATTATTTTGAGAGTCCTTTAGAACAGCATGGTAATTTGCTTTGGCTATAAAATTAGTCCTAATATGATAGGCATCCAAGATGGGTATAAAAAAACTTCCATAAAAAGTGCATTGAATACTATGAGAAGTTTGATACTTGATGATTGTTTTGAGATATGAAGATGGTAATATTAGAGTCATGCTAGTTGAGTAGTTGTGAATTTGAGAAATACTTGTGTTGAAGTTTGCAAGCCCCGTAGCATGCATGTATGGTAAACGTTGTGTGACAAATTTGAAACATGAGGTGTTCTTTGATTGTCATCCTTATGAGTGGCGGTCGGGAACGAGCGATGGTCTTTTCCTAAAAATCTATCCCCCTAGGAGCATGCGCGTAATGCTTGGTTTTTGATGACTTGTAGATTTTTTCAATAAGTATGTGAGTTCTTTATGACTAATGTTGAGTCCATGAATTATACAAACTCTCACCTTTCCATCATTGCTAGCCTCTACGGTACCGTGCATTGCCATTTCTCACCTTGAGAGTTGGTGCAAACTTCACCGGTGCATCCAACCCCCGTGATATGATATGCTCTATCACACATAACCTCCTTATATCTTCCTCAAAACAGCCACCATACCTACCTATTATGGCATTTCCATAGCCATTCTGAGAAATATTGCCATGCAACTTTCCATCGTTTCATTTTTTATGACACGCTTCATCATTGTCATATTGTCTTGCATGATCATGTAGTTGACATCGTATTTGGGGCAAAGACACCATGCATAATTTATATACATGTCACTCTTGATTCATTGCTCATCCCGGTACACCGCCGGAGGCACTCATATAGAGTCACATTTTGTTCTAGTATCGAGTTGTAATCATTGAGTTGTAAATAAATAGAAGTGTGATGATCATCATTAATTGAGCATTGTCCCAAAATAAAAAAATAAAAAATAATAATAAGAGAAAGGCCAAACAAAAGAGAGGCCCAAAAAAATAAATAAAAGGACAATGCTACTATCCTTTTTTCCACACTTGTGCTTCAAAGTAGCACCATGATCTTTATGATAGAGAGTATCTTACTTTATCACTTTCATATAATGGTGGGAATTTTTCATTATAGAACTTGGATTGTATATTCCAACAATGGGCTTCCTCAAATGCCCTAGGTCTTCATGAGCAAGCAAGTTGGATGCACACCCACTTAGTTTCTTTTGTTGAGCTTTCATACATTTATAGCTCTAGTGCATCTGTTGCATGGCAATCCCTACTCCTTGCATTGACATCAATTGATGGGCATCTCCCTAGCCCATTGATTAGCCGCGTCAATGTGAGACTTTCTCCTTTTTTGTCTTCTCCACACAACCCCCATCATTATATTATATTCCATCCATAGTGCTATGTCCTTGGCTCACGCTCATGTATTGCGTGAAAGTTGAAAAAGTTTGAGATTACTGAAGTATGAAACAATTGCTTGGATTGTCATCGGGGTTGTGCACGATGAGAGCATTTTTGTGTGACGAAAATGAAGCATAGCCAAACTATATGATTTTGTAGGGATAAGCTTTCTTTGGCCATGTTATTTTGAAAAGACATAATTGCTTAGTTAGTATGCCTGAAGTATTATTATTTTTATGTCAATATTAAACTTTCTTATTGAATCTTTCGGATCTGAACAATCATGCCACAATAAAGAGAATTACTTTGAAAATTATGTTAGGTAGCATTCCACATAAAAAATTCTGTTTTTATCATTTACCTACTCGAGGACGAGCAGGAATTAAGCTTGGGGATGCTTGATACGTCTCCAACGTATCTATAATTTTTTATTGTTCCATGCTATTATATTATCTGCCTTGGATGTTTAATGGGCTTTATTATGCACTTTTATATTATTTTTGGGACTAACCTATTAACCAAAGGCCCAGTGCAAATTGTTGTTTTTTGCCTCTTTCACTGTTTCGCAGAAAAGGAATATCAAACGGAATCCAAACGGAATGAAACCTTCGCGAGGATCGTTTTTGGAACAAACGCAATCCATGAGACTTGGAGTTGACGTCAAGGAAGCAATGAGGAAGCCACAAGGTAGGAGGGCGCGCCCAGTGGGGTAGGCGCGCCCCCACCCTCATGGGCCCCTCGTGGCTCCACCGACCTACTTCTTTCACCTATATATACTCATATACCCTGAAAACATCTGAGAGCACCACGAACCCTATTTCCACTGCCGCAACCTTCTGTACCCGTGATATCCCATCTTGAGGACTTTTCCGGTGCTCCGCCGGAGGGGGAATCGATCACGGAGGGCTTCTACATCAACACCATAGCCTCTCCGATGATGTTTGAGTAGTTACCACAGACCTTCGGGTCCATAGTTATTAGCTAGGTGGCTTCTTCTCTCTCTTTGGATCTCAATACAAAGTTCTCCTCGATCTTCTTGGAGATCTATTCGATGTAATTCTTTTTGCGGTTTGTTTTTTGAGATCCGATGAATTGTGGGTTTATGATCAAGATTATCTATGAACAATATTTGATTCTCCTCTGAATTATTTTATGCATGATTTAATATCTTTGCAAGTGTCATCGAATTATCAGTTTGGTTTGGCCTACTAGATTGATCTTTCTTGCAATGGGAGAAGTGCTTAGCTTTGGGTTCAATCTTGCGGTGTCCTTTCCCAAAGGATGTTAGGGCAGCAAGGCACGTATTGTATTGTTGCCATCGAGGATAAAAAGATGGGGTTTATATCATATTGCTTGAGTTTATCCCTCTACATCATGTCATCTTGCCTAATGCGTTACTCTGATCTCACTACAAAAAAAAAGACACATCCATGACATTTTGGGCCGAACGAAATTTTTTTCTGTCATACATATGACACTTCTATGACGATAATTGTGACAAAACCCGGTATCATCATAGATGTGGTACGCTCTTACTTCTATGATAGAAAATCATGACAGAAAATGGGCTTTTCGTCCTGGGCGGGCCGGAGACGCAGTTGCATGACATTCTTTGGGCCGTCCATGACGGAAAAAACTGTGGTAGAAGCGAGGCGGAGGAAAATTTCGGGGAGTTGCCGGTTACGGTGGGAGGTCGGGGCCGAAGCGATGCGCTGCTTTCTCGTACACGTGACGCTGCTGCAGTGCGTAGGTATTGGCTCTAATCAACCAAGCGAGGCGTTGGGCTCTAATCGAACCCGGCGATTGCCGCAGGCTACGCATTCATCGAACCCGAGCGATCGATCGATGGTCGTTAATCGAACCCGATGGAGCGATTCCTTCATCAAGGTTGCTAACTAAAGACGATCAATTGGATGAAAAGTGGCGCTATGGGGGGTTTGGATGAACAGTGAGCGGTGGCGTTTCCTCTGGATGAACAGGACCACGTGGCGTGGAGGGCTGGATGAACAGTAGACGGTGGAGGGGTGGCCGTGGAGGGGTGGTTGAACAGGACCCCATGGTGTGGAGGGCTGGATGAACAGTAGACGGTGGAGGGGTGCCCGTGGAGGGGTGGTTGAACAAGAGCTGTGGAGTAGCGCGGTGGAGGCTAGATGAACAGGAGCTCGTGGAGACTGGGGAGGTTGACGGTAGCCCGTGGAGGCCGGAGGAGGTCGATGGTGGAGATGAACAGATCCCGTGGAGTCCTGCTTTGCGGCACGCCACACCTCCCGGCGAACAGACCCCGCCACCGTGGAGGTCTGCTTTCTCCGCTTTTGGCGGCACGCCACACCCCTCCCGATCAACAGGACCCCTGCTGACCGTGAGGAGGTCCGCTTCCTCCGCTTTGTGTTACGCCACACCCTCCCGATCAACAGACCCCGTTTCGACCGTAGGGAGGTCAGTTTCCTCCGCTTTTGCGGTACTCCACACCCTCTCGATCAACAGGACCCTGCCCGAACGTAGGGAGGTCTGTTTCCTCCGTTCTACGGTACGCCAGGCCTCGTTTCCATCGCTTGTTCCGTCCAACCCCTCCCGATGAACACGACCACACATTCCGTTCCGACCCAGCCGGTTGGCTCCCACGTGTTTCGTTGCCTCCCGATGAACACGACGCATTCCGTTGCCTCCTCATGAACACGACGCATTCCGTTGCCTCCCCATGAACACGACGATGACGCTGTTTCTCCGTTCCGACCCAGCCATGTACACGATCCCTCGCCGTACATATGCGCGAGTAGGCGTTCGAGACCCCGCCCATACGTGGCCGTATTTTCTTTCTTGCACCCTGGCCGCTGTACGTACGTGTACATGCTACGTGCGCATGTCAGGACGCCGATTCTAGGTCACATCGATCTAGCCGGTAACACCTCATATCACTTTGCGGCCTCACGCACGGTATTCCCATGGGTGTCGCCTTACCATGGTTCGGGACCGTTTGCGCCTTTTGGCTCACGTATATGATAGTGTCGCTAGCATCCATATGACAGAGAACCCGGCCGACATGGCTAGTCGTGAACCCAAAGCGGCACTAACCCATGGGGACAGCATACATGAATCAACTTTGAGCATGTTGGTCACAGCTGTGAATCCGGGCTGTAGCATCGGGCTAACAGGACTCCGGGAACCCGGGCTGTAGCGAGCTAGGCAGACTCGGATGTTATCAAGGTGACATTTCCTCAAGGACGAGACATAGGAATGAAGTGAAACACATGCCGACCAGTCAAGTGTCCTGAGCAGTAGTGCTAGGCTAGCAGGACTCCGGTGAACCAGGTTGTAGCGGACTACTATGGCTCAAGGATGCACTAGACTACATTTCCCCATAAGAGAGGCTGCCAAGGATAAACAACTAGATTGTCGGATCCCACACATACCAAGCATTTCAAACATACACACAATATGCCCGATATGTGTAAATACAACATGGCATCACAACATAACTCTACGACTCAAATATTTATTCATTAGGCTCCGAGGAGCGAGATATTACAAACATGGGTCTCGTGGACCCAACATTCGTGAGCATACATGTCAAAGCACAAGCGGAAGCTTAACATGTCTGAGTACAGAAAACTATAAATGAAAAGGCTGAGAAGCCCGACTATCTACTAGATCCTGCCGAGGGCACAAGATCGTAGCTGAGGTAACAAGCTAAACGTCGAAGTCCACGTGGAACTACTAGTGAGACTGAAGTCTCTCTGCAAAAACATAAAATAGGCAAACGTGAGTACAAATGTACTCAGCAAGACTTACATCAGAACTAACTACATATGCATCATGATAAACAAAGGGGTGGTGGGGTTTGACTGCAAGCCAGCTTTGACTCGATGGCTATCCTGAACTACGACTTCAAGTAACTCTTTTGAGGTGGCGCACACGAGTCCACATATTCACCATATCAATACACCACTATGGATTCGATCCCGTCTTCCTACGAGAACGCCATCCATAGCACTCACGCTTATCTTGCGCATTTTAGAGTATCCACTTTCACTTGTCTATGAACTGTTATAGGCAACCCAGAAGTCCTTTACCGGGGACACGGCTATTCGAATAGATGATGTTAACCCTGCAGGGGTGTACTTCTTCACACACGCTCTCACCACTTACTGTCGTTTACACGACATGTGCTCGGCAACCTTTAAGCGGAAGCCCAACGTGGGTGTCAGCCACAGCCTACCTAAACACTCAAGTCTCTAGTCCAAGTTTATCGCCTATTCAGGTTCCATCCGCAGGGAGCCCGGCCGAGGTTTCCACATACGGCCCCGAACGATGTGTGCAGGTTCCCGAGATACCAAACAGTATTCGGCACACTGGCCACGGTGTATCTACCGCATCATAGCCCACCCCTAGGGTCAGCGCCACGCACGGCCTCCAACACATATCCTACAAACACCAGAAACTAGTTGCAACTCCTGGACAGAGAACAAGGGTGGTTAAGAAGCCGAGAGGGTCCATTGGTTTCGGGCCTAATGCATGGTAGTAACTGTTTCATGGATCACAAACACAGAACTCAGTTCCTGAGGATGGTTTCAATGAGACAACCCACCATGTACTCCTACATGGCCTCTCACCGCTACCTTTACCAAATCGTGTTCACACACTTAGCTCACACACAGTAGGACATGTTTACACACCTTCGATTCATCCCCGATGAATCAGACCTGACTCAACTCTAAGCAAGAGTGTGCATGACAAACAAGCATGAATGAGTAGGCACAACAGGCTCAAACAACTCCTACTCATGCTAGTGGGTTTCATCTATTTACTGTGGAATGACAGGTCATGCAGAGGATAAAGGGGTTCAGCTACCGCAGCAAGTAACAGATGAATCGTTGTTGTCCTAGTGCAGTAAAAGAGAGCAGGAGCGAGAGAGTAGGATTGTATCGGAATGAACAAGGGGGTTTTGCTTGCCTGGCACTTCTGAAGATAGTATAACTCTTCATCAGTGTCATCGATCTCATCGTCGATACGTCGTCTACTGAGAGGGGACAAACACCGACAAACAAGAGGAGACATAATCAATGAAATGCAACAATATGATGCATGATAATGACATGGAAATATGTTGTTGATTGGGCTAATGCAACTAGCAACCAGATTAAATGAAGTTGGTTTGAATACAAGATTCAAATTCAAACTCCATATGTGATTATTCAAATGCCATTTAATTGATTTGACCTGATCAGCAGGCATAAGTTGTTCTAACATGCATGAAAATGGTACAGATGGATAGATTGGATTTTTGTGATCATTTTTCATATATAACTTATTTCAGTTGGAGCTACGGTTGATTTTCTATGATTTTTAGAAGTTTTAGCTATTTTCTGGAATTTCCTGAATTAAAAATAAATCCAGAAAAGGTAATACTGCGTCAGCATTAGGTCATGCTGACCTCAGCAGGTCAACAGGGGATGGTATTGGTCAAACCCGACGTGTGGGGTCCACACGCCGATGTAACAGTGGCAGAACAGAGGCTGACCAATGGGTCCAGGTCAACACTGAGGTGGCAAGGTCAAACTGACCAGTGGGCCACGGGCATTAGCTTAATTTAAACAGGGTACTAACCCTGCGGTTAATTTAGGTGTGGGGTCCAACTGTCTGTGACTCCAGGGTTTGATTAGGAGGTGGTTCACGCCTAATTAACCTTGCCACGTCAGCACAGTCGGGGTTAGACCGTCGGCGACCATCCAGCGCAGCGGAGGCACGCCGGAAACGCGCTACGAGCGTCGGCTGCATGTGTCGAGGGCACCAGGGCGTAGCCCTTGCTTGCCCGCATCGAGGAGCAGGGGAGTTGGACGCGGGGAGGTGAGCAGCGCTATGGCTTCCTGGGAGCACGCTGAGCACAACTACGTGCTTGGTTGGGTCAGGCGAGGTTGCCACCGCGCGGCGATTTAACGCCCGGTGATTTGAGCTCTCGGGCTCAACGGAGCCCGTGGTTAGTGGAAGAAATCGCAACGGGAGAGAGGGGTTCAAAGCGGGGCTCACAACAGGCTAATGGAGGGTTGGCGGGCGGCCATGACCGTGGGCGACGAATCGACGCCGAGGATCTCCGGGCACCGAGGTTGAAGAAGGCGTCGAGGACGGCGTTGGGGTGCTTCCCCGGTTGCTTGGCTCGGCGTGGATGAAGAAGACGATGATGCGGAGCTCAAGGTCTCATCAGCAGGGCGAGGGGTGGCCGGTGGCCACGGGTACGGCGACCGGCGTCGGCG
The DNA here is from genome assembly GCA_021605145.1 of Aegilops bicornis. Classification (NCBI taxonomy): domain Eukaryota; kingdom Viridiplantae; phylum Streptophyta; class Magnoliopsida; order Poales; family Poaceae; genus Aegilops; species Aegilops bicornis. Next base: position 255,097,945 of record CM038675.1, on the reverse strand, counting down.
AGCTCGCTCGGTCGAGCTCGTGTTCTTGCGGGAGAGAGGGGAAAAACTGAGCAGAGGAAGAGGGAGAAAGTCCAGGGCGTCCAGGCGTTTCCACGACGCAAGAAGAGGACGCAGGAGGCGTCGACGGTGTGAAGCAGGAGTTGGCCGCTCGGCGCGTCGCGGCTGTCTGCCTGTGCCCTCTTGGCGGTAGGTAGGGGACGATCGGCATGACCAACTAGGTTGGGCCGACCAGTGAGCAGCCAGGTGGGTCCTTCTCTCACTCTCTTTTCTAATTGTTTCTGTTTTTCTATTTTTCTGCAACTTTAGAGCTTTATTAAAAATACTAAAACTAACGCAAAAATCATGAAACTTCTCATGCCCGCTGTTTGGAATATTTCCAACAATAAACATTTAGTTTATGATTATTTGGACATTTAAAATATTTAATAGCATGTAGATGCCCAAATGCAAATACTATATGATTTAATTCAGAGCCCAAATATGTCATGGAAAAATGTGCAACACCTCTGGTTATGACTCCAGCATTTTCCAGAAATGATGTACATTTTTAAAAGCCATTTGGATTCACTGAAAATATTTTAGTTGAACCTAGTGAATTCCTTTGATGCTAGGGTTTAGGCAATCCCCATTTCAGGTTTAACTGAAATTTAGACATGATGCAACACCAGATGCTAGCACTAGGCATTAATAGAACTAGGGATGTGACAACTCACCCCTACTAAACAAGAATCTCGTCCCGAGATTCAAGCGTAGGGTAAGATGAAGGGGGAACGCAAACTTACATAATCTTCACGATCCAGGTGGCACTTCATAAGAACGTTGAATCGATCACCATCATTGTCTCAATGTCTTGCCCCGAGAACTCCAACTAACATGACAAGGAGAGGAAAGGGAAACTCTAGAAGAATCGATCTTCTCGAAGATCGAACAACTCGGGATCAACTCATGGGATGAGACATTGACACATCTCTCGAGCTGAGACACGAAGCATACATCTGAAGGAATGGAGTGAGACAGATGACAAGGGTTCACTAGGTAAACAACAATTTCACGCTTAAGAAGGTGGTGAACGGTTGTCAACGTAGCGAGGAGTTGAATTGCCATGATACCATAACGAGACATCTTGGAGGAGGTGACTCGTGGAATCATCCCTTAAGTGGCAAAAAGAATTACCTTTGATTTAAAGATCATTGAAACTCTTTGTACCAACTTAAGGCATATCACAATCGATCATTTGGAGGACTTCGGTAGAATGACATACTCGGACTAGAATGGACGATGTGGACTACCTTGTTGTGGACAACGCAAGGAATGATTTTGCTTGCGCGTGCTCTCAAGAACTTGAGCAGTTCCATATTCATCAAGGTTTTACCAACATCCGTGTCAAGGATCCTGGCAACACGACATACTATCATGATGAATAGTGGTGGACGATGCAGATGCAAGGGAAGATAACACCTTATCAGATTTTACCTTAGCGGAGCCAAGGAAGCAAAATCTGGATGATCGACCAAGAGACATTTAGCACTCCGCTTCTAATGTTCTCCTTGATGTGCTAGCTACCACAGTCATGCTTAAAAATCATCAACATGGCCATCAAGTAAAGGTCGGACTTCGGGAGAACAAAATCCATAAGGAACAACTTCTAGATTAAGTCAGGCGAAATCCTCATGGGAAGTGATCAAACGGCTTAAATAAGATACTACAATAATAGTGCTTCCAGCTAGGTGTGCCCACTTCACTGGAACTTATATCATAGTTCTTTGGAGAAGTTCCAACCATCATATCTGCCTGAGATTCAGATTTGGTTGGTAACAGGGTAATTCAGACAACGTGTCTGGAAAAGAAAGATTGCAACGCAAACCGATGATATGACGTTGCGAGATTCTCGGGAAATGAGCTACGATAGCAAGCTCCAAAACATGAGCTGGTTCTGCTACAAACCTGTGAACGTGTTGTCCGAGACAAGCATGAACACATAGTAGTCTTATAATAAAACACTACCGGTCCTGGTTGGGAACCATCAACGAGGATAACGAAGTCCTTTCATAAGTCCGGATCCTAAGAAAGAACTTCTTCTCCTTGAACAAATCAATCAGTGGCTTGGTGTGCTAGGAACACATACAGAATGGAGGCGGCCAACCTATCAAACCATAGATTACTTCGCACATATGGGTGACTAACTTGGGATGATTCCAGAGGAAACAAAACAAACCTTTCTCAAATTCATGGCGGCAACTTACACCAAATGCACATGAATTCGTGGAAGTCACTTCTTCCATCCAAGCATATGCTTCATGAACGGAACATGAAGGCATTGTTTACAAGGTTTCCTACACTAGCTTAATGTTTAACACGAATCATGGGGGAGACAAAATGCTGCTGATGGGCTCAACAACAACTCATCGGAATTTCCATATCACTGGACTTCCACCATCATGTGAACACGGTGATAGCATTGGTCAGACCAAAAGATGTAATGGTATATGCTCGAGGAATCAACCACGAGTAAGACAACATTACGAACATCGCTGGTTCTGATTTGACTTGATGATAGCCCATACTCAAGTCAAAGTTTTGACAAGGCAATAAATCCTACAACTGATCACGAGGTTCAGTCGATGAAGATATCATTTTTGTTCATCAAACACATGCACAGAAGACATCCCTTAGAGATGAACTAAGTTAAGCAAAGCTTTATCTTCCAACTCTCCAAGTTGTTGTCTAGCTCAACCAACTAGCTCAGGGATATGCAACACAGATTCTTGGAGAATGGGTGGTTTAGAGGAAAACCAATATGATCGCGAACTTAACATAACGGTCAAGTGACAACCTGGTAGCACTTCCAAGAAGATATTTGGAAAGTCACGAACCACCGGTATGTTACTAAGCTCGAGAACAATCTTGCTTTTCAGGGCAAGATGATATGAACAATAAGCAAGAGATTGAATAATCCTAACTCATTGATCGAAGAGTGCATCGGAAATAAGGACTAGGTAGCACAGTCAATCTTAGGATGATGATTTAATAACCAACACACTAAGAATAAGAATATTGTCCATTAACTACCAAGCAACGAGGTTGCTAGGAGTATCAATTTCACACATCACAGTTCACTTGTCGGCATTCCGGTTACGACAACACGGGACCCAGGAATGAATAATGATAGCGAGAAGTATCACTACGTCAAGAATTCATGAGAAATGGTGCAATCCTCATGACAATGCTGACATGAAGGGGGTGTTACTCCGATGTAGAACAGAACCAAAAGCTGGATTGGCATTTGATTTGTGGATTACAACTGCTTTGACCCAATCCTGGATATGGATGAGGTACTGGAGTTTGTCTCTCCTAGTCATTCCAGAGCAGAATGGCTTGACGGACCACAAAAATAATAAGCATCGATAACACGGATGCACAATTACTCCTGACTATCAATTGATAGACGATGGTCGGAATACAATGAAGAGGGACAACTCAAGGGAACATATATCTTTGAGTTGGAGATGCATAGGTTAGTATGTCGAACAAGTTCAACATATTTCTTCCGGATAACCCATGCCGAAAAGGAAGGACTGGCAGGTTCACAATATAGAATGGAGAACTCATCAAGAGCACTCTGGTTGTGATCTTTTGGTTCAAAAGAACTCCTGCCAAGGATGGTTCATGGTATTTGGAAGAATGATATACCACGGACCTCGAAGACTATCACAAAGGTTACTAATATCCTAAAGGAACTAGCCACACTATCAAAATTAGGTAAGTAGGGTGAATCTTGGGTCAAGAACCCAGGAGTAGAATACCTACTAGCTAAATTGCATCACGGGTTGCTTTCGAGAATGATGGCCAGAATCATCACACTGGGAACACAAGACATGGCTAGATTACTAGGTGACTCCCTAAAACACCTAGGTTCATAACAATAGCTCCAACATATATGCCGAGGCAGCGGAGTACCTCAACTCACCGATTAGTGTGGTTAATCTGGCCCAAAGGGACATCAAAATGGGAGGAAGGGATTTTGCAAATGCTTCAGATTGTATTAGAAACCTGGGATGACTCGGACAGCATAACGGCTGTAAATGCTCAAAATGATTTGAGACATCCTGCAAAAAAATGGTGGCATAACCACTCAGAAGCACGAAATCAAGGTCCGAGACCAACTATGAACACACGGAAGTAGTAGAGACTGAACTGGGGCTTAAAACCAACAATCTTAAAAGTCTATGGGTTAGTAACACGTCATCCTGATAGATAGATGAGAAGGCCTAGTTCTTAATCCCTGTAGAAGAGAAGAGGTTGACTCAGATCAGAAGGCCATGAGGTATAAGGAGTAAAAAGAGCCTTACGTTCCCCTCCCCAATCAATTCCCTTACATAACTAAAGCATTTCTAGACTCAACTTCGACCAGTTTGGCTTGGTAATCCTACAGGCAGTCAGGCTCTGATACCAACGTTGTCAGGACCCCGATTATAGGTCACATCAATCTAGCCGGTAACACCTCATATCACTTTGCGGCCTCACGCACGGTATTCCCACGGGTGTCGCCTTACCATGGCCCGGGACCGTTTGCGCCTTTTGGCTAACGTATATGATAGTGTCGCTAGCATCCATGTGACAGAGAACCCGGCCGACATGGCTAGTCGTGAACCCAAAGCGGCACTAACCCATGGGGACAGGCATACATGAATCAACTCGAGCATGTCGGTCGCCAGCGTGCGAATCCGGGCTGTAGCACTGGCTAACAAGACTCAGGAACCCGGCTGTAGCAGGCTAGGCAGGACTCGGATGTCACCACCGACATTTCCCGAAGGGACGTATACCTGAGCAAGTGAAACACATGCCGCCAGTCAAGTGTCCCGAAAGCGGTAGTCTTTGAGCTAGCAGGACTCCGGTGAACCGGGCAGTAGCGGACTACTGTGGCTCAAGGAAGCACTAGACTACATTTCCCCATAAGAGAGGCTGCTAAGGATAAACAACTAGATTGTCGGATCCCACACATACCAAGCATTTCAAACATACACACAATATGCCCGATATGTGTAAATACAACATGGCATCACAACATAACTCTACGACTCAAATATTTATTCATTAGGCTCCGAGGAGCGAGATATTACAAACATGGGTCTCGTGACCCAACATTCAGAGCATACAAGTCAAAGCACAAGCGGAAGCTTAACATGTCTGAGTACAGAAAACTATAAATGAAAAGGCTGAGAAGCCCGACTATCTACTAGATCCTGCCGAGGGCACAAGATCGTAGCTGAGGTAACAAGCTAAACGTCAAGTCCACGTGGAACTACTAGTGAGACCAAGTCTCTGCAAAAACATAAAATAGGCAAACGTGAGTACAAATGTACTCAACAAGACTTACATCAGAACTAACTACATATGCATCATTATCAACAAAGGGGTGGTGGGGTTTGATTGCAGCAAGCCAGCTTTGACTCGATGGCTATCCTGAACTATGACTGCAAGTAACTCTTTTGAGGTGGCGCACACGAGTCCACATATTCACCATATCAATACACCACTATGGATCCGATCGCGTCTTCCTACGAGAACGCCATCCATAGCACTCACGCTTATCTTGCGCATTTTAGAGTATCCACTTTCACTTGTCTATGAACTGTTATAGGCAACCCAGAAGTCCTTTAACGCGGACATGGCTATTCGAATAGATGATGTTAACCCTGCAGGGGTGTACTTCTTCACACACGCTCTCACCACTTACCGCCGTTTACACGACATGTACTCAGCAACCTTCAAGCGGAAGCCCAACGTGGGTGTCGGCCACAGCCTACCTAAACACTCAAGTCTCTAGTCCAGGTTTATCGCCTATTCAGGTTCCATCCGCAGGGAGTCCGCCCGAGGTTTCCACGTACGGCCCCGAACGATGTGTGCAGGTTCCCGATATACCAAACGGCATTCGGACACCGGGCCACGGTGTATCTACCGCATCATAGCCCACCCCTAGGGTCAGCGCCACGCATCGGCCTCCAACACATATCCTACAAACACCGTAAACTAGTTGCAACTCCCGGACAGAGAACAAGGGTGGTTAAGAAGCCGAGAGGGTCCATTGGTTTCGGGCCTAATGCGTGGTAGTAACTGTTTCATGGATCACAAACACGTAACTCAGTTCACGAGGACGGTTTCAATGAGACAACCCACCATGTACTCCTACATGGCCTCTCACCGCTACCTTTACCAAATCGTGTTCACACACTTAGCTCACACACAGAGGACATGTTTACACACCTCCGATTCATCCCCGATGAATCGGACACGACTCAACTCTAACCAGCAGCAGGCATGACAAACAAGCATGAATGAGTAGGCACAACAGGGCTCAAACAACTCCTACTCATGCTAGTGGGTTTCATCTATTTACTGTGGAATGACAGGTCATGCAGAGGATAAAGGGGTTCAGCTACCACAGCAAGTAACAGATGAATCGTTGTTGTCCTAATGCAGTAAAAGAGAGCAGGAGCGAGAGATGGGATTGTATCGGAATGAACAAGGGGGTTTTGCTTGCCTGGCACTTCTGAAGATAGTATAGCTCTTCATCGGTGTCATCGATCTCATCGTCGATACATCGTCTACTGAGAGGGGACAAACACCGACAAACAAGAGGGGACATAATCAATGAAATGCAACAATATGATGCATGATAATGACATGGAAATATGTTGTTGATTGGGCTAATGCAACTAGCAACCAGATTAAATGAAGTTGGTTTGAATACAAGATTCAAATTCAAACTCCATATGTGATTATTCAAATGCCATTTAATTGATTTGACCTGATCAGCAGGCATAAGTTGTTCTAACATGCATGAAAATGGTACAGATGGATAGATTGGATTTTCCTGATCATTTTTCATATATAACTTATTTCATTTGGAGCTACGGTTGATTTTCTATGATTTTTAGAAGTTTTAGCTATTTTCTGGAATTTCCTAAATTAAAAATAAATCCAGAAAAGGTAATACTGCGTCAGCATTAGGTCATGCTGACCTCAGCAGGTCAAGAGGAGCTGGTCCGGGTCAAACCTGACGTGTGGGGTCCACATGTCAGTGTAACAGGGCAGGAGCAGAGGTTGACCAGTGGGTCCAGGTCAACACTGAGGTGGCAAGGTCAAACTTACCAGTGGGCCACGGGCATTAGCTTAATTTAAACAGGGTGCTAACCCTGCGGTTAATTTAGGTGTGGGGCCCAACTGTCTGTGACTCCAGGGTTTGATTAGGAGGTGGTTCACGCCTAATTAACCTTGCCACTTCAGCACGGCCGGGGTTAGACCGCCGGCGACCATCTAGCACGACGGAGGCACGCCAGAAACGCGCTACGGGCGTCGGCTGCATGGGCCGAGGGCACCAGGGCGTAGACCTTGCTTGCCCGCATCGAGGAGCAGGGGAGTTGGACGCGGGGGTCGCTGGAATCGTGCCGGCGACGAGCTTGGGCGGCGGCCGGATCTACGGGTTCGAGCGGCGCGACGCTACGGTGTACAGGAGAGAGAGGTGAGCAGCGCTATGGCTTCCTGGGAGCATGCTGAGCACAACTATGTGCTTGATTGGGTCAGGCGAGGTTGCTACCGCAGCAGCAACGCGGGCGGTGATTGAGCTCTTGGGCTCAACGGAGCCCGCGGTTAGTGGAAGAAATCGGCAACGGGAGAGAGGGTTCATGCGGGGCTCACAATGAGGCTAACGGAGGGGTTGGCGGCGGCGACGGCCGGTGGGCGATTTAATCGACGCCGAGGATCTCCGGGCACCGAGGTTGAAGAAGACGTCGGGACGGCGTTGGGGTGCTTCCCGGTTGCTTGGCTCGGCGTGGATGAAGAAGACGACGGCGCGGAGCTCAAGGTCTCATCAGCGAGGCGAGGGTGGCCGTGGCCATGGGTACAGCGATCGGCGTCGGCGAAGCTCGCCTCGGTCGAGCTCGTGTTCTTGCGGAGAGAGGGAAAAGTGAGCAGGGAAGAGGGAGAATGTCCAGGGCGCCCAGCGCTTCCACGACGCAAGACGAGGACGCAGGAGGCGCCGACAGATGAAGCAGAGGTGGGCCGCGCTGCGGCGCTTGCTTGCCCCGCCTCGCCATCGGGCAGAGGTAGGGGACGACTGACAGCGGCCAACTAGGTTGGGCCGACCAGGTAAGCAGCCCAGGTGGGTCCTTCTCTCACTCTCTTTTCTAATTGTTTCTGTTTTTCTATTTTTCTGCAACTTTAGAGCTTTATTAAAAATACTAAAACTAACGCAAAAATCATGAAACTTCTCATGCCCACTGTTTGGAATATTTCCAACAATAAGCATTTAGTTTATGATTATTTTGACATTTAAAATATTTAATAGCATGTAGATGCCCAAATGCAAATACTACATGATTTAATTCAGAGCCCAAATATGTCATGGAAAAATGTGCAACACCTCTGGTTATGACTCCAGCATTTTCCAGAAATGATGAACATTTTTAAAAGCCATTTGGATTCACAGAAAATATTTTAGTTGAACCTAGTGAATTCCTTTAATGCTAGGGTTTAGGCAATCCCCATTTCAGGTTTAACTGAAATTTAGACATGATGCAACACCAGATGCTAGCACTAGGCATTAATAGAACTAGGGATGTGACAACTCACCTCTACTACGACACGTGCGCGCCTCTACATCCACCAGTATATATGTACGTACACGTTCGCGACCAGAATGACAAAGCTACGTATGCTTCGACCAGGTGGGTCCCGACTGTCAGGCACTTCCTTGCGTGCGAAGATGTAGCTGGTGGGTCCCAGCAGTCAGGGGGGTGAATCATTTTTTTGCCCGGACGCACTTCCTTGTGTGCGAAAATGTAGCTGGTGGGTCCCAGCAGTCAGGGGGGCGAATCGTTTTTTTTGCCCGGACACACTTCCTTGCGTGCGAAGGTGTAGCTGGTGGGTACCAGCAGTCAGGGGGGAAACGTTTTTTTCGTGAAATACTGTGGCCCGTCCAGTGGGTCCCCGCTGTTAGGTGGAGGAATAATTATTTTGCGCGTAATAAGGAGGCACTTCCTTGCTGCGGCCGTGGACCGAGCTGTCAGCCTCTCCATGCACAGTCCTCTTCCGATGGAAGTCGGTCGTTGACCACATTGACCACGCCGCGCCGAGAGCACCACGGCGGTGGACGACGGCGAGGCCTAGGAAGGGGACGACACGGAGGTAGGGAAGACTCGGCAGTTGTTTCCCACGCGGAGGGGAGTACGACTGTACGAGGGTTTACTGGTTCGTCTGCCGTCGCCGGAGAATAACAGCAGGTGTGGGTGAGTAGAGGGATGCCTAGGCCAGCGATGGGAGTACGATGGGGCGGTGAGGCCTGCACGGCAGCACAGCCGGCCACGAGGAGGAGGGAGCAGGCAGTCCCGTCGGCGCTTGTTTGAGCGGCTGGAGCAGGAAGAGCAGAGATTGAAGAAGCACGACGGTCGTTGGATGGACATCCAACCGTCACTGCTTGTGCGTCAACCTTTTTTTAGGAAAGCCTCAAATCTGTGGAAAACAGCATACAGCCCATCTGCCATTATTTCTAATAATTTACAGCCTATTTGCTAATTCTTAAGGTTTTTTTTTGGATCCCATATTCTATTTGTTAGCATTACAGCCCATATTGTGGCCACGGTTAAAAAATTATACTTAATATTTGCATATTTCAAAAGCGGTCCGAACTATTTTTAATCCCAAAATTTGGACTCACATTCAAACTAATTTTAAAAATAAATGTATATCAATATAAAATCCAACAAATTCTCCACGCATAAAAATTAATGTAATTTAAAATCTTGAAATGAAAAAAAATATTTGAAACTAATTGTCGGTTTGATGTGTTTTAAAAATATACAGCCCATTTCTCATTACTGATGGGCCATTTTCTCGGCCAAATTAATGAAAGCTCTCCTTGTCTTGAAAGATTTGCAGCCCAACAGGCCTGACAAAGCGACTTACTTGGCAAATCATAAAAAAACTGGGTTGTGGCCACGGACCCAGCTGTCAGCCTCTCCACGTACAGTACTCTTCCGATGGAAGTCGTTCCTTGACCATGTTGACCACGCTGCGCGGCGAGCACCACGGCGGTGGACGACGACGAGGCCTAGGAAGGGTACGACGCGGAGCCTGGGAAGACGCGGCAGTGGAAGCCCGCATGGAGAGGAGTACGAGGGTTCACTGGTTCGGCTGCAATGTGAGGTTGCCGTCGCCGTAGGGCCTGGCCAGCGGTGGGAATAGTAGGGGGCGATGAGGCCTCCGCGGTAGCACAGCCGGCCACGGGAGGCAGGAGCATGCGGCACGACCGGTGCTGCTTTGGGCGGCTGGAGCAAGAAGACCAAGGTTAAAGAAGCACTACGGCCGTTGGATGGGCATCGTACGGTCACTGGAGCTAGAATCGTTCATATTGACTAAGTTGAGAAAGCCCTTCGTCCCCGTCAACTTAGTAGGCCCACAAGACAGCCTCCCACCAAGGTGGCTCCCTACCAGCCGGGGAGTATTCATTTTTCGTCGTAATAAGGAGGCACTTCCGGTGGGTCCGAGCGACAATGGGGAACGTTTTTTTTGCGAAATACGGTGGTCCGTCCGTGGGTCCCAGCAGTCGTGGGATACGATTTTTTGCAAAATACTGTTGGTCTGCCCAAAGGCCCCTCCGCTGTCGGTGGAGGAATAATTATTTTCCGCGTAATAAGTAGGCACTTCCTTGCGGCTGCCGTGGACCCGGTATCGACCTCTCCACGTCACAAGTACTCTTCCGATGGAAGTCGGTCGTTGACCACATTGACCAAGCCGCCCGAGAGCACCACGGCGTTGGACGACAACGAGGCCTAGGAAGGGGACGACGCAGCCGGGCCACGGGAGGCGTGGAGCAAAGCGGCACGACCGACGCCGCTTTGGGCGGCCGGAGCAAGAAGACCAGAGGTTGAAGAAGCACTATGGCCGTTGGATGGACATCATACGGTCACTGGAGTATTGACTAAGTTGACAAAGCCCTCCGTCCACGTCAACTTAGTAGGCCCACAAGTCAGCCCAACAATATGGTGGGCCCCAGCTAGCAGGGGGTATTCATTTTTTTGGGCGTAATAAGGAGGCACTTCCTTGCATGCGAAGATATAGCTGGTGGGTCCGACTTGTCAGCGGGGGAACATTTTTTTCACGAAATATAGAGGCCCTTCCTGTGGGTCCTAGCTGTCAGGTGGAGGAATCATTATTTTGCGTGTAATAAGGAGGCATTTCCTTGCGTGCGGCCGTGGACCCTGCTGTCAGCCTCTCCACGTACATTGACCACATTGACCAGGCCGCGCCGAGAGCACCAGGGCGGTGGACGACGGCGAGGCCTAGGAAGGAACGACATGGAGCCGTGGAATACTTTCAGCTTGTTTCCCACGCGGAGGAGTACGAGGGTTTACTGGTTTGTCTGCCGTCGCCGGAGAATAACAGCATGTGTGGGTGAGTGGAGGGATGGCTAGGCCAGCGATGGGAGTACGGTGGAGCCGTGAGGCCTGCGCGGCAGCATAGCCGGCCGCGGGAGGAGGGAGCAGCAGTCCGCCGGGCGCTTGTTTGAGCGGCCGGAGCATGAAGAGAAGAGATTGAAGAAGACGACAGCCGTTGGATGGACATCCAACGATCCACCGCTCTCGTGTGTTGACTAAGTTGACAGGCGTATGCGTGTAAAGGCCAACCTTTTTTATGAAAGCATACGCATCAACCTGTAGTAGGCGCACAAGTCAGCCTCTAAACTGTGGAAAACAGCATACAGCCCATCTGCCATTATTTCTAATAATGTACAGCCCATTTGCTAATTCTTAAGCTTTTTTTGGAGCCCATCTTCTTTTTGTTAGCATCACACCCCATATTGTGGCCACGGTTAAAAAGTATATGAAATTTTGCATATTTCAAAAGTGTCAACTGTTTTAATCCAGAAATATCGATTCACATTCAAACTATTTTGAAAAATAATTTATATAAATATAAAATCCAAATAATTGTCCATGCATAAAAATCAATGGAATTTAAGATCTTGTAATGAAAAAAATTGAAACTAATTCCCAGTTTGATGTGTTTTAAAAAGTACATGCCATTTACGGGCAAACCGAATGAAACTCTCATCGTCTTGAAAGATTTGCAGCCAAATAGGCCGATAAAGCAAGTAGGCCTTATTTGGGTATTTCTTTAAAAAAATAGAACTGGCTAGCCATTTTCAAAGAAGAAAAACACAACTGGGCTCATGATGTGGTAAACATAAATAAAACCACAGCTAGACGGGCCACAGCCCCGCACAACCCGTTGTTACCCTCGATCCGTCGCTAAAACTAGTATAAATAACAATCGCTTGTTCCTAAAAAAACTGCAGCGACTTCTTTGGGTCCCCTCGTGTCACCGCTCGTGAGTGTAATTCTCTCGCTTATTGACTACTGGCCGACAATGGCGTGAGCCCCGGATGTCCAACCATTAGGAGGAACCATAATTTTGGGCTTGTACTATAGAGGCACTTGCTTGCATCGCCATGACACCGGTGGGTCCCTACTGTCATCCTCTCCACGTACAGTCATCTCCTTATTCCTCTCGGTTGTTGACGACGTTGACAACGCAAGAGGGCGGCGCACTGCGCACGGCGAGCGAACCAAGGCCGCGAGGCGGAGGACAACGGCGAGGCCTCGGATGGAACCAACAGGAGTCGTTGAAGATGCGCCGGTCCAGTCGCAGGCGGAGGGGAGTATGAGGGTTGACTGGTTCCGGCACGGGTGCGTGTTGGGGCTGACGTCGCCGGAGAATGACAGGACATGTGGGGGAATAGAGGGAGGGACTGGCCAACGTTGGAGGGTACGTACGGTAGGGCGGCGGAGGCGCAGCCAGCCATGGGAGGCGGAAGCAGGCGGAGCCGACGGGGTGGTTTGGTTTGGGCGGCTGGAGAAAGAAGAAGACAAGAGATAGAAGATACATGACAGATGTTGGATGTCAATCCAACGGATGGTAGGCAGAATCGTTTGTTGACTGGCTAGTGAGTCGACACCACCTTGGATAGGCTATTTCTTCGCGGGTCCCAAATGTTAGAATCCAAATTTGTCACGGTCATGCAGCCTCCTATGAAAATTTACAGCCCATTTGATGTGCTAGTTCGAAATAAGTTTGTGGGTGCTGGTGGGGGCTAATCACTTGGCTTCTGTAATGCACAGTGAGCTCAAGCAGCCGGCGTGAGTGATGTTATTTCCCTTGGTTGTGATTTGTTACAATATTTCACTCTAAATTAAACGAATGGCAAGCCATTTGCCTTGTTTCAAAAAAATATGACAGTCACAGCCGAGTTGAAAAGGGCAGGAACATCTAACTCCATCTTACAAACTGTACAAAAGCACGAGGGTTGATTGTTCATCAGGTTTACAAAAAAACCCAGATTGAAAAGGGCAACAACATCTAACTCCTGCATTGTTTTCGGCAGTCACAGTCAAATGGATCGGTCAGGTCCATAGAATGAACATCATGGATCGTAAAATTTACTGGATTATGACCACAATATGTTGTAAATAGAAGTCCGCACGCTCGTAAGCTCTTTTTCCCACCTGAAACTCCTTTTTTTGCTCTTCGACATACCCATCCGTCAAAACCATGCTGCTGATAAACTTAAGCCTGATGGACAATATTAACCTCGCATTCAGCAGGAAGAACGTGACAAATCTTGTGTTTGCAAGGTTGGCTACATATCATTCTAGCGTTATTGTCTTCAATCAAATCTCATGAGAAGTGAGAAAATCCCGATGCTTATGAATCCACCGATTGATTATAACTTTCTTACCCCGTCCTGTTGCCTAAATAGACATGAAGATTGAAAACAGTTAAGGTCTAAAAGAAGAGTGTCGAAAGAGCAACAGCTGAACGGTTAATTCTAGTACACTATATGCGGGCTTGCAATATGCGTGAAATTATCACCTTTATATACAACTTCTCCAGACATGGAAAGCATTGCAGCAAGCCAATAATCTTGTTCAGATCAAAACTATTCATTTGGATATATAAGATCTTGACAGAATCCAGCACCATTGATAGGTCATCCATGGAGAAACTCTTCATTGAGCATAGAACATAATATTAGTACAAAATGTGCACTCCAAGATGATATATAAATTATGCGCGGAAATTTAAAATGCACCTTATGGTTACAAGTGTAGATGATAATATAAAGTACCTGAAGAACTATGCAGCCAAACACCATATTGAAATGAGCACAGAGATCATGTATTACACCCAAGGTCTCCAGTTTAGGCGCAGAGAGGACGGTTATTTGCAAAGGTGAATAACTAGAATCAAGGATCAACCTTTGAAGTGAAGGGGCATCTTGGATGATGAGCTGCCTTCCGTCAAAAGAAATTCCAATTCTTACAAGGTTAGGCGACTTTATTTGGAGACAACCGATTCTAACTATGAAAACAAGCACCAAGCACTCCAGGGCAGGGCAACTGGAGTGGATGATGATGTGCAATGAGGCCTCCGATATACGAACCCGCACAAGTGAAAGTTTCTTGAGAAATGGGAGTCGAAGGTTTAGTACCAGATTGTCTGGTAGGTAGCACAGCGCAAAGGTGGCGGTGTGGAGAGAGGAGGAAAACCGCGAGATGGACATCGATGCTGAGGGCACAAGTACATGGCGTTCGGTATGTGGTATGTGATTTGTGGGAATAGTAGAACTCAAGCAGCTGTAGTTCTGTGAATTGAGGATTTCAGCCAAAGGCGTCCACTGCAGGGCATGGTATGCTTGCTTAGGTAGCATGACAGATGCAGAGGCTTTGAACGGAGCCACTGGTGGGAGGAGATGATGGCTCGAGGATTTCTAAATCATTGAAGAGAGATAGCCGACTACGCTTGAGATTAAGGGGCACGGCGCGCCATAGAGGGCGCCACCGAATTGAGAGGACTTGGGTGCGGCAGCAACCCTTGGTGGGGAGAAGCGAGATGATCTCCACAAGGATGGCGTCCGGGAGATCGTTGATGCGGTCCACCCGAGATTCTACGGGTTCCTGGGATCCGGTGGGGGCGGGGTCGCCGCTTCTCCCCACGCTGCCGGGTCTGGGATCTACAACAAAGCGCCACTGGGGGAGCCTCATCTTCTTGGTCTTTGGGGCCAGCCGACTCCATTTTCCTCGAGGCGTCGCGTCAGCTCATGGATTTGAGCAGAGTAACGAATGACGAGCCTAGTTGTAGTCTGAGCTAAGAAGAAGGGGAGCTGGGGTTTTCAGGAGTGAGGAAGAAGGGGAGCTGGGGTTTTCTGTAGGAGTGAGGTGAGGAATTTGGGGGAATGCAGGTGGAGGCGACATGACGTGAGGTGGGTGGGAGCGAGGAGGAAGAAGAGCACCCAGGATTTTTGGGGAGGGGCGGTGTCTTTGGGTGTGGGTAGCACCTAGAGAAACAATTACTACTAGTAAAGTGGAGACACTCTACAGCTACCCAGAAAAACAATTACTACTAGTACAGTGGAGACACTCTACCGCTTCTGGCTCCTCCTAGGTCATTGAAACGTCTCCCTCTACTGAATGTCGTTATACTTTTGTTCGCCGACATGCGGGCCATGCAGCAAGAGCCCAAATGCCATCCACCAAATTAGAAGGCAGTATGCGTAGGAGAGTCACCCGGTCGAAGCGCCGCAAATAACGAGCCATCGTATCACAAAACCCCACCTCCCCGCAGTCTAAGTTTGACGGACGAAGCAACCATCATTTCACTCTTCGCTGAATCCCCTTCTCCCTCACCATCTTCAAGAAAGGCAACACTCGCATCTGCCACTGTTCTTCTCTCCCAACGAAGGGAAGGTAAGCGGATCCGTGATGTTGGTATATTTTCATTCGGAGAAAAAAGAACTTTTGCAAAGCGAGAACCGATCCTCACTCTCTTTTTGTTTCATTGTCATTGCGATTGTGTTTTCCTTTCGGTGGTCTCCTAGTATTCGCCGGTTTCATGATGGACCAAGGAGAACCAGGCAAAGATCTGCCGATATTGGAGCAGACACGGGAGGCTGATCCCCACGAGACAAGAGCTCCAAGAAGATGGAGGCAACCACCGAGGCGACCCCAGATACGCTCATGGCCACTACTGAGATGGTCAACGCCCCGTTTGAGGTTACAGCCGCCGTGGCACTGCAGGAGCAGTTTTCCACCTTCGAGGATGTGCCCCCGCCGAGCTGCCCAAGGTGAATTCCTTCTTTGCTGATCTCGATTGTGGTTTTTCATCTAAGTATGTGGTGATTTTTTTTAGAAAAGGAAGTATGTGGTGATTAATAATGCAAAAATTTATTAGCTTCGATGCCATGCTATACATAGTGGTTTAAATAACTTGTGTTTCTTATACTAAAAACTAATTCAGAATTTGTTTCTGTTTCAATTAGAGCCCTGATGCAGCAACGATTGTGTGGTTGTGCATGTCACTCGCTATGAGGCGGACGACCTGAATATACGGACTGGGAAAACAGAGTTCTTAGGCTATTGGATCCTGGAAGAAATTTGCGGTTATACCAATGAAGAGGTGTATTCCAGCCTCACTGTTGTCAAGGGTGTTGTCCAGGGTGTACTAAAGCACAAGAAGTTCAAACCTACTCCTTCGTTTGTGAGGCATACTGTTCTTGTCAAGCTTACGCAGGAAGATGATGTGGCATGCCTCCACAAACAAGTTTATCAGTGGCAAGGCCACAAGGTTGTCTTCATGAAGGTTCACAGGATTGAGCTGCCGCGGGACGTCCTCGATGATGTTCATGGCAAGGTCCGTCTTGTGTCCAGCCCAAATTAGATCGAGGCATGAAATAGTTGCCCAGCTAGTGTTTAATAGTAGTTTGGATTGTGTCTAATTATCCGAACCTTGCACATTATCGACCCCTCTGGGCTAGTACTCTGTTTGAATCCGTCTATTGGAACTGCTGCTACTTTTGTGTGCCCGTGAATCATATAAGCAACTATGTTTCTTGTTAAAGTGGTTCATGCAGTTAATTGAGGCCACAATGTAATAAATTCCAAACGTTCAACGCTAGTCCAGCGCTCATGTGGAACACTCACATTAAACTCGTCTTCATAAAAATCTTGAAAAGCATAAGTTAAGCAGGTTTATACATCTTAATGATTCATAGAACATAACAAACATATACTAGTTCACAGCAAAAGACAAACTTGTGAGAAGGTTTACAAATCAGGAAAAAACAAGCAAGGCTTCTCTGAGCAAAGGGCCTCCCGGCAGGCTTAAATTTCCTGGAGTTCACTATGGTTTTTCTTGTTGCCGCATCCGTGGTTAGGTTCTCTCATTCCGTAATAACCAATTATAATTGTGGTCTCACCGAATGCTGAACTCAACCATGCAGTGTAATCGAAAGGTGTGAAATTCTTGTGCATTCCACTAAATTTAAGCACCGCTATTTGTAGAAATAAGCAGACCACAATGCCTCTTGTCCGCCACCTGTCCAAAAAACCGTCGTGCAGCCGTGCCAGCTAGTCCTCGGTCCATGGATGAACTAGTAGAAAGTGCATTCTGGACTAGGATGCAGTTGTTTTTCTCATCCTCGCACCGTAATCGTGAAGTAAAACATACGAATCAGCTTCGTTTAGATTATGCTGGTCATTCTACCTTAGTTACTACCAATGTAGGGATACCTTGAAGACGGGAGGTTAGACGACGGCGACGAGGATAGCCATCTCATTTTATGCAGCTTGTACTAAAACTGAGGTGTGTGCTTTTGGTTGCTTGCGGATAGAAACGATACGGAGACGTACATCCCTAAACGATATGGAGACAGACATCCCTGTTTGCGCAAATACGAAATACGGTTATTTAAACAGTGACAGATAATACTACTTTCCCCCGTTTCCTCTTAGAACCATGTCCTAGATTCATGCTATAGCTTTCCCACTTTCTTCCCTGTTCGAACCAACGCTTTGAGTTGACTGTATGAACTAGCTTTACTTCTAATAATAGTAGAAGTCTAGGTGGCTTTGGAACAGCGGACGGAAGTAGAAAAGGATCCACGAAGGGGAAGAGCTGGGGCGAGAGCAAGGAAGGTTTCAAGGAATATATACAAGGGTCGTCGGCATGTGGCAAAGACGGTGTCGGGAGGCCGCATCTTGGCCACAATACCGCGGGGAGGAAGAAGGGGTCGGAGGCCCTCCCGAGCCGGCGCTCTCTCGAAGAGAACGGCACGGCCGCCAATCAGGACGCGCGGGCAGCCGTTGGTCTCCTCCCTCGCCGCCGACGACAGCGTGAACAATGCACATACACCCCCTGCCCCGGTCGAGGTTGTCCGGCCGGATTTGTGACCAGCCGTGAGCTGAGAGAGAGAGTGTGGCCACCTATGTCTTGCTTAGATCTGGAGAGCATGAGAGAGTGAACGAGAGGAACCCTAGTAAAGCAAGCGCTAAGGCTCCTGCTTTTAGATATAGTGGAGTGATTTTGTTGTACCGGCTTCAAAAAATGCGCCCCACGTGTACCATGAAAGTGGGTGTGAGAGAACTAGTGCGTCGTGCACCGCTTCTCTTCGTGAGAGTACAATATATACTACGCCCAAAGAACGTTACGCCATAAGAGTAATAATATAAGTGTGTGACGTGTGAGCTAAAATAAAATGTGCGCGCCGTCTTTTGTTTTTTAGAAGTTCTAAGGGTAGGGTGTGAAGAGCACATATGTGCGTGATGTCTACCTTCAGATAGACGATGGGTGCCACGTGCGAGTCTGCGAGAGGACTCGGGAGAGTTGTGACTCGTGAGGGTGCGTGTGAGTGAGAGAGAGGGGGCACGTATGAATGCAATGCATGTGTCCGTAAATCATTATCCAACAAACGTTCGCCACAAGCCTTTTCCCCGATTTAACGCCGTAAGAACCGTTAGATCGGCATCCGACAGTGTCAGTTTTGCCATGTCATTTAACAGAACAGACACTCCTCCTACACACAAATCTTCCACGTGAGTGTTAGCAACTGCCATATGCTCCGTCCGTTTTGAAATACAGTGCATATAGCTTTATTGAAAATTAGAACCTCGCAAACTTTTACCGAGTTTTCGTGTACCAAATTGCACATGTAGAATACCCTGTATATATCATTTCATTCATCTTCGAGAGGTAACTATAAAGATGGGTGAGGAGTCTACAAAGATATACCATCGTATCACCCGCAACAATTTCAACCATCCTTTAGTGTTGAGGAATATCATAGGAACTCTATATGATATGGTTTTTATAGGATTTTTTTCCTTTAGAGACAATTGGTTCATAGGAATAGATTCATATACTCTACATTTCAAAGGAAATAAACATGATATCATTTCTATACCTTTAGAGCCACTTGGTTCATATGAATGGATTCCTATACTCCCTTAATTTCAAAGGAAAATAAACATTAGTGTATATTCAATAGAAAAGTTCCTATAATATGAACTAAATTACATCTCTTTACTAATCCCTCCTCATAGGACTTGAGATACATGTCATCTCTAGATTCAATAGAAAAGTTCCTATGATGTGAACCAAATGACATCTCTTCTCCAATCCCTACTCATAGGATTTGAGATCCTCCATGTCATCTCTTTCCCTACAACTTCCATGTATACATCTTCTATTCCTAAATAGATAGTACAACCCACTAGTAGCTTTTTCCAAAACATGCAACTATGGCACAAGAACTATATAGTGTGCCAATAACTTTGAAAGATGGTCGTTGGATGAAGCTAACCCGACAGTGCAGAGATGGGCAAATCCAAGCACTACTGTCCGTTGGATATCAACAACATTCCACCAGATCTGCCACATGTATAATTTAGAAGACTCCATGGTTGAACTTAAGCATAATGCACAAACCTCAAAACACAAGCACTTCTCTTTGTTCTAGAATCTTCTGTATCATAATTGATTATTTTTTTCTAAATGAATTGCCATTGTTTGTTTTTTACTTTATGATTTACAATGCACAACCCCATGAATCTTAACATTTTTATAAAACTAATTGATTTTGAATGAGATGAACTATAAGAACTAAATGAACATCTACATCATGCATATATGACTCAAAGCTTTACATGCTATACTATGTATTTATTCATAATTTGGTTTCGAAATCTCATGTGTTCAATACATGTGTACCGTACTAGTTTTGAGTAGAGTAGCAAATTTCACGCGGCCCCGGGTATATCAAAATGCAGGGCCCATGCATCATTGCCTTTCGGTCGAACTTACGTCCATAATTTTTTGTACGTGCTATATCTCCACTGGTCCCCGAACCCAAAATGTTGCCTCGTTCCCATAAAACCAAGCGGCCCACACATATTTAAGGCGTCGACTCGAACCCGTTTACTACGACGTGGCCCCGCATGCCGTAGTACTCCTATAAACCCTACTGCCGCACTCATCATAGGTTTTCTTCAAGAAGACAAGGGAGAAGCCGATTTGTAGTGGAGGCGCTTTCAAAAAAAAGGATCTGTAGTGGAGACCCCTACCCTAGGGTGCCCTAGGTAGCTGCCGCACGCATAATTTTTTTCTCTTTTCTTTATGCTCTTGCGCGCTAGAGTGAAATGATGGTTGCTTCTGTCCCAAATTTTAATGTGGGAAAGGTGGGGCTTTGTGATTTGACCCTCATCGCTCATTTTTCGACTACCAAGCGCCTACGACTGTGGTGCCTCCAATTCAACCGCTGCTCGAATCGTGATTTGGTGCATCGCACGTGGAACAAGACGGTGGATGAGCCACATGTCCGCCAAAGGGGTCCTGTTAAGTGTGTCGCCATTTCATGTGGGACTGGCCTGCTGAGTTGCTACGCCAACACGACAGAGCAGCCTACCACTTGGTTTTGCTCCTTGGTGAATCCCGACTATATTGATCTAAAAGATACGTCTTTGAACTACCCTCTCCGTCTCGGTTTTTTATTTGTGGGCGTCTCGGTTTATAGGGCCTGCACGTAGTTCTAGGTCATCCATTTGACTAACTAAATATGAGTTACTATGTCACAAAAATTATATCGATTGGATTCTTACTGGTTGATATGTGAAGAAACAAGAAACGAGGTAGAAGTTAATGCACCGCGCCTTAGTATTTTGGGATTATTTGGTTTTCATAAGATGACTTACTAACCTAGACGGAGGGAGTAGTTGTATTTAAAAGTCAAGGGCGGGGCTTTTCCTGCGCGGTAGGCGGGACAGTTCCGCCTAGTCGGTTCGACAGAGACGCGAGAAGACGAGGGAGTAGGCTGCTGCAAACGTAGGGCTGTGTGATTTCTGACAAATGATTCTTTGCAGGACAGGTGGGGCCCCGTGATTTGACTTGCCATTATCATTTTAACTGTGGCGCTACGACTGGCGTGAGTCTCCCGATTCCTGACCACCTCCATACAGGTGCCTCTCCCAATGCTCCACCATGTAGTACTAGAGGCTGGCTCTGGCATGAGAGCCCACTTCTCCACTTTTTCCTTGCCTCTCTTTCCTCCACATATGCAAAAATGCCATGTAAAGCGCACTATTGTACTTACTTGCTCCTACAGGTGCTTAAGCTTGCCACATAGGCATAAAGTCTGATGTGGCAAGTTAATCAAGAAGAGAGAGACTAGTTTGGTGACCCAAGGAAGAAACGGTGCTAAGCGCGTGTACCTAGGTGAAAAGACAATTTTGACTCGATCTATAGCTAATTAAATGAAGCAAACTTAACAACACCATTTCATTGGAAGAGGTCACTCCTTGGCAAATGCAATAAATACTAGTACTCCATGTGTCCCATTATATAAGAACGTTTCTGACACTACACTAGTGTCAAAAATGTTCTTATATTATGGGACGGAGGGAGTACGAAGAAAGAAATAGAGAGGAGTAAAAAATACACTTATAGCCAACCTTATAGCCAACCTTGTTGTAGTATGAGTGACTAAGTGATGACTATGTATGACATGCCAACATCAGATAGCCTAACGCACCATGTTAAATCTCCATAGGCGCGACAGCGAAAGCGACGCTGACAATCGTGGTAGTCGCGACCATGATACGGCTTGGTAGCCCTTGGATCTGAGATCAAACGGTCGCATGCTAAGTTGCTGAAAATTTGCAGAATAACCCTCCAGGATAATATATTCACCCATAGGTCTAGAATCACGCCATGCAACCGTTCGATCTCAGATCCAAGGGCTCTCGGAAGCCTGTATCATGGGAGAATGGAAAGCCACTACCCTTCCGTTCGCACGTTGGCAGTTCGCTCCTACTCGTCCCCGCACATCCTTTAATACTACGGCGGTTCGCTCCTAGTCGTCCCGTCAATTCACATTACGGCAGTTCCACTAATCTTAACCCTCCTCCCAAATCCATGGCGTCCCAAATCTCCCCGATCGGCGGTGAGTACAAGATTAGAACCATCACCAGCGATGAGTTCGACGTCATCTACACCCGTACTTCCGCAACGGTGAAAGGATGCCTTTCTCGCTTCAGACGCATGTTCGAAAACTCACATGATGAGTGGGTCGATGGGCTAGATGTTGAGTACACCACAGTCGTGGGACGAGAGAAGGGTCTAAAGGACGAAGAGAGGAAGAAGCCCGCCATGATCCAGGTTTGCATACATAACGTTTGCTTGGTCTACCACATATGCCATGCCGACGTTGAGTGCCAGGATTTTAAGAACTTCATCAAGGAAAAAACAGTGAAATTCGTTACTGTGGACTTTAAGAACGACGAAGAAGTCCTGGGTCGGATAGGCCTCGTTGTGGGCAACCCCTTCGACCTCTAGAAGAATCGGCTGGTGCCCTCTTGTTAGCCTTCAATGCTGACACTGGCAGGAGCCATGGTTCATCCTTCGTACCGTAAACTGGAGAAACCTCATTACACGTTTCATCGTCATGCATGGCAGCGGAATGTACTAGATATAGACCACATCCACTACGCTGCAATGGATGGCTACCTTTGTTTCAATATCTACAAGGGTTGGATGAAGAGCAACAGCCAAGTGTGCGGTTCAAGCAAAGAAGTATCGGCCAAGAGGAAGAGGGACAAGGGCGAAGTCGAGGACATGGACGAGGACTCCGAGTAAGGTGGCGATGTCGTTGCTCATGGTGGTTCTAAACTTCTAATGCAAAGGTGTCACCGGATTAGTTGCATAGTTTAATTTCAGGTGTGCTTACTTTAATTTGAGGGGTGTGTTGTGCTGAGCCCCAACAGAATCTATGTTATGTTTCTTCTCGTTACTTTAACTCTTCAAAGATGTACATACTACTAGTATTTCTTTAATAGAATTTAGCACCCCAATTAAGCACGTACTAGCTTTTTTAATAGTACTATATGCATAATTTGGCGACTAGCGCTCTCTATATGCACCACCTTTTTTTTAATTTCAATTTTTGCTCCATGGCGCAATCCATCGATAGTACTACTGTACAAAAGTATACATTTTTTAAAAGGCTAGAGTACTGTTCATCACATATATAGCTAGTTAAATTCTCAACTTAGAATGACGTGCATGCCATGTACTAGTAAACTGATACGGAGGAAGTATAGTAAAAATGAGGTGATTTTACCGAGCGATCGGCGGGGGAGCATGGCATGTCATGCGGTCCCACGTGTCATGATGTACCAAGGCGATGCGCGTGTCCCTCTTGAGGCATAAGAAATACTAGTACGTGGTTTGAGATGATGGCGAACCGAAGTGTAAAATAATGGTTGCTTCGTCCGTCAGGAAGGTGCGGCATTGTGATTTGACGTCTCATTGCTCATTACTACTACTTGGCGATGCAGGTGGGGTGCGTCCCCCCTGCTGTTCTGCACCGTTATTTGGTGCTTGACACGTTGACCGGTTCTTGTATGTCCCACATGTCGGCTGACGAAGTACAAAATTCATGAAAGGGAGCGTCGACGGAGGAGTATACTACAGAATTCATGAAAGGGAGCAACTTAGTTTTGGAAAAATCTGTTTTTACGGAGTACGTACCCACTAGGGTTTATAGGGCTCATCTAAAAAACATTCGTTTTTCCGTTTGATAAGTCTAAATTCTACTATACTAGTAGTAGTACCATTACATGTTGGATTTCGAGGTGCGTTAGATCACCCGACGCAAGCAGTGTCAAGAGGAAACTAACCAATGCATGTACAAGTTCATGGAAATTTAGTGGTCATTCATGCATTCGTTCTAATTAATGCCTCGGTAAACATAACTTCTTGAGAAAAACGAGCGTACTAGTTACTTGTGCAAACTACGAAATTAATTCGACCACTCACCGTCTACCTTGGTTGGAGAGATTTTGAAATTGAGCCATAAACTGGAAAGGAGGGAGTAGTTAATTTTGTCTCGATTACTATTTGTGGCCTTGAATAGATGCAAAATGTATTTTTTATAGTGGCCTTGTATAAGTAAATAGAGGGAGTACTAACCAAAGTACGTAGTAGGGACGAGGAGTAAACGGAGGGAGTAGTAAAATTTTCTCCTCGTGCTGCGAGCCACCGCGCGCGTGGGCGAGGGAGCAGGCGTAAAGGCCTACAGTAGTAGTAAGCTTCACCTCATCCTGCGAGCCACCGCACCCGTGGGCGGGGGATACGGCGTACTAAGCAAGTTTCTCCTTGTTCTGCGAGTTGACGGGACACATCAAAAGTACTCCAGTGTATAGAGCCTTGCCTCTAAGGTAGGCCCCACATGGTTTGCCTCTTTTTTAGTTTAACATAACGTGTCAAGTCGCAATTTGTTTGTTCACCCGTGGTAGACGATCCTCCCTCCACCAAGTGGACAACTAGTACACGTGCCAAATTACCACGTGGGCTGCCTTTTTTGTACAAAAATGAGCTCCACCGTGTACCCGCGCGGGTGTGGTTGGGAAAGAGACGGGAGTACGTGCGCCGTGCGTGCACCTCTTCTCTTCGTGCACGTCCCCCACCTACGTGGGTGTGTGTGAGAGATACAAACCTAGACATAATCGCCCGTCCATCCCCATGCCTCCGCCTCAGTCCGACCACCAGTCACCACCACGGCACCACGCCCCACTCCTCCTCACCTTATCTCTCATATTTGTCCCTCCATTTTTATATACAAGGGGCCACTATCAAAATTACAATTTGCAGATATACAAGGCCACTAGCACTAATCGATGCAATATTAATGGTGTTTGCCTCGTGGTACTAGCAAAGGAGGACATTAATTATCCCTTGCATGCATGCGGGAGTTTGTAAAAAAATGTATCTTGATGTTCCGTGCAATGCACGGGCATCTTGCTAGTCCATGAAAACAACACATGGCAAAATTCCACGGCGAACGAGGGATTTGAATCTGTTGGGAGGGGTTGTTTGGATCTTGCCCGGGGTAGCCAAAATATTGGCGACCCTTTTGTCCACCGGTGCCTTTGCCACCGATGAACGAGGAATGGCTCGGGTGCTCATGCTGTCATGCATCCTCCAGCGCGCATGTCGGAGACGAGCTCGCACGAGCCGTGTTTTTTGTCCCACAACGCCGCCCGAGCCGCCCGCAGACTGACCGGCGACCCGCAAATTACGTCATCCAACCGTAGCCGCACACATTATGACAGCAACTCAACCAACCGGACGAAATTCACGCAAACACGTAGACAAACTGATATTTCATATAAACAACGACGAAAATCATATAAAATACCAGATTTTCACACAAACATGATGGATTTCATTAAATTCAAATGAACTACGCGGTGCTAGTTACGGGCAACCTGGTATATAATACCTGGCCTAAATGGTCGCCCGCCGATCGATTTGTGTTCCTCATGTCCCGGCAGCTCGATCACCGGATCGGCGGAGCCCTGGAGGTATATGCTTCAACAAGAAAGGACGGCTCGCTTCCCCACTGCCCAACCGATGTCATTGGCTGGTGCCGAAGATGATGGTGGCGGCACCGTTCGAGTTCATCACCGGCCACTACTTACGCCATGGCCGCACCGCTCGAGTTCATCCTAACATTGACCTCTTCCGTGGAGCCCATGCGGGGTCGACGAAGGTCCTTGCAACAAAAGGGCCGGCAAGACACCTGCTGTGTACGCCGGCGTCGCCTGCGCGGTGGCCTTCATGGGACCCAAGCGACGGCAGCCTCCCGTGTTCTACTTCTCCTCGATGATGGCAGCGGACGTAGAGGCGCTGGCCACCGACTCGTCGCTCTCCGCGCACCCGGCTTCTGTCGCTGCTTGCATGGCGTGGCCGCCGGCATGGGAGTCTCAGCCACAGAAACAGGAGACGCGCTACGAGGCGGTGGCGTGGACGGCAGCAACGACGCCCGTTTGCTGCTCCTCGTCGAGCTGGCACAGCGGCGAAGTTCTTGAACATGCCGCTACCGGCTTGGGGCGGCAACTGGCTCTGTTGAGCGAGGGGAGGGAGGTGGATCAGCAAGCTACATAGCTCGTATCCGGCGGGCTACCCAGCCGGCTTGGATGCGAAAAACTACTCTTCGTAAGCCATTGTAAGAGTGGACAAAATGGTGGAGGAGATAGGGGAGCGGCGGAGGTGTGCGATTCTTGGCCGGCGTTTGGCCTCGTTTAAATAGGAGATTAAATACTTGGCCGGCGTTGCGTTTAACACCGGCCCGGTCATGAACGGACGTGTGTCCAGAGTGGGTTTCTCGGCTTCCACACGGGCGGGTTTTATGGAGGCATTTGAATGCGTCACGGAGGCGTGTTCAGCCGGGCGTGCCGCGAGTGGCGCCCTCGACTCTGACCTAGGACACCGCGTCGTTCTTCCAGCGACGTAGGGCTCTTTAGGTGCATGGCCTGCATGTCGATGACCCAACGCAGCAGCGCTGCAGAGGAACCTTTGGTGGGCCAGGCGGTCAGAAGCGGGCATTTCATAAACCGATGATTGTTCATTGAGTGTGACATCATCTTTTTCATGTAGTTAAGCCTACTATGTTGATAGCCCGTTCGATACGTTGTGATTCATAAAGATCGATGCAAACATCAATGTTCTGCTTATCACAGATAAGATTGATTAATACACGTAACATTCCATGTCCTTAACAAAGGGTGCATGCACGTATAGGTTGAGCGTGTGTCTTGCATCGTGTGCTGTGTGCATGCAGGCGTGCGAGTGTTGCGTGCGTGCAAGGGTGCGTTTCAATGTTGCATGCATGGGTGCATATGTGCGTGTGTTCGTGAGTGCATGTGTACGTGTCAGTGTTGCATGCCAGCATGCGTGCGTGTGGACGTTATGTGTACGTGCCAGTGTTGCATGCCTACATGCGTGCGTGTCTTGCGTGCGTGCATGTGTACGTGCGGGGTGAGGCTACACGTCGCCGACTGACTTTTCATCTACATGATCTTGAGATTTTATGAAGTCACCATAGGTGCCTCGTAGTCGAGTGGAACGTCTCCTCCCAGCACGCATTACATCGCCGGAAAATACTGAAATTAACACAAGATAAATGCGAGCACCGGACTTTAACCTTGGTGGGCTCGAGAAACCATCGTCCTCTAACCATCCAACCACATGTTGGTTAGCACGAAAAAATGTATGTGGTGACTGTGATGAGCTTATTCTGAAGTCCAGTGACCATATCGTGCTTTCGCTTCAAATACAATGACCGTAAGTGTCGTCAACAAAATACGGAGCACGCATCAAATGCAAAGTCCGTCAGTGTCATCAACAAAATATGGAGATGTATCGTGAGCTAGATATCGTGTACTATTGTATATGCTTATTTTCTTAGTGGTCGATTGCGTGTGTGGTGTGGTGGGCACATCATTTCTAGTTGTGGTGGGTCAACATGAAGACTCATGGGTCGGTTCCATCCTGCGCCACATATAGGTTGGACCGAGACGTGTTATACGGAGACCCATGTGGAGGACTCGGCGTACAACATGAAGCTACCAGAGTCGCGGAGGACTCTATCCCCACTGGTGATAAGCCGACTATATATGATTTGTAACCCTAGGCCCTTAGTATGTTATACAAGCTTGGGGGCTAGTTAAATCGATAGTATACACACACGCACAATGCACGGCATTCATGTGTACTTTGTACACACCCCTATCACTAATATACAGATGCAGGAGTAGGCTCTTTCTTCAACTGCAAGGGTCCGATCCGAACTAGGGTAAAACATTGCCTCGTATTACCATCCAGCCTAACAACCAGAGATATCCTACCGAATGATATGATGAAATCATATCTGCCAACTACTCTTAGAGAGGTGTGTCGGGGGGGCAATGTGTGCGAGAGAGGCCTAAAGATAATGTGCGTGCAGGAGACACGTAGGCACATATATGTGCATATAGAGGGCTAGTAGAGACCGTGCATGTGTATATATGCATGTGAGAGAAATAGTGTTTTCCAACTGAGATTAGTGAAAAGAGTGGTACATATTAGTCAGAAAGAGAGAGAGAGAAACAGAGAGAGCATGTGCGTGAGACACCCCGACACCTTGAGAGAGATTGTGAGCATGTGTGAATGAGAAATGCCTATGCATATAAAGTGTGTGCACTTATGCGTTAGATAGAGAGATATATAACGCGTTTGTGAGAACGGGGCGAGGCATAGTGCATCTACATGTAAAAGGTGGTTCTACACATTAAATTAAAATATAAATGGCATTATTATTTTTGGATGAGATCATGAATTTTGCAAAATTGCGTATGGACGAAAATCGGTCTATCAGACACCCATACTCTATTGAATTCTAGCATGTGCATGTGTTTATTTCATATTATCGATCCATAGAGTGAGAGCGGTTTGAAATACAGGCAATGGATGCTTTTGCAATTCATATATAAACATTAATTGGTGCACTCCATGTTGTTAGTGTGAAGCACTTTATACATTTGTCACTTGCATGGATACATTCCAAATTGCTAGCTACAAAATAAAATACATGTAGAATTCAACATAAAGGGGGTTTCGAATATTCGAATTCATAGGAAGTGCATTCATCTATTTGAACCCGAGATAATGGAATTTGTAAATCAGATGTAAAAGGGGGCATCAATCTTTGTTGTGAGTTTGAACATGCTATATATATTCATACGCATATCTAACTTTTTTTTTTGTAACCAAGGAGATTATACCTGGAACCATGCATGAACTGAGGTAAGTTGCATTTTTTTAATATATACTCGTGTACAATGTATATTAAAAGTACATATTCCATCCTCGTATCATGACTTTGCCTTTCATCAGAGTAGTGTTTGTAAGTTTCATGCATGAATGAGTTCTGGAGAGAGAATTATATTCCTTTTTCTTGTCGGTTTGACCTCACAATGCAAAATCAATAAAGCTGAAGGAAATTGGCAAGGCATTGGATGATGGTGGTCCTTCTGAGCAACTGAAACGGAGGTTCTCTACATATTCTACTCCGCCATCCTCCCAACAAGATTCGCAAGACAACGCAAGACTAGACAGTCAATGTAGCTGTGTAGATGATGAGCACATCTCCCCTACTCCACCATCACAGGTGCTTGCTCTAACTTGGCACTATTATATATGGTTGCATGTTGCGTATGATGTCTAGCTTGTATTGCTTCTAACTTTATTGAATTGCATCTGCTTACTTTACACATAATGCATGTGAATATGACATGTGTTCCTGTTTCTAGAACATACGTGTACATGATGAGCACATCTCCCCTACTCCACCATCACAGGTGCTTGCTCTAACTTGGAACTATTATATGTGGTTGCATGTTGTGTATGATGTCTAGCTTGTATTGCTTCTAACTTTGTTGAATTGCATCTGCTTACTTTACACATAATGCCTGTGAATATGACATGTGTTCCTGTTTCTACATCGTACTACTATTCTTGCATATCCGCATCAGTCACTTATGATAAGGCACCTTTAAGTCGCCATCGTGATATTAGTTGTGTCTTGCATATGATTTCTAGCATATATCGCTTCTAATTTGTTGAAACGCCATACAGTTTGAACTTGGCAGAGTGATATTGGTTGCATCTTTCATATGGTGTCTAGCTTGCGGTGCTTCTAATTTGTTGAAATGCCTTCTACTTAGTTACCACATCATAGGTGTGAATATGTCACACCATCCTGTTTTTCATACATATTCCATCCTCGCATCATGTGTTTGCCTTTCATCCGAGTAGTGTTCGTCAGTATCATGCATGAATGAGTTACGAACAGTAATTTTATTCCTTTTCTTATCGGTTTGACTTCACAATGCAAAATCATTACAGCTGAAGGAAATTAGTCCCAAGTGGATGATGGTGGTCCTTGAACAACTCAAACAGGGGTCTCTACAGATTCTACTCCGCCATCCTCCCAACAAGATTCGCAAGACAACACAAGGCCGATCAACATAGCTGTGTAGATGATGAGCACATCTCCCCTACTCCACCATCACATGTGCTTGCTCTAACTTGACACTATTATATGTGGTTGCATGTTGCGTATGCTGTCTAGCTTGTATTGCTTCTAACTTGAATTGCATCTGCTTACTTTACACATAATGCCTGTGAATATGACATGTGTTCCTGTTTACGGAGCATACGTGTACATGATGAGCACATCTCCCTACTCCACCATCACGGTGCTTGCTCTTACTTGGAACCATTATACGTGGTTGCGTTTTCCGTATGATGTCTTGTTTGTATTGCTTCCGATTATGTAGAATTGCATCTGCGTAGCTTACAACTTATACCTGCAACGATCACTTACCCATAAGACACATTTAACTTATGTTGTGATGTAGGTTGCATCTTGCATTGTCTTCTAGCTTGTCTTGCTTCTAATTTCTTGAAATGGCACTTACGACGAGACACTTTTTACGATAGAGTGATATTGGTTGCATGTTCATATGGTGCCTAGCTTTCATTTCTTCTAATTTTGTTGAAATGCCTTCCGCCATCTTTTTTTCATACATATTCCATCCTCCTATCGCACGTGTGAATATGAAACGCTGTCTTTTTTGTATATATTCCATCCTCCTATCCTGCGCTTGCCTTACATCAAAGTAGTGTTTATGCGTATCATGCATCAACCTGTTATGTAGAGCTAATTTTATCCATCTTCTTGTGGTTTTGACTTCATAAGGCAATATCGTAAAATAGGAAGGAAAAGAGTAAGTTAGGGGATGTTGGTGGTACTCCTCGCATACGCATAAACAGAGACTCTCTAGATTTGCCACTGCCATCGCTAATGAAGTTGAAGTCCCAAGTCTACATGATGAGTTCATCTCCGCACTCCACCATCGCAGTGCTTGCTCTAAGTTGACAAAGTGTGATAATTGGTTTCATGTTGCATATGTTTTCTAGCCTGTATTTCTTCTATTTTGATTAAATTGCACCTGCTGAGTTTATACGTTATACATATGCATATGACATGGCTTTCTGTGTCTAGAATACAATGCATCTATCTATCATACCATGTTCTTACATCAAAGTACTGTTGTTGTGTATCCCGCATCAGTAACTCATGATTGGACGCTTTTAACATGGCAGTTTGATAGTGGTTGCATCTTGCATTGATTTCTACGTTGTCTTGCTTCTAATTTTTCGAATTGCCACTTATGACAAGACACTTTTAATCAAGCGAGTAATATTGGTTGCATCTTTCATATGGTGTCTAGCTTGCATTACTTCTATTTTCTTGAAAATACTTCTGCTTAGTTTGCACATCGTAGCTGTGAATATGTCATGCCGTCCTGTTTTTCTTACATATTCCATCCTCACACGGTTGTCTTACATCAAAGTATTGCTTGTCTGTATCATGCATCAATGAGTTCTGAAGAGTGATTTTATTCTTTTGTGTTCTGGGTACAGCTTGACATGGAAAATTCAAAAAGAGCAAGGAAAATAATATAGTAGGGAGTCTTGTTACTGCGTCGGGTGAAAGCGGAAAAGGTTCTGCCGTCGAGATTCTCATTACTTATAGTGCGATGAGAAGGTCCAAGTCCACCGCTAAATCTACAAACACAAGATCACCGCTTCCACCACCGCAGAATCCGCTTCAACTGCATTTCAGCGTCTCAACCAGCATTTCGTTCGCTTGCTACGAAACTTGCCAGTTCCCAAGCTACCTTCACACCTAACACTACTTACGAAGCATCACGACACAACAGACTTGGCAAGATCAGATGAACCTCATGAGCATCAACACCAAGACGGTACTGATCGAGTCAAGTTGCGATTGCATGCTCCTTTATATGTCTTTATCACAGTTTGATGTACACTAACACTTTCCATATTCGTTGTTGAACTAGCACCACGGCGCAAGCGGAAACAGACATCAGGGATAATGCTTGACAAATTAACAAAATCTAAAGGAGGAAGAATGGAGATCCATTTTGAGGCAGGTTTAAAAAGGCCACATGATGCTACAGAGTCAACCAAATTAGTATCAGAGGCAGCCGTTGCCGTTAGGTGTCATGCGCGTATCCTCCCAACGTGGATCCAGTACAAGAATGAGAAAGACAATACCCAGTTGAACACCTTCCATGACCATTTATCCGTAAGTAATGTTATTCATCGCAATTAGTAATATTGTCTTGCTCTGTCCCATACTTTCTAGCTTCCTCCTAATAAGACTCACATTCTTTTTTCAACAGATGAGGTTCAAGTTGGATCCGAAAGATGATGCAACTAAACAAGCATGCACTCATGTTTTTCAATGCCTTTCTGCTGACGATGTCGGTACCACCTTAGAAAATCTCACTTTGAAGGCAAGGCTAACAATGAAATCGCCCAAACATCTCCAGTGGAATATATTACAGATGAAGACTAGACAGCCCTCATTAAACACTCATCTGATCCAAAGTATCAGGTAGGCTATATGTATTTGATCAGACCACATATTGAACTTGTATTTATGTATGTGCCTTACAAGTGTATCTTCTTCTAGGCTAACTGTTTGAAGAACAAAACCAACCGTTCTAAAGTGAAATTCCAACAGACAACAGGATCTCGTAGCTATATTGCACAATCGCGAGGCTTATGTAAATAGCTGCTACTTCCTTCTTCTTTTGTGCCATATTATCGTATCTATATTGACTTGTTCCAAATCTGAGAGGAAAGCCCGTGCGGACCAAAAAGAACTGAACCGAATGCAGTGCAAATCTTCAAGGATTGCCACACCAAAGAAGATGAAGGGCATGAGCACACCAGTTCAAGCCCATTGTTGTAAGTCCTTACTCCTGCCTTGAACAGATTGGTACTGTGATGTGTTCATTTAACTACTTGGTTTGCAGCCAATGTCAGTTACTCTGTTCACTTTTATACACAATTGTCTTAACGTATCATTTCACCTTACATGGTTTAAAAGAGATGAAGGATATTCTTTTGGTCTTGATCTGTAATCTAGTTGTTATGTTCACGTGCGCACACAATGCTAAAATAGCATGTTTGTTTTATATCTGTTTGCTCATGATATGAATGATGTCATACTATGTTCATCATACTTTAAACCATGTCTCTTTGTCCTTAGATGTCAATGAATGTGAGGAAATAGACAATACAGTAGGCATGCTACATGGACATATGTTCTGAAAGTGATTTTATTATGTAGTTGGCACTACAATACATGCTAATGTATTACAGTAGTTCACCAAAATAAGTTATGTATAAACATTTAACCTACTTTGTTTGTTTTTATCTCATTAGTAACTTATCCGGTACACTTATCTACAAGTTCAAACTTTTAGGAAGCTATGGAACAAATGATTGAACATCCACAACCACCTGAAGGTGACGAGGCTACTACAGCACAATGTCACCTCTTGCTGCAAGGTCGTCAAGATCTCTCCACTAACAGTGCAAAAAGCACATTCCTGCGTAATTCTGGGTTGGTTGTCAAGGTAACCTCGTCCAACTCACCTACTGAACAAAATCTTCCTGCTAGATAGAGTGATATATCTGTGCTCCAGTCACAAGTCCAATCCCTAATGGACATTGTTTTGGAAACAAGAATAGTGGTTGAGAAATGTCGTCAAGATATGAATGGTTTTGAAACCAGACTATCAGACATTCGCTTCGTTGTTGAAGAGCAATGGCGGAAAAAGGTGGAGATCGTGCTGCTCCATCAGATTCTACAGCCTGAAACATTAGCACTCAGGTCAAATGATCTGTGCTACTATACATCGGATGGTGCTTTTATCTGGAAGGACTGTAAACTTTATGCCAACAGGCATTTTGATGTATGATTGGAATTTATTTTGTTGTGATGCAACATTGATGATGCTGCCACAGGCTGCAGTAATTACGACGCTATTTTTTGTGTAGTGTAGGTTTATCTTAGTAATGTATTCGGCCGAAAGCTTCGTAGGAGCCCAACATGCCAACATTCGTCGGGCCCATTCCAATTGGGCTAAAAGCGATTCTGGCCGAATTGGCATGTAGCCCACTAAAAATATCTGGGCTTAAATTAGCATAAGCTTTCAAATTTTTCTGGTAGGCCTGTGCCCACAGTGGGCCTTTAACAGGCCTAAACATAATTTGGGCCCTCGGTAAAAATAGGCCGTTTGCAGGTGTAAATATCTCGAGCCCATAAAAACATGGGCCTTTAATAGACCGAAAGTGAGATTGGGCCCTAGTTGTGCCAAATAACCCACTGGACTTAGCAGGCCGAAATGGTGGCCCATTTACGATGCGGATATTTGTGAGGCCGAAATTGGACGGGCCGTAAATGCGCCGACCTAATACGGGCCTTTAACAGGTAAACTTGATCGGGCTAGAATATCGTCATTTTATATGGGTAGTTAATGGGCCCGATATGACGTTGGGCCACATATGGCCCATGGTTTACGTCCGGCGTTAACAGGCCGAAAATGACAACGGGCCGAAAGTGGCCCAAATCTTTAGAGGGCCTCTAACAGTCGAATAGATGACATGGCGAATATGACCCAAATCCTTCACGGTGGTTTATGGGCCGAAGTTATGATGGCACGTATATGGGCCCAAATGAAGCCGGGACCTTTAACAGTAGGAAATACCGGGCGTAATTCGCCCAATTACTTAGCGTCGTTAACGGGCCGGAAGTGACCATGGGCGCATTGATGACAAGTTTAGACCAGGTCGTTGGCCGGGCGATTTGACAGAGAATGTTGGGCCTTTATTTGGCCGGCCCATTATGGTCTGCAGAATCTTGTGGGCCTTTAGCTGGGCCGGCCCATTATGGTCTGCAAAATCTTGTGGGCCTTTAGCTGGGCCGACCCATTATGGTCCGCTAAATTTTGTGGGCCTTTAGCTGGGCCGGCCCATTATGGTCCGCTAAATCTTATGGGCCTTCGGTTGGGCCGGCCCATTTAAACTTTAATGGGCCACTTTTGGGCCGGTCAGCTAAAGGCCCACAAGATTCGGCAGACCATAATGGGCCGGCCCAGCTAAAGGCCAATGAGAATTTTACACGTGCAAAATCGATATTGGTCGTGGTACATTAACGGTTATCGGATCCAAAATCTGACCCGATAGCTTAACGGCGTTCCGTTACGGTGGATGCCACGTGTCGGTCACCCTTGACGAAAGCACTTCTGTGACGCGGGATTTATCGTCATGGAAGTGGACACTTCCGTGATGATAATTTTGGTAATGTCATGGAACACTTCTACGACAGCATAGGTATGACTATCTTGATTCTATATAAACTTGTCATGGATGTACATGCATGAAAAAAAACACGACCTACTGTGACAAACACGTATCATCACGGAAGTGTATTTTTTTGTAGTGTCTTATGAACTTAATACTCTAGATGCATGCTAGATAGCGGTCGATGTGTGGAGTAATAGTAGTAGATGCCGAATCGTTTCGGTCTACTTGTCACGGACGTGAAGCCTATATACATGATCATGCCTAGATATTCTCATAACTATGCGCTTTTCTATCAATTGCTCGACAAAGAATTTGTTCACCCACCGTAAATTATGCTATCTTGAGAGAAGCCACTAGTGAAACCTATGGAGCCCGGGTCTATCTTCCATCATATTATTTTCCTATCAACTTGCTATTTCTGTCGCCATTTATTTTGCAATCTTTACTTTTCAATCTATACAACAAAAATACCAAAAATATTTATCTTATTATCTCTATCAGACCTCACTTTTGCAAGTGGCCGTGAAGGGATTGACAATCCCTTTATCGCGTTGGTTGCAAGGTTCTTGATTGTTTGTGCCGGTACGAGGGACTTGCGTGTAGTCTCCTACTGGATTGATACCTTGGTTCTCAAAAACTGAGGGAAGTACTTACGCTACTTTGCCGCATCACCCTTTCCTCTTCAAGGGAAAACCAACGCATGCTCAAGAGGTCGCATCATTTCATACATCCGCTCTCCGTTTATACAATCTGCATGGCAACCATGATGTTGAGATTGTGGCAACTACCAGCATAACAAGATGGCAACTGCCACACTGCATGATGGCAACTAACACAGATAGATGGAAAATCTTTTCGCTTCACCCCCCTTCAACTTGATGACTGAAGGACTCTACATTAGCTTATTTTTCAACATAGCATGCTGTCAACTGACATTCTTTCTTTTTATTTGTGTATACCAACTCATGTACGTTGATCGTCTTGATCTGTCCACCGTCGACTTTACTAGGATAGGAGGTGTAACACCCCGGTGTAATGATGCCACAGTAACCCTTGGGGTTAAGCTAATCATTTTTCTAAACAAGTGTTTGATCATCATTGTCTCCTCTCTCTTTTAAATTCTAGTTGAATTCAATTTAAAATTATGAGTGAATTTCAAAATGCTCAGACATGAAAACTAAAAGTGTTCATCTTGTGCCAAATAATGCATAATTAATATTGGTAGTGAACCAACATTTTTTTTGCAAATTGTTTAACTGGCCTAAACTATTTGAAACAGAAGTTTTAAAAGAAAAGAAAAAATTGCTTAAAACAAAAGGGAAGAAGGGCCTCAGCCCATGGCCTTCCCATGGGCCTCGGCCCACCATAGCAAGCCGGCCCAGCTCCCGTGCATCGTGCCCTCTTCACATTCCTCGTGCAAGCCGCTTCTGGCGTGATCGCCACCCGACCACCTCGCCCGGCCTCATTTGGGAGAGGATAAGGCGACGCCTGGGCGCCTCTCCCACTTCCCCTCACCCACTCCACCCGCTCCGCCTCTCCCTCTCCCCACCAGATTCCTCCTCGCCTCCCCCCTCGCTCCCCCGTCCACCTCCGAGCGCAGGCGCCGCCGCCCTCCGTCGTTGTCGTGGCCACCGGCGGCCCCGCGCCCGCCGACCCTGTCGGTGAGCTTCGCCAGGGTCGACTCCTTCGAGTGGCGCCCTCCGCTGGAACCGGGAGGCACCGCAGTCGCCGTTCGTCCTTGTCCCCATCTCCGGCTGTCGTCGATCTTCTTCGTCTCTGGAGCCGTCTCTGCTGCTACTAAATCTCCGAGGCCATCGTGCGTGCCGCAAAGTGAGCCCCTCTTCCCCTTCCCTCGCTCCCTTGGCCTCTCGCGCTCCCGTAGCCACCGCATCCGCCATGGCCGAGCTCAGCTCCGCCACAAAGCTCACCGTGTGTCGCCGTCGCTACGGGCCTCCTCCGGCCTCACCGCCACCATAGGAGGGCGTAGCTCGCTCCGCTCGTTCGGGCGAGACCGGCAACGCCCGGAGCCGACGCCCGTAGCTCCACCTCATCGACCGCCTGAAAGCTGCCGCCGTCCATACTCGTCGTCGCCGACGTTACCGGCCAAGTCCGGCCGTGCCTCTACCACCATTCGACGCGGCGTCGTTCGCTCGTTCAAACGCTCCCTCACGCGCCTGAAACGGCCTCCTATAGACGATTCCCGACGCCGGTCCGAGGCCTACGCCGCGTCTGGAGGTCACCGGCGTCAAGACACCGGCCTTGTTGGTAGCATACAGGGCCACCCACAGGTCATCGCCAGTGGGGCCCCCGGCCCCCTGTT
Source organism: Aegilops bicornis (assembly GCA_021605145.1). NCBI lineage: Eukaryota > Viridiplantae > Streptophyta > Magnoliopsida > Poales > Poaceae > Aegilops > Aegilops bicornis. The sequence continues at coordinate 255,060,168 of CM038675.1, read as the reverse complement.
GACCAGTTGACCCGGTCAACTTTGCTGACTGGGCACTCAGTGCCACTGACACACGGCCCCCCGCCTTTTTAACCTAATTAAAACATTTTCCTAAATAAACATAATTAGCTACACTAATGAGTCACTGACTAGTGGGGTCCAGTCACTAATTATTCTGTTTAAATTAAAATGAATTGTTGTTAAGCCCACTGCCAATGACAGGTGGGCCCACTGGCCAGTCTGACCAGTCAGCGGGTCTGTTGACCTGCTGATGTCATGCTGACACTCTGCTGACGTCATAATTCCATTTCTGTTAATTTAAACATTTTCTAAAAATGGTTTAATCTTTGAAAATTCATAGAAAATAAACCGTAGCTCGGATAAAAAAACTTTATACATGAAAGTTGCTCAAAAAAACGTGACGAATCCGAATATGCGGTCCGTTCATCTGTCACATGCCCCTATCATGCTGAACATGGAACTTTCCCCCTTCGGTCATCTGTCTAACATAGGTCCGGAACCGGGAAAACATTCCCGGTTGACTCCCCCCCCCCCTCACAGGTATCGTGTAACACCGCGTTAGAACACGTCTAGCTCTGCCTGTTGTCCTGTTATGCTATGTTTGCTTTATATTTACTGTTTCTCCTCCCTCTTCTCTCCGGTAGACCCCGAGACCGATGCTGCCCCTGTGATCGACTACGTCACTGACGACCTCTCCTTGCCAGAGCAACCAGGCAAGCCCCCCGTTTGATCATCCCGATATCGCCCATTCCATTCTCTCATGCTTGCATTAGATTTTGCTACTGTTATTGTTTGCTCCTATTCTGATGCATAACCTTCTTTTGTAACCTGCTTATTGTTACCTACCTGCTTATCCTAAACTTCTTAGTATAGGTTGGTTAGTGACCCATCAGCGACCCCCCACCTTGTCCTTGTTGCCCCCGCTTCATCATCGAAGACCCGATCAACGGGATCGGAGACCAGGCCCCGGCACCGCACATCACTTTCCCCATAGTTGTTCGACACTGCTGGGTTACTATCGAGTACCGAGGGTGAGACCTCTTTAGCACTTCAGATGTTAACCCTGTAGTGTAGTCATTCAGTCGTGGTCATCAAGGGTGATTTCCTCCTTAACCACTTCCGATACGACTGCTCAGGCAACCCCTCAAGTGTGAACCTCGGGGTGAGTCCTCTTACGTTCACCTTGATGATTACATCTAGTGGAATTCATCGGGGGTGATTCCTCGGGTTTTCCCCTTGATGTTTGGACACACGGATACTTGGACTTCACCAATGTTACTTGGAAAGACGGGCCGACCCTGAGGGGTACCCGCGCGAGCTTAATTGCGAGTGATGTGGAGACGGGTTGACCTGGAGGGTGCCCGCGAGATAATTACGAGGCGTGGCCATGCATTCCTAGCCCTTGCCGCAAGTCCTCGAGACGGGGCAACGGGGTCACATCTTTCGTGAGTCTCTGCTTGTTACCGCGTGTTCCTAATCCACTACGATTTGGATATTTGATCCGAGGGGCCTCTGGCCTAATAGCACTAACCATCACGTGGGCATAGTATGGGTGTTCTGCGTCAGATACATCACCGAAGCTTAATAGACGCGTCGGCGACGGTCGGTCTTGGCCAGTTGGACTGCGTAAGCACCTACCTTGTTGAAGGAGGTTGCTAGGTCTGCTCACCGACTGTGTATGCATAGCGTCGGGGAGTTCCGGGGAGATGGCCCATGACCCACAGGGGGCATAGGTTTAGTCGGCGTGCTGGCCTCTCTATTAAGCCTAGGTCGGGTTGCGGCGTATTGTTTGGCCGAGGCGGGCATGAACCAGGAAAGTGTGTCCGGCGGAGTTAATCGGCGTGGTGGGTAAGTTGGTGCACCTGCGGGAAGAAAACATCTATCAATAGCCTGTCCTACGGTAACGGACACTTGGAGTTGTATCCCGATCGATACAACTAGAACTGGATACTTGTGATGAGGATTGGATGGTGATGATAAATGGTTTGTGATGATAACTGGATAGTATGGCCATGGGATTTCTTTCTCGCAGGGAGTCGAGAAAGGATCTCCGGCCGAGGTTGATAACACTACTACTACTTTACTTTATGCTACTCTACTGCCTCCTTTTGCTGCAAGATGGTGGTTTCCAGAAGATGCTAGTCTTCGATAGGACTAGGCTCTTCCCTCTATTCTGGCATTTTTGCAGCCCAGTCCACATATACAGCCTTCCTTTGATAATGTTGCATATGTAGTGTAGATCCTTGCTTGCGAGTACTTTGGATGAGTACTCACGGTTGCTTTGCTCCCTCTTTTCCCCCCTTTCTTCTTCTATCCGGTTGATGCAACCAGATGTCAGTGCCCAGGAGCCAGATGCCACCGCCGATGCTTACTACTACGTGGAGGCCGCCGACGACCAGGAGTAGTTAGTAGGCTCCCAGGCAGGAGGCCTTGCCTTTTCGATCGATGTTGCTTTTGTGCTAGTATTCTTAAGGCAAACTTGTTTAAACTCATGTTTGTACTCAGATATTGTTGCTTCCGCTGACCCTTGTGTATTCGAGCTTATGTATTTGAGGCCTCGAGGCCCCTGCCTTGTAATATAAAGCTTGTATTATTTTAATTTGTGTCTAGAGTTGTGTTGTGATATCTTCCCGTGAGTCCTTGATCTTGATCGTACACATTTGCGTGCATGATTAGTTTATGATTGAATCGAGGGCGTCACAAGTTGGTATCAGAGCCGACTGCCTGTAGGTAGCCCCCTTTCCAACTCCTTGGCCGAAGTTGAGTCTAGTCATTGAAAAACTTTTACTAACATGGCTGTGTGTCTTACGGGCCCACGTCGCCATTGGGTGGTATTAGGATCTTTTATTCCTCATCTATACTCTGGGACTCTTAACTCTCTCCTACTCGGGTTAAACGAATTTACTAACTCTAGCATTAGGATCCCGTGACCACATTCACCCCAAAGTTGGATAAGCCATAGTTATTCCTTAGAATAGTATTTTGAGTAGTGCACACACTGTCATGTTGACTACTAAGTGGTATCCGTCGTACCTCTTTCATTATGCTTGTTTCTTCATGAATGATCCTTGTCTTTGCAAATGCTCAATGCTGAACTACCCCCTGTTACATGTTAGCAGGATGGTTAGACCCGCTGGCCGTGGCCGTGGTGCCAACGATCCACCACCGCCCGAATTCTTTACTGGAATGATGCAACAATTTGAGCTGAACCGCCAGTTCATGGAAGGAATGATGGCTCAGTTTCCTCGTCCGGACATGAATCAACAGCCAACCCCAGTAACTCTGCAGGACTTCATGCGCCTCAACCCAACTATCTACCGCAGCTCAACTCAACCCCTTGACGCTGATGACTGGCCCTGCGACATCACATATGAAATGGAGTCTGCTAGTGTTGCCCTGCCAGCTATGTCACCTTCACATCCTTCTTCCTCAAGGGTCCTGCTGCTCAATGGTGGGACAGCCACAGTCGTACCCTACCTACTGGAACGGTCATCACTTGGCCAGATTTCCAAGCCGCTTCTCGTGCCCGCTTCATTCCTCAGGGAATTATGGACAAGAAGAAGCGAGAGTTCCGCAACCTCACCCAAGGCAACAAGTCTGTAGATGCTTATCAGCGGGAATTCTTGGACTTGTCCCGTCATGCCGAAGAAGACATTACTACTGATGCTCGTAAGCAGGAAAAGTTTCGTGATGGACTTCAACCTGATATCAAGCTAGCACTGCTCGTTCATGACTTTGCCGACTTTGCCACCTTGATGAACAAGGCTATTCATGTTGAGACTGGTCTTCAGGGACACCAGGGATCCCTTAGGCGTAGTCGCGACGCTGTCTCATTTTCGGGCCCGTCAGCGCAAAAGCGTCAGATATGGATTCACCACAGCATGTATCGTCCAACTGCACCTGCACCAAGACAATCCTATGTTGCACCTCGTCTGCCTCCTCCACCGTAGAGGCAGCCCCTTCGGGTTGTACCACCCCAAGCTTCTGCTCCCAATCCCAATGATGGACTGTGCTTCAAGTGTGGCCTTCCAGGTTACCGCTCCAGGAAATGCCCTCAGAATCAGAATCAGCTGGCTCTATCTTCAACTGACCGTAACAATCAGCCCCATAACAACAATGCCAGACCTTATGGTCGTGGTCAGGCTAATCATGTTGATCTGAATGAAGCTCAAGACCAACCTGCCAGCATGATGGGTACTCTCCTTGTTAATTCGGTACCGACTTCTGTTTTGTTTGATTCAGGAGCATCACATTCATTTATGTCAGAAAAGTTTGCATACACACACGACATTCGATGCGAGGCCATGAACACCCCGATAGTAGTACGCACCCCTGTGGGCCGATGTCAAACTACCATGATTGGTCGCGACGTTCCCGTTGAGATTGAAGGGTTGGAGTTCCTTGTTTCTCCCATTATTCCAGAGTCTTCCAATATTGACCTCATTCTGGGAATGGAATGGTTGAAAGCGCATACTGCCTCTATCGTTTGCGCCACCAAGGTCGTTCACCTCCTACATCCTTCCGATGAAATAGTAAGCTACCATGCTCAGCTTGTTCAAAACTCTGAAGCACGACTTTATGCTTTGAATGCGTTGAACGCAACACCTATTGAGGGAATTGAAAAGATTCCAGTCGTTCGTGACTTCCAAGACGTATTTCCAGAAGAACTTCCAGGAATACCCCCTGCCCGGGCTGTCGAGTTCGTCATCGATTTGAAACCAGGCACCGTTCCTATTGCCAAATGACCCTACAAAATGCCGCCTCATGAGCTCCTTGAACTTAAGGAGGAAATCGACAAATCTCTTCGCTGTGGCTTCATTCGTCCAAGTTCCTCTGCTTGGGGAGCACCTTCTCTCTTCGTTAAGAAGAAGGACGGAACGAACCGTTTGGTCCAAGACTACCGTCCTATCAACCAAGCTACAATTTAGAACAAATATCCCCTACCTCGGATCAATGATCTGTATGATCAACTAGCTGGATCATCGATATTCTCTAAACTTGACTTGAGGTTGGGTTACCACCAGAACCGTGTTCGTGAAGAGGATATTCCAAAGACTGCATTCGTCACTCGTTATGGTTCTTACGAGTACACCGTCATGTCATTCGGTTTAACCAATGCTCCAGCTACATCCTCTCGTCTGATGAACTACATATTCATGGATTACCTCGACAAGTTCGTCATAGTCTATCTGGATGATATTCTGGTATATTCGAAGAATAAAGAAGAACATGCTGAACATCTTCGTCTTGTTCTGGAAAAACTTCGAGAGCATCAACTTTATGCCAAGTATTCCAAGTGCGTATTCTGGTTACCCGAAGTCACCTACCTTGGTCATGTCATCTCCAAGGATGGTATTGTCGTCAACCTAGAGTGCGTTCAGGCTATTCTTGACTGGACCCCTCCGAAGACTGTCAAGCAAGTCAGAAGCTTTCTTGGACTAGCCAGCTATTGTTGCCGCTTTGTCGAGAACTTCTCCAAGATCGCTAAGCCCCTGACTAATCTGCTTCACAAGGGCTTTAAGTTCGATTGGACAGACAAATGTCAGGAAAGTTTCCAGACACTCAAGGACAAGCTGACTTCTACCCCAGTGCTTGCTCCCGCTGATTCTCGCAAGGACTTTGTCATCTATTGCGACGCTTCTCGACAAGGATTAGGCTGCGTCCTAATGCAAGAGCGCAGAGTGATTGCTTATGCCTCCCGTCAAATGCGTCCTCATGAAGAGAACTACCCAGTTCACGACCTCGAGCTTGTCACGGTTATCTTTGCACCGAAGCTATGGCGGCAAGTACCTTCTCGGTAATTGTTGTGAGATCTTCACCGATCATCGAGTCTGAAGTACTGTTTACCCAGCCGATCTGAACCTCCGTCGGCAGCGATGGATGGAAGCTATTGTCGACTTCGGTATGGTATATCCTATACCCTGGTAAGGCTAATGTAATGGCCAATGCCACAGCCGTAAATCTTATTGCAACAATCACATGGTTTTCAAAGCTCAACCCCGCCTTTATGAAGAGCTATGCAAGCTGAACCTCCAACTAGTTCCACATGGTTCTCTGAATAACCTTGTCCTGGAACCAACTCTTCTCAAAGCAATTAAGTCTGCTCAAGCCAAAGATGCTCACGTCGATTTGATGAAAAAGAATCTTGCCTTAGAGAAATCCAGAGAGTTCTCACTTGGTGAAGATGGAACCTTATACTTCAGAGATCGCATTGTAGTGCCCCGGTTCGAGCTTATGACAGAGAAGGTGATGAAAGAAGCGCATGACACCCCTCTCTCTATTCATCCGGGAAGTACCAAGATGTATCTAGACATCCATCAAAAGTACTGGTGGTCTAATATGAAGCAAGACATTGCTCGATATATTAAAGAATGTGACGTTTGTCGTCGCGTCAAAGCAGAATATCAGAAACCGGCTGGACTTCTACAACAGCTTCTGATTCCTGAATGGAAGTGGGATAATATCCAAATGGACTTCGTCACTGGCCTTCCCAAGTCAAAGAAAGGTAACGATGTTATCTTTGTCGTCATCGACCAATTCTCGAAGGTTGGTCACTTTCTGCCAGTCAAGGAGACTATCACTGCTAGTCAATTAGCAAACTTGTATATCTACCGAATTGTGTCACTCCACGGCATTCCGAAGGAAATCAGTTCAGACCGCGGCAGTATTTTCGCTTCTAAGTTCTGGGATAGTTTCCAAGAGGCAATGGGAAATCATATTACCTGGAGCACTGCTTATCATCCCCAATCCCAAGGCCAAGTCGAGCGAGTCAATAAAATTCTTGAATACATGCTTCGAGCTTGTGTTATTTCTTTCGGCAAGAAGTGGGAAGAATCTCTCCCTTATGCGGAGTTCTCTTATAACAACAGCTATCAAGCCAGCTTGAAGATGGCACCCTTTGAAGTGCTTTATGGACGTAAGTGCCGAACCCCTCTGAATTGGTCAGAAACTGGGGAACGAGCACTCATTGGTCCGGACATTATTCAACAAGCTGAAGAGCAGGTTCGCATTGTCCGGATAATCTCGAGGCGGCCCAGTCCCGCCAGAAGAGCAACTATGACCGGAAACACTGGGGTTCAACTTGTCAACCTAGTGAACAAGCTTATATGCGTGTCACTCCTTTGACAGGCACTCATCGGTTCGGAGTCAAGGGCAACTTAGCTCCTCGCTACATTGGTCTCTTCCGTATTCTTGCCCGCGTGGACTGGTGGCTTATCAACTGGAGTTGCCACCTCAGTTCTCTCACGTTCATGACGTCTTCCATGTGTCGCAACTTCGTCGATGCTTCAAGGATCCGGAACGTGAAGTGGATCCGGAATTGATTGAAGTTCAAGATGATCTCACTTACAAAGAGCATCCTATCCGCATTCTTGAAGAAGCTGAACGTCGAACCCGCCAGAAGGTTACCAAGTTCCTCAAGGTGCAATGGTCAAATCATACTAAAGATGAAGCCACTTGGGAACGCGAAGATAACCTCCAGGCTGAATACCCCGACTTGTTCCCTTCTACCTCTTAATTCTCGGGACGAGAATTTCTTTTAGAGGAGGAGAGTTGTAACACCCCGGTGTAATGATGCTACAGTAACCCTTGGGATTAAGCTAATCATTTTGCTAAACAAGTGTTTGATCATCATTGTCTCCTCTCTCTTTTAAATTCCAATTGAATTCAATTTAAAATTATGAGTGAATTTCAAAATGCTCAGACATGAAAACAAAAAGTGTTCATCTTGTGCCAAATAAGGCATAATTAATATTGGTGGTGAACCAACATTTTTTTGCAAATTGTTTAACTGGCCTAAACTATTTGAAACAGAAGTTTTAAAAGAAAAGAAAAATTTGTTTTAAAACAAAAGGGAAGAAGGGCCTCAGCCCATGGCCTTCCCATGGGCCTCGGCCCACCATAGCAAGCCGGCCCAGCTCCCCGTATTGCGCCCTCTTCACATTCCTCGATGCGCCACCGGCCTTCTGAGGCAGTCGCCACCCGACCACCTCGCCGGCTTCGCCGGGAGAGGATAAGGGCGACGCCTTGGGCGCCTCTCCCACTTCCCCTCGCCCACTCTGCCCGCTCCGCCTCTCCCTCTCCCCACCAGATTCCTCCTCGCCTCCCCCCTCATTCCCCCGTCCACCTCCGAGCGCAGTCGCCGCCGCCCTCCGTCGTTGTCGCGGCCACCAGCGGCCCCGCGCCTGCTGACCCTGTCGGTGAGCTTCGCCAGGGTCGACTCCTTCGAGTGGCGCCCTCCGCTGGAACCGGGAAGCACCGCAGCCGCCGTTCGTCCTCATCCCCATCTCCGGCTGCCGTCGATCTTCTTCGTCTCCGGCGTCGTCTCTGCTGTTAGTAAATCTCCGAGGGCCACCGTGCATGCCGCAAAGTGAGCCCCTCTTCCCCTTCCCTTGCTCCTTTGGCCTCTCGCGCTCCCGTAGCCACCGCGTCTGCCATGGCCGAGCTCAGCTCCGCCGCATAGCTCACTGCGTGTCGCCGTCGCTACGGGCCTCCTCCGGCCTCACCGCCACCATAGGAGGGCGCAGCTCGCTCCGCTTGTTCGGGCGAGCCCGTCAACGCCCGGAGCCGACGCCCGTAGCTCCACCTCGTCGACCGCCCGAAAGCTGCCGCCGTCCATACTCTTCGTCGCCAATGTTACCGGCCAAGTCCGGCTATGCCTCTACCACCATTCGATGCGGCGTTGTTCGCTCGTTCGAATGCACCCTGGGGCGCGCGAAACGGCCGCCTATAGACGATTCCCGACACCGGCCCGAGGCCTCCGCCGCGTCTGGAGGTCACCGGCGTCAAGCCGCCCGGCCCGTGGCACACACTGGGCCACCACAGGTCATCGCTAGTGGGCCCCGACCCCTTGTTGACGATTGACCCGGTCGACTTTCTTGGCCCAGGCACTCAGTGCCACTGACACACGCCCCCCCCCCCGCCTTTTTAACCTAATTAAAACATTTTCCTAAATAAACATAATTAGCTGCACTAATGAGTCACTGACTAGTGGGGTCCAGTCACTAATTATTCTATTTAAATTAAATGAACTGTTGTTAAGCCCACTGCCAATGACAGGTGGGACCCGCTGGCCAGTTTGACCAGTCAGCGGGTCTGTTGACCTGCTGATGTCATGCCGACACTCTGCTAACGTCATAATTCCATTTCTATTAATTTAGATATTTTCTAAAAATGGTTTAATCTTTGAAAATTCATAGAAAATAAACCGTAGCTCGGATCAAAAAACTTTATACATGAAAGTTGCTCAGAAAAACGTGATGAATCCGAATACGCGGTCCGTTCATCTATCACATGCCCCTAGCATGCTGAACATGGAACTTTCCCCCTCCGGTCATCTGTCTAACACAGGTCCGGTACCGGGAAAACATTCCCGGTTGACTCCCCCCCCCCCCTCGTCGGTATCATGTAACACCGCGTTAGAACATGTCTAGCTCTGCCTGTTGTCCTGTTATGCTATGTTTGCTTTATATTTACTGTTTCTCCCCCCCTCTTCTCTCCGGTAGACCCCGAGACCGATGATGCCCATGTGATCGACTACGTCACTGACGACCTCTCCTTGCCAGAGCAACCAGGCAAGCCCCCCTTTGATCATCCCGATATCGCCCTTTCCATTCTCTCATGCTTGCATTAGATTTTGCTACTATTATTGTTTGCTCCTATTCTGATGCATAGCCTGCTTTTGTAACCTGCTCGTTGTTACCTACCTGCTTATCCTAAACTGCTTAGTATAGGTTGGTCAGTGACCCATCAGTGACCCCCCACCTTGTCCTTGTTGCCCCCGCTTCATCATCGAAGACTCGTTCAACGGGATCGAAGACCAGGCCCTGGCACCGCACATCACTTTCCCCTTAGTTGTTCGACACTCTTTGGGTTACTATCGAGTACCGAGGGTGAGACCTCTTGACGCCGATGTTAACCACGTAGTGTAGTCATTGATCGTGGTCATCGAGGGTGATTTCCTCCTTAACCACTTCCGTTCACGACTCTATCGTGCAACCCCTCAAGTGTGAACCTCGGGGTGATTCCTCTTCGTTCACCTTGATGATTACATCTAGTGGAATTCATCGGGGGTGATTCCTCGGGTTTTCCCCTTGATGTTTGGACACACGGATACTTGGACTTTACCAATGTTACTTGGAAAGACGGGTCGACCCCGAGGGGTACCCGCGCGAGCTTAATTGCGAGTGATGTGGAGACGTGTTGACCTGGAGGGTGCCCGCGAGATAATTACGAGGCGTGACCGGGCATTCCTAGCCCTTGCCGCAAGTCCTCGAGACGGGGCAACGGGGTCACATCTTTCGTGAGTCTCTGCTTGTTACCCCGCCTTCCTAATCCACTATGATTTGGATATTTTATCCGAGGGGCCTCTGGCCTGATAGCACTAACCATCACGTGGGCATAGTATGGGCGTTATGTGTCGTATACATCAGCCGAAGCTTAATAGATGTCAGCAACTGAGCGGCGCGCGTCGGGTTGGACTGCGTAAGCACCAGCCTTGTTGAAGGAGGTTGCTAGGTCTGCTCACCGGCCACGTACGCAACGTGCAAGAGTTCCCGGGGAGATGGCCCATGACCCCTGGGGGCATAGGTTTAGTCCGGTGTGCTGGCCTCTCTATTAAGCCTAGGTCGGGTTGCGGCGTATTGTTTGGCGAGGCGGGCATGACCCAGAAAGTGTGTTCGGCGGAGTTAATCGAGCGTGGTGGGTAAGTTGGTGCACCCTGCGGTGAAGAAAACATCTATCGATAGCCTGTCCTCTGATAGCGGACACTTGGAGTTGTATCCCGATCGATACAACTAGAACTGATACTTGTGATGAGTGATTGGATGGTGATGATAAATGGTTTGTGATGATAAGCTGGATAGTATGGCTCGGGATTTCTTTCTCGCAGGGAGTCGAGAAAGGATCTCCGGCGAGGTTGATAACACTACTACTACTTTACTTTATGCTACTCTACTCCCTCTCCCATTTCTTTGCAAGATGGTGGTTTCCAGAAGATGCTAGTCTTTGATAGGACTAGGCTCTTCCCTCTATTCTGGCATCTCTGCAGCCCAGTCCACATATACAGCCTTCCTTTGATAATATTGCATATGTAGTGTAGATCCTTGCTTGCGAGTACTTTGGATGAGTACTCACGGTAGGTTTGCTCCCTCTTTTCCCCCTTTCTTCTTCTTTCCGGTTGATGCAACCAGATGTCGGTGCCCAGGAGCCAGATGCCACCGCCGATGCTTACTACTACATGGAGGCCATGACGACCGGGGAGTAGTTAGGAGGCTCCCGAGGCGGGAGGCCTTGCCTTTTCGATCGATGTTGCTTTTGTGCTAGTCTTCTTAAGGCAAACTTGTTTAAACTCATGTCTGTACTCAGATATTGTTGCTTCCGCTGACCCTTGTGTATTCGAGCTTATGTATTCGAGCCCTAGAGGCCCCTGGCTTGTAATATAAAGCTTGTATTATTTTAATTTGTGTCTAGAGTTGTGTTGTGATATCTTCCCGTGAGTCCTTGACCTTGATCGTACACATTTGCGTGCATGATTAGTGTACGATTGAATCGAGGGCATCACAGGAGGCCCGCCGCCTCCACATAAGTTTGCTGTCTCTGTGTGGACGTACGATGCTGTCAAGGTTGTGCTTGCCGCAGATAGGATAACGGATACGAAATATGGGAAACTGCAGGTTAGTTCTTCCTCCTTTCTTGCACGGCATTCTTCAATTTTGATGCTGCATAACATACGAAAAAATCCCCATACAACAACCATCTGTGGCTAACAAGAGATAAATACCTTGTTAGCCATGGATGTCTGCGCATGGCACCCATTTACGGCGCCATACTGGCAACTCCATATCCGTATTGAAACTTATTATCTCTCCCTCTTTTTTTGCAATACATGAATTGTTAGTCACTATTCCTTATTTTTCTCTCTTACATCTTAGTTGTTTTTGATGATTTCCAGCTGATGGCCAAGCATGCTATAGACTACAGCGTGTTTGGTGGGCCTCAAAACTTTGGCAAGTGGATGGATGTGCATTCAGCTCCACCTTGTCCTGCTGAGGTAATCAAGGATGTTTATTTTTTTTTTAATTTGTTTTCCTCTTTTTTATATTTCTATGGTTGTTTTGGATTACTTGTTCTTACGCACGTGACTCTAATATGGTTGGTTATTGTTACTTTTTGTTTCGTGCTCAGGCAAGGGCACCTGTTGAGCATCTAGTTGGGCAGTTTGCTTCCAGGATGACCAGCTTGCTCGGGAAGTTGGTTGAGGGTTGGAAGACACTTAACGGCTATGATAGTGATGCGGTTGCGAGGCAGTTCACACCATTTGTTAGAGAACGGACACATCGGCCAACTGGTTGCCGTGGTCGATATGACTACAACGGCTCTCAGGAGCTCCCTGACACGCAAGATGAACTAGATGGAGATGTTGATCTCGACAAGGACGATGATGATGACATGGAGAATGTGCAACATGAAACCGACGATGATGAACATGTTGAAGTTCGTGCAGGTGGTAAGAAGGACAAGACTGCACCAGATGTCCCCCCACCAGAGAAAGTCATTGAACAGACAGTTGCGAGAGACAAGGGGGTGTCACCCTCAAAGAGGGACGGGGCTCCAGAGGATGTTGATCAGGGCTCTGTTGGCAAGAGGTCTAGGACTGATCCCGTAGCTTCTAGGAGGAGGTTCAACATCTATTTAGTGTTTTGTTTGTCTCTCGTTTTTAACAGACTTACCCCTTTTTTCATTGTTTTGCTAAGGCGTCATGATTTTTGTGTCTCACAGTTGGTACCATTTTTTGCCATTTTTCTACGTGCATTGGGGCAACAGCTGGTGGACGAGCAGTTATGAAGAAACAAGCACCAACGCCAACCCGTGTTTCTGCCCGGTTGAACAAGTGTGCTCCCACTGCTGGTGACACCCCTTCCACTAGGTCGTCTCCTCGTACGTCGACGTCCAACATTGGTGATCCTGTCTTGTTGGAAGACTTGAGGAAGATAGTCAAGAAGTAGGTTCTCCCTGTTTTTTCATTGTCATAGTGCTACATTTTTGCCTGATGCATTCTAGATCACATAAAAACTTTTTAGTTTATACATTTATGCGGTAACTATCTGTCTGCTTTTCACTACAGCTGTCCAGCTTGCCACATCGGCTACTTCCATCAGTCCCACATGGCAACTGCTGTTTTCTCATTATCTTTTTTTTTTGCCACATGGCAACTCCTGCTTGTTCTGCATGGCAACTGCTAACTAGTCCACATGGCAATTCTTAGTCCACTTATATGGCAACTAGTAGCTTTTCTCTGGCTTCCACCCCCCTACATTTTCTTCTGTGCTCATCCATACTTATCTCTCAAATGTCAGCTCTGGCACATCACACATTTTTCATTTTTAAGATGGCTACCATGCCAACTACTTTGTTCAAATTTTTTACACTCTTCATGTGCTTTCTTGCAGGGTGAGGAAGACTACTACACGTGTGACCAAGCAGAACCCTAGAGACCCACTCGAACGCATTCATTCAAAGTTGTCGACAAGTGGCAACTCAGGTGTTCATGAGGCACCAGTCGACAAAACTTATGTTGCACCGTCCACTGTCCCCACTAGCTCTGATGCAAGAGGCCGACCATCTCCGCCGGTTGCAGATGTGCAGGCTACAACAACAGGCATCCGTATATCTGGGAGTGATGAGTCAGTATCTACCAGGACTACTAAGATATTGCCCACTTTACTGGCAATGAGGGATGCTGTTGTGACCCATGCCACCCGATCAGCAAGTGTTCAAGTGGACGCTCCCGAGATCAACCTAGGAAAGGAAGATTCCCGCTCATCTGATACGAATTCCAAGCGTCTGTTTGGTCGCACTTCTGCGTCCACAAAAGAAGGGGCTGCGGCGACAATTCAGAATGAGATGCCATCCATAGGTGAGACTCTTGGCACAACAGCTACAGCTTCTGGTGGTGCAGAGGTTGTTACGGTGACTGTTGCGTGAGCTGGTCTTCCACCTAGGCGGGGTAGCCCCCTAAGTAATCAGCAGACATACCCAACGCACCAGATGTAGCTAGGAGTAGCAGAGATGACTCTGGTTATGTGCCTGCGTCCCCACTGTTCCCACCACCTGCCAAAAGCAATGTTATGGAGAAAACGGAAGTCCGGAGTACAACTGATGCAGGTGGTAAGCCGAACGATCGACGAGGTGAACGTCCGGATCATACTGCGTCTTTACCTGCCGTGGAGAACCCCAGCTTAAATCTGTGCAGTTCTAAGCTCCCACTCAACATTGTGTCCCATATAGCCCAAAAAAAAAAGATTGGCAAGAAAGTTGCGGTTGATACCGCTGGTAGCACGCCCCGCCCTACTAATAAGCCTGATGGTACTGCAGCAGATGAAGCAGAAATGTTTGTTGATTTGTCACCCCTGGATTCTGCGAAGCAACTTGCTCGTGATCCGGCTGGTAGGGAGGAGAGGCACCCAATGGCCTTCACCCCACCAAGTTGTAGCCTTGGTATCGATCGCAGTCAAGATGTACCAGTGGTGCAAGATCCTGTGCCAGTTGCCTTTGCTTTCCCGGCAGGCATGGCCCCAATGATGGCGTAGCCAATGGCCGATGGCAAGAAGGCTGTGAAGTTTGCAGAGCCGATAGGGCAAGGTACATTTTTTGTGCGTTTACCATTTTGTTTTCTACATTTTTTTAGTCTGACGTTTGTCACAAGCTTTTTTTGGTTTCTCACTGGTGATGGCAAATCTCATTTGATGCACATGGCAACTGGAGTTGCTGCAACATGGCACCTAGTGTTGTTGCCATGTTGCATTTCATTCGACAAGCACATGGCAACTGGAGTTGCTGCAACATGGCAACTTCAGTTCAATGTACTTGGCAACTGCAGTTGTTGCCACATGGCAAATATATTGCAGTACAGATGGCAACTGGAGTTGTCTCCACATGGAAACTCACTATTTTTTGCACCTGCATTTCATATTCTGCATCCTTTTTTCACAATAACTTGTTTGTCCCCAAGTACCCTAACCCACTGTTTGATCCTTGCAGCCACCCCTGAAGAGATTACACCGTCACTTGATGAAGCTTACCGCAGGATTGAGGAGGCAGCATTGCAGAGGAGGTCCTCGCGAGGACAGGGGCAATCGAGTTCTAACATGCCTGCTGAGTCGGTATCTGAGGATACCATTAGAAGTGCCACCCCTGGTTCTGTGAGGCAACATAGGGTAGTTCACGCACCACCCGTCGATGACTATGAGCCCGAAGTCAAAGCCACAAAGGAGCAGAACCATCTGTATGATATTGTCAAGCATTTTGGAAATGCGGGGTCCAACAGCAAGTACATGAAGGAGCTGAAAGCGTAACGTCCACACCACATAACCCCTCAATTGCTTTTTGTCTTTATTTTTGCCTTTTGCTATTCCATCCATGGTTTATTAATGTTATATTTCTATTTTTACTTAGTAGACATGATTCTTTCATGTTATATCATTTTCATACAGCTCATGTTTGGACAGAACCAAAATCATACAATGTGATGCGACGTACGTCGACCTGCGTGATCTTGCCGAGTCTGTGAGGCCACTCGGTAAAATGTCGAAGAATGTAGTTGCGTCTGGGATTGACTTCATCAACATGCATATGGATATTTGTCCCGACAAGACGATCATGCAGTACGGTGTGACCTGCAAAATATGGGATGGTGACTTCCACCATAAAATCCTGAGGAAGAATTTCGCCGCGCACGGTGAATTCAAGCTCACACTGAAGAAATGTGTGAGTGTTCCTTCTTGTTTGCACATTTTTCTTACATGGTATGTGTTTGTCAGTAGCTATGCTTCACATGTGGGCTACACACTGTTTTTGTGATAGTTGTTTCATGTGGCAACAACTGCCATGTAAAATAAGCTTGACTGCTTTTTAATGCAACTTATGTGGCAACTTCAATTAAAATACTGGGCAACTTTGTTCATACATGGATGGCAACTTCTTTTAATTACACATGGCAAATAAACATTCTCTGTGGGTGTATTTTTTGGACACTTGCTGCTTTTGTCATTCATGTACCTCTTAGTGCATCCGGCGATATCTTTAGATATCATTTTTCCAACTACATCATTGTTGTTTTTGATGTGAACTCTGCTTTTTCTTTTTCCTTTATCTTACTTGCAGGTACTGTTCCCCATGTTCCAGGAGCTTGCACCACACGACCCACATGACAAGTGTGGTCACCACTACGCGATTTGCCTTGACCTGAAGAACCAACGATTTGAGGTGCTTGATTCAATGCATTCAGAAGCTGATGCAGACCTTACTACACATGTTGAATTCTTCATCAACAACCTCAAAGAGACATGGAACCGTCACTAAAAAAACTCAAGGGTCCAGATCAGCCATTTCCCAATCAAGTATGTCGCGACTACGAAGCAAGGAAACGGGTACTTACTATCTTTTTCCATGTGTCCTCCACACCAATCCTAAACTTTTTTTGTCACCTCTGCATTCAAGTTTATGATTTTTTCTGTTCTCTTTAGTTGACCTGATTCTTTTTCTTTATAGGAATGACTGTGGCTTTCACATGTTGTAGTACCTCGCAAAGTGGGAAGGCCGACTGGTCCCTGTCGTCACAGCTGCAATGGTCGCTAAGCTCCGCAAAATATACACATGGAACTGGTTGATGAATGAAGATTTCAACACGCGGGCCAACGCATGAGAGTTCATAGAGGAAGCTGTCAAGAAAGCCAACAAGAAGTACAAGTGAGCACGTGGTGCTCCATACCGCACGCCTACCTTACATTATGTGGCTGAGCAATGTAAGGTATCAACTTGTTCTTTTAAAACTATGTCCGTGTACTATGTTATGACTGCATCTCCCCGTAGTCTAGTATATAATGGTGGTGTGTGAGTGACATTGAATATTTGTAATATATGTGTGGATGCGAACCTACTTAGGTGTATGACAGCTACGTTTGTGTTTTAGTACTATTATGTGTTTGTGGTTGGTAGTACAAGTTGGGTGTTTGAATGCGTCTATGGTGCTTGCAAACATGGCAAATATAGTTGATCAGACACGGTTAGTGAAAGTAATCATTCTATTTGTTTGGCTTTTTGGTTTTTTGCGTTACTAACTGTATCGGTTAGCATGGTACTTCATAAGCAGCCATTACCTTACGTTTTTTTGCACGCGATCGTTTTAACTAGTTTATCATAGGGAAAACTTTGTTTTTGCCACTCTAGTTTTTGCCCACTTTGCTTATGCCACTCTAGAATTTGACATTTCACTTTTGCCACTCTTAGCTTTTGACAATATATCACTTTTGCCCTTCCGTGGAAAAAACAAAATTTTCCAAGTGGAAATTGTGATACATGTAAAATGCTAAGAGTAACAAAAGTGAAATGAAAATATCGTTTTGCCACGGAATGTCATTTATGATGTATTATCAAAAGCTAACAGTGGCAAAAGTGAGATGTCAAATTCTAGAGTGGCATAAGAAAAGTTGGCAAAAACTAGAGTGGCAAAAACAAAGTTTTCCCTTTATCATAGTATGCACACAATACAATATGTGTGGAATATAATGCGTCGACTGAAAACGGGAATCTACATGATGGCAGATTCAGTAGACATAACATGGTAGATTCAATAGACATAACATGGTAGATTCAGTAGACATAACATGGCAGATTTAGTACCACACACGGGGCAATTGTAGTCATTCATTCATGGCGTTTTCTTTAAAATTCTGATGCCCATCAACAGTCATTTTCCCATTTTTTAAAATATAGAACATCTACTTTACAAAAAATGTCACCAACACCCAAGTTACAGTTCTCCAATGTTGCTTACAGATTGCCCATCCCTTTCTTTGTTTTCTTGTGCTTTGCTTGAATCTCCGATACGATTTGTATCTCACCTCTTTTGGACGCCCTTTTGTGATGGAACGGGGCGGGTTTCTGACCTGGGTTTGTGTGCTTGTTGTTCCAGACCCTACCTCCGAGTTTTCAGATGATGGCCCCATGGACGAAGGCACACTTGAGGTGCGGGGGAACCCGTGTAAGGCTTCTTCAGCCTTCCTCTTTTTGATCTCATCAAGCTCTCTTTTCAGGGCCTTCCAGTGTTTTTCTGCCACCCTCGCTGTCTCATCACTCTTGCATGCTTCATCTATTAGTTCAGCATAGTTCTTGGTCAACACAACGTGCCTCACGACTTCCATGGTTGCCTCTGGTCTCTCATCATGCACAGCCAAAACTGCATTTGATGTTTGTGGCCCCAACGCGTGGTCTGCGTCCCAAGTCCATCGCCACCGTATGAAATGGCGGGGTAATCGCGTGACCGCGTGCATGTCCATTACTTTTAGTATGTGACAGCACACAACCCCATCCCGTTCGAATTTGCAGCACTGGCAGTAGTATTGGCCTTCGTTTATCGAGGACTTCACAAAGTAGTTCCTTCCTTTATGCAGGTCTTGAGTTACGAATCCGACATGCCCAAGAGAGAACACACCTTGAACGTATGTTCGTCCACCTGGTAAGCCGTGTACATGCTGGCACGCCTTATTTCTTCCTGGAATCTGCATGTTTTTGTGGCTTGTTAAACTCTTATATGATGTTTTGTAGCACCTTATGTTGATGTAGGCCGTAACGTAGCAAAGGTATCTAAAATGAATGGTGCCATGGAAATCCTGATTTTTTCCCTCATATCTATTCTTATGTTGTTTGTTTCCACATGGCAACTGTATGGTATTTTCACATGGCAAACGCATAACATTTTAAATTGGCAAATGCATTTCATTTAACATAGCAAATGCAGTTCATAAAACATGGCAAATGCAGTTTTGGGTCACATGGCAACTACATATCATTTTCACATGGCAGCTACAGTTCATCAAACATGGCAACTAAAGTTCATTAAACATGGCCACTACAGTTCATTAAACATGGCAACTACAGTTGATTTCACATGGCAACTACAGTTCATGATTACACTGTACTCAATGGCTACTTTTCAGTAGTTTAGCAATTCAAAACAAAAATGGCAGCTGCATTGCATTATATACGGCGGCTACTACCTTCATGCTTGTGCAAATAAGACGGTAACACAATCGACTTACTTGTCAATAATCTTGTTGGTATATGTCTTTCTCATCTGCCTCTCCATCGATAAATATGTTAGCAATTTAGGCTGCTTGAGCGCGGTGTTTTCTTCTTGCTGTAGCTCAGATCCCAGTATTTTCTGTTGCAAAGCTGTGTATTGCTTGGCAAACTGCAGCAATGAATTGTCGGGGCTCACCTACCGCTTCAGAACAGCATTGAACCCCTCCCTACGCTGCGTAGTCTGTAGAAATGGGAAGAAGCACTGCATGAAGTAGACCGGCACCCAGTACATTCGCTTCTCCCACAGGCTAGTAAGCGTCTCATTGTCTTGGACTTGATATGTTTCAATCATAGCGGTCCAGCTCCGTTCAAACTCCTCCACCGTCAAGCTGTGGTCCACGCACAACTCGAATGCCTTGTGCAGCTCTGGACGGTCGGCAAAGAATGGTCCTAGCGTCTCCTCAGCCTTCTTAATAATATGCCACCTACAGTGCCTGTGCACTGCCAATGGAAAGATCTCCTCTATGCCTGCACGCATGCTAAAATCCTGGTATGTTATTATGTTCATCGGAGCAAGTCCACCCATGCACTCCAAGAAGGTTTTGAACAGCCAAGTGTAACCATCCGTATCTTTGTTCCGAACGAGCCCGCAACCGAACTGCAATGACTGATTGTGGTTATTTATTCCTATGAATGGAGCGCAGGGCATCTTGTACATATTAGTGAGATATGTCGCGTCGAATGAAATGCGATCTCGGAAATTTTTGTAGGCTATTCTTGCAGCACCATCCACCCAATACATGTTCCTGACACGGTCCTCATCGTCCAATCTTATCCTGTAGAAGAAATCAGGAGCTGCTTTTGCTTTCTCGTCGAAGTAGGCTATCGTTTCTTCTATGTCAGCCAACCTGCTCTCTCTGCGGTACTTTGCCTTTAGGTTTGTGACGTCTGCTGGTATGTAGGGCATGCTACTCAGAGTTCCATTTTTGTTGTGGATGAGGGACAGTATCTGGACCATTCTTAATGGACCGACGTCACAATCATGTAGCAGCTTTATGAATTTCTTCTCGAGGGGGGTGAATCCTTTGTGGGCACTTAGAAATTTTACCAGATCAAACTTCTTTATGAGTTCGTGGTTGTGCTCGTCGAAATATTTGGTGACCACCCACCATGCTCCATCTATGTTTAGCTTAAATCGGACAGGGCATTCTGTCTTGACAATGATACCTATCTTTCGTTCCGGCACGACAGGCGCAACACCTTTACCCTTCTTGTTCCTTCGTGCCTTGTAGCACCTCATCTCACCTCTGCTGTACTTGTTAGTTTTTTTTAATTTTCCTATGGTATTCGGTGTTGACCGCAAACCCATGGAACATTGCATATCTCTGGTTGAATTCCTTGGCATCTTCAAACGAATCAAATCTCTGCCCAACATATGGTGGCTGAGGTACCATGATTTCTGATTGCCCATCTTCTTCATCCCCTTGTGCTTCGTCATCAGTTTCATCATTCACTTCAGTATCGGTGGTTGTTTCATCTGCTTGAGTGTTGCTTGTACTGGTGTGCAAAGGTGTGCTCGTCGACATTGCTAGGACGATTGCCATTTCCGACACTGATTATGCATTGTTTGTGGCAGGATTGTTGGCTGGCTGGTGGAATGCTTCTTTCGTGTGCTCAGAGGTTCCCGTAGTAGATGTCCCCATGCCGCTGTTGATCGTAGTTGAAGGTCCTGCAAAAAAATAGGTGTGTGTATAAGCATGGCTTCAGTGGCAGGGTTATCGCAACGGAATATAGCAACTGCATCTAATTTGTCTTGACATCATTCATAGAGCAAGTCATGGCATGTGCATGTGCCCATGCATGGCAACTGCAATTTTTCAGTCATGGCAGCTACAGTCCAACAAACATGGCATTAGTTGTTGCCAAGGCATGGCAACCAGTATCTTTAGCATCAAACCTTGGATTCTAGGTACGAGCTCACTAGGCAAATGGAATCAATCACGAATGTTGCACACAGGCATACAACAATTGACAAATCCTGAAGACAATAGATGACTATTTGCACGCGTCCACTTGGTAGCATTTTTTGTTGTTTTTCCGCCACCACCGTGACAAATCCATTTTTTCCCCATGCTATTTTCCACAAAAGCAAATGCACTACTATTTTTCGGGTTCACATTTTTTACCTTGTTGTGCCGCATGTGTTGATCGTATTTGGTTTGTCATTCCAATTTGATGTTCTCTATCTGCAATAGCATTGGCCTGCAACTATGAAGCTTGCCATGAGACGTTTGCCGATGTGGTTCCACCATAACTACATGTGATCATTTAGCAGTTGGTCAATGCATGGCAACTGTAGTTTGTACAACATGGCACATGTAGTGGTCCAACCACGCCACACAGATTTGTTCACACTTGCCACCGTCAGTTGTTTAGACATTGCAATCACATTTTGATTATACATGGCAACTGCAGTTGTCCAGACATGGCAACTGCAGCTGTACAGACATGGCAACTGCAGCTGTCCAGGCATGGCAACTGCAGCTGCCCAGGCATGGCAACTGCAGCTGTCAAGTCACCATGAAAAGTCCAATGTCACCTATGTTCTTTCTCCTTTCACTGTCCACAACTTCACTTCACAGACTCACCTCTGTACGACGTTGATGGCAGGTACATGGTTGCCGCCTGTTGCCACGTGTTGCATGAAGGTCCTACATTTTTTTCATATAACTCGTAAGTCTTTGCCATCCTTGCAAGTTTAATTTCATGGCTACACCAGTATGTTTTCTTTTTCGTATGCGTTACCTTGATTCGCCACATTGGCTACTTGAAGTTGGTTACCTGTACATGTGTCAGCGTTAGCGCCCTGTGCCTGAACTTGCCATGGTATCCCCGTGTGTGTGGTTGGGTCATAAGAACCTGCGAAAAATGACATTGTAGGACATAAGTAGAATGCCATCTTCCTCGTCACAAACATGGCAATTGTCCCTTTTTTATCATGCATCGTGCCGATGCTCGCGTACTGCTCTAGTAGTGGCAGCAACGACCCTACAGAAATGAGTTGATTGTACTCTGCTGCATCCCAAGGGAGTGTTTCCGGCCTCTGATAAAACCAAGGATAAGTGTCGTCTTCATGATTCATTTTTTGGCTTTTTCTCCCACTGTGTTTTCAGCCACTGCATGAACAAGAACGCATCAGTATCCGCAAAATGCATTCTTGCTGTTTGCACATACAAGATAACACGGCAATCGTATCACATTTCTTGCGTAGACAACCAACATACAACCAACACACTGGATGCCAACTATCATTTTGAACCGATGATAACAGCTAACATAATATGATGGCAAGTAACAACATAATATTGTGGCAGCTGACGGCAAAGATAGGTGGCAACTAACGTCAGATACAAGTGGCAATTATTTTTCCTCCCTCCCTATGCCAAATTCCTCCTTTCTCCCCCTATTTTTAGTGATTCCTACGGATCCTTCTGTAGCAACTACTCGCACCAAGCCAACCCAGAAGCTTAGCTCAACTCTAGGATAGAATATGGCAGATCTGGCGTATGTTGATGTGCAAATGTGAATACACACAAATCCGTGGTGTGTTTGCCATGACAGCGTGGATCTAGTCGCCATCTTCGCGGGCAATCTGCAATTTCAAATCTCTGGACAGAAGAGGGACGAGAAACAGAAGGAGATCGGAGATCCACCAGTTAGCTCGTCGTCTCGGGAGGGCGGGGTTGGGGGGGGGGGGGGTAGCGGTGGGGAGGCGCTAGGGATCCGCTCTGGTTGCCATGGCAACTAGAGAAGGAAGACGATGGAGTTAGGGGATCGAGAGGTAGAAGACGACAGCGGCAGGTCAGATTGGGGTTGGAAGGCAAGCCGGGACAAGGGGCGCGTTAGGTCGTGCAGGCAGTGCGGTCGATCGCCCGGACATGTGGGCGATTGTGCCACACACCGGACGTGCGGGCTGTGGCTGCCTGCGCCCGACACCGTCGTGCGGGCGGGGTCATCTCTGTGCCACACAGGGCGTGCGGCACAACCCCACTAGATTCCACACGTGTGGCAGTTATCAGCGTCCTACATATTTGATCGGAAAAAAAGTCCAACATGAAGTAGCCTACGCTTTTTTTTTTGCGAATAAAGTAGCCTACGCTACTGGCCTAGATTGAGATTTCCACGGCCCATAGCGTTGGAAAATACGCGACAGATCTGGAAATAAAATGCTCATTCTCGAATGTTTGGACTGGTGGGTGACTCCCGTTCCTACATCTCGACACGCCAGTCAAAAAGAATGGAGCTCTACCGCTAGCTCAGTTTACAGTTTGGCCAGTGCTCATGGCCTCGTACAGGCGCGCCTGTTTAGCACTCGAGGTCACGTGGAATCCACCATCACAAGTGTAAGCTGCATGCCAATTACGTACCGTGCAGCGCTAACTAGTCACCACCGTCTTCGTTGTCAATGGTGTCGCATCGACGTGCTACTTCCACCTGACACTGATGAATGTTCATGAAGCAGCACAAAAAGAATCCGTATAAATATACTGATTCATACCACACATCATAAACAGAACGCTCATGATTCGTAGTTCGTGTGTTAACACCGATGGAGTTTCATGGAGTCAAGCTCCCGGCGATTGCCCATTACAGCCGCCACTGGCACTATGTACTCCCCGCCGCCGTCCTCACGACGTGTCTTGTAGTCCTCGCGGCGATGAGCCTACCCGGCCGCGTGCCGCTGATGCCGCCGTTGCTCACGAGCACGACGGGCCATGGGCGAGGCGTCAACGGGTCCTGCGACATATTCAAGGGCGAGTGGGTGCCCGACCCGGGCGCGCCGCGATACACCAACGAGACGTGCCCCGTGATCCACGGCCACTACGACTGTATGCGCTACGGCAAGCCGGACCTCGGGTTCGTCCGGTGGCGGTGGCGGCCGGACGGGTGCGAGCTGCCGCGCTTCGACGCGGCGCGGTTCCTCGGCGCCATGAGGGGCAAATCCGTGGCGTTCGTCGGCGATTCGCTCGCCAGGAACCAGATGCACTCGCTCGTGTGCCTCCTGGCGCAGGCCGAGCGGCCCGTGCCGTGGACCAAAGCGGGGTATGTCTACCGCTACGAGCGGCACGGCTTCGCCGTCGCCGACTTCTGGTCGCCGTTCCTCGTCCGCGCCGTCGAGACCGACCGGGACGGCCCGACGCGCAGCGGTGCGGGCCTGTGGAGCCTCCACCTGGACGAGCCGGACGCTAGATGGGCGGCCCACGCCGGCATGTTCGACTACATCGTCGTCTCCGCCGGCAGCTGGTTCTACCGGCCGTCCGTGTTCTACGAGCGCGGCCGCCTCGTCGGGTGCAGCGGCTGCCTCGCGCCCAACGTCACGGACCTCACGCTCCGGTACTCCCTGCGGCTGGCGTTCCGGAGCGCGCTCCGCGCGGCCGTGGGCGCACCGGGCGGCCGTTCCAGGACGGTCGTCGTGCGGACGATCTCGCCGTCGCACTACGAGAACGGGACGCGGAGCGAGGACGGCGACTGCGTCCGGACGCGGCCTCTCCGGCGCGGCGAGTGGGAGATGGACGAGGAGCAGAAGGAGATGCGCCGGATACAGGTGGAGGAGTTCGCGGCGGCAGAGGCTGCGGCGGGAGGGAAAGGAGTGAGGATGCTGCTGATGGACGCGACTGAGGCCATGGCGCTGCGGCCGGACGCCCACCCGAGCAAGTACCGGCTGTGGGAGCCGGAGAAGTTCAGGGTGTCCCGGGACTGCCTACACTGGTGCCTGCCCGGCGCCATGGACGCGTGCAATGACATGCTGCTTCACATGCTGCTCGGATAACTAGTAGTACTCCTTACTATTAATTTGATAGACTGAATATGTGATTGCAACTATTCATTTTCAAGCAGCTGGTAAGATTGGAAGATTATTTTATGTACACAAAGGTTATTTTTCCGACTATACGTAAACACAGTTTTTTTAGGGGGAGCAACGGGACTCTGCTGCGTATATTTTATTAATTTAAAATAAGATAAGATATACATATGTAAACAAAGTTCTTACTCCCGTGATAAAGGTTTATTAACAAGGAAAACGTTTCTAATCATCCGGCTGATTTCAGCCCGGCGTAAGCCGCCTCCCCCAGCCGCCACGGGCCTGTGTGTCCTGGCTGATTCCAGGGCTCTAAGCTCGTTCCTTACGGGATGCACGTTCCCACGGCTGCTACTTTTGTGTGTTCATGTGGGACCGCTGTTGTTGCTGTTTAATGCAGCCTGCTACTCCCTCTCTCATCTGTCCTTCACGCCATTCTGAGCATGGCTATGCATGCTGGATGCATTAACCATTCTGAGCAAGCCAGCGCGAGTTGGCACTGACCATTGCTTTTGCCTAGCGAGTTGGGCATCGGTGTTGCAGGCAAAACACTAGCAATGCATGCTTTGAGTAGCCTTCTTAACGCCTCCAGCGCCGCCATGATCGTCGAAACATGCCATCACAACAACATCGCAGTAGCGAGTCCGCTATTGTAGTATCGTCGAAGCAGCCGTGCCATCATCGCAGCACTGCCATATGGCCGAGAAGCATGTCTTTGCAGCATCGTCGAAGTAGTTGGGCCTCCATCACAGTATCGTCGAAGCACGTCTTCGCAACATCGTCGTGATCCTTCGAAGCATACCGCCATGGCGGCTGCCGAAGCATGCCGTCGCAACATCATCGAAGCAGCCAGACTGCCGGTGTAGCATTGCCGCTGTCGTCAACGCATGTCATGGAAGCACCACGCGGCCGTTTGAAGAACACCGTCGTCACATCGTCGCGCCCATTGAAGCATGCCGTCGCAACATCATCGAAGCAGCCAGACCATCGTTGTAACATCGCCGCGGCCGTCAACGCATGTCATCGAAGCACACCGCGATCGTTTGAAGAACACCATCGTGGCATCGCCGCGCCCACTAAAGCATGTCGTTGCAGCACCATCCAAGCTGCCATTGCAACATTGTCGCGGCCGTCAAAGCACCTTGCCGCAACATCATTGAAGCAGTCGGGCAGCCATCGTAGCATCACCATGGCCGTCAACGTACACCATTGCGACATCACCGAAGCAGCCGACCTACCTTCGCAGCATTGTTGCGGTCGTCGAAGCACACAATGACCGTTCGAAGCAAGCCGACGCGCCATCGCCGTAGCCGTTGAAGCATACCCTCCCAGCTCCCCTTGTAGCATCGCCGCGGCCGTCGAAGGAGACGGGTAACCATCGCAAAACCCGCCGTCCAGATTGACGCCCACTGCAGCAGCATCATCGTCTCGACTTGTAGTGTGTCAGCCCTCGTTCGTAGTAGGCACTCGGCGCATGTCTTTGCAGCAGCTGTTGTCGCTGCAATGGACACTGCCGTTTTGGCTTCTAATGTTGCACGCTGCTACCATACATTTTCTACAATTTTTGATTCCATGTCACCACAAACCATGGATGTGCATAGCTGAAAGTCTTCGCGCCAGCAAGGGCAGCCACGCTGCGACGCCGCAGTCAAATGCCCTGCATGCGTACATGTGTGTGTGAACACGGGTTTGTGTGAAAGCGACGGATTGACTGGCTTCAGGTACCCTGTGACGCGAAAATCAGACGACTAGCTAGGCCCAATCGCACGGCTCTCAAGGCGGTTTAAAACACACGATTATCATCCGGCTGATTGGTAGTGCTGGCCTATTGACAAAGGTCTCTGGTTAATGAAGTACTCTTTGAGACAATGTAATAAGGTACCGGATGGAAGAGGATTTGTGGCACCGGGGTGCTCCACCCCCTGTATGAACATTAAGTTCAAAAAAAAAGATACCGAAAATTTGAAAGGAAAAAAAATATGGGATTTGGGATACGAAACTTTGGTGTCCAATCTACTTTTGTGTGAAATTTCATGAAGAAAATACCAGAAAACCTATCCGTGGTAAAAAAGGCAAAAATTCCTATGTATAGAAAAAGGGAAACGTTTGGGGCTGGGGCGCCGGCCGAACGTTCGGGCGGTCGCACGCGACCCGTGCGATCTACTTTTATTGTACAGCAGCCTTCTCGTGTGGTGGGATGCGTGGTGACCGGGTCCACCAACTGCTCGCCATCAAACCAACTGCTCGCCATCAAACCAACTGCTCGCCATCAACGCCATGTGCGGCTGCGCTGCTCCATCTCTCTCTCTCTCATCTCGCGGGCTGGCCGGCCACATCTCCAGTCCTCGCCCACGCCGGCCATCCAAGTCGCCGATGCCGCCCATGCCGGCCGTCCGTCGCTGTTCGCCGCCCTCGGCTGCCGTCCTCGTCGTCGTTCACGCACCCACACAACCTCTTGTTTTGCGGCTCTCGACGCGACGGGTTGTAGCTCCGGTGGAGATAGCTGCAGCTCACCGGGCGGGCTCGCCGCCGCTCATGTCCGTGAGTCGCAGCTCGTCGCCGCAGATCCCTCGCCCGTTGCAACATCTCACTCACCCTGCTCCAAAGAATATGAGCATCGCTTCCGGCCAAAAAACACATTGTTGTGCGATGCAGCAAATCACGATTGCGGTTGTAGCTATACGGCACGTGGTGGTAGCAATTTTCAATGCCGGTTGTAGCATGTAGCATAAATCCACGAGGCCGTCCTCGCGCGGATGTTGCTTGGAGCAGCGCTGCCCATCCTCGCCGCCCGCGGTCACCACGCTCACCAGCCATGGCTGTATCAAAAAACGAAGCCAGTAGTAGCAAAGAAAACGAAGTTGGTTGTAGCAAAAACAAAATCACTGTGCGCGGTCCCCTGGGCACGCGCGGCACCAACCGGCCGAACCCGTCCCCCCCCCCCTTCCTCATCGCGCCCGCGCTCGTCCGCCGACGCCAGGGACCAGTCGGGCTGCGCGCGCTCCGTCGCCACGGTGGCCTCGCCCCACTGCGCCGCTCGAAGACCTCGCGCCTGCTTAGTTCGGCTGTGGCCACCGGCCTCCTCGCCTCCTCCTCCTGAACCCCCACGACCTAGCCCCGGCCTCGCCTCGTCCGCCCCGATGCACCGTCCTGGCGCCCCGACACCGCCTGCATCACCACAGCCTCGCCCATTGGCCTCGCCGGGCCGATTGGCCAGGCCACGGCGTCCTCCCCTTGGCATGGCACCGACTGGCCGCGCCCAGTCCGGGCGCCCGCACCCGCGCGCCCGCTCCAGTGGCCTCCTGGGCCACTGGCATGTGGGGCCCGCCCCTGTGGAACGTCAAAAAAGAATAATAATAATAATTAGTTAATTAATTAAATAAATAATTAACTTAATTAATGATGTTTATTTAACCTAATCATTTAGTTAAATAAATTAACCATGTTTAATTAACCTGAGACTATGGTGAACGGGACCCACCTGTAGGGTTGACCTAGTCAACCTTTGGTACTGCTGACATCATAAATCCATTTTTGAATTAAATTAAATAATTAATTAAATTACAGAAATTAATAAAATCTTTAGAAAATCATATCTTTTAAACCGTAACTCGGATTAAATTATTTTCAACATGAAAGTTGCTCAGAACGAAGAGACGATTCCGGATACGCAACTCGTTCGTCCGCCACACCCCCCTAACCTATCGAACTCGCAACTTTCCCCCTCCGGCTCCTCTGCCCGAAAACGCGAAACACCGGGAATACTTTCCCGGATGCTTCCCCCTTTCGCCGGTATCACCTCATACCGCGTTAGGGCACGCCTAGCATCACGCTTTGCTTTGTCATGCATCGTCATGCCTCTGTTTTCTTAAATATTCATTGTTCTTCCCCCTCTTCTTCCGCTAGACACCGAGACCGGCAGCTGCTTAGTACGACTACGGAGTCGAGTTGGCGACCACTCTCTCTTGCCGAGCAACCAGCAAGCCCCCTTTGATCATCAGATATCGCCTACTCTTCTCTATACTGCTTGCATTAGAGTAGTGTAGCATGTTACGCTTTCGATTAATCCTATCTTTCTTAGCCTTTGTCCTTGCTACTACTGTTGTTACCTTTACCTGCTATCCTCATCGCTTAGTATAGGATGCTAGTGTTCCATCGCTGACCCTACATTCTTGTCCGTCGCCATGCTATACTCTTTGGGCTATGATCACTTGGGAGGTGATCACGGGCATATACTATATACCTTACATCGTTACATTACCTGTGATATCTTGTTGGAGATGGGGGGCCGAAGGACGGTGGCTCCATCCCGGTAGAGGTGGGCCTGGGTTCCCGACGGCCCCGGTGTTACTTTTGTGGCGGCCGGGGCAGGTTGAGACCACCTAGGAGAGAGGTGGGTCCGCCCTGGTCGGCGTTCATGGATACTTAACACGCTTAACGAGATCCGGGTATTTGATCCGAGTCCGCCATTTGGTCTATACGCACTAACCATCTACGCTGGAGTAGTTATGGGTATCCCGGCGTCGTGGTATCACCAAGCCTTCGTGGACGTCGGGCCGACCGAGCGCGCTACCGAATTGGACCGCGTGAACGTGACTTCCTTTGTAATGGAGGTTGCTAGGTGCGCTTCCGGCCGCGTTAGAACGTGCGGTGTGCTATGGGCGATGGGCCCAGATCCTGTCGCTTAGGTTTAGACCGGCGTCTTTGGCCTCTCTGTTGTGCCTAGGTGGGGCTGCCACGTGTTGATCTTCCGCGCCGGGCATGACCCAAAAAGTGTGTCCGGCCAAATGGGATCAAGCGTGTTGGGTTATGTGGTGCACCCTCTGTGGAAGTTAATCTATTCGAATAGCCGTGATCTTCGGTAATGTGACGACTTGGAGTTGTACCTTGACCTTATGACAACTAGAACCGGATACTTAATAAAACACACCCTTCCAAGTGCGAGATACAACCCGGTGGTCGCTCTCTCTCGTGGTTACGAGGAGGGATCGCCGGGTAGGATTATGCTATGCGATGCTACTTGGAGGACTTGATCTACTCTCTTCTACATGTTGCAAGACTGAGGCTGCCGAGCGTAGTCTTCGGCGTGATTAGCTATCCCCTCTTATTACGGCATTCTGCAGTTCAGTCCACTGATATGGCCCTTTACACATATATCCATGCATATGTAGTGTAGCTCCTTGCTTGCGAGTACTTTGGATGAGTACTCACGGTTGCCTTGTTCCCCCTTTTCCCCCTATCTCTACTCGATTTCTGCGACCAGACGATGGAGCCCAGGAGCCAGAC
The DNA here is from genome assembly GCA_021605145.1 of Aegilops bicornis. Lineage (NCBI taxonomy): Eukaryota > Viridiplantae > Streptophyta > Magnoliopsida > Poales > Poaceae > Aegilops > Aegilops bicornis. The sequence goes on along the minus strand of CM038675.1, from coordinate 255,029,942 downwards.
GTCACCGTCGATGATGACTACTACCTGGAGGTGCCTACTACTACGTGCAGCCCGCTGACGATGACCAGGGGTAGTTTAGGAGGATCCCAGGCAGGAGGCCTGCGCCTCTTTCGATCTGTATCCCAGTTTGTGCTAGCCTTCTTAAGGCAGACTTGTTTAACTTATGTCTGTACTCAGATATTGTTGCTTCCGCTGACTCGTCTATGATCGAGCACTTGTATTCGAGCCCTCGAGGCCCCCGGCTTGTATTATGATGCTTGTATCACTTATTTATGTTTTAGAGTTGTGTTGTGAGATCTTCCCGTGAGTCCCTGATCTTGATCGTACACATTTGCGTGCATGATTAGTGTACAATTGAATCGGGGGCGTCACAAGTTGGTATCAGAGCCGACTGCCTGTAGGAATCCCCCTTCCACACTCCTTGGTCGAAGTCGAGTCTAGACATTGCAAAAACTTTTACTAACTTGGCTGTGTGCCTTACGGGCCCACGTCGCCATCGGGTGGTACTAGGATCTTTTACTCCTCGACCTTTACTCTGGGACTCTGATCTCTCTTCTATTCGGGTTAAATGGTTTTGCTAACTCTAACTCTAGGTTCTCGTAAATACTTTCTCCCGGAGAGCCCTTCATTCCAGATGATGGCCTGCTTCACCAGTAGATTCCGAAGATACTCTTTGATATTCTCTCGAGACTTTGTGCCTATCACTTTTGCTATTCCCGACCACCGATAAATCCTTATGGATAACTACTTACACTTGCCATTCATACGGTCATCCCCCATTGATCTTGTTATTACAAGATACCCCGAAGTCTTCTCTATTGTTCCGAGAATACTTTGTGCCTACTGCCTAGCAGTTCCTTGCCACATGAATACCCCTTCAAATAAATCCTCGCACTTGTCGAGTATCCGCTCATCCCCAGTTGTTCATGTGTTTCACAAAAGTCTTCAAAATAATATTCGATCTTCCAAAAATCCTCTGGAGCCTTTTGCTCTTGAAATTCTTGCTTGCTTGCATTATGGTTAATCACATATGGCTCGTAGTCTTATTGACATTCCTTGTCATTATCATTTTGAGTCTGTTGACTCAATAGGTTTGCGAATACACGCAATCATCATTGATCCTTATAAATTACCTTTCCGATCGAAGCTGCCATTCTTTTAATCGAATTGGTTCTCGACCAATCCAATTATCGTTGATTGTACCCTAAGGCGATTCAACTTATCCATCCCTAATCAAAGCATTGCTTCTGATCCCTTGATTTGGAAATCATAATTCCTTTGCATTTGACAATTGAGTTAGTCAGTTGTTTCTATAATCTGATCTCCTTGCATTCTTCTTCCTCTAGTTGAGTACCGATGCTCACGCCAGCATCCCTTGTGGACCACCGGATCCTTTATTGGACTTTATCCGACAACGCCCTTCATATTCAATAACCTTGTGAGCCTTTCCTCCGATACATAATGCCTTTGGTAAATTGTATCCTCTCGCTTTCTCAACCATGCTCGCCTTCGAGCTTGAGTTAATTACTTCTAAAGATTCGGTATATCATTCTAAGATGCCCCGATGGGTTGAACCTATGCCTTCCTTAATATGTGTGAACTCGAAAGTTTTCACGAGTCGTACTCTTCCGGTATTTTGCGGATAAAATTTCAACACTACAACTTCATTGAACGCGAGAAGTGAATGAAAGGTTGTGCATTGGAGAAGTGGAGTCGACCTTGAACTTTGTGTTCATGCCCATGGACACGATGTACATCTTCTCATCGAAGCTTCTTTTAAAATTAATTATTCCCTTGGTATAAGATCATCTTATATCTGGGATCTGACCTTTTGGCAATCGTGGTTCCGACCATGTTCTCCTTTAAATACCATTTCTCGTGCAAGTTTAAGCACTTGTCTTCTGCAGAGCAATACCCTAGTCCAACCTCTACTTTGATTTGTCTTCGAGTATTACCCCTCTAGTATCTCGAGATTATCTTGGAACTACATAACTTCTTATGAGTTCTTCATCAAGTACTACATTCTCACTGATTACAATTTTTCATGGGCTCTGAGTTATTAAACACTCAAAGACACCGATAACTGAACCGAGTCCGCACTACGGTTCAACACCTTTTAGTAATCTTATTTAAGTATGATTTTATACCCGATCAAGTCATTCCTAGCATGATCAACTATATCGTTATCGTGCTATAGTTTAACTGTGCCACCCGGTCCTTATTCTCGGAGCACAGCTTTCGAATATAAGCTAAGCTTACGCCAATTTCCTCGTCTTATCGTTTCACCTCGAACCACAACTTGTTTCCAAGTTTGTGTCATATATGTGGTTCAAATAATCTTTCGTTGCATCAGTCCTTTTGCTTGATGCAGTCGTTGTTTGATTTCTTCTCCATGGATCCTCTCGACAAATGTGTCGGGATCATCATCATCAACATTCTAAGCTCTTCCAGGATATCAACCGGATTCATGAAGAAAAATACCATCCTTGCCCTCGATGGTTTGTGTTATCATCGACCACTTTATTGCCTTCCGTTCAACACAAACTTATTCGTGTTTTGTGTTATACCTTGAGATCCTTACTATCCAGCATATGTTCTTCTTTACCTTGGAGTATTACCATCTTTTATGTCAAGGATGTCGTGATAAATTCACCACCCTTAAGAATTCTTGACACAAGTGATACTTATTAACATCACCATTCTTTTCTTGGTCCCCGTGTTGTTTCTAACCGGAATACCGACAAATGGTCTGTGATGTGTAAATTCTAAACTTCGAGCAACCTTCTTGCTTTGAAGTTATTGGTCTATTGTTTCATTTTACGTCTATGGCTTATTGAATCACCATTCTGACATTGGTCGTGCAACCCAACCCATATTTTGGGCGCACCTTTCAACCAATGTTTAATTGCGTACATTTTCCTCGAGCATAATTCCTTATATCATTTGATCTGACAAAAGTTATCTCCTTGTTCACTTAATTATGGAAATCCATCTTTTGGAAATCTCGATGAATTGCCGTTGAGTTCACCAGACACCTCCTTGTCCTCTCATTGGGTTAATGATGAACTCTTGTTAACGGAAATCACTTCATAGTTCATTCCCGAGAATCTTACATTGTCATCTCGTCAATTGTGTTGCACCTTTTCTTCTCAGGCATACTAAGTCGGAGGTATCCTGACACCAATCGGATCTAAACCTCGGTCAGATATGATGGTTGGAACATATTTCCAAGAGTTATAACATCGGTCTTTATATGACTTGGTAAGGTGATGTCATGCCTAGTACACCTGGTCGGAGGACCTATTGTTATAGTTCCATTTCAGCAAGGTTAGCCATTCTCCCATGAGGAAATTGTAAAACTTATTCTACAAGTTGTTTCTGATGGGTCCTTTGTGTATCCGAAGTATGATCTTTACATGAAGACCATGTCAATGCTATCTCGAAGCATGTCTGTGGTACTCCGAATTTCAACAAGAACATTTGAAGCCCATTGCTAAATGTTTCTTTCTTAATTATCCTGACATTGTTGTATGGGTAATGCCATGAAAATTCTCTCCCATTACCTAAATGGTTTCCTACGTTATATCCTGTCATGGATATCGTGCTCTGTTTGTCCTTGGGAAGGAAATACCCGTGAAATATGTGTTTTAACACATTTTCCTTTCCGTTGTTCTGTTTAATCTGATATTCATATTTTCCTTTCCATTGTTTGGTTTAACCTTTCTTGTGATCTATATGACCTAAGCAGTAATATTCTCCTGCTTATGTAAACACCTCGTGGTACCGCTCTGTCAGTAAGACCCTGTTACTATTGTTGATGACATTCCGGTAGCCACCGATGGACGAGAACCTTGCCTATTGGCCCGCCTCGTTCAACGAGCAGGAAAATGGTTCTCTTCGTCCCTCGCCCTTGGTATCGATGTTGTTGCCGACATAACTGATAGGCTACCCTCTGACACGCCCTACTATCGTGACCGTGCAAGATGTCGGCCCCTTCCTACTTTCAACCACATGGCGGGCCCATAACCCACAGTTCCACAGGATCGAAACCTGACTCTCCTGTACACCCCCTTCCCAAAGTTATTCCTCGCGCGTGGACTCATATGTAATTCACGGACCACCGTCCCAAGTGATCTATTTTGGTATCAGACGCAATACTTATTCTCGTTGCTCTGAACCCCTTTCACCTTCCGATTAGGCATCGAACGCTTGCCTATCCGCTTGAAACTTCTCATGGTACCTCCTTACTTTACTCTTGATATTTTCTTAAGATTCAATTCGAGAGTTACTTCCGCCACCTTCCTCGATGTTATCGACCAGATAGTCAACCTTGTAGAGGTCTGTCCTTTTGAAGCTACCCCTTATCCTTCCCGTAAGTATGACGAAGATCCCCAAGGAAGGACGACAACTTCATCATGATGACCCGAAACAAAGAACTGAAGACATCAATGTAATGGATCGACCTCTTCGAGAAGAGCAACTATGACCGAGAAGAATCGTTAGAATTTTGTAACCAAATCCCTTCCCCCCTTATAACCGCTCCTAAATCTCGGGACGAGATTTCTTGTAGTGGAGGAGAATTGTGACGCCCGGGTAATTAGGCTACAGTAATTCCACGTTAATGATGCAACATCACCACTAAGCATCAAGTTGTTAATCTCCTGTTAGTTCAAAATCGATTCGAAAATTCAAACTTAAAATAAAGTCAAACGGTAAAGATTTTCAAATATTAAAACTAAAAAATGTTGGGGTGTTGCCAAATAATTCATAGGTAATTATTGTGGAGAAACCACAATATTTATAAAATGTTTAAAGGCTCTAAAGTAATTAAAACAGCAGCAATGACAATTAATTAAATACCTTTTATAAATAATAATAATGCAAACTATTTTAATTAGGTGTCAAACTTTTTGGGGCAGTAGAATAAATTATAACATTAACTTAGGAGTTGCATTTATATTTTATAAAACAGAAATTAAAAGAATAAAATAGAAAAGAAAATAAGTAAAGAACAGAAAACAGAAAACAAAGCAAAAAAAAAGAGAAAGCAACCCCCCCCCACTGGGCTCCGGCCCAGCAGACCACAGGCCCAACTGGGCCAACCCACCAGGCCCAGCCGGGCCTCCTTATCCCCCCACTCCACGAAACCCTAGCCACGAACCCGCACGACCCCCACTCCTCCTCGTTCCCCACTCCCCCTCCCTCACCCGATCCCGTCTGGATCGAGATCGGGGCAGCGAGCCCCGACCACCTCGCCATCGCCCCTCGCCACCTCATCGGCGCCCGCCTCTCCGTCTCCTCCCGCACGGCGCGCCCCGACCCAGCGCCTCTCCCTCGGCGGACCTCCCCGCGCCTCGCCGCCCGTCTTCGTCCTCCTCCACGACCGGAGCTCCTCCGCCTCGTCGCGCCTCGCCGACTCCACCTCACCGGCCTGCTCCCACGTCGCCCGTCGTCCCCGTCACCCCCCTCGACCCCCGCTGCCACAGACCCTGCGAACCCCGGTGAGGCCCCGGGCTCTCGCCCCCTCTCCTCGCACTCCCTCGCCCCACGACCGTCGCCGTGCCTCGCGTGCTCCAGCCCCGCGCTCACCGCGGGCGGGCCGCGCCCTGGGCACGCCCGGCACCAACCGGTCGAACCCGTCCCCCCTTCCTCATCGCGCCGCTCGTCCGCCGACGCCGAGACCCGGTCGGGCTGCGCTGTCGCCACGGTGGCCACGCCCCTTCAAGGCTCGGAGACCCCCGCGCCCTGCCTAGTTCGCCGTGGCCACCGGCCTCCCTCGCTGCTCCTCCTCCCCTGAACCCCCACGACCTCGCCCCGGCCTCGCCTCGTCAGCCCCGACGCACCGTCCTGGCGCCCCGACATCGCCTGCATCACCACAGCCTCGCCCCGCCGTGTTTATTTAACCTAATCATTTAACCTAATCATTTAGTTAAATAAATTAACCATGTTTAATTAACCTGAGACTATGGTGAACGGGACCCACCTGCAGGGTTGACCTAGTCAACCTTTGGTACTGCTGACATCATAAATCCATTTTTGAATTAAATTAAATAATTAATTAAATTACAGAAATTAATAAAATCTTTAGAAAATCATATCTTTTAAACCGTAACTCGGATTAAATTATTTTCAACATGAAAGTTGCTCAGAACGAAGAGACGATTCCGGATACGCAACCCGTTCGTCCGCCACACCCCCCTAACCTATCGAACTCGCAACTTTCCCCTCCGGCTCCTCTGCCCGAAAACGCGAAACACCGGGAATACTTTCCCGGATGCTTCCCCCTTTCACCGGTATCACCTCATACCGCGTTAGGGCACACCTAGCATCACGCTTTGCTTTGTCATGCATCGTCATGCCTCTGTTTGCTTAAATATTCATTGTTCTTCCCCCTCTTCTTCCGCTAGACACCGAGACCGACGCTGCTGCTGCCTAGTACGACTACGGAGTTGACGACCACTCTCTCTTGCCAGAGCAACCAGGCAAGCCCCCCCTTTGATCAATAGATATCGCTTACTCTTCACTATACTGCTTGCATTAGAGTAGTGTAGCATGTTACTGCTTTCAGTTAATCCTATACTGCTGCATAGCCTGTCCTTGCTACTACTGTTGTTACCTTTACCTGCTATCCTGCTGCTTAGTATAGGATGCTAGTGTTCCATCAGTGACCCTACATTCTTGTCCATCTGCCATGCTATATTACTGGGCTGTGATCACTTCGGGAGGTGATCACGGGCATATACTATATACCTTACCTTTGTTACATTACCGTGATCTTTGTTCAAGATGGGGGCTGAAAGGACAGGTGGCTCCATCCCGGTAGAGGTGGGCCTGGGTTCCCGACGGCCCCCGTTACTTTTAGGCGGTTTATTGGCAGGCAGGTTGAGACCACCTAGGAGAGAGGTGGGCCTGGCCCTAGTCGGCGTTCAGCGGATACTTAACACGCTTAACGAGATCCGGGTATTTGATCCGAGTCCGCCACTTGGTCTATACGCACTAACCATCTACGCGGGAGTAGTTATGGGTATCCGGCGTCGTGGTATCACCGAAGCCTTCGTGGACGTCGGCGACCGAAGCGGCGGCGCGCCCGGATTGGACCGCGTAACGTGACTTCCTTTGTAATGGAGGTTGCTAGGTCTGCTTCTGCCGCGTTCATAGCGTGCGGGTGTGCTATGGGCGATGGGCCCGCACACTTGTGCGCTTAGGTTTAGACCGGCGTCTTTGGCCTCTCTGTTGTGCCTAGGTGGGGCTGCGACGTGTTGATCTTCCACGGCGGGCATGACCCGTAAAAGTGTGTCCGGCCAAATGGGATCAAGCGTGTTGGGTTATGTGGTGCACCCTGCAGTGAAGTTAATATATTTGAATAGCCGTGATCTTCGGTAAAGGGCGACTTGGAGTTGTACCTTGACCTTATGACAACTAGAACCAGATACTTAATAAAACACACCCTTCCAAGTGCGACATACAACCCGGTGGTCGCTCTCTCTCAGGGTTACGAGGAGGGGATCGCCGGGTAGGATTATGCTATTCGATGCTACTTGGAGGACTTCAGTCTACTCTCTTCTACATGTTGCAAGACGGAGGCCGCCAGAAGCGTAGTCTTCGACAGAATTAGCTATCCCCCTCTTATTCTGGCATTCTGCAGTTCAGTCCACAGATATGGCCCTTTACACATATATCCATGCATATGTAGTGTAGCTCCTTGCTTGCGAGTACTTTGGATGAGTACTCACGGTTGCCTTGTTCCCCCTTTTCCCCCTATCTCTACTCGATTGTTGCGACCAGACGATGGAGCCCAGGAGCCAGACGTCACCGTCGATGACGACTACTACCCCGGAGGTGCCTACTACTACGTGCAGCCCGCTGACGACGACCAGGAGTAGTTTAGGAGGATCCTGTGCAGAGGCATGCGCCTCTTCGATCTGTATCCCCGGTTGTGCTAGCCTTCTTAAGGCAGACTTGTTTAACTTATGTCTATACTCAGATATTGTTACTTCCGCTGACTCGTCTATGATCGAGCACTTGTATTCGAGCCCTCGAGGCCCCTGGCTTGTATTATGATGCTTGTATGACTTATTTATGTTTTAGAGTTGTGTTGCGATATCTTCCCGTGAGTCCCTGCTCTTGATCGTACACATTTGCGTGCATGATTAGTGTACGATTGAATCAGGGGCGTCACACCTTATTAGTAGCACCGGCCCCCGCGCTACTAATCGGCCCAAAACCCACGCTGCTGCTAGGCTTTTCCCTAGTAGTGGTGATGCATAGCAACGAGAGGGGAGAGTGTTGTCCACTACCCTCGTAGACCGTAAGCGGAAGCGTTGTGACAACACGGTTGATGTAGTCGTACGTCTTCACGAACCGACCGATCGGAGTACCGAATGTACGACACCTCCGAGTTCAGCACACGTTCAGCTCGATGACGATCCTCGGACTCCGATCCAGCAGGGTGTCGGGGATGAGTTCCGTCAGCACGACGGCGTGGTGACAATGATGATGCTCTACCGACGCAGGGCTTCGCCTAAGCACCGCAACGATATGGCCGAGGTGGAATATGGTGGAGGGGGGCACCGCACACGGCTAAGAAACGATCATGAAGATCAACTTGTGTGTTCTAGGGTGCCCCCCTGCCCCCGTATATAAAGGAGCAAGGGGGGAGGCCGGCCGGCCCTTGGGGGCGCGCCAAGCAGGAGGAGTCCTCCTCCTAGTAGGAGTAGGACTCCCTCTTTCCTACTCCTATTAGGAGGGGGAAAGGAAGGGGGAATGGGAGAGGGAAAGAGGGGGGCGCCGCCCCCCTCTCCTAGTCCAATTCGGACCAGAGGGGGAGGGGGCGCGTGGCCCATCCTGGCTGCCCCTCTCTCTCCACTAAAGCCCATAAGGCCCATTACTTCTCCGGGGGTTACGGTAACCTCCCAAGACTCCGATTTTCTTGAAATCACCGGAACACTTCCGGTGTCCGAATATAGTCGTCAATATATCAATCTTTATGTCTCAACCATTTAGAGACTCCTCGTCATGTCCGTGATCATATCCGGATTCCGAACAACCTTCGTACATCAAAACTTATAAACTCATAATAAAAGCATCATCGTAACGTTAAGCGTGCCCTACAGGTTTGAGAACTATGTAGACATGACCTAGAACTGTTTCCGGTCAATAACCAATAGCGGAACCTGGATGCTCATATTGGCTCCTACATATTCTACGAAGATCTTTATCGGTCAAATCGCATAACAACATACATTGTTCCCTTTGTCATTGGTATGTTACTTGCCCGAGATTCGATCGTCGGTATCCAATACCTTGTTCAATCTCGTTACCGGCAAGTCTCTTTACTCGTTCTATAATGCATCATTCCGTAACCAACTCATTGGCCACATTGCTTGCAAGGCTTATAGTGATGTACATTACCGAGAGGGCCCAGAGATACCTCTCCGACAATCGGAGTGAAAAAACCTAATCTTGAAATACGCCAACCCAACATGTAACTTCTGATACACCTCAGAGCACCTTTATAATCACCCGATTACGTTGTGACTTTTGGTAGCACACAAAGTGTTCCTCCGATGTGGGAGTTGCATAATCTCATACTTGTAGGAACTTTGTATAAGTCATGAAGAAAGCATTAGCAACATACTAAACGATCAAGTGCTAGGCTAACGGAATGGGTCAAGTCAATCACATCATTCTCCTAATGATGTGATCCCGTTAATCAAATGACAACACATGTCTATGGTTAGGAAACATAACCATCTTTGATTAATGAGCTAGTCAAGTAGAGGCATACTAGTGACATTATGTTTGTCTATGTATTCACACATGTATCATGTTTAGGGTAATACAATTCTAGCATGAATAATAAACATTTATCATGATATGAGGAAATAAATATTAACTTTATTATTGCCTCTAGGGCATATTTCCTTCAGTCTCCCACTTGCACTAGAGTCAATAATCTAGATTACACAGTAATGATTCTAACACCCATGGAGTCTTGGTGCTGATCATGTTTTGCTCGTGGAAGAGGCTTAGTCAATGGGTCTGCAACATTCAGATCCGTACGTATCTTGCAAATCTCTATGTCTCCCACCTGGACTTGGTCCCGAATGGAATTGAAGCGTCTCTTGATGTGCTTGTTCCTCTTGTGAAATCTGGATTCCTTTGCCAAGGCAATTGCACCAGTATTGTCACAGAAGATCTTCATTGGTCCCGATGCACTAGGTATGACACCTAGATCGAAATGAACTCCTTCATCCAGACTCCTTCATTTCTTTGCTTCCGGCAGCTATGTACTCCGCTTCGCATGTAGATCCCGCTACGACGCTTTGTTTAGAACTGCACCAACTGACAGCTCCACCGTTTAATATAAACACGTATCCGGTTTGCGATTTAGAATCGTCCGGATCAGTGTCAAAGCTTTGCATCGATGTAACCATTTACGACAAGCTCTTTGTGACCTCCATAAACGAGAAACATATCCTTAGTCCTTTTCAGGTATTTCAGGATGTTCTTGACCGCTGTCCAGTGATCCACTCCTGGATTACTTTGGTACCTCCTTGCTAAACTTATAGCAAGGCACACATCAGTGTCCGTACACAGCATTGCATACATGATAGAGCCTATGGCTGAAGCATAGGGAACTCCTTTCATTTTCTCTCTATCTTCTGCAGTGGTCGGGCATTGAGTCTGACTCAACTTCACACCTTGTAATACAGGCAAGAATCCTTTCTTTGCCTGATCCATTTTGAACTTTTTCAAAACTTTATCAAGGTATGTGCTTCGTGAAAGTCCAATCAAGCGTCTTGATCTATCTCTATAGATCTTGATGCCCAATATGTAAGCAGCTTCACCGAGGTCTTTCATTGAAAAACTTTTATTCAAGTATCCTTTTATGCTATCCAGAAATTCTATATCATTTCCAATCAACAATATGTCGTCCACATATAATATCAGAAATGCTACAGAGCTCCCACTCACTTTCTTATAAATACAGGCTTCTCCAAAAGTATGTATAAAACCATATGCTTTGATCACACTATCAAAGCGTTTATTCCAACTCCGAGAGGCTTGCACCAGACCATAAATGGATCGCTGGAGCTTGCACACTTTGTTAGCTCCCTTAGGATCGACAAAACCTTCCGGTTGCATCATATACAACTCTTCTTCCGTAAATCCATTCAGAATGCAGTTTTGACATCCATCTGCCATATTTCATAATCATAAAATGCGCAATCGCTAACATGATTCGGACGGACTTAAGCATCGCTTCTGGTGAGAAGGTCTCATCGTAGTCAACCCCTTGAACTTGTCGAAAACCTTTTGCAACAAGTCGAGCTTTGTAAACAAAGAACCTTACCGTCACCGGGTCTTGTTCTTGAAGATCCATTTATTCTCTATTGCTTGCCGATCATCGGGCAAGTCAACCAAAGTCCACACTTTGTTCTCGTACATGGATCCCATCTCATATTTCATGGCTTCAAGCCATTTTGCGGAATCTGGGCTCACCATCGCTTCTTCATAGTTCGTAGGTTCACCATGATCTAGTAGCATGACTTCCGTAATAGGATTACCGTACCACTGCAGTGCGGATCTTACTCTCGTTGATCTCTGAGTTCGGTAACAACTTGATCTGAAGTTTCATGATCATCATCATTAACTTCCTCACTAATTGGTGTAGGCGTCCATCGAACCGATTTCTGTGATGAACCACTTTCCAATAAGGGAGCTGGTACTGTTACCTCATCAAGTTCTACTTTCCTCCCACTCAGTTCTTTCGAGAGAATCTCCTTCTCTAGAAGGATCCATTCTTAGCAACGAATGTCTTGCCTTCGGATCTGTGATACAAGGTGTACCCAACTGTCTCCTTTGGGTATCCTATGAAGACACATTTTTCCGATTTGGGTTCGAGCTTATCAGGTTGAAGCTTTTTCACATAAGCATCGCAGCCCCAAACTTTCGTAAGCGACAACTTTGGTTTCTTGCCAAACCATAGTTCATAAGGGGTCGTCTCAACAGATTTTGATGGTGCCCTATTTAACGTGAATGTGGCCGTCTCTAAAGCATAACCCCAAAACAATAGCGGTAAATCGGTAAGAGACATCATAGATCGTACCATATCTAGTAAAGTACGATTACGACGTTCGGACACACCATTACGCTGTGGTGTTCTAGGTGGCGTGAGTTGCGAAACTACCGCATTGTTTCAAATGTAGACCAAACTGGTAACTCAAATATTCTCCTCCACGATCATATCGTAAAAACTTTATTTTCTTGTTACGATGATTTTCAACTTCACTCTGAAATTCTTTGAACTTTTCAAATGTTTCAGATTTATGCTTCATTAAGTAGATATACCCATATCTACTTAAATCATCTGTGAAGGTGAGAAAATAACGATATCCGCCACGAGCTTCAACATTCATTGGACCACATACATCTGTATGTATGATTTCTAACAAATCTGTTGCTCTCTCCATAGTACCGAGAACGGCGTTTTAGTCATCTTGCCCATGAGGCACGGTTCTCAAGTACCAAGTGATTCATAATCAAGTGGTTCCAAAAGTCCATCAGTATGGAGTTTCTTCATGCGTTTTACACCGATATGACCTAAACGGTAGTGCCACAAATAAGTTGCACTATCATTATCAACTCTGCATCTTTTGGCTTCAACATTATGAATATGTGTATCACTACTATCGAGATTCATTAAAAATACACCACTCTTTAAGGGTGCATGACCATAAAAGATATTACTCATATAAATAGAACAACCATTATTCTCTGATTTAAATGAATAACCGTCTCGCATCAAAAAAGATCCAGATATAATGTTCATGCTCAACGCTGGCACCAAATAACAATTATTCAAGTCTAAAACTAATCCCGAAGGTAGATGTAGAGGTAGCGTGCCGACTGCGATCACATCGACTTTGGAACCATTTCCCACGCGCATCGTCACCTCGTCCTTGGCCAGTGTTCACTTATTCCGTAGTCCCTGTTTCGAGTTGCAAATATTAGCAATAGAACCAGTATCAAATACCCAGGTGCTACTGCGAGCTCTAGTAAGGTACACATAATTAACATGTATATAACATATACCTTTGTTCACCTTGCCATCCTTCTTATCCGCCAAATACTTGGGGCAGTTCCGCTTCCAGTGACCAGTTTGCTTGCAGTAGAAGCACTCAATTTCAGGCTTAGGTCCAGACTTGGGTTTCTTCTCTTGAGCAGCAACTTGCTTGCTGTTCTTCTTGAAGTTCCCCTTCTTCTATACTTTGCACTTTTTATTGAAACTAGTCGTCTTGTTGACCATAAACACAAGATGCTCCTTCTTGATTTCTACCTCCATGACTTTTAGCATTGCGAAGAGCTCGGGAATTGTCTTTTCCATCCCTTGCATATTATAGTTCATCACAAAGCTCTTGTAGCTTGGTGGCAGTGATTGGAGAATCCTGTCAATGACGCTATCATCCGGAAGATTAACTCCCAGTTGAATCAAGTGATTATTATACCCAGACATTTTGAGTATATGCTCACGATGTAACTATTTTCCTCCATCTTGCAGCTATAGAACTTATTGGAGACTTCATATCTCTCAGTCTGGGCATTTGCTTGAAATATTAACTTCAACTCCTATAACATCTCATATGCTCCATGACGTTCAAAACGTCGTTGAAGACCCGGTTCTAAGCCGTAAAGCATGGCACACTGAACTATTGAGTAGTCATCAGCTTTGCTCTGCCAGATGTTCATAACATCTGGCGTTGCTCCTGCAGCAGGCCTGGCACCCAGCGGCGCTTCCAGGACGTAATTCTTCTATGCAGCAATGAGGATAATCCTCAAGTTACGGACCCAGTCCGTGTAATTGCTACCATCATCTTTCAACTTTTCTTTCTCAAGGAACGCATTAAAATTCAACGGAACAACAGCACGAGCCATCTATCTACAACAAACATAGATAAGCAAAATACTATCGGTACTAAGTTCATGATAAATTTAAGTTCAATTAATCATATTACTTAAGAACACCCACTTAGATGACATCTCTCTAGTCATCTAAGTGATCACGTGATCCAAATCAACTAAACCATAACCGATCATCACGTGAGATGGAGTAGTTTTCAATGGTGAACATCACTATGTTGATCATATCTACTATATGATTCACGCTTGACCTTTCGGTCTCCGTGTTCCGAGGCCATATCTGCATATGTTAGGCTCGTCAAGTTTAACCTGAGTATTCCGCGTGTGCAAAACTGGCTTGCACCCGTTGTAGATGGACGTAGAGCTTATCACACCCGATCATCACGTGGTGCCTGGGCACGACGAACTTTGGCAACGGTGCATACTCAGGGAGAACACTTCTTGATAATTAGTGAGAGATCATCTTAAAATGCTACCGTCAATCAAAGCAAGATAAGATGCATAAAGGATAAACATCACATGCAATCAACATAGGTGATATGATATGGCCATCATCATCTTGTGCTTGTGATCTCCATCTCCAGAGCACCGTCATGATCACCATCGTCACCGGCGCGACACCTTGATCTCCATCGTAGCATCATTGTCGTCTCGCCAACTATTCCTTCTACGACTATCGCTACCGCTTAGTGATAAAGTAAATCAATTACAGGGCGTTTGCATTTCATACAATAAAGCGACAACCATATGGCTCCTGCCAGTTGCCGATAACTCGGTTACAAAACATGATCATCTCATACAATAAAATATAGCATCACCTCTTGACCATATCACATCACAACATGCCCTGCAAAAACAAGTTAGACGTCCTCTACTTTGTTGTTGCAAGTTTTACGTGGCTACTACGGGCCGAGCAAGAACCGTTCTTACCTACGTATCAAAACCACAATGATAGTTTGTCAAGTTAGTGCTGTTTTAACCTTCGCAAGGACCGGGCGTAGCCACACTTGGTTCAACTAAAGTTGGAGAAACCGACACCGCCAGCCACCTATGTGCAAAGCACGTCGGTAGAACCGGTCTCGCGTGGCGTCTGCGTAATGTCGGTCCGGGCCGCTTCATCCAACAATACCGCGGAACCAAAGTATGACATCTTTGGTAAGCAGTATGACTTGTATCGCCCACAACTCACTCGTGTTCTACTCGTGCATATAACATCAACGCATAAAACCTGGCTCTGATACCACTGTTGGGGAACGTAGTAATTTCAAAAAATTTCCTACGCACACGCAAGATCATGGTGATGCAAGCAACGAGAGGGAAGAGTGTTGTCCACGTACCCTCGTAGACCCTAAGCGGAAGCGTTATGAAAACGTGGTTGATGTAGTCGTATGTCTTCACGATCCGACCGATCCAAGTACCGAACGTACGGCACCTCCGAGTTCAGCACACGTTCAACTCGATGACGATCCCCGGACTCCGATCCAGCAGGGTGTCGGGGATGAGTTCCGTCGACGACGGGCGTGGTGGTGATGATGATGCTCTACCGGCAGGCTTCGCCTAAGCACCGCAACGATATGACCAAGGTGGAATATGGTGGAGGGGCACCGCCTGCGGCTAAGAAACGATCACGAAGATCAACTTGTGTGTTCTAGGGTGCCCCCCCTCCCCCGTATATAAAGGAGCAAAGGGGGAGGCCGGACGGCCCTTGAGGGCGCTCCAGGAGGAGGAGTCCTCCTCCTAGTATGAGTATGACTCCCTCTTTCCTACTCCTACTAGGAGGGGAAAGGAAGGGGAATGGGAGAGGGAAAGAGGCGCCGCCCCTCCCTAGTCCAGTCGGACCAAAGGGGGAGGCGCGGCCCATCCCGGCTGCCCCTCTCTCTCCACTAAAGCCCATAAGGCCCATTACTTCTCCCGGGGTTCCAGTAACCCTCGGCACTCGGTTTTCTCTGAAATCACACGGAACACTTCCGGTGTCCGAATATAGTCGTCCAATATATCAAGCTTTATGTCTCGACCATTTCGAGACTCCTCGTCATGTCCGTGATCATATCCGGGACTCCGAACAACCTTCAGTACATCAAAACTTATAAACTCATAATAAAACTGTCATCGTAACGTTAAGCGTGCGGACCCTACAGGTTCGAGAACTATGTAGACATGACCTAGAACTGTTTCCGGTCAATAACCAATAGAGGAACCTGGATGCTCATATTGGCTCCTACATATTCTACGAAGATCTTTATCGGTTAAACCGCATAACAACATATGTTGTTCCCTATGTCATCGGTATGTTACTTGCCCGAGATTCGATCGTCGGTATTCAATACCTAGTTCAATCTCGTTACCGGCAAGTCTCTTTATTCGTTCCGTAATGCATCATTCCGTAACCAACTCATTGGCCACATTGCTTGCAAGGCTTATAGTGATGTACATTACCGAGAGGGCCCAGAGATACCTCTCCGACAATCGGAGTGACAAAACCTAATCTTGAAATACGCCAACCCAACATGTACCTTCGGAGACACCTGTAGAGCACCTTTATGATCACCCAGTTACGTTGTGACTTTTGGTAGCACACAAAGTGTTCCTCCGGTAAACGGGAGTTGCATAATCTCATAGTTGTAGGAACTTTGTATAAGTCATGAAGAAAGCAATAGCAACATACTAAACGATCAAGTGCTAGGCTAACGGAATGGGTCAATTCAATCACATCATTCTCCTAATGATGTGATCCCATTAATCAAATGACAACACATGTCTATGGTTAGGAAACATAACCATCTTTGATTAATGAGCTAGTCAAGTAGAGGCATACTAGTGACATTATGTTTGTCTATGTATTTACACATGTATCATGTTTCCGGTAATACAATTCTAGCATGAATAATAAACATTTATCATGATATGAGGAAATAAATAATAACTTTATTATTGCCTCTAGGGCATATTTCCTTCAGTCTCCCACTTGCACTAGAGTCAATAATCTAGATTACACAAGAATGATTCTAACACCCATGGAGTCTTGGTGCTGATCATGTTTTGCTCGTGGAAGAGGCTTAGTCAATGGGTCTGCAACATTCAGATCTGTACGTATCTTGCAAATCTCTATGTCTCCCACCTGGACTTGGTCCCGAATGGAATTGAAGCGTCTCTTGATGTGCTTGGTCTTCTTGTGAAATCTGGATTCCTTTGCCAAGGCAATTGCACCAGTATTGTCATAGAAGATCTTCATTGGTCTCGATGCACTAGGTATGACACCTAGATCGGAAATGAACTCCTTCATCCAGACTCCTTCATTTGTTTCTTCCGAAGCAGCTATGTACTCCGCTTCGCATGTAGATCCCGCTACGACACTTTGTTTAGAACTGCACCAACTGACAGCTCCACCGTTTAATATAAACACGTATCCGGTTTGCGATTTAGAATCGTCCGGATCAGTGTCAAAGCTTTGCATCGATGTAACCATTTACGACAAGCTCTTTGTCACCTCCATAAACGAGAAACATATCCTTAGTCCTTTTCGTATTTCAGATGTTCTTGACCGCTGTCCGATGATCCACTCTGGATTACTTTGGTACCTCCCTGCTAAACTAATAGCAAGGCACACATCAGGTCCGTACACAGCATTGCATACATGATAGAGCCTATGGTGAAGCATAGGAACTCCTTTCATTTTCTCTCTATCTTCTGCGGTGGTCGGGCATTGAGTCGACTCAACTTCACACCTTATGTCTGAGCAAGAATCCTTTCTTTGCCTGATCCATTTTGAACTTTTTCAAAACTTTATCAAGGTATGTGCTTC
Organism: Aegilops bicornis; assembly: GCA_021605145.1. Lineage (NCBI taxonomy): Eukaryota > Viridiplantae > Streptophyta > Magnoliopsida > Poales > Poaceae > Aegilops > Aegilops bicornis. Next base: position 255,012,217 of record CM038675.1, on the reverse strand, counting down.
GTGAAAGTCCAATCAAGCGTCTTGATCTATCTCTATAGATCTTGATGCCCAATATGTAAGCAGCTTCACCGAGGTCTTTCATTGAAAAACTTTTATTCAAGTATCCTTTTATGCTATCCAGAAATTCTATATCATTTCCAATCAACAATATGTCGTCCACATATAATATCGTAAATGCTACTGAGCTCCCACTCACTTTCTTGTAAATACAGGCTTCTCCAAAAGTCCATATAAAACCATATGCTTTGATCACACTATCAAAGCGTTTATTCCAACTCCGAGAGGCTTGCACCAGACCATAAATGGATCACTGGAGCTTGCACACTTTGTTAGCTCCCTTAGGATCGACAAAACCTTCCGGTTGCATCATATACAACTCTTCTTCCAGAAATCCATTCAGGAATGCAGTTTTGACATCCATATGCCATATTTCATAATCATAAAATGCGGCAATCACTAACATGATTCGGACAGACTTAAGCATCGCTACGGGTGAGAAGGTCTCATCGTAGTCAACCCCTTGAACTTGTCGAAAACCTTTTGCAACAAGTCGAGCTTTGTAAACAGTAACCTTACCGTCAGCGTCAGTCTTGTTCTTGAAGATCCATTTATTCTCTATTGCTTGCCGATCATCGGGCAAGTCAACCAAAGTCCACACTTTGTTCTCGTACATGGATCCCATCTCATATTTCATGGCTTCCAGCCATTTTGCGGAATCTGGGCTCACCATCGCTTCTTCATAGTTCGTAGGTTCACCATGATCTAGTAGCATGACTTCCGAATAGGATTACCATACCACTGCAGTGCGGATCTTACTCTCGTTGATCTACGAAGTTCAGTAACAACTTGATCTGAAGTTTCATGATCATCATCATTAACTTCCTCACTAATTGGTGTAGGCGTCACAGGAACCGATTTCTGTGATGAACCACTTTCCAATAAGGGAGCTGGTACTGTCACCTCATCAAGTTCTACTTTCCTCCCACTCAGTTCTTTCGAGAGAATCTCCTTCTCTAGAAGGATCCATTCTTAGCAACGAATGTCTTGCCTTCGGATCTGTGATACAAGGTGTACCCAACTGTCTCCTTTGGGTATCCTATGAAGACACATTTTTCCGATTTGGGTTCGAGCTTATCGGGTTGAAGCTTTTTCACATAAGCATCATGACCCCAAACTTTCGAGAAAGCGACAACTTTGGTTTCTTGCCAAACCATAGTTCATAAGGAGTCGTCTCAACGGATTTTGATGGTGTCCTATTTAACGTGAATGTGGCCGTCTCTAAAGCATAACCCCAAAACAATAGCGGTAAATCGGTAAGAGACATCATAGATCGTACCATATCTAGTAAAGTACGATTACGACGTTCGGACACACCATTACGCTGTGGTATTCTAGGTGGCGTGAGTTGCGAAACTACCGCATTGTTTCAAATGTAGACCAAACTTGTAACTCAAATATTCTCCTCCACGATCAGATCGTAAAAACTTTATTTTCTTGTTACGATGATCTTCAACTTCACTCTGAAATTCTTTGAACTTTTCAAATGTTTCAGATTTATGCTTCATTAAGTAGATATACCCATATCTCGCTTAAATCATCTGTGAAGGTGAGAAAATAACGATATCCGCCACGGCGTCAACATTCATTGGATCACATACATCCGTATGTATGATTTCTAACAAATCTGTTGCTCTCTCCATAGTATCGAGAACGGCGTTTTAGTCATCTTGCCCATGAGGCACGGTTACGCAAGTACCAAGTGATTCATAATCAAGTGGTTCCAAAAGTCCATCAGTATGGAGTTTCTTCATGCGTTTTACACCGATATGACCTAAACGGTAGTGCCACAAATAAGTTGCACTATCATTATCAACTCTGCATCTTTTGGATTCAACATTATGAATATGTGTATCACTACTATCAAGATTCATCAAAAATAGACCACTCTTTAAGGGTGCATGACCATAAAAGATATTACTCATATAAATAGAACAACCATTATTCTCTGATTTAAATGAATAACCGTCTCGCATAAAAAAAGATCCAGATATAATGTTCATGCTCAATGCTGGCACCAAATAACAATTATTCAAGTCTAAAACTAATCCCGAAGGTAGATGTAGAGGTAGCGTGCCGACCGCGATCACATCGACTTTGGAACCATTTCCCACGCCAGATCGTCACCTCGTCCTTGGCGGTGTTCACTTATTCCGTAGTCCCTGTTTGAGTTGCAAATATTAGCAATGTAACCGGTATCAAATACCCAGTGCTCTTGTGAGCTCTAGTAAGGTACACATCAATAACATGTATATCACATATACCTTTGTTCACCTTGCCATCCTTCTTATCCGCCAAATACTTGGGGCAGTTCCGCTTCGATGACCGGTTTGCTTGCAGAGAAGCACTCGGTTTCAGGCTTAGGTCCAGACTTGGGTTTCTTCTCTTGAGCAGCAACTTGCTTGCTGTTCTTCTTGAAGTTCCTTCTTCTTCCCTTTGCCTTTTTTCTTGAAACTAGTGGTCTTGTTGACCATCAACACTTGATGCTCCTTCTTGATTTCTACCTCCGCAGCTTTTAGCATTGCGAAGAGCTCGGGAATTGTCTTTTCCATCCCTTGCATATTATAGTTCATCACAAAGCTCTTGTAGCTTGGTGGCAGTGATCGGAGAATCCTGTCAATGAGGCTATCATCCGGAAGATTAACTCCCAGTTGAATCAAGTGATTATTATACCCAGACATTTTGAGTATATGCTCACCTTGTGAACTATTCTCCTCCATCTTGCAGCTATAGAACTTATTGGAGACTTCATATCTGTCAGTCCGGGCATTTGCTTGAAATATTAACTTCAACTCCTATAACATCTCATATGCTCCATGACGTTCAAAACGTCGTTGAAGACCCGGTTCTAAGCCGTAAAGCATGGCACATCGAACTATTGAGTAGTCATCGACTTTGCTCGCCAGATGTTCATAACATCTGGCGTTGCTCGCAAAGCAGTTCGCACCAGCGCGCTTCGGGGCGTAATTCTTCTACGCAGCAATGAGGATAATCCTCAAGTTACGGACCCGGTCCGTGTAATTGCTACCATCATATTTCAACTTTTCTTTCTCAAGGAACGCATTAAAATTCAGCGGAACAACAAAGACGAGCCATCTATCTACAACAAACATAGATAAGCAAAATACTATCGGTACTAAGTTCATGATAAATTTAAGTTCAATTAATCATATTACTTAAGAACTCCCACTTAGACGGACATCTCTCTAGTCATCTAAGTGATCACGTGATCCAAATCAACTAAACCATAACCGATCATCACGTGAGATGGAGTAGTTTTCAATGGTGAACATCACTATGTTGATCATATCTACTATATGATTCACGCTTGACCTTTCGGTCTCCGTGTTCCGAGGCCATATCTGCATATGTTAGGCTCGTCCAAGTTTAACCTGAGTATTCGCGTGTGCAAAACTGGCTTGCACCCGTTGTAGATGGACGTAGAGCTTATCACACCCGATCATCACGTGGTGTATGCAGGCACGAAGAACTTTGGCAACTGTTCATACTAATTGAGAACACTTCTTGATAATTAGTGAGAGATCATCTTAAAATGATACCGTCAATCAAAGCAAGATAAGATGCATAAAGGATAAACATCACATGCAATCAATATAACTGATATGATATGGCCATCATCATCTTATGCTTGTGATCTCCATCTCCAGAGCACCGTCGTGATCACCATCGTCACCGGCGCGACACCTTCATCTCCATCGTAGCATCGTTGTCGTCTCGCCAACTATTGCTTCTACGACTACCGCTACCGCTTAGTGATAAAGTAAAGCAATTACGTATGCGTTTGCATTTCATACAATAAAGAGACAACCATATGGCTCCTGCCAGTTGCCGATAACTCGGTTACAAAACATGATCATCTCATACAATAAAATATAGCATCACCTCTTGACCATATCACATCACAACATGCCCTGCAAAAACAAGTTAGACGTCCTCTACTTTGTTGTTGCAAGTTTTACGTGGCTGCTACGGGCCGAGCAAGAACCGTTCTTACCTACGTATCAAAACCACAACGATAGTTTGTCAAGTTAGTGTTGTTTTAACCTTCGCAAGGACCGGGCGTAGCCACACTTGGTTCAACTAAAGTTGGAGAAACTGACACCTGCCAGCCACCTATGTGCAAAGCACGTCGGTAGAACCGATCTCGGCGTAAGCGTCTGGCGTAATGTCGGTCCGGGCCGCTTCATCCAACAATACCGCCGAACCAAAGTATGACATGCTGGTAAGCAGTATGACTTGTATCGCCCACAACTCACTTGTGTACTACTCGTGCATATAACATGAACGCATAAAACCTGGCTCTGATACCACTGATGGGGAACATAGTAATTTCAAAAAAAATTCTACGCACACGCAAGATCATGGTGATGCATAGCAATGAAAGGGGAGAGTGTTGTCCACGTACCCTCGTAGACTGTAAGAGGAAGCGTTATGACAACACGGTTGATGTAGTCGTACGTCTTCACGATCCTACCGATCCAAGTACTGAATGTACGGCACCTCCGAGTTCAGCACACGTTCAACTCGATGACGATCCCCGGACTCCGATCCAGCAGGGTGTCGGGGATGAGTTCCGTCAGCACGACGGCGTGGTGACAATGATGATGCTCTACTGACGCAGGGCTTCGCCTAAGCACCGCAACGATATGACCGAGGTGGAATATGGTGGAGGGGGGCACCGCACACGGCTAAGAAACGATCACGAAGATCAACTTGTGTGTTCTAGGGTGCCCCCTGCCCCCGGATATAAAGGAGCAAGGGGGGAGGCCGGACGGCCCTTGGGGGCGCGCCAAGGAGGAGGAGTCCTCCTCCTAGTAGGAGTAGGACTCCCTCTTTCCTACTCCTACTAGGAGGGGGAAAGGAAGGGGGAATGGGAGAGGGAAAGAGGGGGGCGCCGCCCCCTCCCCTAGTCCAATTCGGACCAAAGGGGGAGGGGGCGCGCGGCCCATCCTGGCTGCCCCTCTCTCTCTCCACTAAAGCCCATCAGGCCCATTACTTCTCCGGGGTTCCAGTAACCTCCCAAGACTCGATTTTCTCCGAAATCACCGGAACACTTCGGTGTCCGAATATAGTCGCCCAATATATCAAGCTTTATGTCTCGACCATTTCGAGACTCCTCGTCATGTCCGTGATCACATCCTGGACTCCGAACAACCTTCAGTACATCAAAACTTATAAACTCATAATAAAACTGTCATCGTAACGTTAAGCGTGCGGACCCTACGGGTTCGAGAACTATGTATACATGACCTAGAACTGTTTCCGGTCAATAACCAATAGTGGAACCTGGATGCTCATATTGGCTCCTACATATTCTATGAAGATCTTTATCGGTCAAACCGCATAACAACATACGTTGTTCCCTTTGTCATCGGTATGTTACTTGCCCGAGATTCGATCGTCGGTATCCAATACGTAGTTCAATCTCGTTACCGGCAAGTCTCTTTACTCGTTCCGTAATGCATCATTCCGTAACCAACTCATGGCCACATTGCTTGCAAGGCTTATAGTGATGTACATTACCGAGAGGGCCCAGAGATACCTCTCCGACAATCAGAGTGACAAAACCTAATCTTGAAATACGCCAACCCAACATGTACCTTCTGGAGACACACAGAGAGCACATTTATAATCACCCGATTCGTTGTGACTTTTGGTAGCACACAAAGTGTTCCTCCGTAAACGGGAGTTGCATAATCTCATAGTTGTAGGAACTTTGTATAAGTCATGAAGAAAGCAATAGCAACATACTAAACGATCAAGTGCTATGCTAACGGAATGGGTCAATTCAATCACATCATTCTCCTAATGATGTGATCCCGTTAATCAAATGACAACACATGTCTATGGTTAGGAAACATAACCATCTTTGATTAATGAGCTAGTCAAGTAGAGGCATACTAGTGGCATTATGTTTGTCCATGTATTCACACATGTATCATGTTTCCGGGTAATACAATTCTAGCATGAATAATAAACATTTATCATGATAAGAGGAAATAAATAATAACTTTATTATTGCCTCTAGGGCATATTTACTTCATGTATCTACAACTAAAATACGTCTAGATACATCTTCTTTTATCCATTTTGATGACAAGTATTTCCGGACAGAGGGAGTACTCCTGAAGGAGTCAAGGACTTGTTTGCTACTGTATATTAATATGAGTAGGTAAAAGGCCAGTGTGGGTGAAAATATTATAAGGACACATACATTAAATTCAATGACAAAATCAAGCTTTCAAATGATGCTTATGTGGTATTGCAACGAACTCTGACATCCAAATGTACTGTAAAATAAAACAATTTAACATCTACTGTGAGCGAGCACAAGTATTGATCAATTTTACAATTTCTGATTTAGATCCCAAGAAGCTATATTTCTTTATTCAACTGCTATAAATAAACTAAATAAGATGAGAGTGAGACTACATACCTAAAAGCTGAATGTGCAAGATCAAGATCATCGCCTAAGTGCTTCTCTTCTCAACTGCTTCCTTCTGGATGTTTTGAATGTTCAATGGAAAACAAAATTCAAAAATACATGGTGAGATAAGTGCAACCTCAGTTTATTTAGATAAGAATGTTATTGAAAGAATTGCATCCAACCAAAAACAAACCTTAATTTGAGACATAGTTTGATGCCTTACCTACAGTTGTAACCTTCTGAGCAAGTATGCCAATCTGCATGTTCATACAAAATTTTCTATCGGAGAGCAAGCAGAGGTTTATACATCAGAATCTTCTATGAGAAGCAAGCAGAGGTTATACATTATATAGAGGAGACTAATAGAGAGTACCAACTCGATATTTCTTGCTGGTCCATACTTCCATTGTCGGCATGAAAATGAAGCACCGCCATGCTGTTTGGCTCCTCCAAATGCCCATCGGTGTAGGCATCTTTGGAGAACATACAAGATCGCATTTAGTCAAACCGAAGAAGTAAAGAGCGTAGGAAAATATACAATTGAATATTGAAAGAAAGGAGAAGATAACCACCATATGCATAGTTCATTACATGAGTCAAATTACAATGGTTATATTCCAAGGCCATCTCACAGTCCCTATTTTACAAAGCATGGCTTTGATGAACATACCAATCAGCTACTCTTAACGTTCCACATCACCTAAGCTAGCAATGATTGCGAAAACTAACAATATTATTTAGAGGTGCTAGTTCAAAATATGAAGTATTATTTGCATGGATTATCATCAGCAGTTATGTTTTTACTGCCTTTAGTACTTTAATTAGGCTTAATTCAGAACTGCTGGTGCACATTAAGTATGAGAAGGTAACAACAGGCAAAATATCACTCTAGGCACTGGTCAAGTTTCAGTTGAGTATTCACATTATATAAGAAGTATATGTGATGATAGATTTGAATCTGAAACGAGATCAGCATATGTATACCTTGTAAAAACATCGTCCGCCAAAGGGACAAGAGTATCCCTTCTGAAGTCAAAGTACCTACAATTAGTCGATGTGAAATAACATGTGTGGCTTAGACAAACGTTTCATGAATCAACCTCTCTGAAGAACATACAAATGAAATTCTCTCTGGAGTACTATTAACCTAACGATCATGTAGTGAGATGCATGCAACCATTAGATTTATTGTTACTGGCCTAAGAATTACTAAATTTCCGTCTCAAAAAGTAAAAATCCAGTCCTGAATCCGCCAAATTACCACGCATCTATCACAAACCTCATCCCCCTGCTGCTCCTTGATGGTGCACCTCCTCCCCTGCTGCTCCTCGATGCTGCAACTCCTCCCCTGCATATACTCGATGGTGCACCTCCACCCACGACGGCGCTACCAGCAGCCCTTGCTCCACGACACGGGACCGACCAGTAGTCATGGATATGGTGGGTTTTGGTGACCTCTGACCTAAACTGTTGCGGCTGAAAAAATCAACAAAACAAGATTAGCACGCCGGAAAGAAAATCAAAGAAGAAATCACACGCATCAGTACATACAGCCAGCGTAGTACAAGCAACAAGCGCAGCTAGCAAGGCAGGCAACCGTACGCGCAGCTTGCAAGCAGTCAGTGCAGCACTCGCGCATGGGGCGCATAGCATGCGCACTTGCCGAGGAGAAGCAGGGCTGGCGCAGCACACGCAGCACCTGCGGACGGGGCGAACAACACGCGCACCGGCCGGAGAAAAGCAGGGCCAGCGCCGCCATCCACACGCCGTGACGCCCCAGCACGGCGCCACGAAGGACGGTTGTGCCATGAAGGACAGTTTCCTTCTCCGCCCCAAATGCCCATCGGTGTAGGCATGCTGGAGAACATACAGTAGTGCACGAGTCAAACCGAAGAAGTAAAGAGCGTAGGAAAATATACAATTGAATATTGAAAGAAAGGAGAAGATAACCACCATATGCATAGTTCATTACATGAGTCAAATTACAATGGTTATATTCCAAGGCCATCTCACAGTCCCTATTTTACAAAGCATGGCTTTGATGAACATACCAATCAGCTACTCTTAACGTTCCACATCACCTAAGCTAGCAATGATTGCAGAAAACTAACAATATTATTTAGAGGTGCTAGTTCAAAATATGACGAATTATTTGCATGGATTATCATCAGCAGTTATGTTTTTACTGCCTTTAGTACTTTAATTAGGCTTAATTCAGAACTGCTGGTGCACATTAAGTATGAGAAGGTAACAACAGGCAAAATATCACTCTAGGCAACCTTTGGTCAAGTTTCAGTTGAGTATTCACATTATATAAGAAGTATATGTGATGATAGATTTGAATCTGAAATGAGATCAGCATATGTATACCTTGTAAAAACATCGTCCGCCAAAGGGACAAGAGTATCCCTTCTGAAGTCAAAGTACCTACAAGTAGTCGATGTGAAATAACATGTGTGGCTTAGACAAACGTTTCATGAATCAACCTCTCTGAAGAACATACAAATGAAATTCTCTCTGGAGTACTATTAACCTAACGATCATATAGTGAGATGCATGCAACCATTAGATTTATTGTTACTGGCCTAAGAATTACTAAATTTCCGTCTCAAAAAGTAAAAATCCAGTCCTGAATCCGCCAGCCGCCCACGCATCTATCACAAACCTCATCCCCCTGCTGCTCCTTGATGGTGCACCTCCTCCCCTGCTCCTCCTCGATGCTGCAACTCCTCCCCTGCATATACTCGATGGTGCACCTCCACCCACGACGGCGCTACCAGCAGCCCTTGCTCCACGACACGGGACCGACCAGTAGTCATGGATATGGTGGGTTTTGGTGACCTCTGACCTAAACTGTTGTGGCTCAAAAAATCAACAAAACAAGATTAGCACGTCGGAATGAAAATCAAAGAAGAAATCACATGCATCAGTACATACAGCCAGCATAGTACAAGCAACAAGCGCAGCTAGCAAGGCCGGCAACCGTACGCGCAGCACCCGCGCATGGGGCGCATAGCATGCGCACTTGCCGAGGAGAAGCAGGGTTGGCGCAGCACGCGCAGCACCTGCGGATGGGGCGAACAACACGCGCACTGGCCGGAGATAAGCAGGGCCAGCGCCGCCATCCACACGCCGCGACGCCCCAGCACGGCGCCACGAAGGACGGTTGTGCCATGAAGGACGGTTTCCTTCTCCGCCCCAAATGCCCATCGGTGTAGGCATGCTGGAGAACATACAGTACTGCACGAGGCAAACCGAAGAAGCAAAGAGCGTAGGAAAATAGACAATTGAATACTGAAAGAAAGGAGAAGATAACCACCATATGCATAGTTCATTACATGAGTCAAATTACAATGGTTATATTCCGAGGCCATCTCACAGTCCCTATTTTACAAAGCATGGCTTTGATGAACATACCAATCAGCTACTCTTAACGTTCCACATCACCTAAGCTAGCAATGATTTCAGAAAACTAACAATATTATTTAGAGGTGCTAGTTCAAATATGACGAATTATTTACATGGCTTATCATCAGCAGTTATGTTTTTACTGCCTTTAGTATTTTAATTAGGTTTAATTCAGAACTGCTGCTGCACATTAAGTATGAGAAGGTAACAGCAGGCAAAATATCACTCTAGGCACTGGTCAAGTTTCAGTTGAGTATTCACATTATATAAGAAGTATATGTGATGATAGATTTGAATCTGAAATGAGATCAGCATATGTATACCTTGTAAAAACATCGTCCGCCAAAGGGGCAAGAGTGTCCCTTCTAAAGTCAAAGTACCTACAATCAGTCGATGTGAAATAACATGTGTGGCTGAGACAAATGTTTCATGAATCAACCTCTAATCTGAAGAACATACAAATGAAATTCTCTCTGGAGTACTATTAACCTAACGATCATATAGTGAGATGCATGCAACCATTAGATTTATTGTTACTGGCCTAAGAATTACTAAATTTCCGTCTCAAAAAGTAAAAATCCAGTCCTGAATCCGCCCGCCGCCCACGCATCTATCACAAACCTCATCCCCATGTTGCTCCTTGATGGTGCACCTCCTCCCCTGCTGCTCCTTGATGCTGCAACTCCTCCCCTGCATTTACTCGATGGTGCACCTCCACCCACGACGGCGCTACCAGCAGCCCTTGCTCCACGATACTGGACCGACCAGTAGTCATGGATATGGTGGGTTTTGGTGACCTCTGACCTAAACTGCTGCGGCTCAAAAAATCAACAAAACAAGATTAGCACGTCGGAAAGAAAATCAAAGAAGAAATCACACGCATCAGTACATACAGCCAGCGTAGTACAAGCAACCAGCGCAGCTAGCAAGGCCGGCAACCGTACGTGTAGCTTGCAAGCAGTCAGCGCAGCACCCGCGCATGGGGCGCATAGCATGCGCACTTGCTGAGGAGAAGCAGGGCTGGCGCAGCACGCGCAACACCTGCGAACGGGGCGAACAACACGCGCACCGGCCGGAGAAAAGCAGGGCCAGCGCCGCCATCCACACGCCGCGACGCCCCAGCACGGCGCCACGAAGGACGGTTGTGCCATGAAGGATGGTTTCCTTCTCCGCCCCAGCACGACGCCAGCGCTGCCCTTGCTTCTCCACCCACGTCGTGACGCCCCAGCCGCTCCACCCACTCAGTGAGGCGCCCGCCTCGATGCGCTCCTCATTGCCTGCAGCACAACTCTGCGGCTAGGGTTAGCCGCAGGGGCGCGTGTAGGGACTTAACGATGAGGAGGTGCTCGAGGGTCGACGGGGGATACAGGGCGGAGGCACTCCGGTGGCGGCCGGCGCAATAGGCGAGGCTGGTCGAGGAGATCCTGAGCGGCGGCGGCGGCGCAAGGAAATTTTCGTGGCTGCGACGGCGGCGTCTCTGAGGATCGTAGAGAAAAGATCGATGGTGGAAGGAGTACGGAGTGTTTTCTTTTCTTTGGTGATTATTTATATAAGGAGATAAAACCAGTGGTACGGGGTGGTGGGAGGTCGGTGGAAATAAAACCGGACGAAAATAAAACCGGAGTACCAGGCTACCAACTGCTCCATTAGGAGTAGAAGATGTGGACTCGCAATGGATCGGCTTAATTCTGTGGGCATTTTCTATTTGGCGCCCTCGGCGCCCGTTACATGCTAATTTGTCAACTGGCGCACACCCACATCCGCGCTAGGCCGGCCCATTTGTCATCTGGTTGGTTTTATGGGTGGTTGGTATTTGTTTTTTGTTCTTGTTCCTTTTTATTATAATCATTTGCTTTAATGCGTGAACTTTTTGCAAATCAAAATATTCTTCAAATTAGCAGATTTTTTTGAAAAATCTTCAAATCTTTTTCAAAGTCGATGAACTGTTTTGAAATTTATGAACTTTTTTTGAAAATTATTTGAAACTTTTCTAAAATTTCCATAATTTTGTTTCTTGATGAACTTTTTTCAACTTTGATGATTTTTTTAAAAATCAACAAACTTTTCTTTCAGTTTTTTGCTGAACATTTTTCAAATTTGATGAACTATTTTCAAATTTGATGATATTTGTTTTGCAAAATCGACGATCATGTTTTCTAAATCAATGACCATTTTTTAAATTTGATTTTTTTGCAAAATCAAGAACCTTTTTTTGCAAATTCGGTGAAATTTTTTCAAAATTGATGAACTTCTTTTCAGAATCTGTGAACATTTTAGAATTCACTTTTTTTGCTATTTTTTTAGTTTCTTCCATATTATTTTTCAAAACTCGACAGTAACCGGTCAACCGTGACCAGTCAAACATGATCAGACCTGCAAATAAAATGATCGAGCAACCAGGGAGCGATTGCCTTCTGCTTGGGCCGTCCCAAGAGCGGAGTAGCGTGGGCTCCAGGAGCATGTTCGGGCGCTTAAAGCGCCGAACAGGAGCTCTCAATTATGGATCAAACCAGAGGCGGGCCGGGTGAAGCTAAACACAGATGGTGTGGTGGCCAAGCTCCTTTACAGGGGCGCGGCGGCGGCTGTGTGTCGTGATGAAGGTGACCGGTTTCTGGGAGCGTCTGTTGTGGTGATCAATGGTGTGACGGACTCGGCAGCACTTGAAGCGCATGCATGCAGGGAGGCCATTGCTTTGGCCGAGGACTTGCATGTGAAGAAGATTAGTTTGGCATCTACTGTGTGAGAGTCATAAAGGAGCTTCAAACACTAGCTAACCTGGGTCCTTACTATGTGATTCTGAAGGAAACACAAGCTAGAGCTGCTCTCTTTGAAGCCTGCTTGTTTAGTCATGAACAACGTGTTTGTAATGGGGAACCCCATAGATTAGCTAGGATGGCTACATCACTAGAGGTGGGGCGTTACATCTGGTTGGATGAGCCTCCAAATCACCTTTGTATTCCCCTAAACATTGAGTAATAAAGCGTGCTGTTTCTCAAAAAAAAAGGAGCTCTCAATTATGTTTTTTTTTGAGACAATCATCGCCAGGCTTTATTCAGATTTCAGGATGTTTACAGGTAAAAAAGCCAGATCCCCCGGTTGGCCCAACCAAACATGGCGTCCAAAACCGAGATTTAAAACATGCCTAGCGAGATTGTGAGCCTCGAAATTCGAGCTCCTATACTCATGAGCTATATTACAAGAGTTTAATAGCCTAGACCGATAAAAAATTTCTTGGATAATAGCCCCATACTCCGAATTTGAATTCTTCTCAAGGATATCCGTGACCACCGTATTGCAGTCCGATGCAATATGAATCCTGTCGATGTATAAGTCTTGAGCCAGTACCTGACCCTCCCGGATCGTCATAGCTTCCAAAGTGGGCGCTTCTGATATGAATTTTACCTTGCAAGCAGATGCTCCTAGGAATTTGCCCTCCCCGTCACGACACACAGCCGTAACTACACCATAAGATCGATCTGTCGCTACAGCCGCATCCGTATTTATCTTCACATAACCCCCAGGAGGAGGTACCCACGCCTCAGGTCGAACTGCCTTCCTTGGCCGAGCTGGCTTATGTTTGTCCAAAATCTGAATGTCTCTAAGATAGTTGTTAACAAAACAGTTAGTCGCGAACGGGCTCTCATAAATATCTTCATGTACTGCTCTTCGTCGTGCTCGCCAGATTGACCACAATGTTACTACGACTCGAGTAAAGTCCTCATGCGATAACGCATCATGTATCGTGAAAAGCGAACTCTTTGCATTCATTGACAGGTTTTGAAGCATGGCCTCGACCGCTTCTTCAGAGCCTAAAGACCATATACTCCTCGCCATCACGCAATCTATTAGCGCGTGCTTCCAGCTGTCCTCTGCCGAACAAAAAGGACAGATCTTAGTGGTTGACATGTTCCGGTGTTGTAATAGATCCCTTGTGGGTATGGTCTCATGGCATAATCTCCATAGAAAAACTTTAACCTTTGATGGTATGTTCAGGTTCCACAAAGAAGTCCAAGCCCTCTCATCTTCTGAAAAATCAGCCCGGCCACCAACGGACTGCAACAGCTCTTCATTGCTCCTTTTCGCTCCTGCCAAGAACTTGTATATAGATCTCATCGAGAAAATGCCTCGTGTATCCTCTCCCCACGCCCAGTATTCCTCCACTCTGCTAGTACAGAGAGGTATCCTCAAGATGATATCCGCATCCATCTGGATAAAAGTTGATCGCACCTTCTCTTCATTCCAGGTTGCCGATGAAGCTTCTATCAACTCCGAGACCCAAACAGGTTTTTCAGCCACCAAAGAAAGCATCGGCCTCCTCATCCCCGACCTTGGCAGCCAATTATCTTCCCACACTTTCGTTGAATCTCCAGTCCCAATTCTTCTAATGATTCCTTGTGCAAGAGCTTCCTTCCCATCCAGAACTGCCCTCCAAATCTGCGAGGGATTGCTACCCAACTCAGCCTCCAGAAACGAGACTGTCGGAAAATATTTTGCCTTCAGAACCCTCGCACTCAAAGTAAATGGGTCCTGGATAATCCTCCATGCTTGCCTTGCCAGGAGAGATAGATTAAAGATTTCTATATCTCGAAAACCTAGTCCTCCCAAAAGTTTTGGTCTTGTGCAAACATCCCATGAAACCCAACAAGGTTTTCTCTTCCCCCTTTTACTGCCCCACCGAAACTGCCTTATCAATGATGTGATGCTCTTGCAAATACCTCTCGGCAGCCTGAAACAGGACATAGAATAAACCGGAATGGCTTGTGCTACTGCCTTGATCAAAACCTCCTTTCCTGCATATGAGAGTAATTTCTCCATCCATCCCTTGATTTTCTCCCACACTCTATCCCGCAAGAATTTGAATGTCCCATTCTTTGAGTGTCCTACGCCTGCATTGGCATGCCCAAATATCTGTCGATTAGTTGCTCATCATGCACATTGAGACAGTTTTGATACCATCACGTACCACTTGGGGGCATCCTTCTTGAAAAAGATCAAGATTTCTTGTTGTTTACTCTTTGGCGCGATGCATAGCAATAAGTATTTAGCAGGTTTGACACCATTTGTGCCCCCTCAACACTTGCCTTGAAAAGCAGCAGGCTATCATCAGCAAAGAGTAGGTGGTTAACAACTGGTGTTGTCAGTGCCACCTGAACTCCCACAAAAGCTGACGATTGAGGAACGGATTTTAGTAGGCACGAAAGGCCCTCCGTTGCTATCAAGAAAAGGTAAGGGGATATCGGATCTCCCTGCCTAATACCTCTCGAAGGTCTGAATTGTTGCAATTGCTCTCCATTGAAAAGAACTGAAAAAGAAACTGATGTGATCAACTTCATCACTGTACTTACCCACACCGGAGCAAAACCAAGTTTAACCATCATTGCCTTGAGATAGTCCCATTCCAGCCTATCATAGGCCTTCATCATATCTAGTTTCAACGCACAACTACTTTTACCCTTTGCCTTGCTCCTCTTCATGAAATGTAAACATTCATAGGCTGTAATAATATTATCTGTTATAAGTCTCCCTGGGACAAAAGCTGACTGTTCCTCTGATATGATCTCTGGTAAGTTTTGCTTCAATCTGTTTGCAATGACCTTCGAAGCAATCTTATACAAAACATTGCATAAGCTTATAGGCCCGAATCGAAGTTAACAAAGATGGGTTCATTACCTTCGAATCAAAACCAGGAAAGTGTCATTGATACATTCTGGACTCTCTTCTCCTCTCACTATTCTGAGCACCGCTTTGGTCACCTCTTCGCCACACACATCCCAATGTGTTTGATAGAAATGAGCTGGGAAGCCATCGGGTCGAGGTGATTTGGTGGGAAACATCTGGAAGAGTGCTGTTTTCACCTCCTTCTCGGTGTAGTCCGCAACAAGCATAGCATTCATTTCAGAAGTAACTTTTTGAGGAACATGGTCTAGAACCGCCTGCATGTTAGTTACACCCTCAGAAGTATACAAAGACTTATAAAAATCTGTTACCATCTCCTTCAGTTCTTCCGGATCCTCCACCTGGACTCCCAAAGAGTTCATCAACGCCCTTATCATATTTTTCTTTCGCCTCAAACTCGCCCTCATGTGAAAAAACTTGGTGTTTCTATCCCCCGAAGTTAGCCATTCTATCCTTGATCGCTGGCGCCAAAGCATTTCCTCCCTGTGATAGAGTTCCACCAATCTCTCGTTAAGCTTCCTTTCAGCCTGACTCGGACTAGTGCGAGCATCATTGCGGAGCTGCTCAAGCTCCTCTTTGAGGTTTTTCATCTCCCTCCTTACCGAACCAAAAGTCCTCCTGTCCCAACCCCAAGACTCTTGGATAGATTTTGAAGCTTAACTTTTAAATCGTCCACTCATCAATCAAGGCCCCTTCATTCCATGAAGAACGAATTGTATCCTTTAAACCCTCATGTGTTTCCCATGCCACTTCATACCGAAATATTTTGCTTTTTGTTTGTCTCGCCTCATCACCCCTGTTCAGGGAAAGGTGAATAGGGCCATGGTCGGATGTGGCTGATGTGACATGATTAAGAACTGCCATGGGAAACATAGCGCACCAGTCAGCAGAACCCAGTACTCTATCCAGCCTAACTCGAGTGAATGTGCCACCTGAAACTTTCATCTCAAAAGTCCAAAAGCGCCCTTTGAAGCCAATATCCATCAACATGCAAGTGTTAATCGTCTCGAAACCTTGTATTTGCGCGTTGCTACGCTGCCCAACACCCTCATGCTCTTCCGGACGTAAGACCTCGTTAAAATCTCCAATACATAGCCATGGAAGAGAATTCAATGATGATATGTTCTTTATTGTTTCCCATGTCCGGTGCCTGAGGTGAGTTTGAGCCTCCCCGTACACCACTGTAATTCTCCAGGGGTCAAAACCACCCTCCCGAACTCCGCAATCCAGATGATAGTCCGAATAACCCAAAATCTCAATATCAATATTATTATTCCAGAACAAACCAATGCCTCCACTCCTTCCAAAACTGCTTACAGCATAGCAATTATCAAACCCTACTGAACTGGCTAATCCTTCTAACCTAGCCTTTTCAACTTGAGTTTCGACTATACAAAGCAAGGTAGGGACAAATTTCTTCGCGATTTCGCGAAGTTCGCGAATTGTCGAGGCTTTGCCCGCACCTCGACAATTCCAACTGATTATACTCATTGTTCCCGGCGGCGCTCCTCGTAGGAGCCCGCCGATAAATCAGATTTTTCCTTGTTCCTTTCATCCCCTTCACCAGCTGCGTCTTGGTCTAGCCCCTTCTTTGACCTCTTGTTTGTCTTCCTGGGAGAGACATACACCGGGGGCATTGGGGGTATGCCTGGTGGTGTCTTTGCAAAAGGGACCAAGCCCGAATCTGTTGGTAGCTCTGTAGGTTGAGCAGCCTTTGCCTCATCTGCATGAGAATTTTCCACCGAACTTCTCTTATTGCCACCCCTGTTTACACATGCCAGCCCCTCCGTAGGATTTTCTGTGTCCACTGCGTGGACATCTTCTTTTGGGGGTTCACTCCCATGATCGGGGCCTCTTTTATTTGCTGCTCCTCCCCTTCCCTGGTGCATCCCACGTCCTCTACCTCGTTCCCCTCCTCTACCTCGGTCTGCGCGGAAGAAAGATCTACCATCAGAAGGCTAGTTGTAGGACACTTCTCGGCGCTTCACAAGCATCCAGCTGCCCCACTTTTTATCAGATTCACCCCAAACCCCGTTGCCACACTCCTCAAAACCGTGACCCATGATCCCGCAGATTTTGCAGAAGAACGGAACTTTTTCATACTTCACCACAAGCATCTTTCTCCCCTCTCCTTCGACGTTAAGAGGAGTAAACCTGGTCAATGGCTTGGCAGTCAGAACACGAACCCTAGCTCTTACGCAGTCACCCTCATAGTAGAGATTAGGCCGAAGTTGAACCTCCCTCACTTTGCCTATCCTACGGGCTAGCTCATCTACCACCTCAGGATGGCGATAGAGATCAGGAACTTTGTGAATCTGCGCCCATAGAAACAGACCATCTAGGGCATAATCTTCTGGATCAGTTACCCCATCATAATCCTCAATAACAACAGCATAGTTCCTGAACAGCCAGGGTCCCCCATGGACTACTTTCTTCCAATCTCCAAGACAGAACATCCGAAGATGAATCTGTTCGCCCCCGCCTCCCTGAACTTTGGAGTTTGCGCAAGGCCCCAGACGAAGGTCATCGTGTCAAACAAGGACGACGAGCTGAAGGGTCTATCAGTATTAACCCTAGCCACCGCCATCCATCTAGCTTCTTCCTTGAATTGCTTCGCTTTTTCCTTCCCGATGACCACATCGTCAAGTTCCTCATCCAGCAGATCCATGTTCTTTAGCATCTCCTCAAGATACGCCTCCTCCCCTTGCCCAGATCGCGACGAAGAACCCCTGTCCGCCGCCATCAAGGTTAGAGTAATGGTCACGCGGCCCCCCTCCCCTCGCAGTCTTCCTGACGGCGGGAAAGCAGACGGGACGGTGTAGTGATAGATCCTCCCGCCGGCAGCGATCGCCTGGCGGAGGTAAGGACGAAACCCTAAGCGAGAGGGTAATGCAGCTCTCAATTATGTGACAGTTTTGAAACTTTCACCACCGATCAAAAGTGGGCTCAGCAAGCCCAAACGAGTAATGTTTTCTATTGCCACAGAATGAAACACGTTACAGGTCACCACGTAATAGGCCATTTCCCAATAATCAAACTGAGACCAGCCCAAGCAACCCTTTCTCATTTAAAAAACAACAACAACTTAGGTTTGTACAATAATAATACCAGAAATTCTAAAAAGCTACAAAAATGTGAATATATGTACAAATATTCATAATATTTCCATCTTTATATTCAAGTTATTTTCATGCATGTTGATAGTAGGATTTAATCTATTGTTAAGAAATAAGTGTAATTAAAGGTTTCAAATATAGTTGAAATAAGGTTGTCATAAATTTGAATTATCTGATACATTTTGTAGACAGAAGCAAAAATATGTACACAATTATTTTAATCTATTATTATAAATTTATATTTTTTTAAAGATACATGTAGTTCCTTTTTTTGACATGTGATACATGTAGTTTAAATTTGTGTTATCTCCACTAAAAAGCTAGAAAATTGTTTAATACCTAAATATTATCAAATAAATTCAAAAGAAATTTCCTAGATTAATACATGAACTATGCAATGTAGAATTTTCTATGTATAAAAAATTGAACAATTTCAGATAAATACTTTTGGAAGGTACTATGCAAGAGGTACCTTAATTGATGTTTTAGAAAATAAAAAATACAAATTATTGTATAACGAGATAATACATGAAGGTATATTTGTGAATAATGTTGTTAAAATTGTGGTAAAACATTAAGTGCAAATGATAACGAAAATGTTTCATGGTGTAGAAACTTGATAATTTCCTTACATGGTATGACCCGTACTCAAAAGATTAATTAGTTACAGTGCAACGTAGCCTCCGTGTCTTGTTTTTGTTTGAAAGGAGGTTGACCCCCGGCCTATGCATTTAAGCGATTTATACAACTATTTTATTAATTATTCACAAAAGACCTTATAATGGAAGCCGTCATCTTGGACAACATCTGTCGCTATTCCTATCCACTTGATGAAGAGGTGCAGATAGTCTCAGCCAAATACCCTGACCTCTCACGAAAGCCTAACATCTAAAGCCAGAGGCCTCAACCAAGACGCATACCAGGTCTGGGGCATACACCGGTCCGATGCACTCTCATAGGTCGTCGTTGCCGTCTTCCACCGATCCATCTTCAGAACAGGCGCATCGACCTTGCCAGGCCTGCCGTCGACGCCCCCACGGCACCAGATATCGCCATCATCCTGCGGGAGTCCATCTACACGCATCGGACACCGAGACTCTACTGCGCCACGCCGTCGAGACCAGCCGTCGTCGATACAAAAGATGTAACACCGCTCCACCTCTTGCCTCTGTCTTCCAGCGGTGCTCCACAAACGATGCTCCCAACAGAGAAACGACACCGACCATCGTCCAATCTAGAAGACCAGATCCTAGGGTTTCCCCTGGAGCAGCACGAGTGGGTCGACGGTAGTTACATGACAACGCCTTCATCAAGGTAACAACGAAGAACGCCATCATCGTCTGTCGCGGCTCAGTTTTCACCGGCAACTATGTCTTCCCAACTCGCAGCCATGACTAGATGACGGATCTCGAGATCAGACAACCCAGCCTCAGGCCAACCACCTCCGACGGAGGAGATGCGCACCAGCACCAAGCCCAGGGTCGCTGCCCTGGGTTTCCGCGTGATGCAGATCAAGACCAGGAGCGCTGCCGCGCGATCCGAAGCCTAACAAGAGGTTGGGCGGCCACCATGGCTGCCGCCACCTGCCGTTGTGGCTGCAGACTCGCCACCACACTCCAGTCATCGTTGTCCGCCGTCACCGTCGATGGGATCAAGATCGGAACCGCCGCCGCAACAATCTTGAGATCTGACATGCAAGAAGAAGGCCGCTGCTGCCAAGCCGCTCGGGCTTTTCCCTACCGTCGTTACCGGTGGCGACAGAGAGGCGAGTGATGACGGCGAAGGGGAGAGCTGAGGCGCCCAAAGGAGGCGCGGGCGCGCAGGCACGGAGCGGGGGTCAGCCTCTGTGTCTTGTGAAGAGGTAATAACATGACTTCATCCCCATTTTCATATGTTCTAGACCACATTTATAATTGATGAAGTCACCAACGATTCCTTCCCAGACTACATGTGGCTCCTTGCCACAGCAACTGGCAAGACAAGCACTATTCCACTAGGTGCAGCTTGCATGCATCGACGACGCGCTCCAGATCGACATGGAGGCACACACCTCCGAGGCAACTCAAAACCTAGACCTATGTACAGAAGGAACCTGCGCTCCTCTATGTGCTCTACATCAACCGGCATCACCATGAGTGGAGTGAGCCGGGGCCGCACTAAGGACTCTCATTGAGGGTAGAGAGGAGGGCCAATTGTTGTATTGTAGTGGTTTACTGTATAAGACTTTGTGGCCATCCTCACCGTGTGGATGCTGTGGAAGGAGCGCAACAACTGCGTCTTCCAACGCTCAGCGGTCGTGGCTCGGGAGCTTTGTCGGCGTATCGAAGAGGAAGCCAGGCTATGGAAGATCTCTGGAGCAAAAGGGTTGGCTCATATTTGGAGATAGTTTCTTCTCTGATATAGGGCGTTGTCTTTCTTAGTGCGACATTTTCTTGCTCGCCAGTACGCAGTTGCATCGTCCCTATGTAACGCGGCCTGCCGCTGGACACTCTGTACTATTTCTCCTTCCTCTAATACATCGGCACGCAAGCCTTTTGCGTGTCCGCAAAAAAAAAAGTTTGTTGCAACATGAATGGTTGGATGGTTATAAGGATGATGCTAATATACTCATTATGGATCAAACCCCGATTTAACGCTTTAGTGCTCATTAATGCAGTTATCCTTTCAGTAGGAGAGACGTTCCGTCGTTAACAAGCTTCAATTTGGTCTTCAGTAGGCCGTGAGTGTGAGTGTCTATGTTTTAATCGGTGTTTCTGAGAAAACATGAATACGATAGATTGTGGCACAAATTAGTGAACTACTAGTCAATACTAATTGAAATAATAATACAACAAAAGATTGACGCTCCTACCCTATGCATGTGCACGCCAGGTGCTAGGGTTTCTCGTGCCTCCCGTTGACGTCACCGCCAGTCCGCCTCGTCTTCTGTGGTCTTATATAGGGCCATAAAGGCGCGGTGGATCCCGGCCCTTGCCGGCGGGAGGGCTCCGTTTTTTGATGTTGTGAGACAGCGGCGACTCTCTGAAGATGGAATAAGGTTCTGCCCGCCTAATCCACATCCTGGTGATGCGTCTAGCATTGTCGTTGGGCGTGTGGATGTGTTTCTCCAGTGGATCTGTCCTTGGTGCATTTGCTTGGATTTGGTCGTAGTTCAACTACGTTCGTATGTTTTCAGGTTGGATCCTTCCGATCTACGCTACTCCTCAATAGCGGTGGTTGTTGTTCTTTTACAAGTAACTTTTACAATCGAAATATGTTTACTTTGCAATCGAAATATGTTTACTTTTACAATAGCGGTGGTTGCTGTTCTTTTACAGTCGAAATAATAGGCAAAACCGTATTTAACTTTTACAAGTAACAAATATGTTTACTTTAACAGAAGACAGCCTGGATCCACGCTTGCTTTGAACCGTTGTTAGTGCCGGAGATAGTTGGTAGCAAGCAGCAGATTCCAGCCATCTCGTCACTGTCACGTAGCCACGTACTAGGATGTTTCATGCTTGATAAGCCGTCTGCTGGGATGCGACTATGAGAGGTTCAGTTCTACGGTAAATTTGAGGATTGGTCCGCAACACCCTCAACTTCTGCTAGCTCAAGGAAATCCACATCCAGAATAGAAAATACACCTGGAGTAATGAGCAAAGCAACCCGACAATGTCCAAACTAGATGGGTTCTTCTGTAATGAGGAATGGGGTATCACTTTCGATAAACACATCCTTCACGCCATGTCATCCTCACTTTCGGATCACTGCCCTCTACTCCTCGCCAATGAAGATGGGCCTCGGCGGCCGCGGACTTTCAGATTTGAAAATTTCTGGACCAACATGCCAGGCTTCCAGCAGGTCGTCCAGGAGGCGTGGAATGAGACGTCCGCACACAATGAGCCATACCAAAGACTGTTCCACAAGCTAAAAAAGACAAGTCAGAAACTTCGCTCTTGGAGCAAAAGCCTTTTCTCTAATGCCAAAGTCCAGCTTCATATGGCTCTGGAGGTAATCCTAAGACTTGATGAGGCCCAGGACCTTCGAGCTCTTAGCCCAGGGAGTTGGATCTTCGGAAGCGGCTCAAGAAAAAAGTAGTGGGCCTTGCGGTGATGGAACGTGCGCGGAAAAGGCAGACCTCGAGGATCACCAACATAAAAGAGGGAGACGCGAATACCCGCTATTTTCACCTTAGAGTCAATGGCCGGAGGAGGAAAAACCTTATTCACCGCCTAAAACATGGCCAAGGTTGGGTGACAGACCATGATCACAAGAAATCTATTGTTCACTCCCATTTCAATGCGATTTTGAAAAAGGGCGCTCCACGGTCCAAGACCATTAACTGGGCATCCATCCCACCCACTGGCATTGACCTTACCGCGCTTGGCGATCCCATTTCGGAAGAGGAAGTCAGAGCTGCTGTCTTTTCTCTTCCTTCTGACAAAGCGCCAGGCCCGGACGGATTCACCGGAAAATTCTTCAAGAGCTGCTGGAATATTATTAAGGATGATATCATGCTAGTGATCAGCAGCTTCTCCAACCTAAATGCCAGAAATCTGCACTGGCTCAATTCGGCGAATATCGCCCTCATTCCCAAGAAGCATGGTGCCGAGGACGTCTCTGACTTCAGACCCATTAGCCTGATTCATGCTGTGGCCAAGCTCATTGTCAAAATTCTGGCCACTAGACTGGCCCCTCATACGAACGCCATTGTCTCCACTGCGCAAAGTGCCTTCATAAAAAAAAAAGCATCCATGACAACTTTATGTATGTCCGGAATTTGTCCAGAAAATTTCACCGCTCAAAGAAACCTATGCTTCTATTCAAATTAGACATCAAGAAGGCTTTCGACTCGGTTAGATGGGACTACTTGCTGGAGGTGCTAAATCATCATGGCTTCCCTACCCGCTTTCGTGGCTGGGTCTCGGCACTTCTTTCCTCCGTGTCCTCTAGAGTGTTGCTAAATGGTATTGCTGGTGACCCAATCAAGCACGGTCAGGGTCTCAGGCAGGGGGATCCGCTTTCACCGCTCCTCTTCGTGCTTGCCATAGACCCCCTTCATCATATTCTCAGCAAAGCCACAACCCAAGGAAAGCTACATCCCTTGCCAGAGAGACAACCGGGTAGAATTCGTGCCTCACTCTATGCTGACGACGCTGCCATTTTCTGTGCCCCCATTAAGGAGGATGTCCAATGCCTTACCAACATACTTTCCTCCTTTGGTGAATCTACTGGCCTCTCCACAAACTGCACCAAAAGTTCTGTGGCACCCATCAGATGTGCCAATGTGGACCTAGATGATGTTCTCCAGTCCTTCCCGGCTTGCCGCGCCTCCTTCCCGATCCGCTATCTTGGGCTCCCCCTCGCGGTCAAAAGATTAAAGAGGGTGCATCTCCAACCTTTGGAAGACAAGGCGGCGGGCAAATTGGCACCTTGGAGAGGAAGGCACGTTGCTATTGCGGGTCGTATGACCTTGGTGAAGGCAGTCCTTACGGCGGTGGCCATTTATCACATCACGCTGCTCGACATCCGAGTGGAGGTTCTAAAAGCGATTGACAAGCTGCGGCGTGCCTACCTCTGGGCAGGATCTGACACGGTTAGCAGCGGCAAGTGCAAGATTAATTGGGAGCATGTCTGCAAGCCAAAGGAGTATGGGGGCCTTGGCATTCTGCATCTTCGCAAGTTTGCTGCCGCCCTCCCGAGGTGGCTATGGCTTGAGTGGAATGACCCACCCCGTGCGTGGTGTGGATTGGAGACGCCTTGCACGACTTCTGACCGCGACCTTTTCGCGGTCTTGACTGAGGTCAAGATCGGCGATGGACAGAAGGCTTCCTTCTGAAAATCCTCTTGGCTTCAGGGCGTTAGGCCCAAAGATATTGCGCCAAAGATTTTCAATATTTCACGCAAGAAAGGTGTTACGGTCGCCACGGCCTTAAGGGATGGGCAATGGATAGCACAAATCAACATTCACGCTGGCCTCACTCTAGAACACATTCAACAATTCTTAGCCCTTTGGGAGAAGCTAGCGACTATGGCCATTCAGCCGGGTGTCCAGGACTCTATATTGTGGAAGTCAACCAATGATGGGCAGTACTCTGCTAAGTCTGCTTATTTGGCGCAGTTTCATGACCTCCCGCTCTCAAGTTCGTCTGCTGCGGTTTGGAAGGCGTGGGCTCCCCCCAAATGCAAATTTTTCGCGTGGCTCGTTATCCAAAACAGAGTTTGGACGGCTGATAGGCTTCAGAGGAGAGGATGGCCAAATTGTGACAAATGCCCGCTCTGCAGTCAGGTGCAAGAATCTGCAGCACATCTGATCTTCAAGTGTCGTTTCTCTGTTCGGATTTGGAATGCGATCTTCTCATGGCTTGGGCTTGCTATCCCCACGGCCCTGTGGCTCTTGTTCGATTCGGTGAAATCTTGGTGGGATACGGTTCTCTCTGATAATACACTCGCGACGAATGCCCTATCTTCCTTGTTACTTCTTGTGGGATGAGAGATATGGAATGAAAGGAATGCTCGTGTCTTCAGGAGCAAAGCGGCGCCGGTGGCGATTGTCATGCGACGCATCAAAGAGGAAGTTCCTATTTGGGCCACTGCAGGCGCTAAGCATTTGCGTAATGTAATGCCGCGAGAGTAATTATTTTGCTTTTCCGCCGCTTGGCGATGTCTGTTCTGAAACCTCTTCTTATTAAATGAAAATGGCAAGTCTTTTGCCTTGTTCAAAAAAAAAAGGAGTGGGTGGCATGGCTAAGCTGCCTTTCTTGCCTGGCGTTATTAGCGACGCGAGCCCCGACAGGGACCTTGTTTTTGCTCCTGGTGCCATCGACACGAAGATATAATAAAAAATGTTACTCTTTTCTTGTCGCTGCCTCGCGTCTTATCTATTTTGTCTGGCTGCAACTCTGATGAGCTATAAGTCCACCGGTTTATATAACAGATCGACCACCATGATTGCGTGACCTAGCTGAAAGTGTGCATATTCAATCCGGCTGACGGAAGGTACATATAATCTTGACACTCGATCATCAGTCATGAATATCCAATGGTGGCAAGACAAGTAATGAATTGGTGTACAACAATACACAAATGTCGCATTCCGTTAATTTTTAAGGTAACATCGTATCGCTTTTAAAATATTATAGTGCAAGACTCACCGTTACTAATAATCAAAATAAAATGCTTGTGTATTATTTAGTTTAATTTTGCAATGATTGTCTATTGATTAGTAAGAAATTTGAGATTTTTCTTAAATTGGATCAACATTCAACCATCACATCCCAACCTTGCTCTATTTGCACTATGGACTAAAAGTTTGAACCTAGGAATGATGAATATTTCAACCAACCGAGAGAAATAACAAAACCAAAATAAAAGTGCATGCAAGGTATGAACTAAATCTTAAAGAATTGAACTGACCAGATTATCATTTTTAATAAACACAGTACATATTCTTCATTTAAACTACTAAATTATCTTATGGGTGTGCTTAGAGCATCTACATCCTGACTTTGTAAATTCAGCCCCTCAAATGCCGCCGATGCGCCCGGACGCGTCCGCGGACACTGACTGGGCACGCCTCAAATTAGCCACTTTACATCTGCCTTTCTCATTTTCTATCCACTAAATCCATACAAAGCATGCAAAAGAAATCCTATGTACTACATCTACGTACTGCCCTAGCTTCTCTTCGTCGTCGGTGATGTCCACAACGACGGTGCCGGGCACCGGCTGGACGGGCGGGTAGGAAGGCTCTAGCTCACCCCCCCCCCCCCTCCTGCTCGACCTGATCCATGTAGGCGAACATCTCCGCCTCCTCTGTGGCCTCTTGGGCCTCCATCTCCCGTCGCCGACGACATCTTACCTCCGGAGCCGACTCCGACCGGAGGGAATCGAGGATGGCCTGCTGCTCCGCCTGCAGATCCCCGTCGCCAGCGTCCCCCACATCTTCCTCCTTGGGCTCAATCCCCTCCTCCTCAAAGTCCTCCTCTCCAACTCCTCCTCCGGATCCACTACATCCGGAGGTAGCCCCGCGGCGATCCGAGATTCGCGCCTAGCCTGGATCTGCTCAAGGAGCTCGAGCCGGCGCTCCGGCGTCAGAAAGGGCTCGCTCCTCACTCGACGGCGTGGGGGCATGGCTACTAGGCGGACGGGTGGAGTGGAAAGTGGCGGCGGCGGTGGACATGATGAGGAAAATGTGGATGGATGGTAGGGTTTCGGTGTCGCCGGTCGACTTAAATAGTTGGGCAATGCACTACGCGCCCAGCCGGAGCTGCGCCAGACGGCACCACCGGTCCGACGGAGGAGACGAGTTTCAGACCGCCGGGTTTGAGGGTGTTTCCGGCTGGGACCCCTTTGTCAGTCCGACGTGGCGGGCATATGCCAGGGCGCCCCCATATCCGCCCCATATTTGGGTTGAATATGGGGGGTGCCGGTCAGCCCGGGCGTTTGAGGGCCGTTTGAGAGGCCCATCTGGGTCAAAAAATCGTGACCGATCAGTGATCGGGCGGCCCGCCCGGGCGTATGAGGCGAGTTTCGGAGGTCCAGCTGTAGATACACTTACATCTTAGTTGATTAAGCCTCTCTTTCGGAGGTCCAGCTGTAGATACACTTACATCTTACATGGTGATGATCTGGTGATAAAATTGTCTGTTCCTCCTTGTTTTCTCCTACAACTTCAGCATAATATACCACATCTCCGTATCCAAAGCCGAAGAACGGATGTAACAAGACCCATACATGCATGGTCGAAAACTCCCAAAGACGCATGAAAGCGTATTACTAGCTCGCACGAGCTGCTGTGCTAGCGCCCTCTAGTCAGCAGTCACCCGCAACTAGCTAGGATGGTCACCGCTTCCACTGCGCTCTCAGTCGCCGCCCTGGCGGCGGGCGTGACGCTGATGCTCGTCGTCCACGTCCTCGTGATCCTCTGGGCTCTGCGGCGGGGCGCTGCCCAGGCCTCCGGCGCCGACCTGGAGCGTGCCGTGGACGACGCCTGCGGAGGCAAAGGCAAGGGCCTGTCGTCCGAGGAGATCGAAACGCTGCCGTGCCACGACTTCAAAGCCGCCGTTGGAGGCGGCGGGGACTGCGCCGTGTGCCTGGAAGCGTTCGAGTCCGGCGACCGGTGCAGGCGTCTCCCAAGGTGCGAGCACAGCTTCCACGCGCCGTGCGTGGACTCGTGGCTGAAGAAGAGCCAGTGCTGCCCCGTGTGCCGCGCCGACGTGGTTGACCGGCCCACGGCCGAGGCGGAGGTGGTTGGAGAGGGAGAGGCGCCGGCTCTGACGGTGGAGATGGCGGAGAGGACAAACCCCGCCGCGCTGGGGGTCGTCGTCGAAAGGCTGCAACGGTATAGCTGGGGCCCTCATGCCGTGACCGTGTTACACTAAGATTAATTCGTGTTGTTTGTGCGAGCAGTAATTAAGCTCTTTCGCATTTTACAGTGTGTATAATCAATCCTTTCGAATGAAACATTTGTATTTGATCAATGAGGCACGATTTTGTAAACATATCTTGCTTTGACATCCTTAAAATTGTAGTACCACATAATTGAAGGGAAAATACCTTTGGAACATGGTGGTAATTACACCTGATTTTTTAGAAAAGGAGGATGACCCTCGGTCTGGGAGATGCATGCAGCCACTTTGATAATTATTCTTGAGTTATTACAACAATATGCCTGAAACTGCCATCTTAACAACATATGCCACTACTTCTATCAATATGATGAAGGGGGTGCTAGTTGGGCCAAATACCCAGACCACTCACATAAGCCTATCATCAAAAAGCCAGAAGCCCCAGCCGAGCCACATATCGGGTCTGGGGCATAAACTGGTCTGACGCACTCACATGTGTCGTCGTCGCCATCTTCCACAGGTCCGTCTTCAGAGCAGATATTGAGGTTTCTACCTTGTCAGGCCACTTTGCCATCGACGACACCATGACGCCAGACAACTACCTCCTCCTGCGCGAGTCCATCACCGCGCATCGGGCGCCGAGTCTCCACTGCGCCACGCCGCCGAGATCCGTCGTCATCAATGTGTAGGATGAAGCACCGCTCCACCAAAAAAGCCGCCCACTGGTCCCTCGATCCCGTGTACGCCTCCAAGAATGACGCCCCCAAGGAGGAAACCAACACGCCGCCGTCATCCGATCTACTGATTTAGGGTTTCCCCCGGAGGTAGCAGATAGAGGTCTGGAGCTTCTCCACGGCGATGCCTTCAATAAGGTAATGACACAAAAGAGTGCCGCCAACGCCGGTCTTGGCATCAAGCCGAGAACGAGGTTTTCACCCGGATCCGCTCGAAAAACCTCCATCAAGCATCGTGTGCACGGGTCGCCGCCGATCTGAGCCGCCGCACATCGAGCAGGCCGCACCGGCCCGATCAGATCTGTTCGAAGGGCAAACCACGCATGGCACCGACCCAACCACCAGGCCCTCCATGCCGCCACCGCTGATCCGAGGTCAGATGGTCCGTCGCCGCAGACCCGGCCGCCGCCGCCGAACGAAGCCAGGCGGCCGCGGCGAGTGGCTGGCGCTGCACCGCCACCATCGCTGCCATAGGCCGAGGCGGCCGCCGCGCCGCCGCCGGTCAAGGCAGGCCCCCCACGCCACCAAGGCCAGATCGGCCGTGCCACCACACGCCGTGGGCTCCGCACTACCCCATGGCACGGGAGAGAGGGAAGGGCCCCGCCACCGCCGTCAGCCCCCGGGCAATAGGCCAGCGGTGTCCTTTGGCGGCGGCGGAGGGAGGAATGGAAGGACGGGGAGCCCCTGACGTCTAGGGTTGCGGTCCCGCTCGAGTTGCCCGAGCAAGGGTGACGCGGGGGAGCGGGCCTTTTTTTTGGTAGTTTAGGAGATCACTGCACCGGACGTGCGTAGACCACTATCTCCACTGCGCTAGCAGAACGTGATTACACCTGATAACTGATTTTATTTTTCAAAATCAGAAAAAATCAAAACATTCCAAATATTTTTCCCAACAAAATTGAGCTGTCGTTTCTGTCATACAACAATATTCTATAATGAAATATTCTCTGACAAAATTCTGACAAATATAGCAAGAACAACACTCACGTATATATCGACAAATTTGTTCTTTACGTCTACGTCAACATGAAAGTCATTTCTTCGCGAAAGGCTTACACGAGTGCAACAATAAATCTACTTTGTTTGCAAAAAGTTTCAGATTTTTTTGACCTTCTTACGAATTACCATTTTTTTTAAATATCAGGTGTAATTACACCCGAGAGCCAAATGTTCATGTCTTGACTTGAAGTCCATTTGTTACAAATGGTACTAATTCGCCGCACCTACCTATCAATAAGATCTTCACTATTAGGGAGCTCGGCCTTCGTATATAACTTTGTCTCCGGAAGTTTTTTTGCACTAGCCCGCGTTGCACAGAGGGTGACTCGGGCGAACCCTACCCACCACCACCTTGTCCCCCCTTCCATCGTAACCCCCAGATGAGGCTAGAGGGCGAAGTACCCCCGACGGGCGGCGATGATTGGATTGATCCCTCGCGATGTGGGGGGTCCCAAGCCTGCGTGCTGAGCCGGCCTTGGACGACAGGCGCTTGAGGCGGGGCTCGGTCTTCAAGGTGGCGACCTGGTATTGCATATGCGCTAGTTGGTCACCCCATCGTGGAGGTCGGTCAGGTCCTTGCGCTGCGGCGCCCGGCCCTGCTTCAGGCAGCGGCGGCAGATGGCTCTACGGCGACAGATCTGACCTCCGGCGGTGGCATGGAGGGCCAATGGATGGATCGGCTTCATGCGTGATATAGTCTCCGGTCAGATCTGATCTAGCTGGTGCGGCTTGCTCGCTGCACGACGGTGGAGAACAGTGGTGGTCCCATGCACATGAGGCTGGATGGTGGTTCCTCAAACGGATCCGGGTGAAAACCCTATTCGCCCAAGCCGGCCTTGGATGACAAGCGCTTGAGGTGGGGCTCGGCCTTCAAGGTGGCGACCTGGTATTGCATCTGAGCTAGTTGGTTGCCCCATCGTGGCAGCCGGTCGGGTCCCTGTGGCTTGGCGGCCGGCCTTGCTTCGGGCAGCGGCGGCAGATGGCTCTACGTCGACGAATCTGACCTCGAGCAGCGACATGGAGGGACCGATGGACGGATCGGCTGCATGCGTGATCTAATCTTCGGTCAGATCTAATCTAGCCGGTGCGGCTTGCTCGCTGCATGGCGGTGGAGAACAGTGGTGGTCCCATGCTCACGAGGCTGGATGGGGGTTCCTCGAGCGGATCCGGGTGAAAACCCTATTCTCGGCTCGTTGCCAAGGTAGGCGATGGCGGCTTTCTTCTGCGTCGTCC
Organism: Aegilops bicornis; assembly: GCA_021605145.1. Taxonomy (NCBI): domain Eukaryota; kingdom Viridiplantae; phylum Streptophyta; class Magnoliopsida; order Poales; family Poaceae; genus Aegilops; species Aegilops bicornis. Next base: position 254,981,214 of record CM038675.1, on the reverse strand, counting down.
CCTTCTTGAAGGCATAGTCGTGAAGAAGCTCTAGACCCCTATCCGCTACCTCCGAGGAAAACCCTAGATCATTCGATCGGATGATGGCGGCGCTCTTGTGCCTTACCCTCCTTGGGGGTGTCCTTCTTGGAGGTGTGCATAGACTAGTGGGCGGCTTCTGCGGTGGAGCGGTTTCCTTGTGACGCATCGACGATGTGGAGTCTCAGCGGCATGGCGCTGCAGGGTCTCGGCAACGGATGCATGATAATGGACGTGCGTAGGGAGGTGGCATTGTCTGGCGCCGTGGTTGCATCGACCGCAGGCCTGGCAAAGTTGATGCGTCAACACCTGCTCTAAAGATGGATCAGTGGAAGACGGCGGCGACGGCCTCTGCAGCGTGCGCATGCGGTGTCCACTGAGAGTGCGCCGGATCGGTGTGTGACCCAGACGCGGCAATTCGGTATGGTTGGAGCCTCCGACTTTAGATGTTGTGCTTTGGAGTGAGGTCTAGGTATGTCGCCCCGGCAATCTGCACCCCTTCATCAACTGTATAGGGGTAGCAACAGTGGTCATCAAGATGGTGAATTCAAACTTATTGATGTATTACTTTGTAAGGTCTTGATGAATAATTAATAAAATGGCTGGATGCATCACCCTGATGTAGAGGCCGGGGGACATCCTCCATTTTTAAAAAATCATGTCTACAATAGCTGGCCGTGGTGGTTGGCATGGTAGATTCGGGCATCCTTGTCGGGCCTGGCTGGTGATGGAAGATTCCCATGGCTAGGGCAACGACTCTAGTTCCAGATGGTGGTGGTGGAGGCCAACGTCAGCCTCTAGCTGGACTGGTCCTACCGGCTAGGGTGCCTGCGCTAGATCGGGAGCTTGGTAGCGGTGCTTTGGCCACAGACCCGTGGTGTATCGTGTGCCGATGTGTGTGCCCTCTCGGGCCAGTTGGCTTGGTGTGGAGGCAGACGGTTGGCCCAAACATAGACTACTCAAGCTTCGATGGTGACAACCAGAACCGCGACACGAGTATGGCGACACCTCGATGACCATGGCGGTGATCCTCAACAGGAAGACGTCTGACCAATATGCTAATGCCAATGCCTTCTCTTGTCAATGCCGCCATCGAAGGGACTCTCCTCCTCTGAAGGCGGTTGGCTAGGTGGCTTCGTCGGTCATGCACTACGTTGGTGCATGGTTGCATGGAGTGCTAGCAGAGGCATGTGGCCTCCTCCAATGGACACCACAGTGATTCTGCGTGGAATACTAGCTGGCACAATGATGCGTACATTTTGCATCATGTTTTTCTACTGTTATTTACAATGTTTTTATGCATAATAATACTTTATGGAGTAATTCTAATGCCTTTTCTCTCATAATATGCAAGGTTTACACAAAGAGGAAGAATGCCGGCAGCTGGAATTCCGGACCTGAAAAAGCTACTCCCTCCGTTCCAAAATAAGTGCTTCCTCAATTCCCGTGCTTCAACTTTGACCATAAATTTAACCAACGAGGTCGACTACGGAGGGAGTAAAAGTTATACCAGTGAATTCGTATTCAAAAGAAATTTTTAATTATATAATTTTTTCTCCCGCCGCAGTCGGTCTCGTTGGTTAAATTGATGGTCAAAGTTGGACATCAGAAAGCGCGGGCGCACTATATTTTGGAATGGAGGGAGTATGTCAGAGTTACTTATTCTGCACATCTCAAAATGAGGTGAAAATTTACGAAGAATTGTTTTGGAACGTATAAAAAATACTGGAGCAAATAACTACCGAGGGGGGCCACCTGGTGAGCACAAGACACCAGGGCGCGCCAGGCCCCCGGTTGCGCCCTGGTGGGTTGTGCTCATCCCAACCCACCTCCGGTGCCCATCTTCTGGTCTATAGGTCATTTTCACCTAGAAAAAAAAGGAGAGGACTTTCGGGACGGAGCACCGCCGTCTCGAGGCGGAACTTGGCAAGGAGCATTTTTGCCCTCCGGCGGAGCAATTCCACCGAGGGAACTTCCCTACCGGAGGGGGAAATCGAAGCCATCGTCATCACCAACAACCCTCTCATCTTTGGGAGGCCAATTTTCGTCAACATCTTCAACATCACCATCTCCTCTCAAACCCTAGTTCATCTCTTGTGTTCAATCTTTGTACCAGAACCTTAGATTGGTACCTGTGGGTGACTAGTATTGTTGATTACATCTTGTAGTTGATTACTATAAGGTTTATTTGGTGGAAGATTATATGTTCAGGTCCGTTATGCTATTTAATACCCATCTGATCTGTAGCATTATTATCATTTGTGAGTAGTTACTTTTGTTCTTGAGGTCACGGGAGAAATCTTGTTGCAAGTAATCATGTGAACTTGATATGTGTTCGATATTTTGATAATATGTATGTTGTGATTCCCTTAGTGGTGTCATGTGAACGTCGACTACATGGCACTTCACCATCTTTGGGCCTAAGGGAATGCATTGTGGAGTAGTTATTAGATGATGGGTTGCCAGAGTGACAGAAGCTTAAACCCTAGTTTATGCGATACTTGGTAAGGGACCGATTTGGATCCAAAAGTTTAATGCTATGGTTAGATTTTATCTCAATACTTTTCTCGTAGTTGCAGATGCTTGCGAGGGGGTTAATCATAAGTAGGAGGTTTGCTCAAGTAAGAATAGCACCTAAGCATTGGTCCACCCACATATCAAATTACCAAAATAGCGAACACAAATCAAACCAACATGATGAAAGTGACTGGATAAAATTCCCGTGTACCTTCAAGAACGCTTTGTCTATTATAAGAGACCATTTTGGCCCATCCTTTGCCACAACAGGATTGGGCTACCTTGCTGCACTTTACTTACCATTACCGTTACTTTCTCGTTACAAATTATCTTGCTATCACACTACCTGTTACCGACTATTTCAGTGCTTGCAGAAAATACCTTGCTGAAAACCACTTGTCATTTCCTTCCGCCCCTCGTTGGGTTCGACATTCTTACTTATCGAAAGGACTATGATTGATCCCCTATATTTAAGGGTCATCAAGACTCTTTTCTGGCACAATTGCTGGGGAGTGAAGCCACTAGTACAACGATGTGCTATACAAACGGTTTTTAGCCCCTTTCCGCGACGACATTTGGAACCGTCACCAAGTGAGTGTGGGCGATAGGGGGGTTCCTTCCCACACGACCCAGAAACCGTCGGGGATAGGCCCTCCCGGGACACCAAATGAGCTCGTGTGCGATCGGGCGAGGCATCGAAACCCAATCATTTCTGTAGGTATGTACATCCCACACGGTGAATCCGAGAAAAACCTTTCCGTAGGTATGTACATCCCACACGGTGAATCCCAGAAAAACATTTTCGTAGGTATGTATATCACACACAGTTCTTTGTGTGGAAACGTTTGTGCAAGGTGGCCTAACGCATAAGCAGTTATTGCCGGAAGCCGTGTGTGATTGTTAGTTGATCGAACACGCCTACTTTCTAGAAATCGTGCGGGTTGTTTGAGCTCATCGCCCACAGTGTTGTCTGAGTAACCGTCTGCAATAGAAAACCCCAATAAGCAGATTAATTAGCCTATTATTGATAATCCATGTACTAATCAAACTGATATTTCTTATAAAACACACCAGATATTTCATATCCGTATAACAGCAACCAGGATTTCATAATCGAATTACATCAAATAGCTTCGGCACTCGATTCGCCATTACACAACAAAGCACCAAGTTTCACATGCAGCATCAAAACCTTTGGAAAGTAGCATCATACACGATAAATAGACAGATGAATCTCATCTGGAAAACTATGACGGAAGGCAAATATTGAGCCTTCAGTGATGTTGAATGTCCTTGCAACTTTAGGCCAGTGGCTATGGATAATTGCCCGCCCAACCTTCATCCTCTTCAGCAAGACTTAAATATTGTATCGTGGGTGTTGAATGAATACCTTCCTCGCCTCTTGACCATGCAGGTGGTTTGAGAGGTAATCATCGGTGAACTGCTTTGAAAAGTACTGAAAACAAAGCTATGCATAAATCGTTGTTATAAATTTTGAAATGGTGGAAGGGGTAAATACAAGGTAAAAGAGTTAGTAACATCCTATAGTTGAATGATGTCTTCTTCATTGCGCAAACAAAGATCTTGCTATTATTCGTCGCAAGTTTCTTCATCCTAACAATCTTTCTGAGTTTCTTGACTTGACTGATATTCATGGACATCTCATTTCCCCATATGCAAAATGGGTCGAACAATGGGTCTAAGCCTCTGACAGCAGGACCTACATGTGCGAGGCCAAATTGTAAGAAACCTAAATATTAGAATGATTCCTGCAGCTGCACAATAGTGTGCTATTAGCCAAAGGACCCTGCTTGAACAAACCTCGATGGTAAACTGTAGTGTCTTCCATTGTTTCCCTGCAACACACATAAGGAAGATCTTGATCAGGTTAACTGAGAGTTGCCATACTATCAGTAGAATATGTATTGACTACAACCAAATTCGATTGGTGTCACATGCATAACAATACAAAATTGTACCCACAGTAAATGAAAATCAAATTACAGAAATGAACCAAACAGTTAAATGGACAACAGACCAAATGAACCAAATTAGTTAACTGAGCATGACATTGCAGAATAGAAACATGTACTAGAAGATAAGAAAGTTAAAAAACAAAAAATGCTTGCGAATAGTACTATGAAATGTAGCAATTGTTGGACCAAAGTGTTAACTGAACATTACATTTCAGAGGACCAAACTGTTAACTGAACATCAGATTGTATATTAACATTACAGAGGACAAATCACTAGTAGGCACTGGCGGTGGCCTCGAGAAAACAACACGAACTGTATTTTAAAGTAGACAACTGCATGGCGGTGTCGACGGTGGCCTCGAAGACGAGGTGCTCCTCCAAGATCTGGCGGTCGACACACATGGCAGCCATAGCGACCTCGTGCACGCCTGCGGCCGCATGCTACTGAGCTCCACGTTATACTGCGTGCAAAATGGCTGTGGGCGGCGCTTAATTGGAGGAGGGGGCAGTGATTTTCGTGGAAGGTATCGCACCGTCAGTCGGGGCATGTGGGACGGGAAAGGAGGAGGATGGTGTGGGTGGGGTGTGGATTACCTGACCATATCGACGAGGCCGCGCAGCAAAAAGAAGGGTTGGCGGCGAGGAGGCCGCATAGCAAGAAGAAGGGTCGCAGGCGAGGAGGCAGCACTGCAAGAAGAAGGGTCACTGGCGAGGAGGCTGAGCTGCCAGTAAGTAGCAGTGAAGGTTTGAACTTGGAAAGCAAGGAGGAACAGTGGAAATGTGGCTTTTGGTGGGAGGGAGGCGGGAGATAGATATTTCGCGGTGGCAAAAATTTTTTGCTCAAGGTCATGAGAAATCGCGCAAGTGTGGTTCAAGTGGGGGTGATGGACTGTAGACGACGAAGCTTCCTACGTAAGCCAGACAGGACGGTGCGCCAAGATATTTTATATCGCATCCCACGCGATTCTTTCTAGTAAACCGTTTGTGGTATAACTGATTTTTTTATTATGTTTTGAAAGATAAAATGGTGTTACAGAGGGAAAGGATAGTGTTTGAATTGCTAGAACATTTACGTACAATGAACATGCAACTAGTACATGAGTGTCATGTTTAAATTTGGAATTATTCCGGGTTCGTTTGGCATTTTTATGCATTAATTGAGTTTCTGGGCATTTAATGTGCATAATTCAAATTTGAACTACAAGCACATGCTCCAGTGCACCAAAGTTTGTTGAAAAATCACATGTGTGTCTTTGGGTGAATTTATAGGTCCCATGCAAGAAATGGGAATGAAATTCAAACATGTGGGCGTCGTGGCTCGGCCGGAAAGATTGAGAAACTTGGTTTTTTAATTCCTGTAAATCCAAAACACGCCTGAAAATCACGAAAATTGGCATGGTGTCATGACATGGCACCAACATGCTGCGGTAAATTTTTTGGCCGAATTAGGACAAGCTTTGGTGTAAGCTTCTTGCAAACCGGAGCTTCGCACAAGAAGGCTCGTGGTTCCGGGAGGGAACGTGTCACCTGTGCAAAACAGCATACGTACACTGCCTTCTCCCGCCTTAATTTTTTTACACAGGCAGATTAGACCAAATAGAAGTATCGTGCTAACTTTTGAAATTATTCCAGGTTCGTTTGGCCTTTTTATTCATTAATTGAGTTTCTGCGCATTTAATGTGCATAATTCAAATTTGAACTAAAAGCACATGCTCCAGTGCACCAAAGTTGGTTGAAAAATCACATGTGTGTCCTTGGGTGAATTAATAGGCCCCATGCCAGAAATGGGAATGAAATTCAAACATGTGGGCGTCGTGGCTCAGCCGGAAAGATTGAGAAACTTGGTTTTTGAATTCCTGTAAATCCAAAAAACGCCTGAAAATCATGAAACTTGGCATGGTGTCATGACATGGCACAAACATGCTGCGGAATTTTTTTGGCCGAATTGGGACAAGCTTTGGTGTAAGCTTCTTGCAAACCGGAGCTTCCATCAAGAAGGCTCGTGGTTCCGAGAGGGAACTTGTCACCTCCGTGTCTTGAAGCGACATCGTGACACTGCCTTCTCCCGCCTTAATTTTTTTACACAGGCAGATTAGACCAAATACAAGTATCATGCTAAATTTTGGAATTATTCCGGGTTCGTTTGGCCTTTTTTATACATTAATTGAGTTTTTGGGCATTTAATGTGCATAATTCAAATTTGAACTACAAGCACGTGCTCCAGTGCATCAAAGTTGGTTGGAAAATCACATGTGTGTCCTTGGGTGAATCTCTAGGTCACATGCAAGAAATGGGAATGAAATTCAAACATGTGGGCGTCGTGGCTCGGCCCGAAAGGTTGAGGAACTTGGTTTTTTAATTCATGTAAATCCAAAACACGCCTGAAAATCATGAAACTTGGCATGGTGTCATGACATGGCACCAACATGTCGCGGTAATTTTTTTGGACGAATTGGGGCAAGCTTTGGTGTATGCTTCTTGCAAACCGGAGCTTCCCTCAAGAAGGCTCGTGGTTCCGAGAGGGAACTTGTCACCTCCGTGTGCGAAACGACATACATACACTGCCTTCTCCGCCTTATTTTTTTACATACGCGGGTTAGACCAAATAGAATTACCGTGCTAAATTTTGGAATTATTCTGGGTTCGTTTGGCCTTTTTTACACATTAATTGAGTTTCTGCGTATTTAATGTGCATAATTCAAAATTGAACTACAAGCACATGCTCCAGTGCACCAAAGTTGGTTGAAAAATCACATGTGTGTCCTTGGGTGAATTTCTAGGTCCCATGCAAGAAATGGAAATAAAATTCAAACATGTGGGCGTCGTGGCTCAGCCGAAAAGATTGAGAAACTTGGTTTTTCAATTCCTGTAAATACAAAAGACGCCTGAAAATCATGAAACATGGCATGGTGTCATGACATGGCACCAACATGCTGCGGTAAATTTTTTGGCCGAATTGGGTCAAGCTTTGGTGTAAACTTCTTGCAAACCGGAGCTTCACTCAAGAAGACTCGTGGTTCCGAGAGGGAACTTGTCACCTCCGTGTGCGAAATGGCATACGTACACTGCCTTCTCCCGGCTTTATTTTTTACACAGGCATATTAGACCAAATAGAAGTGTGCTAAATTTTGGAATTATTCCGGGTTCGTTTGACCTTTTTTATACATTAATTGAGTTTCTGCGCATTTAATGTGCATAGTTCAAAATTGAACTACAAGCACATGCTCCAGTGCACCAAAGTTGGTTGAAAAATCACATGTGTGTCCTTGGGTGAATTTCTAGGTCCCATGCAAGAAATGGGAATGAAATTCAAACATCTGGCGTCGTGGCTCGGCCGTAAAGATTGAGAAACTTGGTTTTTTAATTCCTGTAAATCCAAAACACGCCTGAAAATCATGAAACTTGGCATGGTGTCATGACATGGCACTGATGTCTACTACACAACCTTCTTCTTGTAGACGTTGTTGGGCCTCCAAGTGCAGAGGTTTGTAGGACAGTAGCAAATTTCCCTCAAGTGGATGACCTAAGGTTTATCAATCCGTGGGAGGCATAGGATGAAGATGGTCTCTCTCAAGCAACCCTGCAACCAAATAACAAAGAGTCTCTTGTATCCCCAACACACCCAATACAATGGTAAATTGTATAGGTGCACTAGTTTGGCGAAGAGATGGTGATACAAGTGCAATATGGATGGTAGATATAGGTTTTTTGTAAGCCAAAAATATAAAAACAGCAAGGTAACAAGTGGTAAAAGTGAGCGTAAACGGTATTGCAATGATAGGAAACAAGGCCTAGAGTTCATACTTTCACTAGTGAAAGTTCTCTCAACAATAATAACATAATTGGATCACACAACTATCCCTCAACATGCAACAAAGAGTCACTCCAAAGTCACTAATAGCGGAGAACAAACGAAGAGATTATGGTATGGTATGAAACCACCTCAAAGTTATTCTTTCCAATCAATTCGATAAGATTACTTCAAGGGGAAAACTCAATCCACTACAAGAGAGTAGAGGGGGAGAAGCAACATAAGATCCAACTATAATAGCAAAGCTCGCGATACATCAAGATCGTGCCAAATCAAGAACACGAGAGAGAGAGAGAGAGAGAGAGAGAGAGAGAGAGAGATCAAACACATAGCTACTGGTACATACCCTCAGCCCCGAGGGTGAACTACTCCCTCCTTGTCATGGAGAGCGCCGGGATGATGAAGATGGCCACCGGTGAGGGTTCCCCCCCTCCGGCAGGGTGCCGGAACAGGGTCCCAATTGGTTTTTCGTGGCTCTGAAGGTTTGCGGCGGAGGAACTCCCGATCTAATCTCTGTTCTGGAAGTTTTACGATACGTAGGTATATATGGGTGCAAGGGGTACGTCGGTGGAGCTACGGGGGCCGCACGAGGCAGGGGCGCGCCCTAGGGGGGTGGGCGCGCCCCCCACCCTCGTGAGCACCTCCCGTATATTCTGACGTGGAGTCCAAGTCCATCAGGTGGGTTTCCTTCCAAAAATATCTTCTCCAGTTGATTTCGTTCCGTTTTGACTCCGTCTGATATTCCTTTTCTTCGAAACACTGAAATAGGCATAAAACATCAAATCTGGGCTGGGCCTCCGGTTAATAGGTTAGTCCCAAAAATAATATAAAAGTGGATAATAAATCCCAATATTGCCCAAAATAGTAGATAAAGTAGCATGGAGCAATCAAAAATTATAGATACGTTGGAGACGTATCAAGCATCCCCAAGCTTAATTCTTGCTCGTCCTGGAGTAGGTAAATGATAAAAAAGATAATTTTTGATGTGGAATGCTAGTTGGCATAATTTGAATGTAATTCTTCTCAATTGTGATATGAATATTCAGATCCGAAAGATTCAAGACAAAAGTTCATATTGACATAAAAATAATAATACTTCAAGCATACTAACAAAGCAATCATGTCTTCTCAAAATAACATGGCCAAAGAAAGTTATCCCTACAAAATCATATAGTCTGGCTATGCTCTATCTGCACCACACAAAATATTTAAATCATGCACAACCCCGATGACAAGCCAAGCAATTGTTTCATACTTTAACATTCTCAAAACATTTTCAATCTCCACGCAATACATGAGCGTGATCCATGGATATAGCACTATATGTGGAATAGAATGGTGGTTGTGGAGAAGACAAAAAGGGGAAGATAGTCTCACATCAACTAGGCGTATCAATGGGCTATGGAGATGCCCATCAATAGATATCAATGTGAGTGAGTAGGGATTGCCATGCAACGGATGCACTAGAGCTATAAGCATATGAAAGCTCAACAAAAGAAACTAAGTGGGTGTGCATCCAACTCGCTTGCTCACGAAGACCTAGGGCATTTGTGGAAGCCCATCATTGGAATATACAAGCCAAGTTCTATAGTGAAAAATTCCCACTAGTATATGAAAGTGACAAAATGAGAGACTCTCTATCATGAAGATATTGGTGCTACTTTGAAGCACAAGTGTGGTAAAAGGATAGTAGCATTGTCCCTTCTCTCATTTTCTCTCATTTTTTTATTTTTTTATTTGGGCCCTCTCTTTTTTATGGCCTATTTTTTTCTCTTTTTTTTATTTTTCGTCCGGAGTCTCATCCCGACTTGTGGGGGAATCATAGTCTCCATCATCCTTTCCTCACTGGGACAATGCTCTAAAAATGATGATCATCACACTTTTATTTACTTACAACTCAACAATTACAACTCGATACTTAGAACAAATATGACTCTATATGAATGCCTCCGGCGGTGTACCGGGATGTGCAATGACTCATGAGTGACATGTATGAAAGAATTATGAACGGTGGCTTTGCCTCAAATACGATATCCACTACATGATCATGCTAAGCAATATGACAATGATGGAAAGTGTCATGATAAACGGAACGGTGGAAAGTTGCATGGCAATATATCTCGGAATGGCTATGGAAATGCCATAAGAGGTAAGTATGGTGGCTGTTTTGAGGAAGGTATATGGTGGGTCTATGATACCGGCGAAAGGTGCGCGGTATTAGAGATGCTAGCAATGGTGGAAGGAAGAAAAGTGCGTATAATCCATGGACTCAACATTAGTCATAAAGAACTCATATACTTATTGCAAAAATATAGAAGTTATCAAAGCAAAGTATTATGCGCATGCTCCTAGGGAGATAGATTGGTAGGAAAAGACCATCGCTCGTCCCCGAGCGCCACTCATAAGGAAGACAATCAATAAATAAATCATGCTCCGACTTCATCACATAACGGTTCACCATACGCGCATGCTACGGGAATAAAAAACTTTAACACAAGTATTTATCAAATTCACAACTACTCAACTAGCATGACTCTAATATCATCATCTTCATATCTCAAAGCAATTATCAAGCATCAAACTTTTCTTAGTATTCAACACACTCAAAAGAAAGTTTTACAAATCTTGTATGCTTAGCATATTAGGATAATTTAAGAAAATTACCATGATATTTAAGACTCTCAAAATAATATAAGTGAAGCATGAGATTTCATCTATTTCTTCAAAATAAAACCACCATTGTGCTCTAAAAGATATAAGTGAAGCACTAGAGCAAACGACAAACTACTCCGAAAGATATAAGTGAAGATCAATGAGTAGTCGCATAATTATGTAACTATGTGAAGACTCTCTCATTTAATAATTTCAGATCTTGATACTTTATTCAAACAGCAAGCAAAGATAAATAAAACTACATTGCAAGGATAGCACAACTCAAGTGAAGAAGCAAAAACTTAGGTTCAACCGATACTAACTGATAGTTGTTGAAGAAGAAAGGTGGGATGCCAACGGGGGCATCCCCAAGCTTAGATGCTTGAGACTTCTTGAAATAATATCTTGGGGTGCCTTGGGCATCCCCAAGCTTGAGCTTTTGTGTCTCCTTAATTCCTCTCATATCATGGTTTCTCTTTTTATCAAAAGCTTCATTCACAACAAACTCAACAAGAACTCGTGAGATAGGTTAGTATAAACCAATGCAAAACCTTATCATTTCCTACTATAACAAATCACTAAAATTATTATTCAACATTGCATACTAAATGCCTCTGCATATTTAATACTCCTATACTTAAATAGAACCATTAAACAAGCAAACATATGCAAACAATGCAAACATAACAGCAATCTTCCAAAACAGTACAGTCTGTAAAGAATGCAAGATTCATCATACTTCCCTAACTCCAAAAATTATGAAATAAACTTCCCACTGTAGTAAATTTATCATAGCTCATCATGAAAAAAGTTTCAACATTATACCATTCTCTGAATTTTCTAGGGAATTTTTGCAACAACGGTAAACTTTCTGTTTTCAAACAGCAACATGCATACTTGCAAAATGAGCATGGCAAAGGCTATCCTTGACATTTTTATTGAAACTAGAGATGCAAAACACTAATATAAATAACAGAAAGCAAATACTAACAAAATAAAATGACGCTCCAAGCAAAACACATATCGTGTGGTGAATAAAAATATAGCTCCAAGTAAAGTTACCGATGAATGAAGACGAAAGAGGGGATGCCTTCCGGGGCATCCACAAGTTTAGGCTCTTGGTTATCCTTGAATATTACCTTGGGGTGCCTTGGTAATCCCCAAGATTAGGCTCTTTCCACTCCTTATTCCATAGTACATCAAATCTTTACCCAAAACTTGAAAACTTCACAACACAAAACTTAACAGAAAACTCGTGAGCTCCGTTAGCGAAAGAAAAAAAACACCACTTCAAGGTACTGTAATGAACTCATTATTTATTTATATTGGTGTTAAACCTACTGTATTCCAACTTCTCTATGGTTTATAAACTATTTTACTAGCCATAGATTCATCAAAATAAGCAAACAACACACGAAAAACAGAATCTGTCAAAAACAGAACAGTCTGTAGTAATCTGCAACTAACGCAAACTTATGGAACTCCACAAATTCTAAAATAAATTTGTGGACCTGAGGAATTTGTCTAGTAATCATTTTCAAAAAGAATCAACTAAATATCACTCTCCAGTAAAAAGTTCTAGCTAATCTCGTGAGCGCTAAAGTTTCTGTTTTTTTACAGCATGATAATAAAGACTTTACCCAAGTCTTCCCAAAGGTTCTACTTGGCACAAACACTAATTAAAACATGAAAACACATCTATCCGGAAGTTAGATGGATTATTTATTACTAAACAGAACCAAAGAGCAAGAAACTAAAATAAAATTGGGTTGCCTCCCAACAAGCGCTATCGTTTAACGACCCTAGCTAGGCATTATGATTTCAATGATGCTCACATAAAAGATAAGAATTGAAACATAAAGAGAGCATCATGAAGAATATGACTAGCACATTTAATTCTAACCCACTTCCTATGCATAGGGATTTTGTGATCAAACAACTTATGGGAACAATAATCAACTTGCATAGGAAGGTAAAACAAGCATAACTTCAAAACTTTAAGCACATAGAGAGGAAACTTGATATTATTGCAATTCCTACAAGCATATATTCCTCCCTCATAATAATTTTCAGTAGCATAATGAATGAATTCAACAATATAACCAGCACCTAAAGCATTCTTTTCATGATCTACAAGCATAGAAATTTTATTACTCTCCACATAAGCAAAATTCTTCTCATGAATAATAGTGGGAGCAAACTCAACAAAACAACTATCATGTGATTGAAAATTAAGATCAAGATGACAAGTTTCATGGTTATCATTATTCTTTAAAGCATACATGTCATCACAATAATCATCATAGGTAGGAGGCATGCTTTCATCATAGTAAATTTGCTCATCAAAGCTTGGGGGACAAAATATCATCTTCATCAAACATAGCTTCCCCAAGCTTGTGGCTTTGCATATCATTAGCATCATGGATATTCAAGGAATTCATACTAACAACATTGCAATCATGCTCATCATTCACATATTTTATGCCAAGCATTCTATGTAATTCTTCGTCTAGTACTTGAGCACAATTTTCCTTCCCATCATTTTCACGAAAGACATTATAAAGATGAAGCATATGAGGCAACCTCAATTCCATTTTTTTGTAGTTTTCTTTTATAAACTAAACTAGTGTTAAAACAAGAAACAAAAAGATTCGATTGCAAGATCTAAAGATATACCTTCACTTACCTAGCCTCCCGACAGCGGCGCCGAGAAAAGAGCTTGATGTCTACTACACAACCTTCTTCTTGTAGACGTTGTTGGGCCTCCAAAATCTTGAGAGGTTTGTAGGACAGTAGCAAATTTCCCTCAAGTGGATGACCTAAGGTTTATCAATCCGTGGGAGGCATAGGATGAAGATGGTCTCTCTCAAGCAACCCTGCAACCAAATAACAAAGAGTCTCTTGTGTCCCCAACACACCCAATACAATGGTAAATTGTATAGGTGCACTAGTTTGGCGAAGAGATGGTGATACAAGTGCAATATGGATGGTAGATATAGGTTTTTGTAAACTGAAAATATAAAACAGCAAGGTAACAAGTGGTAAAAGTGAGCGTAAACGGTATTGCAATGATAGGAAACAAGGCCTAGGGTTCATACTTTCACTAGTGCAAGTTCTCTCAACAATAATAACATAATTGGATCACATAACTATCCCTCAACATGCAACAAGGAGTCACTCCAAAGTCACTAATAGCGGAGAACAAACAAAGAGATTATGGTAGGGTACGAAACCACCTCAAAGTTATTCTTTCCAATCAATCCGATAAGATTACTTCAAGGGGAAAACTCAATCCATTACAAGAGAGTAGAGGGGGAGAAGCAACATAAGATCCAACTATAATAGCAAAGCTCGCGATACATCAAGATTGTGCCAAATCAAGAACACGAGAGAGAGAGATCAAACACATAGCTACTGGTACATACCCTCAGTTCTGAGGGTGAACTACTCCCTCCTCGTCATGGAGAGCGCCGGGATGATGAAGATGGCCACCGGTGAGGGTTCCCCCCCTCCGGCAGGGTGCCGGAACAGGGCCCCGATTGGTTTTTCATGGCTCAGGAGGTTTGCGGCGGCGGAACTCCCGATCTAATCTCTGTTCTGGAAGTTTTACGATACGTAGGTATATATGGGTGCAAGGGGTATGTCGGTGGAGCTACGAGGGCCCCACGAGGCAGGGGGCGCGCCCTAGGGGGGTGGGCGCGCCCCCCACCCTCGTGAGCACCTCATGTATCTTCTGACGTGGAGTCCAAGTCCATCAAGTGGGTTTCCTTCCAAAAATAACTTCTCTAGTTGATTTCGCTCCGTTTTGAGTCCGTCTGATATTCCTTTTCTTTGAAACACTAAAATAGGCATAAAACAGCAAATCTAGGCTGGGCCTCCGGTTAATAGGTTAGTCCCAAAAATAATATAAAAGTGGATAATAAAGCCCAATATTGCCCAAAACAGTAGATAAAGTAGCATGGAGCAATCAAAAATTATAGATACGTTGGAGACGTATCAGGCACCAACATGTTGCGGTAATTTTTTTGACCGAATTGGGACAAGCTTTGGTGTAAGCTTCTTGCAAACCGGAGCTTCCCTCAAGAAGGCTCGTGGTTCCGAGAGGGAACTTATCACCTACATGTGCGAAATGACATATGTACACTGCCTTCCCCCGGCTTAATTTTTTTACACAGGAAGATTAGACCAAATAGAAGTATCGTGCTAAATTTTGGAATTATTCCGGGTTTGTTTGACCTTTTTTATACATTAATTGAGTTTCTGCGCATTTAATGTGCATAATTCAAAATTGAACTACAAGCACATGCTCCAGTGCACCAAAGTTAGTTGAAAAATCACATGTGTGTCCTTGGGTGAATTAATAGGTCCCATGCAAGAAATGGGAATAAAATTCAAACATCTGGGCGTCATGGCTCGGCCGGAAAGATTGAGAAACTTGGTTTTTTAATTCCTGTAAATCCAAAACACGCCTGAAAATCATGAAACTTGGCATGGTGTCATCACATGGCACAAACATGCTGCGGTAATTTTTTTGGCCGAATTGGGACAAGCTTTGGTGTAAGCTTCTTGCAAATTGCAACTTCCCTCAAGAAGGCTCATGGGTCCGAGAGGGAACGTGTCACCTCCATGTGCGAAACGACAAACGTACACTGCCTTCTCCCGCCTTAATTTTTTTACACATGCAGATTAGACAAAATAGAAGTATCGTGCTAAATTTTGGAATTACTCTGGGTTCGTTTGGCCTTTTTTATATATTAATTGAGTTTCTGGGAATTTAATGTGCATAATTCAAATTTGAACTACAAGCACATGCTCCGATGTACCAAATTGGTTGAAAAATAACATGTGTGTCCTTGGGTGAATTTCTAGGTCTCATGCAAGATATGGGAATGAAATTCAAACATCTGGGCGTCGTGGCTCGACCGAAAAGATTGAGAAACTTGGTTTTTTAATTCCTGTAAATCCAAAACACGCCTGAAAATCATGAAAGTTGGCATGGTGTCATCACATGGAACGAACATGCCGTGGTAATTTTTCCGTCCGATTTTGAAGGCGCACACATTAACAATCAACTAAGTCATTTTGGAACAAGTGTTGTCATGTCACAAATCGGAAACACAAGTATTATTGAAACCGTGGGCGTTCTACTTACCAATTAGTTGCCGCCATGCGTCCCCTTTTTTATTCGCTAGGAGGTGTCGTGCGGGGTAGCTATTTGAGTATGGGAGGCGTGCGATCAGACCCCTGCGCGTGCTCATTGGGGGGAGAGCCCTTTGACTACTACCCACCGCGCACGTCCCTCCCAACGTCTCCATTAATGGCGCCCGAGCCCCTATTCTACTGCGTGGCTATATGTCTCACTAGACTGAGATTTAAGAGAGAAAAATGAAAATCTGAAAAGAAAGTTTTGCACGGATCTTGATGTAAGATCCAACGGACCTATATAGCATTGACTGCAACTTATAGCGAGCATGATGAATATAAGGACGATGATAGTGGATAATATTTGTCTTACATATTTAGAAACATAATTAAAAAAAGCCACATGCGGCAACGCCCGAAATACACAAGGGCAAAAGAAGAAGGAAGACAATGATCTGGCTCACTGATCTCTACTTTCTTGATGCGTTGCTGCAGACCGCGGGAACTAGTCTCAGCGGTGAGCAGCGATGAGCTCTTTCTTATCCTCAAGATGCTGCTGGAGAGCATCCACGGATTCCTCCACCAGCCTTCTGCGCTCGATGCGCAGCATGGCATTCTTGTCCATACGTTTTTCGACAATGACGCCGGTCCTCTTCAACAAGGCAGTGGTCTGCTCCTGCTGCTCCACACTTCCTACGATCTTCGCCCTCAGCAGGCCGCGCTCGGTCTGGAGCTTCACATTGCTCTCATTTAGTTGACGGATGACGTCGGTAGACTATTCAAACGAGGCTTTCAGGTCATCCTCCAACCTCACCCACCTGGAGATCTGGTCCATCTGCCTAAGGACGAGGGCACGCATGCGCCTGTAAGATTCCTCACCTACCCGCGAGACATTTTCCCAGGCCGCCACGGCGCGAGAGGACATATCTGCTGCAATTACGGCGCGGCGGGACATCTCTTCTGCTTCTGCGGTGCGGCCAGACTAGTCTGCTGCATCGACGGTGCGGCGGCTCCTCCGTGCTGCTTCGGCGGCGCGGCAGGACCTCTCTGCTGCTACGGTCGTGCGGCGGGACATGTTGGCTGCTTTCACGGCGAGGCGGGACATCTCTCGTGCTTCCGCTTCCAGGCTCGCCTCTCCCTGGTGGCAATCTCTCAACCCAGAACTCACGCTGGCCATGGCGGACGCAAGGGAACGATGATGAATGACTTGTTTTTTTTGTGGATGAGGAGTTGAAGAGGAATGTGCAGTCATCTTGGAGTAGTAGTATTTATAACCGAGTAGTAATACGCTCCTAAGTGGGAAACCATTTAGGTTTTGATCGGTGTGAACAAGTTTGCAATTTGGAATGTGACGGGACGCATGCTCAAAATTTACCGATGGTTATAAATGTGGCACTATTCCTGGAAGGCGTAACATGGGCACGTACGCCTTCTTGGCCGCGTACGTGGCGTTTGCACCATAGGGTGCATCGTAATAGGCAATGTCAGCACACGTCTTGTTCGAACAACCGTGCACGCTCGTTATTACATCGCGCATGCTTCTTTTAATTAGAATGTGTGTGCCCATCTAGCGCACACACGTTGATCTATCTAATTGTTTCAGTTTGTTGTGGCTAATCGCAAACAGTTCATCCTTGTGAAATGTATGCCATCAATCGCAGATAGTTTGACCTAGCTGACCCGTTTCTGTTATGTTTCCTAATCGCAAACAGTTAATCCTTCTGAAGCGTATGCCCTCAATCGCACACACCTTATCTAACTGCCTGTTTCTATTGTTCCTCCTCATCACAAACAGTTCATCCGAGTGAACCGTATGCTGTATACCGCACACGCCTTCATCTGGCTGCCCGTTTCTTTTGTTCCGCCTCATCGCAAACAGTTCATTGAACTGAACCGTATGCCCTGCATCGCACATGAAACTAAAATCTGAACCGTGTTTGATGGCTCCACCATCGCAAACGTTTTGCACCTTTTTTGACAGTTCTTTTACACCACCGTTTGCAATTATTGCATCGCACACAGTTTCGTCGAAGGGTCTCTGATCATAGTATCGTGTTATCAGCATCCTGCAGTAGTGAGCACTCTTGGTAAGTGGAAATTGGTAAGAAAAAAATGATTACTACGTGCTGAAATTTATTGTCACTTGCTACTATGGAAAACCATCCTTTGAGGGGTTTGTTCGGGATATCTTCACCTCGACCAGAACCACAATTAGTTGCCCCTCAACCTACTAAAAATATTGGTTATGAAGTTTCTTCGGGTATGCTAGAACAACTACTAGCTATTCCTTATGCAGGAGATGGAACTGAACATCCTGATATGCACTTGATATATGTGGATGAAATTGGTGGATTATTTAAGCTTGCAGGTTTATCCGGAGATGAAGCTAAGAAGAAGGTTATCCCTTTATCTTTGAAGGGAAAAGCATTGACATGGTATAGGCTATGTGATGATATTAGATCTTGGAACTGGAATCGATTGAAATTGGAATTTCACTAAAAAAATTATCCTATATATGCATCTAGTTTATTGTGATCCGAATTATATATATAATTTTGGCCTCGTGAAGGAGAAAGTATCGCTCTAGCTTGGGGGAGGCTTAAGTCAATGTTATATTCATGCCCCAATCATGAGCTCTCGAGGGAAATTATTATTCAGAACTTTTATGCTCGAATTTCTCATCATGATCAATCCATGCTTGATACTTCTTGTGCAGGTTCCTTCATGAAGAAGACTATTGAATTTTTGTGGGATCTTTTGGAAAAAATTAAATGCAACTCTGAAGATTGGGAACTCGACGAAGGTAAAGAGTGAGGTATTAATCTTAAGTTTGATTGTGTTAAATCTTTTATGAATACCGATGCTTTTCACAAGTTTAGCACTAAATATGGACTTGACTTTGAGATAGTAGCCTCTTTTTGTGAATCATTTGCTGCTCATGTTCATCTCCCTAAGGAGAAGTTGTTCAAATATTATCCCCCTATTAAAGAAGATATTAAAGAACCGGTAATAGTTAAAGATGAAACTATTATTTACAATGTTGATCCAGTTGTGCCTACTGCTTACATTGAAAATCCACCTTTCCTTGTTAGGATAAAGAAACATGCTAAGGTTTCAACTATGGTTCACAAAAGTAATATCAAAGCACCTAGACCATCAGAACAAATCAAAGTAGAACCTAGTGTACTATGGTTAAAGATCTCCTGGTAGAAAATATTGATGGGCATGTTATTTACTTCAGTGATGAAGCTGCTAGAATTGCCAAACCTGATAAAAAAGATAAACATAGACCTATTGTTGGCATGCCCACTGTCTCAGTTAAAATAGGAGATCATTGTTATCATGGTTTATGTGACTTAGGTGCTAGTGTGAGTGACATTCCTTTCACCTTGTACCAAGAAATTATGAATGATATAGCACCCGCTGAAATAGAAGACATAGATGTTACTATTAAACTTGCTAATAGAGACACCATCATACCACTTGGGATTGTTAGAGATGTTGAAGTCTTGTGTGGGAAAATAAAATATCCTACTAATTTTCTAGTTCTTGGTTCCCCACAAGATGACTTTTGTCCCATTATCTTTGGTAGACCTTTCTTGAACACTGTCAATGCTACTATAGATTGTCATAAAAACTGTCAGTGTTAGCTTTGGTGATGAGTCTCATGAATTTAATTTCTCTAAGTTTAGTAGACAACCTCGTGATAAAGAATTACCAAATAAGGATGAAATAATTGGTCTTGCTTCTATTGCCATGCCTATTACTGATCCACTAGAACAATATTTGCTGGACCATGAGAATGATATGCACTTGCGTGAAAGAAATGAAATAGATAAAATATTCTTTGAACAAAAACCTCTGCTTAAACAAAAATTTCCTATTGAAACTCTAGGAGGTCTTCCTCCACCTAAAGGTGATCCTGTGTTTGAATTAAAACAATTGCCTGACACTTTGAAATATGCTTATCTTGATGAGAAAAAGATATATCATGTTATAATTAGTGCTAACCTTTCAGAACATGAAGAAGAAAGATTATTGAAAATTCTGAAGAAGCACCGAACTGCTATTGGGTATACTCTTAATGATCTTAAGGGCATTAGTCCCACTCTCTGTCAGCACAAGATTAATATGGAACCTGCTGCCAAACCCATTGTTGATCACCAACGATGTTTGAATTCTAAAACGAAAGAAGTGATAGGAACTGAAATATTAAAGCTTCTGGAAGCGGGTACAATCTATCCCATAGCTGATAGTAGATGGGTAAGTCCTGTTCTGTAACATCCCAAATTTTCAATCTGGAATGTTATACATTAGATCATCAATGCATATCATATTTTATTTGCTTTGGGTTTTGATCCTCGAAATTCTACGCAACTCAAGGACCCACGGAGAGAGTTGGGGATTTCGTTATTTTCATATTTGAGTTTTCTAAAATTTTGAGAATAGGATCATTTGATTTTAATTATTTTATCATAAATTATTTCTATTACAAAAATATGAGAGAGGGAATAAAATGACTTTCCCAAAATAAAGAAATATTGAGGATTTAATAATAAAATCAAATAAGATTTTATTTTGGAGTTTTTCGCCATTTTATTTGAATTTAGGAAAAATTTGCATTTTCCAAAATTGCATTTAGGCCCCAAATAAATGTTCATCTTGTCCGGCTTGATTTTTGAAGTCGGGGAAAATTTATTTCTGGATTTTTGGAGTCCGTTTAGTATTTCTTTTATTTGTTTTTCTGCGCGTTATTTAAAAAAAACGCGAACCGACTTTGGGTCGTGCTCGAGCGAGACTCCACCCGGGGGCAGCCTATAAATAGCCGCCGCCCGAGCCGGCCAGCCCACCAGCGCCCCAGCCCGCCTCGAGCCCCGCGTCGCGCCCAAACCCTAACCCTAGCCGACCCGCGCCAGCCGCCGCCGCCAGCTGCCGCCGTCGCGACGCGCCGCCCAAGGTGCCTCGTTTTCCGCGCCACCGGTTTTTCTCAAAAACCGTCCGGTTTTTTTGTCGGTTTTTCGCCGGTTTTTTTTTAGTTTCCCTTTTTTTATTAGATCGGTTTTTTTCCGGTTCGGTTAAATAGCGAGCGTTCGCTCGTTCGTTCGTTTTAACAAACGTGTTTGTCGTTTCGATCCAGTTAACGAACGTTCGTTCGTTAAGCTGTTCGTCATTTTTCTTTTTCTCGGATTTTTCCACGATTATTTCTGATCGTGATTTCTGATCCGATTTTCGTTTTAGTATAACTTTTCGCTCGTTTATCGAAATCAGGCGATTCAAGTGCCCGGAGTTTCTTTTCGAAACCCTCTATCCGTTTAACCAACTTAAACGAGTTTTTGCTTCTGTAAAATTTGACTTAGATCCAGATTAGTAAGACGAAGTTGTTTTCTTTCGCCGTTTGACTTTCGTTGCTTCGTTTAATTTGATTCTTTTTGCAAACCGGAGTTCTTAAGTTGAACTTTCTGGTTAGATCTTTTATTTAAGTTTTACCTGTGCATTAGATGAGTACTTATTGTATGCTTGTTTGTTTGTCTGCGATAGAATACCGAGTCGCCGCTTTGTTACTTCGAGTCTCTAGGTTTCGCGGATCATCAGCAAGGCAAGTAACACTTTGATCATACCTTTTCTACTACAAAGTTTTATTGCATTAGATCAATCCTCAAACATTGCATGATTAGGATCTACTTAAATTGTGGGATGGGAAGTAGTTGAGGTAGTACCTATTACCTGTTTTACTATCAAACCTTTGGGAGTTACTTCTACGTTTGTTTATATTGCCATGCTATGCTAGTAGACGTGGATTGGGTGAGTGTATTCATGACAGATGTGAGATTGTTAACTAAGGGATTATCTAAGGTGGCAACTTAAACACACATCTGGGTGGATTGAGGTACCTGGGTATTCCAGGATTGCTTGTTGTTTTTCTTTATGGACCGCCACCCGGGCCCAAAGGGATCATGAGATTATTCATACTAGAAACTTCCGTGTGCAGCCACAAGCCATTATGGGCTCTGGCATAGTTGATTAAGTCGTGCGAACTCTTACAGGGTAGACTAGCAGTTGTAGGGGAAAGTAGGTGTGCGGTCTATCCATAGTAAGGTGCTAGCGCTTCTAAAGACTATGTCTCGGTCATCCGCTTCTCAAACATCATGTAGTGCGAGAAATCCAACGGAGGCGATCGAGTCTTGTGGGGAAAAGTGCAAACCTCTGCAGAGTGTATAAACTAATCATGGTTAGCCGTGTCCCCGGTTATGGACGTTTTGAGTATCTAGTACTTGGATATCATGTGAATCTCATCATGTTACATTAAATTAATATTGTTGGGTTTTAATGATGTTTATTTTAATTGGGATTGAGGATGCTGTCAACCATTCTCAATGTTTAACAACCACCATGATAGTTAAATAAAATATATTCCTTTGCAGTAGGGAAAAACTGGCTTTACGCAAAAACTGTAACCATAGAGCTTTCCACCAGCCATATATGCATGTAGTATAGTTTATTCTTTCATTACTCTCTATGTGTTACATTGCCGGCATATTCCATGTCTTTGGCCCGTTTCTGGCTGCAACGTTTCATGTTGCCATTTTTCGCAACGACGAGTAAGGTGCTTTTAGGTCTTGGTTCTATACTCAGTGATGCCGTTGGAGTTGATGGACTCACTTATCTTCCAAGTCTTCCGCTGTTATCGTTATAATATGGCCTTAAGCCATATTTATATTAATAAGTTCTCTTTTGAGACACTCGATGTAATAAGTGTGTGATTGCTACTCTGTTATAAATCCTTCAAGTACTGTGTGGTGTCAGCATTACTGATCCAGGGATGACACCTGAGCACAGAGATCAGACTGTTTGAGGTCTGGTCGCTACATGTTCATTGTGTCCCTAAGAAGGGAGGTATTACTGTTGTTCCTAATGATAAAAATGAACTTATTCGACAAATAATTGTTACTGGCTATAGAATGGAAATTGATTTCAGAAAGTTAAATAAAGCTACTAGAAAAGATCATTACCCTATGCCTTTTATTGATCAAATGCTAGAAAGATTATCTAAGCACACACACTTTTGTTTTCTTCATTGATATTCTGGTTTTTCTCAAATACATGTTTCACAACCTGATCAAGAGAAAACCACCTTTACTTGTCCTTTTTGGAACCTATGCTTATAGATGTATGCCTTTTGGTTTATGCAATGCACTTGCTACCTTTGAAAGATGTATGACTACTATATTCTCTGATTTTCGTGAAAAGATTTTTGAGGTTTTCATGGATGATTTTTTCATTATGGAACTTCGTTTGATGATTGTCTAAGCAACCTTGATTGAGTTTTGTAGAGATATGAGCAAACTAATCTTGTCTTGAATTGGGAGAAGTGCCACTTTATGGTTAATGAAGGTATTGTCTTAGGGCATAAAACGAGGTATTGAGGTGATAAAGCTAAAGTTGATGCAATTGAGAAAATGCCATGTCCTAAAGATATTAAAGGTATTCAGTTTTCTTGGTCATGCCGGTTTCTATAGGAGGTTTATTAAAGAATTTTTCTAAAATTTATAGGCCTCTTACAAATATTTTAGAAAAGGATGTTCCATTTGTTTTCGATGATGATTGTGTAGAAGCCTTTGAAACAGTTAAGAAAGCCTTAACTTCTGCACCTATTGTTCAATCACCTGATTGGAACTTGCCTTTTGAAATTATGTGTGATGCTAGTGATTATGATGTTGGCGTTGTTCTAGGACAAAGGGTTGATAAAAAATGAAATGTTATCCATTATGCTAGTAAAACTCTAGACAGTGCCCAAAGAAATTATGCTACTACTGAAAAATAATGTTTCGCAGTCGTGTTTGCTTGTGACAAATTCAGATCTTACATTGTTGATTCCAAAGTAATTGTTCATACTAATCATGCTGCTATAAAATATCTTATGGAAAAGAAAGATGCTAAACCTAGACTCATTAGGTGGGTTCTTTTGCTACAAGAATTTTATTTACATATTACTGATAAAAAAGGAGCTGATAACCCCGTAGCTGATAACTTGTCTATGTTAGAAAATATTCTTGATGAACCACTACCTATTGATGAAAGTTTTCCTGATGAACAACTAGCTGCGAAACATGTTTCTCATAATACTCCTTGGTATGTTGACTATGCTAATTACATTGTTGCTAAATACATACCACCTACTTTCACATACCAACAAAAGAAAAAATTCTTCTATGATTTAAAAAATTGCTTTTGGGATGACGACCCACACCTTTATAAAGGAGTAGATGGTATTATTAGACATTGTGTACCTGAGCATGAACAGGAAAAAAATCCTACGGAAATGTCAGTCTGAAGCTTATGGAGGGCATCATGCGGGAGATAGAACTGCTCACAAGGTATTGCATTCTGGTTTTTATTGGCCTACTCTCTTCAAGGATGCCCATAAGTTTGTTTTATCTTGTGATGAATGTCAAAGAATTGGTAATATCGGTAAGCGTCAAGAAATGCCTATGAATTATTCATTTGTTGTTGAACCATTTGATCTTTGGGGTTTTGATTATATGGGACCATTTCCTTCCTCTAACAGGTATACATATTTTGGTTGATATTGATTATGTTACTAAGTGGGTAGAAGCTATTCCTACTAGTAGTGCTGATCACAACACTTCCATTAAAATGCTTAAAGAAGTTATTTCCCAAGGTTTGGAGTCCCTAGATATTTAATGACTGATGGTGGTTCACACTTTATTCATGGTGCTTTCCGTAAAATGCTTGCTAAATATGATGTTAACCGTAGAATTGCATCACCTTATCATCCTCAATCTAGTGGTCAGGTTGAACTTAGCAATAGAGAAATAAAACCAATATTACAAAAAACTGTTAATAGGTCCCGAAAGAATTGGTCTAAGAAATTGGATGATGCACTTTGGGACTACACAACAACATATAAAATTCCCATGGGTATGTCTCCCTATAAAATGGTTTATGGAAAATCTTGTCATTTGCCTCTTGAGTTAGAACATAAAGCATATTGGACAATTAACGAACTTAACTATGATTTCAAACTTGCCGGTGAAAAGAGGTTATTTGATATTAGCTCACTAGATGAATGGAGAACTCAAGCTTATGAAAATACCAAACTGTTTAAAGAAAAAGTGAAAAGATGGCATGATAAAAGAATCCAAAAGCGGGAATCCAAAGTTTGTGAATATGTTCTTTCTAAATGGGAAGGACCATATATTATCGAAGAAGTTTATCACTCCGGAGCTATCAAAAATAATAATGCCGAAGGTACTAACCCAAAGTTGGTCAATGGGCAAAGAATTAAGCACTATATCTCAGGTATGCCTATTAATGTTGAAAGCAATATTATCCAAACCATGACACCGGAGGAACACATAAAAGAAACCTTCCGGAACACTCCAGAATCCTAAAAAGAGGAGGTACGTGATACTGTAAGTAAACGGACTCCAAAAAATCCGCAAAAATATTTTTTGTCAGTTTTGGAATATTACAAAAATTAGGAAAAATAAGAAACAATCAAGAAGGCAACCGAGGAGGGCACAAGACACCAGGGCACGCCTGCCTTGCCTGGCGCGCCCAGGTGGGTTGTGCCCACCTCGGGAACCTTCCCGACTCTGTTTTCCTCTCGTTTGCTTGTTTGACAAGATAAAAAAATCTGTATATGCCCCCCGAATTTATTGACCATCGTATCATGGAGAAATCTTTTGTTCTTGTTTCTTGCTATGTTCTGTCAGATCTGTCAAGCTAGGCATCATGTCTTCCCCCTCCTCCAACAACGTGGAAGACGATGCTTGGGTGCTGCAGGAAGAGCTAGAGGGAGAGGGAATTGAGGATGTTTCCATGGAGGAAGGTGAGGGGAGCTTACTTGGAGTTCACCCTCCGGCCTCTGAAATGGGCACACTAGCCGGCATCTCCACTCGTTCTAATCCCCATCGGGTCATGAGACTAATAAACAGCTAGGAAAGCCCCGAAGTGCAAGAAGAACTCCCTCCAAGGAGGCCTTTACACAGGTTACATCGAAACAATTTTTATAATTTGATTCACAATTTTGGGTTCGAGAATACTCCTCGCATGCACATGCCGTCCAATTGGGATATTCCTCGCCCTAGAGAAAGTGATGCGGGAACAAACTCTTGGGGCCCGTAGAATAAACATATTATGGCTGAAGTGGAGAAAAATACTGGGTTACTTTATCAAGCCCTTCGAGAGATTCAAGATTTGAGGGAGCTACTCATGACCATATTGGAGAACACTACCACATCACCACCCCCTCCTTCGTCACCACCAAAGGAGATTTGAGTACACGGTATGGGCACTCCCCTTGGCTTGTGCCAAGCTCGGGGAGGTGCCCCGATATCGTATCACCACCACTATGTTTGCTTTTATCTATTTTAGTTAAATCTTTAATTCTCTTTTGAACTAGTTGAATAAAAGCTTAGTTCAATCTTTTTATCAAGTGTTTGCTTAGTGATCTATCTATCTATGTAATCGTGTGTGAGATATATAATAAAGTTTAGTTTGAGTTTTGCTTTCTTTACTTTTATGTTTCAATCAAAATAAAAGGAAATAATGAAAAAGATCATATGCTAATCTTATGGTAAGTAATGACATCACATAAGGAAAAGTATAAGTGGTAAAATTTGTTGGAGATTGACATACATAGCATTGGTCAATGATGCAATTCATGAAAGAATTAATAAGGGAAGAGAAGATTCACATGCAAATACACTATCTTGGACATCTTTTATGATTGTGAGCCCCCGTCAAAATATTATATGCCAATTTTTTTTACGTTGGACAAGGAAGACAACGTAATGATTTATGTTTGTTAATATTCACATAGAAGTTATATTGTCATAGATCTTTTAACATGTGGTGCTTGCCTAATATCTTTGTTAGCCAAAAATTCTGCACTAAGTAGAGATACTACTTGTGCATCCAAAAACCCTTAAACCCAAAATCCTGTTTTGATTGTCCACCAAACCTACCTATCGATTGAGTAAGACCCTTAAAGTAAGTTGTCATCGGTGCAATAAAGCAATAAAAATTGCTTCTATATGTGTTAAATCATTTAGTGTAAGAGAAAATTGAGCGTTGTATGAACTTGTGATGGCAAAATAATAAAGGCGACAAACTGCATAATAAAGATTGCTATCATTAGGGGCAATATAACATGATGTTCTTTTGCACTAAGAGGGTGAGCATACAAACCAAAAAGTGCATGATAACCTCTGCTTCCCTCTACGACGGGCCTATCTTTTAGTTTTATGTATTTACTTTTATGCAAGAGTCAAAGTATTTTTCCCTATTCCTTTTTATTTTTCTCTTTTTGCAAGCATCATGTGGCGAGGAAAGATCTAGGCACATATATCCAGTTGGATATGAGTGAGCATGAATTATTATTGTTGACATCACCCTTGAGGTGAATACGTTGGGAGGCAAAACTATAAGCCCCTATCTTACTATGTGTTCGGTTGAAACGTTTTGCTCATGTGTATGAGGTGAGTATTAGCAATCATAGAAGACTATATGATGTTTGAGTATGTGGGATTGCCAAAAGGCTCCGATACGAGACCCTTTCCTGAAAACATGATGAATAGTAGTTGCAAACTTGACTGAGAACATAGTTTGTTGGTTTTCAATAGAGTTTATGCTTTTACTTCGATGTTGTGATGAATTGTTGCTTGTTCATGAGAAGTTATATGATAAAGTTTGTTGCTGTTATAATAATAAGGATGATGCTTCTATGTCCGTTTTTTTATCGCAACACTCTCTCTAAGCATGTGGGCATGTTTTCTGATATCGATTATTCGCGTGAGGACAAGCGAGGTCTAAGCTTGAGGGAGTTGATACGTCCATTTTGCATCATGTTTTCCTAATGTTATTTACAATGTTTTATGCATAATAATGCTTTATGGAGTGATTCTAATGTCTTTTCTCTGATAATATGCAAGGTTTACACAAAGAGGGAGAATGCCGACAGCTGGAATTCCAGACCTGAAAAAGCTATGTCAGAGTTACCTATTCTGCACATCTCCAAATGAGCTGAAAATTTACAGAGAGTTGTTTTGGAATATGTAAAAAATACTGGAGTAAATAACTACCAGAGGGGGGGTCATCTGGTGAGCACAAGACACCAGGGTGCGCCAGGCCCCCCAGGCGTGCCCTGGTGGGTTGTGCTCAGCCCAGCCCACCTCCAGTGCCAATCTTCTGGTATATAGGTCATTTTTACCTAGAAAAAAATAAGGAGAGGACTTTCGGAATGGAGCTCCTCCGTCACGAGGTGGAACTTGGGCAGGAGCACTTTTACCCTCCGGGGGCGATTCCGCCGGGGGAACTTCACTCCCGGAGGGGGAAATCGAAGCCATCGTCATCACCAACAACCCTCTCATCTTTGGGAGGCCAATCTCCATCAACATCTTTAACAGCACCATCTCCTCTCAAACCCAAGTTCATCTCTTGTGTTTAATCTTTGTACCAGAACCTCAGATTGGTACCTGTGGGTGACTAGTAGTGTTGACTACATCTTGTAGTTGATTACTATGTGGTTTATTTGGTGGAAGATTGTATATTCAGATCCATTATGCTATTTAATACCCCTCTGATCTTGATCATGATTATCATTGGTGAGTAGTTACTTTTTTCTTGTGGTCACAGGAGAAATCTTGTTGCAAGTAATCATGTGAACTTGATATGTGTTCGATATTTTGATGATATGTATGTTGTGATTCCCTTAGTGGTGTCATGTGAATGTCAACTACATGGCACTTCACTATCTTTGGGCCTCAGGGAATGCATTGTGGAGTAGTTATTAGATGATGGGTTGCTAGAGTGACAGAAGCTTAAACCCTAGTTTATGCGCTACATCGTAAGGGACCGATTTGGATCCAAAAGTTTAATGCTATGGTTAGATTTTATCTTAATACTGTTCTCATAGTTGCGGATGCTTGCGAGGGGGTTAATTATAACTAGGAGGTTTGTTCAAGTAAGAACAGCACCTAAGCACCGGTCCATCCACATACCAAATTATCAAAGTAGCAAACACAAATCAAACCAACATGGTGAAAGTGACTAGATGAAATTCCTGTGTACCCTCAAGAACGCTTTGTCTATTATAAGTGACCATTTTGGCCTGTCCTTTGCCACAAATGGATTGGGATACCTTGCTGCACTTTACTTACCATTATCGTTACTTGCTCATTGCAAATTATCTTGCTATCAAACTACCTATTACCGACTATTTCAGTGCTTGCAGAAAATACCTTGCTGAAAACCACTTGTCATTTCCTTCTGCTCCTTGTTGGGTTCGACACTCTTACTTATCTAAAGGGCTACTATTGATCCCCTATACTTGTGGATCATCACACAACTATCCATATGCAGATACTCGAAACAGGCTTTCGCCTTGCTTTATATATATAGCAACACCATAACAAAGTACACGGTCGAACGACACAATATGGTGGGATGCCCCTTACAAAGCAGATCAAAAGATAAAAGAGAAACTAGAACAAGCCTAACGCCTAGATGAGGTCCGACCAAGGACAACTGAGTACGACGACGACACCCCCAAGAGGGTGACGACACGATGTGACGCTGCTGCCGAGTCCACGGACTAGAGTTTACACTCGGAGGCCTGGCACAAGGACAAGATCCGTGACGACGTCTTCAAGAAGCAAGCGACACCCACGGGCGCTGCACTTCTTGAGCTTGCTTTGATTTTTTTCCTTGAAGAGGAAAGGGTGATGCAGCAAAGTAGAGATAAGTATTTCCCTCAGTTAAGAACCAAGGTATCAATCCAGTAGGCGGCACAAGCAAGTCCCCAATATATGCACCTGCACAAACTAACAAACACTTGCACTCAATGCGAAAAAGGGGTTGTCAATCCCTTCATGCTCACTTGCAAGAGTGAGATATAATAGAGATAGATATAACAGATAAGTAAAAGGCAAAATAAATTGCAGCAAGGTATTTTTGGGTTTTTGGTTTTATAGATCTGAAAATATATGATGGAAAATAGACCCGGGGGCCATAGGTTTCACTAGAGGCTTCTCTCTTGAAGAAAACATACGGTGGGTAAAAAAATATTGTTGAGCAATTGATAGAAAAGTGCAAAGTTATGACGATATCTAAGGCAATGATCATGAATATAGGCATCACGTCCGTGACAAGTAGACCGACTCCTGCCTGCATCTACTACTATTACTCCACACATCGACCGCTATCCAGCATGCATCTAGAATACTAAGTTCACAAGAACGGAGTAATGCCTTAAGCAAGATGACATGGTGTAGAGGGATAAAATCAAGCAATATGATATAAAACCCATATTTTTATCCTCAATGGCAACAATACAATACGTTCCTCGCTTTCCCTACTGTCACTTGGTGAGGACACCGCAAGATTAAACCCATCACAAAGCACCTCTCCCATCGCAAGAAAAACAAATCTAGTAGGCCAAACCAAATCGATAGATCAGAGAGAAATACAAAGCTATCTTAATCATGCGTAAAAGAGTTCAGAAAAGACTCAAATAATATTCATAGATAATCTGATTATAAATCCACAATTCATCATATCTCAACAAACGCACCGTAAAAGAAGATTACATCGAATAGATCCCCAAGAAAATCGAGGAAAACATTTTATTGAAGATCAAAGAGAGAGAAGAAGCCATCTAGCTACTATCTATGGACCCTTAGGTCTGTGGTAAACTGCTCACGCATCATAGGAAGGGCAGCAAGCTTGGTGTAGAGGCCCTCCGTGATCGAATCCCCCTCCGGAGGAGTGCCGGAAAAGGTCCCAAGATGGGATCTCACGAGAATAGAAGCTTGCGGCGGCGGAAAAGTATTTTTGGTGTGCCCTCTGACGTAAGGAGAATATTTGGGAATTTATAGTGCTGGAGTTAGGGTTAGGAGAGCCATGAGGGGCCAACAAGCCTAGGGGCTTGTGGCCTCCTCGTGGGTCGTCTGTCCTCCACCTGAAGCTTCCTAGATGTTTTCTGGTCCAAGAAAAATCATCGTAAAGTTTTATTCCGTTTGGACTCCGTTTGGTATTGATTTTCTGTAGAAGACAAAAAACAAGAAAAAACAACAATTGGCACTGGGCACTAGGTTAATAGGTTAGTCCCAAAAAAGATATAAAATACCATATTAATGCATATAAAACATACAAAATAGATAATATTATAGCATGGAACAATAAAAAATTTATAGATACGTTGGAGGCGTGTCGAGGCGCCCGCCGCCGGGCGCCAGCTCACAGTAGCTTTCTCTCGAACCTCGCCACCACCCTTGGAGGGATCCTAGTCACCACCGCAACTAGGGTCAGCTCATCCACACCAGATCTGGGCACTTCCAAAACAACCAGAGCCTCCTACCACTACACCTCTCGCTGCCCACACGACTAAGAGGTGTAGCCACCACCGCCACCATGAAGCCTCCCGGAAAGCCAACCGTGGAGCCCTCTGTCCAGGACCACCGCCCCGGCATCCAAGTCCCAAGGCACTACCAAGCATCCACATCACCACCACCCAACCATGGTAGTAGAAGCGAAGGATGTCCTCTTTCACCCCTACCCTAGTGATACGTCTCCAACATATCCATAATTTTTTATTGTTCCGTGCTATTATATTATCAATCTTAGATGTTTTATGTACACTTTCAAGCAATTATATATCATTTTTTGTGACTAAATTATTAACTTAGTGCCCAATGACAGTTGTTGTTTTTTGCTTGTTTTTGGTTTTGCAGAATATCTGTACCAAATGAATTCCAAATGCCACGAAACTTTTTGGAGAATTTTTTCTGGCAATAAGAGACCCTGGAAGCTTCGGGAGGGGACGAGAAGATGGAGCCGTGGCCCATGAGGCACCAGGGCATTCCCAGGGGGTGGGGTGCGTCCTGGTGGCTTGTGGGGCCCATGTGGCTCCGTTTGACCTAACTCCGCCTTTATAAATTCTCTAAAATCGTGAAACCAACAGGGGAGTCCATGAAATACATTTTCCGCCACCATAAGTTCCAGAACCACGAGATCCATTCTGGAGGTGAATCGATCACGGAGGGGTTCTACATCGTCCTTGCTACCCTTCCTATGATGCATGAGTAGTTTACCACAGACCTTCAGGCCCATAGTTAGTAGCTAGATGGCTTCTTATCTCCATTTGATCTTCAATACAATGTTCTCCTCGATGTTCTTGGAGTTCTATCTGATATAATCACATTTTGTGGTGTGTCTGTTGGCATTCGATGAATTGTGAGTTTATGATAAGATCTATCCATGAATATTATTTGAGTTTTCTCTGAACTCGTTTATGCATGATTACTATAGCTTCGTAATGCTCTCCGGTCTATTGATTTGGTTTCGCCAACTAGATTGATTTTTCTTGCAATGGGAGAGGTGCTTTGTAATGGGGTCGATCTTGCGGTGCTCAATACCAGTGACAGAAGGGGACATGAGACGTATGTATCGTTTCTATTAAGGGTAAAAAGATGGGGTTCATTCATACGTGAGTTTATCTTGTCTACATCATGTCATCTTGCTTAAGGCGTGATACGTCTCCAACGTATCTATAATTTATGAAGTATTCACGATGTTATATTATCATTCTTGGATGTTTTACAATCATTTTATAGCAACTTTATATCATTTTGGGACTAACCTATTGACATAGTGCCCAGTGCCAGTTGCTGTTTCTTCTTGTTTTTTACATCGCAGAAAATCAATACCAAACGGAGTCCAAACGCAGCGAAACACTTTGCAGATTTTTTCTGGACCAGAAGACACCCGATGGGCCAAAGAAGTACCAGAGGGGAGCTCCGAGGGGAGCACAACCCACCAGGGCACACCTGGGGGCCCAGGCGCGCCCAGGTGGGTTGTGCCCACCTCGCTGGCTTCCCACACCGCCTCTTCGCCCTATAAATTGTCAAATATTCCAAAAACCCTTGGGGGAACCCTAGATCAGAAGTTCCGCTACCGCAAGCCACTGCATCCATGAAAAACCAATCTAGACCCCATTCTGGCACTCCGCCGGAGGGGGAAATCATCACCGGTGGCCATCTTCATCATCCCGGCGGCCACCATGATGAGGAGGGAGTAGTCCACCCTCGGGGCTGAGGGTTTGTACCAGTAGCTATGTGTTTAATCTCTCTCTCTCTCGTGTTCTTGAGATGTCACGATCTTGATGTATCACGGGCTTTGTTAATATAGTTGGATCATATGGTGTTTTCCCCTCTCTATCTTGTTGTGAATTGAGTTTTCCCTTTGAGATTTCGTTTTATTGGATTGAATACTTTTATGGATTTGAGAGCACTTGATGTATGTCTTGCTCTGAATACCCTTGGTGACAATGGGGTATCATATTGATTCACTTGATATGTGTTTTGGCACTCAATTCGCAGATTCCCGAGGTGACATTGGGGTAATCTATGCATAGGGGTTGATGCATGTTCTCGTCTTTGTTTCTCCGGTAGAAATCTTGGGGCACTCTTTGAGGTTCTTTGTGTTGGATTGATTATTATGAATCTAAAATTGTTTGATGCATACCGTATAATCAACTCACGGATACTCGCGGTGACATTGGAGTATCTAGGTGACATTAGAGTTGGTTGATGTGTATCATATGGTGTTATTTTAGTACAAACTCTTGGTTAGATCGATTGGAAAGAATGGCTTGGTGTTATTTTAGTACAAACTCTAGGATAGATTGATCGGAAAGAATATCTCTTAGGTGGTTTCGTACCCTACAGACAATTTCTTCTTATGTTCTCCGCTAGATAGGAACTTTGGAGTGATTCTTCATCGTACGTTGAGGGATGGTTATATGATCCAATTAGATTAGCATTGTTGAGAGATTACACTAGCGAAATAAGGACCCTAGGCCTCATTTACAAGCATTGTAATACCATTTGTGCTCACTTTTGTTACTTTCTACCTGTCTATTTTTTATGTTACTATTACAAAAATCAATATCTACTATCATTACTACACTTGTATCACCATCTCTTTGCCGAACTAGTGCATCTATATAAATTACCATTGTATTTGGTGTGTTGGGGACACAAGAGACTTTTTATTATTTGGTTGCAGGGTTGTTTGAGAGATACCATCTCCATCCTACGCCTCCCATGGATTGATAAACCTTAGGTCACCCACTTGTGGGAAAGTTGCTACTGTCCTACAAAACTCTGCGCTTGGAGGCCCAACATGAGTCTACAAGAATTAAGTTGCGTAGTAGACATCAAGCTCTTTTCTGGCGCCGTTTCCGAGGAGGTGAGTGCTTGAAGGAATATCTTTAGATCTTGCAATCAAATCTTTTAGTTTTTTGTTTGATCACTAGTTTGGTTTATAAAAAGAAAATTACAAAAAAAGGATTTGAGGTGGTCTCATGTTGTTCATCTTTATAATGTCTTTCGTGAAAATGATGGAAAGGAAAATTATGCTCAATTGATAAAAGAAGAATTCTATAAAATGTTTGACAAAAAGTCTTTGAATGATGATCACGATTGCAATGTCGTTGGTGTGAACTCTTTAAATATCCATGATGCTAATGATATGCAAAGCTATAAGCTTGAGGATGCTATGTTTGATGAAGATGATATTTTTAGTACCCAAGTTTTGATGAGAAAATTTATTATGATGATTGCATGCATCCTATTTATAATGATTATATTGATGAAAGTGGATTTGGAGAGGTCATTACTTTATTTAATTATGAATCCACTATATTGGAGGAGGTTGCAATTAATTATGACAACAAAGTTCCTATATGTGATGATTATGGTGATGACATGTATGCTATATCGAATAATGATAACCGTGATACTTGTCATCATGATTTTAATTTTCAATCACAGGGTAGTTATTTTGTTGAGTTTGCTCCCACTAATATTGATGAGAATAAATTTGCTTATGTGGAGAGTAACAAAATTTCTATGAGTAGGGCGTTTTGTTGCCTAGGCTCATCTACACCCCGTTAGAAAAAAATTGTAAAAAATTCAAAAAATTCCAAAAAAAAAAATTGTATGGTAGAAAATTTGATGCGTGAGGCCCGCTCCAAATTTCAAGTCATTTGGACTTCTGAGCAGCTCTCGGAAAGAAAGTCAAATCGGGCCAAAACAGTACGTGAACAGTAAACATTTTTTACAGACCCTCAATTTGTCTTTTTTGATGAGAGCTCCTCAGATGTCCAAATGATTGAAAATTGGAGTGGACCTCACGAATCAAATTATCTACCACACAAAAAATTGGACTTTTTTGAATTTTTCTACTATTTGTTTTGATTTTTTTTCGTCAGCGGGGGTGCAGATGAGCTCGGGTGTAGAGATGGATTTTTGAATTTCTATGCTTATGTATCATGAAAAGAATGCTTTATGTGATAGTTATATTGTTGAATTCATTCATGATGCTACTAAAAATTATAATGAGAGAGGAACATATGCTTTTACATATTGCAATAATATCAAGTTCCCTCTCTATGTGTTGAAAGTTTTGAAGTTGCACTTGTTTGCCTTCCTATGCTAGTTTATTCTTCCTCCCATAAATTATTTGATCACAAAATCCCATAGGAAGTGTGTCAGGCGTAAGTGTGCTTGCCATGTGATGCATGATGCTCTTTTTCATGTTTCAATTCTTTACTTTTATGCGAGCATCATTAAAATCATCATGCCTAGCTAAAAAGGCATTAAAGAAAAGCGCTTGTTGGCAGACAACCCAACATTTCCCCTACTGTTTTTTTGTGTTCTCATTGTTAGAGCATCTCCAATAGATGGTCCAAATGTAAAAATACCTAACTTTTGGACCGTCTGGGGCAAAAAACGCTGCTCCAACAGACGGTCCATATGTAAAAAATTGGACCGCGGCCTCCTCATGATGTAAAATACAACACCTCGCGGTGCAAATATACATCACGAGATGCATCTGGTCCAAAACCAGCCGCCCCCCGCGAATGCCCAACCGCCATTCATTTCCTTTCCCGCCCGCACGCCCGCGCCCGTCCGCCCGCCTGCGACCCTCCCGGCCGCCCGCCCGCCGTCCGGTGCCGCCATGGCGATCTTGATGATTACTTGCCTTCTATACGCGCCGCGCGGCGGTGGTGACCTGTTGCCGCTGCCATCTCGCCCTTAACCAGCCATCGCCGTCCCCGAACGCCCGGCCGGATTAGGCGTCGCCATGACGGTGGCCACCTATAGCGGTGAAGTCGGTGAAGGGACGAGGAGGCAGCGTCAAACGGTCGGCCAACCGCAGCCGCAACCCGGCCGACAGTTCTACGCGGCTGATACGTCTCCAACGTATCTATAATTTTTGATTGCTCCATGCTACTTTATCTACTGTTTTGGACTATATTGGGCTTTATTTTCCACTTTTATATTACTTTTGGGACTAACCTATTAACCAGAGGCCCAAATTTAGAATTGCTGTTTTTGCCTATTTCGGTGTTTCAAGAAACGGAATATCAAACGGAGTCCAAACGGAATGAAACCTTCGAACGTGATCTTCGACCGAACGTGATCCAGAGACTTGGACCCTACTCCAAGAAGTGCAGGCGGTCACGAGGTGGAGGGCGCGCCTGGCGCGCCTCTACCTCGTGGGCCCCCGACGCTCCACCGACTTACTCCTTCCTCCTATATATACCTCACGTATCCCCAAACGATCGTAAGAGGAGCCAAAACCTAATTCCACCGCCGTGCACCTTCCTGTATCCACGAGATCCCATGTTGGGGCCTGTTCAGAGCTCACGAGGGGGCATCCACCACGGAGGGCTTCTACATCAACACCATAGCCCCTCCGATGAAGTGTGAGTAGTTTACTTCAGACCTTGGGTCCATAGCTAGTAGCTATATGGCTTCTTCTCTCTTTTGGATCTCAATACAATGTTCTCCCCCTCTCTCGTGGAGATCTATTCGATGTAATCTTCTTTTTTGCGGTGTGTTTGTTGAGACCGATGAATTGTGGGTTTATGATCCAGCTTATCTATGGATAATATTTGAATCTTCTCTGAATTCTTTTATGTATGATTGAGTTATCTTTGCAAGTCTCTTCGGATTATCCGTTTGGTTTGGCCAACTAGATTGGTAGTTCTTGTAATGGGAGAAGTGCTTAGCTTTGGGTTCAATCTTATGTGTCCTTACCTAGTGACGTAAAGGGTTGCAAGGCACGTATTGTATTGTTGCCATCGAGGATAACAAGATGGGGTATTTATCATATTGCATGAATTTATTCCTCTACATCTTGTCATCTTGCTTAAGGCGTTACTCTGTTTTAACTTAATTCTCTAGATGCATGATGTATAGCGGTCGATGAGTGGAGTAATGGTAGTAGATGCGTAATCGTTTCGATCTACTTGTCACGGACGTGATGCCTATATACATGATCATACCTAGATAACCTCATAACTATTCTCAATTCTGTCAATTGCTCAACAGTAATTTGTTCACCCACCGTAGAATATCTATGCTCTTGAGAGAAGCCACTAGTGAAACCTATGGCCCCCGGGTCTATTATCATCATATCAATCTCCATCACTTTATTTACTTGCTTTGTTTTTACTTTGCTTTTACTTTTCACTTTGCATCTTTATACCAAAAATACCAAAAATATTATCTCTATCAGATCTCACTCTCGTAAGTGACTGTGAAGGGATTGACAACCCCTAATCGCGTTGGTTGCGAGTAGCTATTGTTTCGTGCAGGTACGAGGGACTTGCGCGTGGCCTCCTACTGGATTGATACCTTGGTTCTCAAAAACTGAGGGAAATACTTACGCTACTGTGCTGCATCATCCTCTCCTCTTCGGAGAAAACCAACGCAAGCTCAAGACATAGCAAGAAGGATTTATGGCACCGTTGCCGGGGAGGTCTACGCAGAAGTCAACATACCAAGTACCCATCACAATCCCTATCTCTTGCATTACATTATTTGCCATTTTCCTCTCGTTTTCCTCTCCCCCACTTCACCCTTGCCGTTTTATTCGCCCTCTCTTTTCCGCTTGCTTCTTGTTTGCTTGTGTTACCATGTGCCTTATATTTGCTTGCATCTTTGCTTGCTAAAAATCTATTGTTATGGTTCCACTTAAAGTGTTCTACTTGGATCATCTTCGATCCTTATGTGCTCGTGCTGAAACCCCAACTAGCCTAGTTGATGGGAAATCTTTAGATGAGCATGCTCATTTTGTGCATCACCGTTTGTCTGAAAAAGGGAGACTCTTACGGTATCATATAAATAGTTTGCTATGCTATGCTTTGAATCTTTGTGAAATGTGTGATTTTACTTGTTGCTCTAAGAACCCTAAAAACACCTTCCCTACCTATGTGAGTTCAATGATAATGAAATCTTATCTTCTTATGCAAGGGGTGTTTATAGTTACTATGATATCGAACAAATTGAAGAATTTGTCATTTTTAAGGGTGCTCATGAAGTTGCTTCTTTGATTGAAAAGTATGATTTTACTCTCAACAAATCTGAAAATTCCGTCATACTTAAATATTGCAATGAAAACCTTGCCCATAATGTCTATGTCCAAGAATTTATTGAAAGAATGACCATTGCTTTGGAAGAAAATAATGATATGCATGAATCTATAGATAATGATGATTCCGATGATTTGGTTGAAATATCCCTTGATGAACATGATGCTTGCTATTCTTGTGGCCATGATGCCAATATTTATGAAGATGAATTTGCTATAGTTCCTTATGTTAAACATGAGATCGTTGCTATTGCACCCATACTTAGTAGTTCCTTCGATGAAAAGCATGATTACAACAATGTTACTATAAATTATCTTGATGTCAATTGTGCTAATAATATGCAAAACCCTAAGCTTGGGGATGCTAGTTTTGCTATGTCTACTACTTGTTGCAATGATCATGATTGGGGTGATTCTTCTTATGATCTTGAAAATTTATTTAATCCCCATGATGAATATGAGGTTGATAATATTTTTTGCAATAATATTGAAAGTGGGTTTAGAAGAGTGTCAACTTTAGATCCCACATATTTGTAGAATATTCAATCTTATGAATTTTTTGATAAAAGTGGGTTTGGAGAGGTCATGACTTTAGTTAATGTTAATCCCACTATTTAGGAAGAGTGTCAACTTCGCATGCATGTGGATCGTGTTGAGAATATGTTATGTGATAGCTATATTGTTGAATTTTCTTATGATCCTACATGTAATTATTACGAGAGAGGAAAATACGGTCATAGAAATTTTCATGTTACTAAATTACCTCTCGTTATGTTGAGATTGCTATCGTTCCTTTCCGCTTCCTTGCATATGCTAATTTTTGCTTGCTATGATAATTTGTTATTCTATAAGATGCCTATGCATAGGAAGTATGTTAGACTTAGATGTGTTTGTCACGTGTTTTATGATGCTCTCTTTGTGCTTCAATTCTTGTCTTTCATGTGAGTACCATTAAAATTATCAATGCCTAGCTAGGGGCGTTAAACGATAGCGCTTGTTGGGAGGCAACCCAATTTTATTTTTAGTTTTTGTTTTTGCTTCTGTTTAGGAATAAATAATACATCTAGCCTCTGTTTATATGTGGTTTTATCTTTTAATTAGTGTTTGTGCCAAGTTAAATCTATTAGATCTTCTTGAGAGACAGTTATTTGATCTTGCTGTAATTTCCAGAATCTTTGCGCTCAGTGCCCGAATTGTTAAAAATCACCAGAACGTGATAAAATAGTGATTCCAATTGCTGCTGATCAATAAACAAAATTTCCAGATCGTCTAAGTTTGGTAGAAGTTTTTGGATTCCAGAAGTTTGCGTTACTTACAGATTACTACAGACTGTTCTGTTTTTGACATATTCTGTTTTGCGTGTGCTGTTTGCTTATTTTGATGAGTCTATGGCTAGTAAAATAGTTTAAAATCCATAGAGAAGTTGGAATACAGTAGGTTTAACATCAATATAAATAAAGAATGAGTTCATTACAGTACCTTAAAGTAGTATTTTGTTCTCTTTCTCTAACGGAGCTCACGAGATTTCTATTGAGTTTTGTGTTGTGAAGTTTTCAAGTTTTGGGTGAATTCTTTTGATGGATTATGGAACAAGGAGTGGTAAGAGCCTAAGCTTGGGGATGACCATGGCACCCCCAAGGTAATCCAAGGACACCAAAAAGTCAAAGCTTGGGGATGCCCCGGAAGGCATCCCCTCTTTCGTCTACTTCCATCGGTAATTTACTTGGAGCTATATTTTTATTCACCAACATGATATGTGTTTTGCTTGGAGCGTCTTGTATTATTTGAGTCTTTGCTTGTTATTTTAGCACAATCATCCTTGCTGTACACACCTTTTGTGAGAGCCCTACATGATTTGGAATTTGTTAGAATACTCTATGTGCTTCACTTATATCTTTTGAGCTTGATAGTTTTGCTCTAGTACTTCACCTAGATCTTTTAGAACACGGTGGTGGATTTGTTTTAAATAAACTTGATCTCTCATGATTCACTTAGATCATTTTGAGAGTCATTAATAGCATGGTAATTTGCTTAATGTTAATATACTTGGTGTTCGAGATATGTGAAACTTTCTTTTGAGTGAATTGAATACTAAGGTAAATTTAATGCTTGATAATTGTTTTTAGATATGGAGGTAATAATATCAAAGTCGTGCTAGTTGATAATTGTGATTTTGAGAAATACTTGTGTTGAAGTTTGCAAGTCTCGTAGCATTCATGTATGGTAAAGTTGTGTAACAAATTTGAAACATGAAGTGTACCTGGCTTGTGCATCCTTAGAGTGGCGGTCGGGGACGAGCGATGGTCTTTTCCTACCAATCTATCCCCCTAGGAGCATTGTGCGTAGTACTTGATTTTTGATGGATTCTAATTTTTTGCAATAAGTATATGAGTTCTTTTGAGTAATGTTGAGCACATGGATTATACGCACTTTTATCTTTCCGCACTTGCTAGCCTCTTCGGTACCGTGCATTGCCCTTTCTCACCTTGAGAGTTGGTGCAAACTTCGCCGGTGCATCCAAACCCCGTGATATGATACGCTCTTTCACACATAAACCTCCTTATATCTTCCTCAAAACAGCCACCATACCTACCTATCATGGCATTTCCATAGCCATTCCGAGATATATTGCCATGCAACTTCCATCATCATTATTATGACATACATTACTTTTGTCATATTGCCATTGCATGATCATGTAGTCAACATCGTATTTGTGGCAAAGCCACCATGCATTATTTTCCATACATGTCACTCTTGATTCATTGCACCATCCCGGTACACCGCCGGAGGCATTCATATAGAGTCATAGTTTCTTCTAAGTTTCGAGTTGTAATAGAAATAAAAGTGTGATGATCATCATTATTAGAGCATTGTCCCAAGTGAGGAAAGGATGATGGAGACTATGATTCCCCCATAAGTCGGAATAAGACTCCGGACGAAATAAAAAAAAGAGGCCATAAAAAAAGAGAGAGAGAAAAGGCCCAAATAAAAAATATAATAATAATAAAAAATGAGAGAAAAAGAGAGAAGGGACAATGCTACTATCCTTTTACCACACTTGTGCTTCAAAGTAGCACCTTGTTCTTCATGTAGTGAGTCTCATATATTGTGCTTCAAAGTAGCACTAAGATCTTCATAATAGAGAGTCTCTCATTTTGTCACTTTCATATACTAGTGGGAATTTTCATTATAGAACTTGGCTTGTATATTCCAATGACGGGCTTCCTCAAAGTGCCCTAGGTCTTCGTGAGCAAGCAAGTTGGATGCACACCCACTTAGTTTATTTTGTAGAGCTTTCATATACTTATAGCTCTAGTGCATCCGTTGCATGGCAATCCCTACTCCTCATGTTGACATCAACTGATGGGCATCTCCATAGCCCGTTGATTATCCTCGTCGATATGAGACTTTCCTTTTTTGTCTTCTCCACACAATCCCATCATCATATTTCTATTCCACCCATAGTGCTATACCCATGGCTCGCGCTCATGTATTGCATAAAGGTTGAAAGAGTGAGATTATTTGAGTATGAAACAATTGCTTGGCTTGTCATCGGGGGTATAGAAGTTGGGAACATCTTTGTGTGACGAAAATGAAGCATAGCCTAACCATATGATTTTGTAGGGATGAACTTTCTTTGGCCATGTTATCTTGAGATGACATAATTGCTTAGTTAGTATGCTTGAAGTATTATTATTTTTATGTCAATATGAACTTTTGTCTTAAATCTTTCGGATCTGAATATTCATATCACAAGTAAGAAGATTTATATTGAAATTATGCCAAAGTATCACTCCGCATAAAAAATTCTCTTTTATCATTTACCTACTCGAGGACGAGCAGGAATTAAGCTTGGGGATGCCTGATACGTCTCCAACGTATCTATAATTTTTGATTGCTCCATGCTACTTTATCTACTGTTTTGGACTATATTGGGCTTTATTTTCCACTTTTATATTACTTTTCGGACTAACCTATTAACCGGAGGCCCAGCCCAGAATTGCTGGTTTTTTTGCCTATTTTAGTGTTTCGAAGAAACGGAATATCAAACGGAGTCCAAACGGAATGAAACCTTCGGGAACGTGATCATCTCACCGAACGTGATCCAGGAGACTTGGACCCTACTCCAAGAAGTGCCAGAGGCGGTCACAAGGGTTGAGGGAGCCCCCCTGGGCGCGCCCCCTACCTCGTGGGCCCCCTGACGCTCCACCGACGTATTCCTTCCTCCTATATATACCTACGTATCCCCAAACGATCAGAAGAGGAGCCAAAAACCTAATTCCACCGTCGTACCTTCTTGTATCCACGAGATCCCATCTTGGGGCCTGTTAGGAGCTCACGGAGGGGGCATCCACCATGGAGGGCTTCTACATCAACACCATAGCCCCTCCGATGAAGTGTGAGTAGTTTACTTCAGACCTTGGGTCCATAGCTAGTAGCTAGATGGCTTCTTCTCTCTTTTGGATCTCAATACAATGTTCTCCCCTCTCTCATGGAGATCTATTCGATGTAATCTTCTTTTTGCGGTGTGTTTGTTGAGACCGATGAATTGTGGGTTTATGATCCAGCTTATCTATGGATAATATTTGAATCTTCTCTGAATTCTTTTATGTATGATTGAGTTATCTTTGCAAGTCTCTTGAATTATCCGTTTGGTTTGGCCAACTAGATTGGTAGTTCTTGCAATGGGAGAAGTGCTTAGCTTTGGGTTCAATCTTGCGGTGTCCTTACCTAGTGACAGAAAGGGTTGCAAGGCACGTATTGTATTGTTTCCATCGAGGATAACAAGATGGGGTATTTATCATATTGCATGAAATTATTCCTCTACATCATGTCATTTTGCTTAAGGCGTTACTCTGTTTTTAACTTAATACTCTAGATGCATGCTGGATAGCGGTCGATGAGTGGAGTAATGGTAGTAGATGCAGAATCGTTTCGATCTACTTGTGACGG
Organism: Aegilops bicornis; assembly: GCA_021605145.1. Classification (NCBI taxonomy): domain Eukaryota; kingdom Viridiplantae; phylum Streptophyta; class Magnoliopsida; order Poales; family Poaceae; genus Aegilops; species Aegilops bicornis. The sequence continues at coordinate 254,937,675 of CM038675.1, read as the reverse complement.
ACGTGATGCCTATATACATGATCATACCTAGATAACCTCATAACTATGCTCAATTTCATCAATTGCTCAACAGTAATTTGTTCACCCACCGTAGAATATCTATGCTCTTGAGAGAAGCCACTAGTGAAACCTATGGCCCCTGGGTCTATTCTCATCATATCAATCTCCATCACTTTATTTACTTGCTATGTTTTTACTTTGTTTTTACTTTTCACTTTGCATCTTTACACCAAAAATACCAAAAATATTATCTCTATCAGATCTCACTCTCGTAAGTGACCGTGAAGGGATTGAAAACCCCTAATCGCGTTGGTTGCGAGTAGCTATCGTTTTGTGCAGGTACGAGGGACTTGCGCGTGGCCTCCTACTGGATTGATACCTTTGTTCTCAAAAACTAAGGGAAATACTTACACTACTGTGCTGCATCATCCTCTCCTCTTCGGGGAAAACCAACGCAAGCTCAAGACGTAGCAGCGGCCGGTGAAGGTCTCAAAGGCGGCCGCGGCGGCTCGGGGCGACGACTCGCAGACGGTGCGGCCGGCGGCCTCCTCCAGCAGCCACACATCCATTCCTCAATATCCCCCGCCGCTGCCGCCGGCCGTGGAGGAATATGTGGCTTCGCCGACAACCACCACCTCCAACATGTTCGACGAATGTCGCAAAGGTATAAATTTTGCGGTTGTGCTCTTGTTTATTGTTTCATTTTTTTGTGTTCTTGATTGTTTGTGCGTGCAATTGTAGTGTTGATGATGAAGCTTTTATGCACGCAACAAATGTGGCAAATGATGATTACATATATGAGTCACAAGAATATGAAACCCAATATGATGATGACAATCTTGATGTGGACGATGTGGGCTTCATTGTCAAGGTAAGAAGTGGAAATTATAGCATCGCGGAGGATGTGTTGGTATGCACCGCTTGGAAGAAAATCTCTCAAGATGCAAGCGTTGGAAACGACCAAACGGTGAGCACCTATTGGAAACGCGTCAAGGAGTATTTCGATGAGCGCAACACAAGTGGTATCTTCCGTTCGAGCGACTCTCTACGCCAATGTTGGTCCACCATCAACGCCGAATGCTCAAAGTGGGCCGGTTGCTTGTCAAACGTTGCTCGCATGAACCCAAGTGGTTGCGGTGATAGTGATTTGGTAAATATTTCCTCTTCGTCCATGCTTTGTCAAATATTTCCTCTTTGTTCAACATGTTGATGATGATATGTTTTATTGTATAAAATGATTGCACAAGGATTGTTTCGGGAGAGGAACATGAAAGGCAAGAGGAAGAAAAGGAAAGGAAAAGCTTTCACTTTTCATCATTGCTACAGAGCTCAAGGATGTGGAGAAGTGGAAAACTAGAGAGACTTTTGAATCGTCGAAGAACAAGAGTGTGTTGGTTGAGGATGAAGAAGATGTTGCCATTGAAGAGACGAGCCCCACTCCTCACTCCGCGACAAAATCTTATAGGCCCAATGGAAACAAGAAAGCAAAGGGAACCAAGGCCGGAGACAATGATCTCAAGGAAGGATTTGATGCCATTGTCATGGCAAGGAAAGAGTATGCCAAAGAGAAAAGAATGTTGAAGCTCAAGGAAATAGAGGAGAGGAGTGAGGCCGAAGCGGCACAAAGGCGGCCGAGGAGAAGAGGGCGGCAGCCGAGGAGAGGTTGGCCGCGGCCGAGGAGAGGAGGTGGACCTAGAGGAGAAGAAGGCCGCGACCGACGAGAGGAAGATGGTAGAAGAGAGGACACTCAAGTTTATGTTTATGGACACATCAACTCTTGATGCCAAGGCAAAGGCATATGTTGAACCTTGTCGCGATGAAATGCTCATGAAGAAGCAAATGCTCATGAGGCATATGATGATGGGAGGAGGCATGGGAGGTGCCATGGGAGGAGGCATGGGAGATGCCATGGGTGGTGCCATGGGAGGTGCCATGGGTGGTTACATGAACATGGTTGGAGGTTCCATGAGTGGCGCATTTGGCGGAAACATGGGAGGTGGCTTTGGTGGCAACATGGAAGGTGGCTTTGGCGGCATGGGAGGTGGCTTTGGCGGCATGGGAGGTGCTTTTGGCGGCAACATGATGGGTGGCTTGGGAGGTGGCTATGGCGGCAACATTAGTGGCGTTGGAGGTGCATATGGCGGCAACATGGGACGCAATGAAGATGGTTCCGGTGGTGCTCACGGCAACGAGACTTCACCTCTTGTTGAGAACGTCGACAAAGACGGTGGTGGAGATGGCGATCGTACCACGGTTCACAACACCGGTGGTTTTGATGACCCGCATGAGTAATATTCATGTGCATTTTAATTTCTAGGGCGAAAAACTTTGATTGAGACGATGCTCTTTTGGTAGACGAATTTGATACTATGATGGTGATGCACTTTTGATTGAAACTATGACGATGATGCACTTTATTTTCAAATTTTAGTTGCTATTTCAATGCAAAACCACGGCTGAACAGTGGCTGGCAGTAGCCGCGCGGCCGTTTTCATATTTTTTACATCTTCATTTTGGACCATCTATTGGAGTTGCAAATTTGGACCATCAATTTTAACCATCTGTTGGAGTTGTGCTTTTTTCGGAGCTCCAAAACGCACTTTTTGGCGGTCCAAATTTTACATCTCCGGTTTTGGACCGCCAAATTTTTGGATCATCTATTGGAGATGCTCTTGGGTGTGACAGCCTGGTTTTTGCCCTCTCTCATTTGCTTGATTTTCATTTGAAGTCATTTTGAAATTTGGAGTTTTTGAATATTTTCAGATGGACTTAAACACTTGGGTCCCCTTGGCTTTCACCCAAGTGCTTCATTTACCTCCCTAATCATCATTCCCCTTCTGATCCACCCCAAAATAATCTTTGGAATATTTTTCTTAAATGAAAAATATTCATTTTCTTCCAAAAACCCTAGCTAGCTCAATATGCTCCAAAGCAACCCCAATTTTTATGGCCTAGAAAAATCTGAGAAAATTCAGAAATATTCTTTGAAACCTAGGGCACCTTCCTGAGCAAAAATATTTCAGCACTTTTTGGAATATTTTTGCTACAGAAAATATTTTCTATTCTGGACAGAAATGGTGATTTCTACAGCAAATACCATTTTACTTGCTCCATTGTGCCTGGGTTTTCGTGTGCATTTTCACCTTAGTAGATCATGGCTAACCTCCAAAGCACAGCCTCCAACTCCCAGCCATTTGACCACAGTAACTGCTCAAAGTTCTTGACCGAGCTTTACTTGGCATGTAAAAACTTCTCTACTGCACCGGGATCCAAACCAAGGCGTGGTAAGCTTTAAAACCACCACGAACAACATGCCAGACATGATTTTTGGATGTAGGCTGGCCTGAGGGAGGAGTTCGCGCGGTGATCACGCGTGTCCACCATGTCATGCCTGCGTGTCGACGCGCTCTGAGTGCCGCCGAGCACTCTGTTCGCGCGTGCTCGCTTCCCTCGCCTGCCCGAGCGTGTCAAACCTCGCCACCATCCTCGTCTCAACGTCAATTACTCTCCTCTGGCGCTCGCCGACGCCGGAGCTCGCCGCAGCGAGCACAGGCACGGTCCGGCCAACCCAACAGTGCGGTGTGCACTGTGCTCGTCGCCTTCTCCTTGTTCCTGTGCTTGTCCCCGTTCGCCAACAGTTGCCGCGTGAGCTGCGTCGCCTTCTCCCCCTCTCACTGACGTCGCTCGTCACCGGGCGCCGTGGACAGGTGTCCACTGTCGGAGCCCGAAACCCCCTCTCCGCTCGCCTATAAATGGAGCCGCCCCCAGCCTCCTCGAGCACCATCCAGCACTCCCACACACCCCACAAGCGAGTAGGAAGCCGTATCCCGGCCGGGCAGGCTGTGGGCCGCCGTCCTCGAGCTCGATCTCGCCGGCAATCCCCTCTGGTCGCCGTGGTAGCTCCAGCCCCTTCCAGGCCAGGGCGATCCTTCCAGGGCCTCCGCCTCTCTCCGGTGAAGCCATCCCGTCCCTCTGGAGCCCCTGGAGTAGCCTCTGCTTGCCGTCCTCCTCATCTCCGGCGACCACTGTGTTTTGCCTCCGCTTGCGAGGTTGACTCCGACGCTGTCCGACCACCCCTAGCTACGCTACGCGTACGGGCAGGTGCGCCTCTGTCCCCTCTCTCCATCCCTCCCTCTCGTTTTGGCCAAGGATCCCTCGTCGCCGGCTAGAGCTCCGGCGAAGCCGCGACTCCCTCTGTTTCCCTCTCCCCCTCCTCCTCACCTGACTAGCGGGGCCCGCTAGTCAGCCACTCTGTATGCGCGTGAAGCGGTACGAGTGATAGTGCCCCTGGGCTTTACGCCTTCGACGTCCCCCAGTCTATTTATTTTTATTCAAATTCATTTGAATTTACATAACATTTCAAACAGCCATAACTCTTCAACCATAAGTCCAAATGAATTGATTCTTTTTGCATTTTGTTCTTTGCAAAGAAATCTAGCAGCTCACCAAAGATGAGATTTTCCTGAGCTGTTTAGAATTTCTGGTGATTTTCAGAAGTGTTCTTGATATTTTCTTTTTGTGTTTAAAAATTATTTCCAGAGGGTGAGGCTTGTCTTGAGGATCACCAGAAGGCTTGTGAACGTCATCTGCACTAAGGCAAGCCACAACAACATTTTCATGGTGCCATTTCAATATTTATGATTTTCTTACTTGAATGAAATGATTAATCCATACATTTAAATAACTATTGTGTTACTTATATTCTGTTAAGTGTTGGTTAGTTAATATGCTTGATTTACAGAATGTGGAAACTAGCTTAGTTGGGAAAGCAAAGCTAAGATCTATTTGTGGTGATGATAGAAATAATTTTGTTAAGCATGATAGTAATTATTTAAAGTTATGTTCTTGCATAAATAAAATAGAAAAATTTGTCAGAAAATATTCTGTTAAGTACTTGTTTAGCCACGTTACTTGACTTACAGAATATTTGAACCTCACTTGGTTGGTAAAGAAAATAGGATTTGTTTGTGGTATAATTTTTGCTATGCATATGAGAAATTAATCGAAGTTATTTTTCTTGCATGAGAGAATAATAAAACTTGCTGCAAAATATTTTGGTTAAAATGTGAGTTACCCTGACCAGCAAAGTAAAATAAGTTGTTGATGTTTATGCTTAGTGTGAATATGGTTGACATCGGTCATTTTTGTTAATAAGTGATGCATGTGTAGTTCTGCATTTCATGGCATGCTATGACACCGGTCATTTTTAGCTTAAGTTGAACCTGAACATAACTCAACTTGAATATATCGTTGACTGGTTCATGGTGCCGCTGAATCGAGTTTTTCTCAGTGCAACCACATTTGCCTTTGTGGGAAGGCCTTGATTCGGTCGATTGACATTGCCTCTGGCCGGTGCCTCCAACTAGGGAAGGTTATGGCATGCTTACCCTGGCCCGGTAAGCAGGCATAACCTTGTGTGCCCATTGTTGAGATTATGGTACCGGGTCCCCGAGTGGGATCGTTTTGGCCACGACGGTGGTCGTTGTGTCTTTGGTAGACACGGGGCCACCTAGGACTAGCCCGTTGGGGATTGGGTCAGAGTGGCCGAGAGAGTGTCATGGCAATGGAAGGGTTTTGTCGGAATGTCGTCGGTCCACCCGAATGGGAGTGCGAGGCCATGGGTTCCGTGGTGTGGGTACAGTGTGCTACCTCTGCAGAGTGTATAATCTATCGATAGCCGACTCCACGGTCACGGACACCTCGTAGTCGGTCCCACCATGAGTCAACGTTAAATAAAATCTGCACACTAAGTTATGAACTTTGCACTGTTGATGATGGCTGGAAGGCCATCGAGATATTCGGGACCAAATATTGGTCGTGGCTGTGATCGCCGTAAGGATCACGAGTTACTCTTGTCAAGACCATGATGGTGGTTTGTTTGTGATCCCAGAATGATAACGGTTGGTAAGTTCATCCCGAGGGACGTTCGAGCATGATCACAACATGTTGGACATATAGTGTTGCATTAATATTAATTGGTTAATTAGCATGATATTGTTTTCCATTATGATTATGCCTGTTGTGAGCTTGCAAGTACATTCAATGTACTGACCTGGCGTGTCATGCCAGATTTCAGGAAAGTCTCGTTGGAGAGGAGCGATGCTCGAGTCTAGATCGTGTCCACATCGGTGTCCCTGTGATATGGAGTTTCCGCTACGACGTTGTTCCACTGCCGCGTAGTTGTTTTGATCGAGGCCCCTTTATGTTCACTAAATAATGTACATATTGTTCAGCCGCACCAGGCATGCCGCTAGGCCTCGACAATTGTTGTAATATAAACTCTGGTCCGCTAGCATCAATAAAGCGGTTGCTTTCTGTACCAAGATGTTGTGTGTTGCCAGAAGACATGGTCTCTGGGCTGGCAATGCATGGTAAACCGGTCGCTCTGAGCTGGGGTGCCACATTAGGATATTGTAGTAATCATGTTTTATTGCTTTTGTTTTAATAAAGTGCCAAGTAAAGCCTTTGGGATAGTGTGAATGCCAGTTGACTTCATTATGTGCAAAAACAGAAACTTTTGCACTCGGTCCAGGAATTTTTTAAATTCACTGAAACGTGTTTTTTATCTGATATACCAATTTTCTACGTTGTCCTAATTTTTCAGAATTTTTGGAGTTACAGAAGTATGTTTGGAGTACAAATTACTACAGACTGTTCTGTTTTTGACAAATTCTGTTTTCAATGCATAGTTTGCTTGTTTTCTAGTTTGTATGGCTTATATTGCTCAATATAAATTGTATAAATGATAGAGTACAGTAGGCATTGTGTGATAACAATTATGAATCTTGTCTTTGACAGTACCAAAGTGAATGATTTCCTTTATCATGCTAACCTATCTCACGAAGTTCCGTTAAGTTTTGTGTGATTGAAGTTTTCAAGTTTTGGGTGAGATATCGATATGAGGAGAATAAGGAGTGACAAGACCCTAACCTTGGGGATGCCCAAGGTGCCCCAAGTTGATATTCCAGGAAGATCCAAGCAACTAAGCTTGGGGATGCCCCGGAAGGCATCCCCTCTTTCGTCTCCAACATTATCAGTAATCTTACTTGGGGCTATATTTTCATTCGTTACATAATATGAGTTTTGCTTGGAGCGTCATTTTATTTTGTTTTGATTTTCTTGATGATATCTATAATAATGTTTCGCATCTTTTACTTCAATAAAAGTGTCAAGTATAGCCTTTGCCATGCTTATTTTGCAAGTATATGAGTTGCTGTTTCAAAACAGAAAGTTTATCGCTGTTGCAAAAATTCTCTAGAAAAGTCAGAATGTGATAAAATGTTGAAACTTTTAGCACAATAAGATATGATAAATCTTCTATAGTGTGGTAATTTTTCAGAATTTTTTAAGTTGAATAAGTATGGATCCTTCTTCATCCTTTACAGACTGTTCTATTTAGACATATTGCTATTATGATTGCATTGTTTGCATATGTTTGCTAGTTTAATGATTCTATTTGAGGATAGGAGTATTAAATATGCAGAGGCATTTAGTATGCAATGTTAAATTATAATTTTAGTCATTTTCTACAGTAGAGAATGATAAGGTGTTGCATTGATTTAGATACTAACGTATCTCACGAGTTCTTGTTGATTTTTGCGTGGATGAAAGTTTTGAGATTTAGGGAAACCATGATATAAAAGGAATTAAGGAGACACAAAAGCTCAAGCTTGCGGATGCTCAAGACATCCCAAGATAATATTTCAAGAAGTCTTAAGCATCTAAGCTTGGGGATGCCCCGGTAGGCATCCCACCTTTCTTCATCAACAATTATCGGTTAGTATCGGTTCAACCTAAGTTTTTGCTTCTTAATATGAGTTGTGCTATTCTTGGAATGTCATTTTATTTTGCTTTGCTTGCTGTTTTAATAAAATACTTAAATCTGGAAGTTTTTTTAAATAAGAGAGAGTCCACAATTTGCTACCTAATTACTTAACTACTCGCTTAGTTTGTCATTTACTCTTGTGCTTCACTTATATCTATGAGTAAATTTTTGAATGAATTGAATATCGTGAAGTTGAAATTATATGTTCATGTTATGCATATTAGTAGCTTCACATTGGGTTTATAAAGTGAAATCTTTTGAAGCTTGACAATCACAATATTGGTCATACAAACAATTTATGAATGATTACTATAAGGAAGAGAAATTTCACATGCGAATATATTATCTTGGACATCTTCTATGATTGTGAATACACATTAATAATTATAAAACTTGAGCAAATTAGTTGAAGTTGGACAAGGAAGACAACGTAATGAGTTATGGTTGCGCATATTTGCATAGAAGTTATATTGTCATGGATCCTCCAACATGTGGTGTTTGCCTAGGATCTTTTGCTAGCCAAAAATTCGTACTAAGTAGAGATACTAGTTGTGCATCCAAAAACCCTTAAACCCAGTTTCTTGCCATGAGTGTCCACCATACCTACCTATGGATTGAATAAAATCCTTCAAGTAAGTTGTCATCGGTGCATAAAGCAATAAAAATTGCTCCTAAATATGTTTGATCTTTTATTGTAAGGGAAAATTGAGCGTTCTACGAACTTGTGATGGCAAAGTAATAAAAGCAACGGACTGCATAATAAAGGTTGCTATCATAAGGGGCAATATAACATGAAGTTCCTTTGCATTAAGAGCTTGGGCATCCAAATAAAAAGCGCATGACAACCTCTGCTTCCCTCTGCGAAGGGCCTATTGTCGGTGTCAAAACCGGCGGATCTCGGGTAGGGGGTCCCGAACTGTGAGTCTAAGGTCGATGGTAACAGGAGGCGGGGGACACGATGTTTACCCAGGTTGGGCCCTCTTGATGGAGGTAATACCCTACTTCCTGCTTGATTTATCTTGATGAATATGAGGATTACAAGAGTTGATCTACCACGAGATTGCAATGGCTAAACCCTAGATGTCTAGCCTGTATGATTGTGATTGCCCTCTACGGACTAAACCCTCCGGTTTATATAGACACCGGAGGGGCCTAGGGTTGTACAGATTCGGTTTACAAAGGAAGGAACCTACATATCCAAACGCCAAGCTTGCCATCCACGCAAAGGAGAGTCCCATCCGGACATGGGAAGAAGTCTTCTGTCTTGTATCTTCGTAGCCCATTAGTCCAGCCCATGTTACATAGTCCGGACACCCGAGGACCCTTAATCCAGGACTCCCTCAGTAGCCCCTGAACCAAGCTTCAATGACGATGTGTCCGGCGCGCATATTGCCTTCGGCATTGCAAGGCGGGTTCCTCCTCTGAATACTCCAAAACAGCCTTTGAACACAAAAAGCGCGTCCGGCTCTGCAAAACAAGTACCACACAAACACACACACACACACACACGCAGAGAGTATAATATTTCACGAGTCCAATCTACTGACAACTTTCATAGCGTGACATCACGTCACTGCCCGGTCATTATTTCGAACCATTTTTAGCCTCCCGCTCCATGTTTCAAGATGCGGTTTTATTGGCATGTCTTGTCGAAGCAGGGATCGTGTCCCCTTATTGCGGGATTCTCATCAATACGGGCGTGGGTAATACAACCGCGCCGTCAGCACGACCCTTGGGGAATAAGCGAGTTTTAAGGCGAGTGGGGAGGCGCTTGACATTCACAACCTTTATAAAGGGATAAGGATTTCACCTTTTCACCCACGCCGTCTTTCTCTCTGCCCATCCATTCTCGAGCTCCAGCGTCGAAGCTTCCATCCTTTCCACCTCAAAAAAGCACTCTGACCATGTCCGGATCTGGAGTGCAGGGCAAGTGGATGGTCTCCTGCGTCAAGGAGAAGGACATCACCAAGCTCCGGGAGGCTGGGTACTTAGACCAGGAGATCGCCCACCGGCTTCCTGCAACGGGGCAGATCATCCCCACCCCGGAGCCCCATGAGAGGGTGGTATTCATCCCCCACTTCGTTCGCAGATTGGGATTCCCTCTCCACCCATTCGTCCGTGGACTAATATTCTACTACGGGCTGGATTTCCATGATCTGGCCCCCAACTCCTTCCTCAACATCTTGGCATTTATTCTCGTGTGCGAGGCCTTCCTCCGCATCCCACCCCACTTCGGATTGTGGTTAAAGATCTTCAATTTGAAGCCAAAGCTGGTGGGTGGTCAACACGCAGAGTGCGGAGGCGCCATGGTGAGCAAGATGCCCAATGTCACATGGCCCAAAGGTACCTTCATGGAGACCGTCAAAGGGTGGAAATAGCAGTGGTTCTATGTCACAGAGCCTTGTGACACCACCTGGGCCGCGGCTCTCGAATTCCAGTCTGGAGCCTCGATGCGACTCACCTCCTAGCTAGAGAAGGGCCTGGACTGGTCTTCATCGGACGAGCTGACAGCACTCCAGACCCGCATCAGGAGCATGGTAGACAAGAACATCAAGCTTGTCAATGTGATCCAGGTGATGCTTGTTCGCCGGATCCTTCCGTGCCAAAGCCGTACTTGCCATTTGCGGGAGTTCGATCCGGCCAAGCACCAAACCTTGTTGCAGTTCTTCGGCACTACGCACGAAGACATCTGGAAGGTGCTTTTCAAGTCCAACGAGACGTTGCCGAAGACGACCGAGGATCATGGGCACGACCTGGCCCATCCCGCCAGTCCGGTAAGTTTTTCGTATTTCAAGGTATATCCTTTACTTGCATACTCGAGGAAGTCGCCAAAGCCTCCCTATTGGTTCTCTCAGGGCTAGACAAAGAAGGCAGAGCAGATTCAGTGTCCGGCTCCGCTGCCCGAGGAGCCAGCCGTCCTGCTTCTAACGAAGATGCTGGTTCCGGCGCCCTACCAGGCGCCGGAGAAGAAGGCCAAGAAAATGGCCAAGGAGACCAGAAGTGGCCTCCGCCGCAAGGGCACTTCGGACATGACGTCCGAAGACGCCAAGACTCACTCCTCCGCCGCCGAGGATGATGATGAGGAGGAGGAAAGCAACTCTTTCCCTGAGGGGGGAAGGAAGAAAAGGGTGGCCCCCACGAATCTGGAGGCAGAGGCGTCCAAGAAGGGGAAGGTCTCCCTCGCGGATAACTCCGCGCGGGACATCGATAGCAGCTCGGAGTGGCACCCCAGAGATAAGCCCCTGGCCGAATCGTGAGTACTCAAAGGCACTGACGCATTCGTATATCCAACCTCTTTTCTTCATAGTTTTAACATGTTGAATCATGCACTTGCAGTCCGGCCCGTTCCGACCTCGAGCGATCCTCTTCTTCGGGGAATTCGCTGGATCCGAAGGTGATGGCAGCGGGTCCCTTCCGACGGCCTCCTCTCCCAATACTATGGAGGATGCTGAAGTACTACCCCAAAGGACCCTCCCGGCTCAGGGGGAGGCACAGGAGGCTGTCACGGTGGCGCCAGAGAATAATACCTCGGCCGCCGGACACATGGGGGAGTAGATCCCCATGGAGACTAGCGATGGGGGCCATATCCAATTTGGCCCCCAGCCGAATACAATTCCAGATACCTATACGGCTCCGGAACCAGGCAAGCAGCCTCCTTCGCAAGAAGGAGGTGTGCCAATTCCGCCGGTGACCTCTGTCTATCCAGAGGCACCGAATACTCTACTGGAAGCACTGTGAAGTGCTTCCGTTGTTGAGGAACAGCTTACCCTTATGGGTATGGTGGTTGAGAGGATTCAGTCTGCAAAGAGCGGACTGACCGAAGCCTGCACAAGCCTTCTAACCGGCTTTGAGGTATGAAACGCAATTTATGCAAAAGGAATGCCATAGTATAGACAGTAGCCCCTAAGACACTGTCCGGTGTCCGAAAAGAAAAGCCGGATGGAGGATCGAGTAATTTTCGCAGGAGACTAACCATATGTGTCTATGAGAATAAGCAGGCGTCTTTGCTGGCTGCGACCTCTCATGCTGCAGAGGTCTCCGGACTGAAGCAAAGTCTGGAGCAGACCGAGGAGGAGCTCGACCGTGTGAAAAAAATAGCTGGAGGACCATCAAGGTATGCAATGACCTTGTGTAATTTCAGAATGGATGAATGATTTGTGTTTACCGTAGTGCTATCATATTTTGTAGGAGCGGCAAACAAGGTGGAGACCCTCAAGAAGGCGCTGGCCAAAGCCCAGGAGAGAGCGACAAAGGAACACGCCGCTCGCGAGAAACACAAGGCCAGGGTCGGTGAGGTCCAGCAGGAGCTCCAGGACACCGTGAAGAAATGCGAGTCCTTGGAGCGCAATATTGCGGATCAAAATTCCGAACTTGCCAAGGCCCGCCAAAGCACACACGATGCCCGGGTTGAAGCCCAGGGCGCCCTTCAGGAAATCCAGGAGGCCAGAAAAATCGCGGCGAGGAAGGCTTTTATTACCCAGATTTGGAGTTCTCCAGGGGCGTTTGCCGATCTGCCGCGCAGTGTTGCTGACGCTGCGGAATTATTCCGAGCCGAAGAGGGGAGCTCAATGGAGAAGCTGTTCTGGTCACAATACCTTGCGCCAGAGCATCCGGTGCCCTTTAGCGATCACCGAAACGGTGACCGAATCGCATAGGGTGGCCGAACTGGCCATGAAGGATTTGATAATCCGTCTATGGCCTACCGAAGCCATACCCAGCAGCTACTTCGGGCTCGTGAAGCGCCTGGTCGATGCCTGCCCTCGGCTTGATGCCATCAAGCGGTCGAACTGTATTGAAGGTGCACGGATGGCCTTCACACGCGTCAAGGTGCAGTGGGCGAAGATGGACGCCGTCAAGCTCGCGACCGAGGGACCGCTGCTACCTCTTGAGCACTGCGTTGGTTTTCCCTTGAAGAGGAAAGGATGATGCAGCAAAGTAGCATAAGTATTTCCCTCAGTTTTTGAGAACCAAGGTATTAATCCAGTAGGAGGCTACGCGCGAATCCCTCACACCTACACAAACAAATAAATCGTCGCAACCAACGCGATAAGGGTTGTCAATCCCTACACGGTCACTTACGAGAGTGAGATCTGATAGATATGATAAGATAATATTTTTGGTATTTTTATAATAAAGATGCAAAGTAAAATAAAAGCAACGGAAATAACTAAGTGTTGGAAGATCAATATGATGGAAGATAGACCCGGGGGCCATAGGTTTCACTAGTGGCTTCTCTCAAGAGCATAAGTATTTGACGGTGGGTGAACAAATTACTGTTGAGCAATTGACATAATTGAGCATAGTTATGAGAATATCTAGGTATGATCATGTATATAGGCATCACGTCCGAGACAAGTAGACCAACTCCTGCCTCATCTACTACTATTACTCCACACATCGACCGCTATCCAAAGATGCATCTAGAGTATTAAGTTCATAAGAACAGAGTAATGCTTTAAGCAATATGACATGATGTAGAGGATAAATTCATGCAATATGATAAAAACCCCATCTTGTTATCCTCGACGGCAACAATACAATACGTGCCTTGCTGCCCCTCATCATCCGGGAAAGGACACCGCAAGATTGAACCCAAAGCTAAGCACTTCTCCCATTGCAAGAAAGATCAATCTAGTAGGCCAAACCAAACTGATAATTCGAAGAGACTTGCAAAGATAACCAATCATACATAAAAGAATTCAGAAGATTCATATATTGTTCACAGATAAACTTGATCATAAACCCACAATTCATCGGTCTCAACAAACACACCGCAAAAGAAGATTACATCGAGTAGATCTCCACAAGAGAGGGGGAGAACATTTTATTGAGATCCAAAAAGAGAGAAGAAGCCATCTAGCTAATAACTATGGGCCCGAAGGTCTGAGTTAAAAAACTCACACTTCATCAGAGAGGCTATGGTGTTGATGTAGAAGCCCTCCGTGATCGATGCCCTTTTCGGCGGAGCTCCAGAACATGCCCCAAGATGGGATCTCGTGGTACAGAAGGTTGAGGCGGTGGAATTAGGTTTTTGGCTCCGTATCTGATCGTTTGGGGGTACGTAGGTATATATAGGAGGAAGGAGTATGTCGGTGGAGCAACATGGGGCCCATGAGGGTGGAGGGCGCTGGGGGGCTAGGCGAGCTCCCTACCTCGTGGCTTCCTGCTTGATTTCTTGACGTAGGGTCCAAGTCCTCTGGATCATGTTCGTTCCGAAAATCACATTTCCGAAGGTTTCATTCTGTTTGGACTCAGTTTGATATTCTTTTTCTACGAAACTCTGAAATAGGCAAAAAACAACAATTCTGGGCTGGGCCTCCGGTTAATAGGTTAGTCCCAAAAATAATATAAAAGTGAATAATAAAGCCCAATAATGTCCAAAACAGAAGATAATATAGCATGGAGCAATGAAAAATTATAGATACGTTGGAGACGTATCAAGCATCCCCAAGCTTAATTCCTGCTCGTCCTCAAGTAGGTAAATGATAAAAACAGAATTTTTGATGTGGAATGCTACTTGGCATAATTTCAATGTAATTCTTCTTAATTGTGGTATGAATATTCAAATCCGAAAGATTCAAGACAAATGTTCAGTATTGACATAAAAATAATAATACTTCAAGCATACTAACTAAGCAATTATGTCCTCTCAAAATAACATGGCCAAAGAAAGTTCATCCCTACAAAATCATAGAGTTTAGTCATGCTCCATTTTCATCACACAAGAATGCTCTCATCATGCACAACCCCGATGACAAGCCAAGCAATTGTTTCATACTTTAGTAATCTCAACCTTTTTCAACCTTCACGCAATACATGAGCGTGAGCCATGGATATAGCACTATGGGTGGAATAGAATATGATGATGGGGTTTATGCGGAGAAGACCAAAAAGAGAAAGTCTCACATCAACGAGGCTAATCAATGAACTATGGAGATGCCCATCGATTGATGTTAATGCAAGGAGTAGGGATTGCCATGCAAGGGATGCACTAGAGCTATAAATATATGAAAGCTCAACAAAAGAAACTAAGTGGGTGTGCATCCAACTTGCTTGCTCACGAAGACCTAGGGAACTTGAGGAGGCCCATTGTTGGAATATACAAGCCAAGTTCTATAATGAAAAATTCCCACTAGTATATGAAAGTGACAAAACAAGATACTCTCTATCATGAAGATTATGGTGCTACTTTGAATCACAAGTGTGGTAAAAGGATAGTAGCATTGTCCCTTCTCTCTTTTTCTCTCATTTTTTGGGCCTTCTCTTTTTTATGGCCTTTCTCTTTTTTTTATTCCTCACTTGGGACAATGCTCTAGAAAAATGATGATCATCACACTTCTATTTATTTACAACTCAATGATTACCACTCGATACTAGAACAAAGTATGACTCTATATGAATGCCTCAAAGCGGTGTGCGGGATATGCAATGAACCAAGAGTGACATGTATGAAAGAATTATGAACGGTGGCTTTGCCACAAATACTATGTCAACTACATGATCATGCAAAGCAATATGACAATGATGAACGTGTCATGATAAACGGATGGTGGAAAGTTGCATGGCAATATATCTCGGAATGGCTATGGAAATGCCATAATAGGTAGGTATGGTGGCTTTTTGAGGAAGATATAAGGAGGTTTATGTGTGAAAGAGCGTATCATATCACGGGGTTTGGATGCACCGGCGAAGTTTGCACCAACTCTCAATGTGAGAAAGGGCAATGCACGGTACCGAAGAGGCTAGCAATGAAGGAAAGGTGAGAGTGCATATAATCCATGGACTTAACATTAGTCATAAAGAACTCACATACTCATTGCAAAATTCTACAAGTCATCAAAAACCAAGCACTACGCGCATGCTCCTAGGGGGATAGATTGGTAGGAAAAGACCATCGCTCGTCCCCGACCGCCACTCATAAGGAGGACAATCAAAGAACACCTCATGTTTCAAATTTGTTACACAACGTTTACCATACGTGCATGCTATGGGACTTGCAAACTTCAACACAAGTATTTCTCAAATTCACAACTAGTCAACTAGCACAACTTTGATATCACTACCTCCATGTCTCAAAACAATCATCAAGCATCAAACTTCTCTTAGTATTCAACACACTCATAAGAAAGTTTTTACTATTCTTGAATACCTATCATATTAGGATTATTTAAGAAAATTACCATGCTATTTAAGACTCTCAAAATAATCTAAGTGAAGCATGAGAGATCAATAGTTTCTATAAAACAAATCCACCACCGTGCTCTAAAAGATATAAGTGAAGTACTAGAGCAAAAACTATATAACTCAAAAGATATAAGTGAAGCACATAGAGTATTCTAATAATTTCTGAATCATGTTTGTCTCTCTCAAAAGATGTGTACATCAAGAATGATTGTGGTAAACTAAAAGCAAAGACTCAAATCATACAAGACGCTCCAAGCAAAACACATATCATGTGGTGAATAAAAATATAGCTCCAAGTAAAGTTACCGATGCAAGTAGATTTAAAGAGGGATGCCTTCCGGCATCCCCAGGCTTTGGCTTTTAGGTGTCCTTAGATTATCTTGGGGTGCCATGGGAATCCCCAAGCTTAGGCTCTTGCCACTCCTTGTTCCATAATCCATCAAATCTTTCACCCAAAACTTGAAAACTTCACAACACAAAACTCAGCAGAAAATCTCGTGAGCTCCGTTAGCGAAAGAAAACAAAAGACCACTTCAGGGTACTGTAATGAACTCATTCTTTATTTATATTGGTGTTAAACTACTGTATTCCGACTTCTCTATGGTTTATAAACTCTTTTATTAGCCATAGATTCATCAAAAGAAGCAAACAACACACGAAAAACAGAATCATCAAAAAGCAGAGCGATCAGTAGTAATCAGAATTAACGCAAACTTATGGAACTCCAAAAAATCAGACAAAATAGGAAGCCCTAGAATTTTTTTTATTGATAAGCATCAATTGGAATAAATATTTTATCACGTTCTGGTGATTTTTAACAATTATTTTCATGAACAGAAAGTTTCTGGAAATTACAGCAAGATCAAATAACTATCATCCAAGAAGATCCTATAGGTTTTACTTTGCACAAACACTAATTAAAACATAAAAACACATCTAACCAGAGGATAGATCAAATATTTATTCCTAAATAGAAGCAAAAAGCAAAAAAAACTAAAAATAAAATTGGGTTGCCTCCCAACAAGCGCTATCGTTTAACGCCCCTAGCTAGGCATAAAAGCAAGGATAGATCTAGGTATTGCCATCTTTGGTAGGCAATCCATAAGTGTCTCTCATGATAGACTCATATGGTAACTTCATTTTCTTCCTAGGGAAGTGTTCCATGCCTTTCTTTAATGGAAATTGGAATCTAATATTCCCTTCCTTCATATCAATAATTGCACCAATCGTTCTAAGGAAAGGTCTACCAAGAATAATAGGACATGAAGGATTGCAATCTATGTCAAGAACGATAAAATCTACGGGCACATAGTTCCTATTTGCAACAATAAGAACATCATTAATTCTTCCCATAGGTTTCTTAATAGTGGAATCTACAAGGTGCAAGTTTAAAGAGCAGTCATCAAAATCACGGAAACCTACCAAATAGCACAAAGTTTTTGGAATCGTGGAAACACTAGCACCCAAATCACACAAAGCATAGCATTCATGATCTTTAATCTTAATTTTAATAGTAGGTTCTCACTCATCATAAAGTTTTCTAGGGATGGAAACTTCCAACTCAAGATTTTCTTCATAAGATTGCATCAAGGCATCAACGATATGTTAGGTAAAAGCTTTATTTTGACTATAAGCATGAGGAGAATTTAGCACGGATTGCAACAAGGAAATACAATCTATCAAAGAGAAATTATCATAATTAAATTCCTTGAAATCCAAAGTAGTGGGTTTATTAATATCTAGGGTTTTGTTTTCTTCAATCCCACTTTTGTCAATTTTAGCGTCAAGATCTAAAAACTCCAAATTTTTGAATGCCTTCTTGGTAAAGGTGGATCATATTCAGTCCCATCATTATCAAGATTCATATTTCAAAACAAAGATTTAATAGGGGACACATCAATAAATTTTAGATCTTCATCTTTATTTTCATAGAAATTTGAAGAACACACTTTCATAAAGCAATCTTTCTTAGCACGCATCCTAGCGGTTCTTTCTTTGCACTCATCAATGGAAATTCTCATGGCTTTGAGAGACCCATTGATATCATGCTTAGGAGGAATAGATCTCAGTTTCAAAGAATCAACATCAAGAGAAATTCTATCAACGTTCCAAGCCAATTCATCAACTTTAAGCAATTTCTCTTCAAGCAAAGCATTGAAATTCTTTTGCGAATTCATAGATCCTTTAACACCAGTCTCAAATTCAGAGGGCATCTTATTAAAATTTCCATAAGAATTGTTGTAGGAATTACCATAATTATTAGAGTAATTGCTAGGATAAGGCCTAGGATTAAAGTTTCCTTTATACGCGTTGTTACCAAAATTATTCCTACCAACGAAATTCACATCCAAAGATTCATTATTATTCTCAATAAAAGTAGACAAGGGCATATCATTAGGATCAGAAGAAACACTTTTACTAGCAAATAATTTCATAAGTTCATCCATCTTTCCACTCAAAACATTAATTTCTTCTATCTTATGCACTTTTTTATTAGTAGATCTTTCAGTGTGCCATTGAGAATAAGTAACCATAATTTTATCTAGGAGTTTAGTAGATTCTCCTAAAGTGATTTCCATAAAAGTGCCTCCCGCGGCCGAATCTAAAAGATTTCTAGAAGCAAAATTCAATCTGGCATAATTTTGTTTTGTATAATCATCCACAAATTCAAACAATGTGTAGGGCAATTACGTATCATTAATTTCATCCTCTCCCAAGCTTGTGCAACATGTTCATGATCAAGTTGATTAAAATTCATAATATCGTTTCTAAGAGAGATAATCTTGGCGGGAGGAAAATACTTAGAGATAAAAGCATCTTTGCACTTATTCCAAGAATCAATACTATTTTTAGGCAAAGACGAAAACCAAGCTTTAGCACGATCTCTAAGCGAAAAGGGAAATAGCTTCAATTTAACAATATCATTGTCAATGTCTTTATTCTTTTGCATATCACACAAATCAATGAAGCTATTTAGTTGAGTAGCGACATCTTCACTAGGAAGGCCAGCGAATTGATCTTTCATGACAAGATTCAACAAAGCAGCATTGATTTCACAAGATTCAATATCGGTAAGAG
Source organism: Aegilops bicornis (assembly GCA_021605145.1). Classification (NCBI taxonomy): domain Eukaryota; kingdom Viridiplantae; phylum Streptophyta; class Magnoliopsida; order Poales; family Poaceae; genus Aegilops; species Aegilops bicornis. The sequence continues at coordinate 254,918,588 of CM038675.1, read as the reverse complement.
GAGCAATAGGAGTGCTAAGGAAATCATTATTGTTGGTATTGGTAAAGTCACATAATTTGGTATTATCTTGGGCCATCGTGACAAACAAGCAATCCAACACACGAGTAAACGAGAAACAAGTGAAAAAGAGGCGAATGAAAAAGAGAGGCCGAATAAAACGGCAAGGGTGAAGTGGGGGAGAGGAAAACGAGAGGCAAATGGCAAATAATGTAATGCGGGAGATAAGGGTTTGTGATGGGTACTGGTATGTTGACTTTTGCGTAGACCTCCCGACAACGGGCGCCGTAAATCCTTCTTGCTACCTCTTGAGCACTGCGTTGGTTTTACCTTGAAGAGGAAAGGGTGATGCAGCAAAGTAGCGTAAGTATTTCCCTCAGTTTTGAGAACCAAGGTATCAATCCAAGAGGAGGCTACGCCATGAGTCCCTCACACCTACACAAACAAATAAATCCTCGCAACCAACGCTATAAGGGGTTGTCAATCCCTACACGGTCACTTACGAGAGTGAGATCTGATAGATATGATAAGATAATATTTTTGGTATTTTTATAATAAAGATGCAAAGTAAAATAAAAGCAACAGAAATAACTAAGTGTTGGAAGATTAATATGATGGAAGATAGACCCGGGGGCCATAGGTTTCACTAGTGGCTTCTCTCAAGAGCATAAGTATTTTACGGTGGGTGAACAAATTATTGTTGATCAATTGACAGAATTGAGCATAGTTATGAGAATATCTAGGTATGATCATGTATATAGGCATCACTTCCGAGACAAGTAGACCGACTCCTGCCTGCATCTACTACTATTACTCCACACATCGACCGCTATCCAAAGATGCATCTAGAGTATTAAGTTCATAAGAACAGAGTAACGCTTTAAGCAAGATGACATGATGTAGAGGGATAAATTCATGCAATATGATAAAACCCCATCTTGTTATCCTCGATGGCAACAATACAATACGTGCTTTGCTGCCCCTACTGTCACTGGGAAAGGACACCGCAAGATTGTAGCAAAAGCTAAGCACTTCTTCCATTGCACGAAAGATCAATCTAGTAGGCCAAACCAAACTTGTAATTCGAAGAGACTTGCAAAGATAACCAATCATACATAAAAGAATTCAGAAGATTCAAATATTGTTCATAGATAAACTTGATCATAAACCCACAATTCATCGGTCTCAACAAACACACCGCAAAAGAAGATTACATTTAATAGATCTGCACAAGAGAGGGGAAGAACATTGTATTGAGATCCAAAAAGAGAGAAGAAGCCATCTAGCTAATAACTATGGACCCGAAGGTCTGAGGTAAACTACTCACACTTCATCAGAGAGGCTATGGTGTTGATGTAGAAGCCCTCCGTGATCGATGCCCCTTCCGGTGGAGCTCCGGAACAGGCCCCAAGATGGGATCTCGTGGGTACAGAAGTTTGCGGCGATGGAATTAGGTTCTTGGCTCCGTATATGATCGTTTGGGGGTACGTAGGTATATTAGGAGGAAGGAGTACGTCGGTGGAGCAACATGGGGCCCACGAGGGTGGAGGGCGCGCCCAGGGGGTAGGCGCGCCCCCTACCTCGTGGCTTCCTGCTTGATTTCTTGACGTAGGGTCCAAGTCCTCTGGATCATGTTCGTTCCGAAAATCACGTTCCCGAAGGTTTCATTCCGTTTGGACTCCGTTTGATATTCTTTTTCTGCGAAACTCAGAAATAGGCAAAAAACAACAATTCTGGGCTAGGCCTCCGGTTAATAGGTTAGTCCCAAAAATAGTATAAAAGTGAATAATAAAGCCCAAATGTCCAAAACAGAAGATTATATAGAATGGAGCAATCAAAAATTATAGATACGTTGGAGACGTATCAACCGCCCGCGGGCAAGGAGCACCGCACGCCGGAGTGGTATTTTGATGATGTCCTGAAGGGATCCTGCATCGTAGAGGGCAAGTGTTCAAAAGACATTATCTTTGAATGAAGTCATTCATGTTATCCTTCCTGTATTATGAAACAAAGCCGTTATGTAATATAATTTTTGTTGTTTCAAAATTCTACCTCCTGTGCGGCCGTTTTGTTAAATCTGAGAGTTGGCCAGTCGTCGGCTTCAACCCCCACGTAGGTAGTACGGGGGTGTTCGGGATGGAATCTAAACACTCTTGATCCAAGAGTTTGGTCCTTGAAGGAGGTGTTTACCGCAACGAAGCAGGCAATCGGACTATGTGGCTTTATCACTCTCACTTAGCCATAGGAGTTTGACCATAGAAATGTAGGCTCAGCCCCTAGTTAGTATTTAATCTGGACTAGGGGTTGTAGACACCTGATCGGATAGAGGCCAATTCATCACATAATGCGAAAAAAATCGCAAAAGATTTTTAACCTCCGAATAGCTGACCAGCTCTCGCCGCATCATGATAGTTAGTTTTCAGCTTTCTCTACTGAGGTGTTTGCTCGGATAAACCAGAAACACAAATGCAGTAGTTCTCCCTTTACTACCCTAGCCAATAGAACGGAACGTAAGGTAGCAAGCACAGGAGCCGGGCAACCCAACTATTGACCAAAGACATGATTCGGAGCCGATGCATATAATGCTAAAACTCGGGGTGCCAAACTGTACTGTAAAAAGTGTTCAGACTTTGATGCCGTAGTATGGAGCATAATGAAGCCCCTGGCAAATTAAAGCATACCAAAGTGTACGGGTGCAATCGATAAGAATAGCAAAATAAAATGAAGTAGTAAGCTAATGCCACGTAAGTTGGGCCGCAAACTGTTTCCATTATAGTTTGATTAATACGTCAAAGCGTATTTGTACAAATAGTGTGATAAGCAACCTGGCTATTTAACATGCCAAGACCAAGGGGGAGCAGCGTGCGGGTCCTGAAAACAGGTAGAATGGTCATCAAGAAGAACATCTAAAGATTCCCCCACACGCCCTGCATCGCTTGCCGCCTTGGTATATCTATCCTTTGAAAGGATCGATGAGCGAGCCGTCGGGAGGGGCTTGTGAAAGAAAAGACTAAAAATGCTAAAAAAGGAAAAGGAAAAGTATGTGTGGGAGCCGTATGATGGACCACAATCAAGTTACGCCTCCATCTATGCCCATGGTATTTTGAGTGCATAGTTATGTACGCGCAGTACGTACGCCGCCAGTTGGTCGGGACTGAGACAAAGACCGAATTGCTAGTCGAGCTCCTGACGAGCTGGACTGTCCTGCTGCAGAGTAGTCCGGACTCATTTGACAGTGTCCGGGAGCTTGGCCGTCGAATTAAGGTTCTGCTTGGTAAGGCCGCTGTGTACTTGTGCTGCCAGGGCTGTGTTGTGCTCCTCAGTACGGAGGGAGCGCTCCATGTTTCCATTGACTGTTATGACACCGCGTGGTCCGGGCATCTTGAGTTTGAGATAAGCATAGTGTGGCACCGCATTGAATCGGGCAAATGCAGTTCGTCCGAGCAGTGCATGATAACCGCTGCGGAAGGGGACAATATCAAAGATCAAATCCTCGCTTCGGAAGTTGTCCGGAGATCTGAAGACGACTTCCAATGTGATTGAACCAGTGCAGTGGGCCTCTACACCTGGTATTACTCCTTTAAAGGTAGTTTTTGTGGGCTTTCTCCTTGATGGATCGAGGCCCATTTTGCGGACTGTATCCTGATATAGCAGGTTGAGGCTGCTGCCACCATCCATGAGGACTCATGTGAGGTGGAATCCGTCAATGATTGGGTCAAAGACCAATGCGACTGAACCGCCATGACGGACACTGGTCGGATGGTCCCTGCGATCGAAAGTGATCGGGCAGGAAGACCATGGGTTGAATTTTGGGGCAACTTGCTCTATCGCATAGACGTCCCTGAGCGCACATTTGCGCTCCCTCTTGGGGATATGGGTAACGTATATCATGTTCACCGTTTTAACACAGGGGGGGTAACTTCTTCGTCCCCTATGTTCGATGGGACGGGCTCCTCGTCGCCGTCCTCACTCTGCGACCCCTTCTCCTTGTTCTTGGCATTTAACTGGCCGGCCTGTTTAGGATTGGATGGTTTGTCGGGGGTGCCGTGGATCTGACATGGACGATCGAGTATGCGGTCCAAGCTAGATGAGCCCGGATTGTTCCTTTTAAATGGCTTCTTCCGCTGGCCAGACTTAGAGCCGCTGAATCCGGCATTGACCATCGTGTCATCGGTATTATCACCCTTTGCTTCGACACTTGTGCCTATTGCGTCGGGGCTTGCCATTGCTATTTCTGGCTTCAGAGGTGCCAGGTTCGCTTGAACTATTGTTGCTACGGGCTAGCCAGCTATCTTCGCCCGTGCAAAAGCGGGTCATGAGTGCCGTGAGGGCTGCCATGGACTTTGGTTTTTCCTGGCCGAGGTGTCGGGCGAGACATTCTTCGCGGATGCTGTGCTTAAAGGTCGCTAGGGCTTCGGCATCCAGACAATTGACGATCTGGTTCTTTTTAGTTAGGAACCTAGTCCAGAATTTCCTGGCTGGCTCTCCGGGCTATTGAACTATGTGACTCAAGTCATCGGCATCCGGAGGTCGGACATATGTACCTTGGAAGTTGTCGCAGAAGGCATCTTCCAAGTCCTCCCAGCTGCCAATGGAGTTTTCAGGCATGCTGTTCAACCAGTGCCGAGCTGGTCCCTTGAGCTTTAGCGAGAGGTATTTGATGGCGTGAAGATCATCACCGCGGGCCATATGAATATGGACAAGAAAATCCTCAATCCATACCGCGGGATCTGTTGTTCCATCGTACGATTCGATATTCACGAGTTTAAACCCTTCTGGGAATTCGTGCTCTATTACTTCATCAGTGAAGCAGAGGGGGTGTGCGGCGCCTCTATATTGGGCCAAGTCACGACGTAGCTCGGATGGAGTCTATCTGCGATTTTTGGCCCGGGCGTGATTATGCTTGTCACGTCCGGCTACATAGCCGTCGTCACGCGTGGGGGCACGCCCCCGCGATCCGTAGATCGATCTAGTCTGACCCGCTCTACTGTCCAGGTCTTGCCGCAGGTCGTATGTATATCACCGAGTTGTTGTATATCTACCTTTACGACGAGGTGGTATAGGCTGGTGTTCGGCTTGAGTTGCCGTTTTGTCCCGGCCATGAGGTGGTCGGTCAGCCGCATTACTCGCCAATGGTACGGGCTCGAGGGCCTCGTTGTCAAATTGGGGTAGCAGCTTATGCTTCGGTTAACTTTTGGTTGGGCGCTCGAGGCCGTATTCCTCGGCTGCCAGGACATTAGTCTACCTATCGTTGAGCAGATCTTGATCAGCTTGAAGCTGTTGTTGCTTCTTTCTCGGGCTCCTTGCAGTGGCAATTAGCCGGTGCTTAAAGCTCTCCTGCTCGAGAGGTTCCTCAGGTACGATAAAGTCTTCGTCACCGAGGCTCATCTCGTGCTTGGAGAATGGGAGGTAATTACTGTCCTCCGAGTCTTCGTTTACGGCCTGTTCGTCAGGGCTAACTTGCCCATCTTCCCGGTCGTCCTGTTCGAAAGTTGGCTCAACGGGGTCTTCTTTGTCTTCGGCATCATCCGGAGTGTTGTTGTCTCTTGTGCCGGTATTGCTGTCTTTTCCACGGCGTGATTTAGAGTGGTGCCGCTGATGTCGGTGCTTTGGCTGTGTCTCAGGAGGTTTATCCTCGACTGGATCTTCTTTATCATCGCCATTATCATCTTTGGGTGTGTCCACCATCTACACGTCATACGAAGAGGTAGCCATCCAGCGTCCGGTAAACGGCGGGTTTTTGGCCTGCTCCTCTTCGGCATCGTCGTCCATACCGTCGATGTCTTCGGAGCTAGTCGACACTACAAAAAAATACTTCCATGATGATACGTGTTTGTCATAGTAGGTTGCCTTTTTTGTCATGCATGTACATCCATGACGATTTTATGACAGAATCAAGATAGTCATACCTGTGTTGTCGTAGAAGTGTTCCATGACATTACCAAAATTATCATCACGGAAGTGTCCACTTCCATGACGATAAATCGCGCGTCATAGAAGTGCTTTCGTCAAGGGTGACCGGCACGTGGCATCCACCGTAACGGAACACCGTTAAGCTATCGGGTCCGGTTTTGGATCCGATAACCCGTTAACACCCCCGACCAATGGGGATTTTCCTTGAGTAAAATCATATTTGGCTGGAGGAAACACGTATTGGCTCACCGTCGGGACAGATGTCATCCACTCATTGGACGCTAGGCGCCTGTGATACGTCGACATGTGGCACGGCCCAACAGAGGCCCATTCCTGTGAAAAGGAGCCCAACGCCTAGCTCGGGTTCAGTTAGAGCCCAACCTCGCACCCACGCGCGTGCGTGTATGAGATAAACGCGCATCGCTCGGCCCCGACCACCCACTGTAACCGGGAACACCCTGATATTGACCTAGCCCTTGCTTCTACCATGGTTTTTTCCGTCATGGACGGCCCGAAGAATGTCATGCAGCCGCGTCTCCGGCCCGCCCAGGACGAAAAGCCCATTTTTCTGTCATGATTTTTTGTCATAGAAGTAGGATCCCACCACATCTATGATGATACCAGGTTTTGTCACAATTATCATCATAGAAGTGTCATAAGTATGACAGAAAAAATTTCGTTCGGCCCAAAATGTCACGGATGTGTCTTTTTCTGTAGCGTGAGCATGTCAGTTAAGTCTTCGACGGTGGCTATGAAGTGGGTGGTGGGTGGGACGTAAAATTCCCCGCTTTCAGCCCCTAGTCCGGGCTGGGCATAGTTCGGACATTGCTCCTCTGTAATGATGAGGGATCACATTAAGTCCAGAGCCACGCTTAAAGGCGAGGTTTGGCCAGGGAGAAGAAGATCCGTGGAGTACGGCGGGAAGGAAACTCCTTGGCCGTACTCACACGATGCTGACTCCGAAGGTTCGGAGCCAGCGTTCGAAGAAGAGTCCGGCTTCCTGACGGTTGCCAGCGACACTGCTTCCTCCGGATCTCCCGTACTGGGTTTAGTGGCTGCAGATAGTCCGGCAGGATCAGAAATCCCGTCTTCAGACAGGGTGACCCGCTCCGGATCTAGAGCTAGTCCAGGTTTCCAAAACTAATCTGGTGACCAGGGGCATAGTTGTTGATCTAATCTAGATGGCCAAGCGAGTTGGCCTGCAGTGCGAAGCCGCCGAACACAAAGATCTGGCTGGGGAGGAAAACCTCCCCCAGGGCAGCATTGTTGTAGATGACTGATGGAGCCATCTAACCTTCTGATGACGTCACAGTGGAACTCTCAATGAAAGCACCAATGTCGGTGTCAAAACCGGTGGATCTCGGAGGGGGTCCCGAACTGTGCGTCTAAGGTCGATGGTAACAGGAGGCGGGGGACACGATGTTTACCCAGGTTCGGGACCTCTTGATGGAGGTAATACCCTACTTCCTGCTTGATTGATCTTGATGAATATGAGGATTACAAGAGTTGATCTACCACGAGATCGCAATGGCTAAACCCTAGATGCCTAGCCTATATGATTGTGATTGCCCTCTACGGACTAAACCCTCCAGTTTATATAGACACCAGAGGGGCCTAGGGTTGTACATAGTCGGATTACAAAGGAAGGAATCTACATATTCGAACGCCAAGCTTGCCATCCATGCAAAGGAGAGTCCCATCCGGACACGGGAAGAAGTCTTCTGTCTTGTATCTTCATAGTCCATTAGTCCGGCCCATGTTACATAGTCCGGACGCCCAAGGACCCCTTAATCTAGGACTCCCTCACCTATCTTTTACTTTTCAGTATTTACTTTTATGCAAAGAGTCAATAGTATAAATTCTCATTTCAACCTCAATTATTCTCTAGTTGGCAAGCATCATGTGGTGGGGAAATATCTAGGCACATATGACCAGTCAAATATATTGATCATGATTTATTATTGTTGACAATTATATCTATGATAAATGAGTTGGGAGGCGAAACATTAAGCCCCTATCTTTCTCTGTGTTCGATGGATGCCATTTGTTCTAAGAATATGCTTTGAGTACTAGCAATCATGGAAGAATATATGATGATTGAGTATGTGGAGCTCCTACTTAGACTTTGTTGAATAAGTTGAATTGCAATTGTTTGGTGACTAAGAATATAGGTTGTTGACTTTCAAGAGAATTCATTGTTTAAACCTTAACACGTGAATTGGTTGCCACTTTAACACGAGAAGTTTTATAAGAAAGAATTATTGTTATGATGCTAGGAAAAGTGATTGAAATTATCATTGATCGAACTTATGGACTTTGCTAGCATTAACACTTCGTAAATTATTTCTTCTATCATTTACCTACTCGAGGACGAGTAGGAATTAAGCTTGGGGATGTTGATACGTCTCCAATGTATCTATAATTTATGAAGTATTCATGATGTTATATTATCATTCATGGATGTTTTACAATCATTTTATAGCAACTTTAAATCATTTTTTGGGACTAACCTATTGCCATAGTGCCTAGTGCCAGTTGCTGTTTTTTGCTTCTTTTTTACATCGCAGAAAATCAATACCAAACGGAGAACAAACGCAGAAAAACTTTTTGGAGATTTTTTCTGGACCAGAAGACACCCGGTGGGCCAAAGAAGTACTATATGAGAGCTCCGAGGGGAGCACAACCCACCAGGGCGCGCCTAGCGGCCCAGGCGTGCCCAGGTGGGTTGTGCCCACCTCGGTGGCCTCCCGCACCGCCTCTTTGCCTTATAAATTGTCAAATATTCCAAAAACCCTCGGGGGGAACCCAAGATCAGAAGTTTCGCTTCTACAAGCCTTTGTAGCCATGAAAAACCAATCTAGATCCCATCCCGGCACTCCGTCGGAGAGGGAAATCATCACCGGTGGCCATCTTCATCATCTCGGCGGCCACCATGATGAGGGAGTAGTCCACCCTTAGGGCTGAGGGTTTGTACCAGTAGCTATGTGTATAATCTCTCTCTCTTGTGTTCTTGAGATGTCACAATCTTGATGTATAGCGGGCTTTGTTAATATAGTAGGATCATATGGTGTTTCCCCTTCTCTATCTTGTTGTGAGTTCAGTTTTCCCTTTGAGATTTTGTTTTATCGGATTGAATACTTTTATGGATTTGAGAGCACTTGATGTATGTCTTGCTATGAATACCCGTGGTGAAAATGGGCTATCATATTGATTCACTTGTTATGTGTTTTGGCACTCAACTCGTGGATTCCCGAGGTGACATTGGGGTAATCTATGCATAGGGGTTGATGCACGTTCAAGTCTTTGTTTCTCCGGTGAAAATCTTGGTGCACTCTTTGAGGTTATTTGTGTTGGATTGAGTATTATGAATCTGAAATTGTTTGATGCATATCGTATAATAGCCTCACGGATACTCGCAGTGACATTGGAGTATCTAGGTGACATTAGAGTTGGTTGATGTGTATCATATGGTGTTATTTTAGTATGAACTCTTGGTTAGATCGATCGGAAATAATAGCTTGGTGTTATTTTAGTACAAACTCTAGGATAGATTGACCGGAAAGAATATCTTTGAGGTGGTTTCGTACCCTACAAACAATTTCTTCTTATGTTCTCCGCTAGATAGGAACTTTGGAGTGATTCTTCATCGCACGTTGAGGGATGGTTATATCCAATTTTATTAGCATTGTTGAGAGATTGCACTAGCAAAATATGGACCCTATGCCTCATTTTCAAGCATTGCAATACCGTTTGTGCTCACTTTTGTTACTTGCCACCTTTCTGTTTTTTATTGTTACTATTACAAAAATTAATATCTACTATCATTACTACACTTGTATCACCATCTCTTCGACGAACTAGTGCACCTATACAAATTACCATTGTATTTGGTGTGTTGGGGACACAAGAGACTTTTTATTATTTGGTTTCAGGGTTGTTTGAGAGAGACCATCTTCATCCTACGCCTCCCATAGATTGATAAACCTTAGGTCACCCACTTGAGGGAAAATTGCTATTGTCCTACAAAACTCTGCGTTTGGAGGCCCAACATGAGTCTACAAGAATTAAGTTGCGTAGTAGACATCAAGCTGTTTTCTGGCGCCGTTGTCGGGGAGGTGATTGCTTGTAGGTATATCTTTAGATCTTGCAATCGAATATTTTAGTTTCTTGTTTTATCACTAGTTTGGTTTATAAAAATAAATTTACAAAACAAATGGATCTGAGGTGGTCTCATGTTGTTCATCTTTATAATGTCTTTCGTGAAGATGATGGAAAGGAAAATTGTGCTCAATTGATAGAAGAAGAATTATATAAAATGTTTGACAAAAAATCTTTGAATGATGAGCATGATTGCAATGTTGTTGGTGTGAACTCTTTGAATATCCATGATGCTAACGATATGCAAAGCTATAAGCTTGGGGATCCTAAGTTTGATGAAGATGATATTTTTAGTACCCCAAGTTTTGATGATAAAATTTATTATGATGATTGCATGCCTCCTTTTTATGATGATTATATTGATGAAAGTTGATTTGGAGAGGTCATTTTGTTGAATTCGTTGTCTCTCTGCCAATGTTCATGTTATTATTGGTTGTTCTTGACAGTCTGACACCCATGATGAAGAACCTTGCCATGGCCATTTCTTGACAGATGTGTTGACAATGGTGCATGTGTGTTATCCCTTTTTGAAGGCGTTGACATAGAATAGGTCAATTTGGTGGTCTTGATATTTCATATCTTATAATGTTTGTGTAGTTCTGCCATAATTGTTTATATTATATACTCTGTTTCTAGATGTCTTTGACGTCATTGTTTTGCGTCAACTTTGATAATATGTACTATATGTCACATAATGCAGAGTTTAGGATTTTAATCCTTCAATTTAATAAATCAATGAAGAACTGGCTAGTCAATTTTGTGAAAACTGGACTTACATTTCACCAGCAAAACCTAATTGATGTTGTAAAACTCTTCTTTTCCACAGTATCGACACTTAAACTTTTCTTTTCCAGAAAGGACCTCGAATTATATTGAAACAAAGTAGCGATACAATGCACCCCAACAAACAAGAAAATAGCGAACAGGTCCCAGAGGAACCATCCAACCGCTCCTTCCACAGTATTGACACTGATACTTGATCGCGGTGGACAATGACTTCGTAGAGACCAAATCAATCTTTCTAAAAATTTCAAGAATCATTTGCAACTTTGTTCAAACTCAATAATCGGGTACAATGCTTTTGATCACGAACACGAGAAATTACATAATAAATCCTAATACTGAGAATGACAAAGATATTTCTTGGAGACTTGTTCCCTATGGTGACAATCCTTGCAACATATCCTACTAAGAAAACGTCAATAAAGATAATGCAATTAGGTCATGCTAGCGGGACCACCATCCAAATACCTGCACCGAACGTCACTACCTTCAAAGGTTTCTGAAAGCCTCATGAGTCTCCCATCTAAAATGATGAGAAGCTGTGAGCATTGAACATGCTAGGGTCGAGGATGATCTCCTAGAAGTGCATGTCATCGAATCACAAAATACTCTCCAAGATGCAGGAGAAGTACACCAATGCCACAGGAGATCAGACCAACAGATACACTTATATAAGCTCATCAGATCCGCATGGACGCGCGAGGGAAACTCTGGCTCAATGGCATTAACTGGTAAGGAATCATCACAATAGGAGAAGAAATATATTTTCACCGACGTCATACCCGCCATGTGAACGTCGACGAAACCCGTAACAGTCATACTTAAAAACTTTTAAACATGCCAGGAAGGAACCCCATGCCCTCATGTCTACTACGCAACCTTCTTATTGTAGACTCGTGTTAGGCCTCCAAGCGCAGAGTTTTGTTGGGAAGTAGCAAATTTCCCTCAAGTGGATGACCTTCGGTTTATCAATCCGTGGGAGGCGTAGGATGAAGATGGTCTCTCTAAAACAACCCTGCAACCAAATAACAAACAGTCTCTTGTCTCCCCAACACACCCAATACAATGGTATATTGTATAGGTGCACTAGTTCGGCGAAGAGATGGTGACACAAGTGTAATATGGATGGTAGATACAGGTTTTTGTAATATGAAAATATAAAAACAGCAAGGTAGCAAGTGGTAAAAGTGAGCGAAAACGGTATTGCAATGCTTGAAAACAAGGCCTAGGGTTCATATTTTCGCTAATGCAAGTTCTCTGAACAACGATCACAAAATTAGATCATATGGCAATTCCTCAACGTGCGACAAAAGTCACTCCAAAGTTCCTATCGTGGAGAACATAAGATGAAATTTCTTTCCGATCAATCCATTGAGCTATTCTTATAAGTGTCACAAACAACCCTAGAGTTCATCGTAAAATAACACCATATGACACACATCTATCAACCCTAATGTCACCTAGATACTCCAATGTCACCACAAGTATCCGTGGGTCAATTATACGATATTGCATCAAACAACTTCAGATTCATAATATTCAATCCAACACAAAGAACCTCAAAAAGTGCCCCAAGATTTCTACCGGAGAAACAAGGACAAAAACGTGCAACAACCCTATGCATAGATTACCCCAATGTCACCTCGGGAATCCGCGAGTTGAGTGCCAAAACATACATCAAGTGAATAAATAGAATACCCCATTGTCACCACGGGTATCCCACGCAAGACATACATCAAGTGTTCTCAAATCCAAAATAGTATCCAATCTGATAATAGTGAAACCTCAAAGGTAAAAATCAATTCATCACAAGAAGGTAGAGGGATAGAAACACCATATGATCCAACTATAATAACAATGCTCGTGGTACATCAAGATCGTGCCATATCAAGAACACGAGAGAGATAGATCAAACACATAGCTACTGGTACATACCCTCAACCCTGAGGGTGAACTATTCCCTCCTCATCATGGAGAGCGCCAAGATAATGAAGATGGCCATCGGTGATGGTTTCCCCCTCCGGCAGGGTGCCGAAACAGGCTCCCGATTGGGTTTTCGCGGCTACAGAGGCTTGCGGAGGCAGAACTCCTGATCTAGGTTTCTTTCTGGGGCTTTCTGGATTTATGGGAATTTTTGGCGTCTGTTTCATGTCAAGGGGGTCCATGAGGCAGCGACAAGGTAGGGGTGCGCCCTTGGAGTGGGCACGCCCTGCATCCTTGTCGTTGACTCGGGACTCTTCTGGCCCAACTCTTTTGCTTCGGGGGCTTCTTCTGGTACATAAAAAATCACTGTAAATGTTTAGCTCATTGGGACTCCATTTGATATTCCTTTTCTGCGAAACTCAAAAACAAGGAAAAAATAGAAACTGGCACTGGGCTCTAGGTTAATAGGTTATAATATAAAATAGCATATAAATGCATATAAAACATCCAAAACAGATAATATAATAGCATGGACAATCAAAAATTATAGATACGGTTGGAGACGTATCAAGCATCCCCAAGCTTAATTACTGCTCATCCTCGAGTAGGTAAATGATAAAAACAGAATTTTTGATGTGGAATGCTACCTAACATATTTATCTTTACTGTGGTAAGAATATTCAGATCCATAAGATTCAAAACAAAAGTTTAATATTTACATCAAAACAATAATAATTCAAGCATACTAATAAAGCAATCATGTCTTCTCAAAATAAGATGGCCAAAGAAAGCTATCCCTACAAAATCATATAGTCTGGCTATGCTCCATCTTCATCACAAAAAGTAATCAAATCATGCACAACCCCGATGACAAGCCAAGCAATTGTTTCATACTTTTGATGTTCTCAAAAAAATTCAACTTTCACACAATACATGAGCGTGAGCCATGGACATAGCACTATAGGCGGTATTGAATATGGTGGTTGTGGAGAAGACAAAAAGATAGAGATAGTCTCACATCAACTAGGCGTATCAATGGGCTATGGAGATGCCCATAAATAGATATCAATGTGAGTGAGTAGGGATTGCCATGCAACAGATGCACTAGACCTATAACTTTATGAAAGCTCAAAAAAAACTAAGGGCATCTACAACACAAACGCTTAGAGGAGGCGCTAGGCTTTGATTCCTGACCGTTTTGATGTAATCCCGTTCGATCCTGGGATTTTGGCTCGCATCAATGTCAAGCCTGTCGTCCGGCGTTTGGTCTTTTTTTTCTTTGCATGCACCTTTCTAACAAGTACAATCCCTATCTGTGAGCCGAAAAATTGATTCGGTTAGCGCCTGAATAGGCGCCCATGCGTTGGGGCAGCAGACTCTTCCTTTCATTTATTTTCCTTAATTAATTATTTTAATGTTCTAAGCGCCTGCACATGCGCCTCTCCATTGTAAATGCCCTAAGTGGGTGTGCATCTAACTTGCTTGCTCATGAAGACCTGGGACAATTTGAGGAAGCCCATGGTTGGAACATACAACCCAAGTTCTATAATGAAAAATTCCCACTAGTATATGAAAGTGACAACATAGGAGACTCTCTATCATGAAGATCATGGTGCTATTTTGAAGCACAAATGTGGAAAAAGGATAGTAACATTGCCCCTTCTCTCTTTTTCTCTCATTTTTTTGTTTGGCTTCTTTGGCCTCCCTTTTATTTTTTCCTCACATAGGACAATGCTCTAATAATGAAGATCATCACACTTTAATTTACTTACAACTCAAGAATTACAACTCGATACATAGAACAGAATATGACTCTATATGAATGCCTCCGACGGTGTACCGGGATGTGCAATGACTCAACAGTGATATGTACGAAAGAATTATGAAAGGTGGCTTTTCCACAAATACTATGTCAACTACATGATCATGCAAAGCAATATGACAATGATGAAGTGTGTCATAATAAAACAGAACGGAGAAAAGTTGCATGGCAATATATCTTGGAATGGCTATGGAAATGCCATAATAGGTAGATATGGTGGATGTTTTGAGGAAGGTATATGGTGGGTGTATGCTACCGGCGAAAGTTGCGCGACACTAGAGAGGCTAGCAATGGTGGAAGGATGAGAGTGCGTATAATCCATGAACTCAACATTAGTCATACAGAACTCACATACTTATTGTAAATATCTATTAGTCATCGAAATAAAGTACTACGCGCATGCTCCTAGGGGATAGATTGGTAGGAAAAGACCATCGCTCATCCTCGACCGCCACTCATAAGGAAGACAATCAATAAATACCTCATGCTCCAACTTTGTTACATAATGGTTCACCATACGTGCATGCTATGGGAATCACAAACCTTAACACAAGTATTCCTCCAATTCACAATTACTCACTAGCATGAATCTAATATCACCATCTTTATATCTCAAAACCATCATAAGGAATCAAACCTCTCATAGTATTCAATGCACTTTATATGAAAGTTCTTATTATATCTCTCTTGGATGCCTATCATACTAGGACTAAATTCAGAACCAAAGCAAATTACCATGCTGTTTAGAGACTCTCAAAATAATATAAGTGAAGCATGAGAGTTCAATAATTTCTACAAAATAAAGCCACCGCCGTGCTCTAAAAAGATACAAGTGAAGCACTAGAGCAAAATTGCCTAGCTCAAAAGATATAAGTGAAGAACATAGAGTACTCGAATAATTATGTAACTATGTGAAGACTCTCTAACATTTAAGAATTCCATATCTTGGGATATTATCCAAACAACAAGAAAAACAAAATAAATTACACTGAGAGGATAGCACATATCATGTGAAGAAGCAAAAACTTGGGCTCAACCAAAACTGACCGATAGTTATTGAAGAAGAAAGGTGGGATGCCAAGCGGGGCATCCCCAAGCTTAGATGCTTAAGAATTCTTGAAATATTAACTTGGGATGCCTTGGGCATCCCCCAGGTTGAGCTTTTGTGTCTCCTTAATTCCTTTCACATCACGGTTTCCCTAAATCCAAAAAACTTCATCCACACAAAACTCAACAAGAACTTGTGAGATAAGTTAGTATAAATCAACACAAAACCTTATCATTCTTTACTATAGAAAATCACTACAATTATAATTTGACATAGCATACTAAATGCCTCTGCATATTTAATACTGCTATCCTCAAATAGAGTCACTAAATAAGCAAACATACGCAAACAATGCAAACATAACAGCAATCTGTCTAAACAGAACAGTCTATAAAGAATGCAGGAGGAATCATACTTCCCTAACTCAAAAAATTCTGAAAACATACCACACTGTAGAAAATTTGTTGTTACTCATTATGTAAAAATTTCAAGATTTTATCATGTTCTCACTATTCACAAATATTCAAAACATAACAGCAAACTTTCTGTTTTCAAACAACAACATATAGACTTGCAAAATAAGCATGGTAAAGGCTATACTTGACATTTTTATTGAAATAAAAGATGCAAAAAATTACTCTAAATAACAGCAAGCAAATCCTAATAAAATAAAAGGACGCTCCAAGCAAAACACATATCATGTGGTCAATAAAAATATAGCTCCAAGTAAGGTTACCGATGAACGAAGATTTAAAGAGGGATGCCATCTGGGGCATCCCCAAGCTTAGGCTCTTGGTTGTCCTTAAATATTAACTTGGGGTGCCTTGGGAATCCCCAAGCTTAGGCTCTTCCCACTACTTATTCCATAGTCCATCAAAACTTGACCCAAAACTTAAAAACTTTAGAACACAAAACTCAACGGAAAACTCGTAAGCTCAGTTAGTATAATAAAAAAAATCACCACTTAGGTATTGTTGGGAACTCATTATAATTTTATATTGGTGTTATATCTAGTGTATTAAAACTTCTCCATGGTTCATACCCTCCTATACTACCCAAAGATTCATCGAAATAAGCAAACAACACAATGAAAACAGAATCTGTCAAAAACAGAACAGTATGTAGTAATCTGGAAACTTCGTATACTTATGTAGCTCCAAAAATTCTGAAAAATTAGCAAAATCTATGCAATTTGTATATCAATCTTGTGCAAAAAAAATTATATCAAAAGCACGTCTAGTGAATTTCCTAAATTCCTGGACTGGGAGCAAAAGTTTCTGTTTTTGCACAGAATCAAGTCAACTATCACCATAGACCATCCCAAAGGTCTTACTTGGATCAAACACAAATCAAAACACTGAAACACAATTACTACAGAAGTAATATTGTGTATTTATTGAAAAATAGAAGTAAACACATGAAACACAAAATAAATTTGGGTTGCCTCCCAACAAGCGCTATCGTTTAACACCCCTAGCTAGGCATGATGATTTCAATGATGTTCACATAAAAGATAAGAACTGAAACATAATAGGGCATCATGAAGAATACGACTAGAACATTTAAGTCTAACCCACTTCCTATGCATAGGGATTTTGTGAGAAAATTACTTATGGGAACACGAATCAACTAGCATAGGAAGGTAAAACAAGCAAAACTTCAAGATTTTCAACACATAGAGAGGAAACTTGATATTATTGCAATTCCGACAAGCATATATTCCTCCCTCATAATAATTTTCAGTAGCATAATGAATGAATTCAACAATATAACCCTCACATAAAGCATTCTTTTCATGATCCATAATCATAGAAGTTTTACTACTCTCCACATAAGCAACAATCTTCTCATTCGGAATAGTGGGAGTATCATAAGAAACTCGAATACTATAAGTTCTTTCCACATTAAAAGAGTAATTTTCAGAAAAAGGGTAATCATAATTATGACAAGTTTTATCAATATAATCTTCACTACTTTTTATAACATAAGTGTCATGACAATAATCATCATAAGTAGCAACTTCGTTCTCATCATAATGAGTTGAAACCTCTTCCAAGATAGTGGAATCATTACTAAATAAAGTCATCACCTCTCCAAATCCAATATTATTATTATAATAAGATTCAACACCCTCCAAAATAGGGGGATAATTATTATCTAAAGTTGACACTCTTCCAAACCCACTTTCATAAATATTGCAATCATCATAAATAGGAGGCATGTTATCATCATAATAAATGTGACATCTAAACTTGGGGGACTAAAAATATCATCTTCATTAAACATAGCATCCCCAAGCTTGGGACAAACATTAATTGCAGCAAACAAATTCTCAAACATGTCATTCTCATCAAACATAGCATCCCCAAGCTTGTGGCTTTGTATATCATAAGCATCATGGATATTCAAAGAATTCATACTAACAACATTGCAATCATGCTCATCATTCAAAGATGTAGTGCCAAACATTTTATAGACTTAGTCTTCTAAAACTTGAGCACAATTTTCCTTTCCATCATTTTCACGAAAGACATTAAAAAGATGAAGAATATGAGGTAACCTCAATTCCATTTTTTGTAGTTTTCTTTTATAGACTAAACTAGTGATAACACAAGAAACTAAAAGATTCAATTGCAATATCTAAACATATACCTTCAAGAACTAACCTCCCTAGCAACGGTGCCAGAAAATAGCTTGATGTATACTACGCAACCTTCTTATTGTAGACTCGTGTTGGGTCTCCAAGCACAGAGTTTTGTAGGACAGTGGAAAATTTCCCTCAAGTGGATGACCTAAGGTTTATCAATCTATGGGAGGCGTAGGATGAAGATGGTCTCTCTCAAACAACCCTACAACCAAATAACAAAGAGTCTCTTGTGTCCCCAACACACCCAATACAATGGTATATTGTACAGGTGCACTAGTTCGGCGAAGAGATGGTGATACAAGTGTAATATAGATGATAGATATAGGTTTTTGTAATCTGAAAATATAAAAACAGCAAGGTGGCAAGTGGTAAAAGTGAGCGAAAACGGTACTACAATGCTTGAAAGCAAGGCCCAGGGTTCATACATTCACTAGTGCAAGTTCTCTCAACACTGATAACATAACTAGATCATATGGCAATCCCTCAACGTGCGACAAAAGTCCTTCCAAATTTCCTATCGCGGAGAACATAAGATGAAATAGCTTGTAGGGTACGAAACCACCTCAAAATTATTCTTTCCGATCAATCCATTGAGCTATTCCTATAAGTGTCACAAACAGCCCTAGAGTTCGTAGTAAAATAACACCATATGACACACATCTATCAACCCTAATGTCACCTAGATACTCCAATGTCACCACAAGTATCCGTGGGTCAATTATACGATATGCGTGAAACAACTTTAGATTCATAATATTCAATCCAACACAAAGAACCTTAAAGAGTGCCCCAAGATTTCTACCAGAGAAGCAAGGACGAAAATGTGCAACAACCCTTATGCATAGATTACCGCAATGTCACCTCGGGAATCCATGAGTTGAGTGACAAAACATACATCATGTGAATCAATAGAATACCCCATTGTCACCACGGGTATCCCACACAAGACATATATCAAGTGTTCTCAAATCCAAAATAGTATTCAATATGATAATAGTGAAACCTCAAAGGTAAAACTCAATTCATCACAAGAATGTATAGGGCGAGAAACACCATATGATCCAACTATAATAACAAAGCTTGTGGTACATCAAGATCATGCCATATCAAGAACACGAGAGAGAGAGAGAGATAAAAACATAGTTATTGGTAGATACCCTCAACCCTAAGGGTGAACTAATCCCTCCTCGTCATCACTGGTACAACGACGTGCTAAACAAATGGTTTTTAACCCCTTTCCGCGACGGCATTTGGAACCGTCGCCAAGTGAGTGTGTGCGATAGGGTGTCCTTCCCACACGACCCAGAAATCGTCGGGGATAGGCCCTCCTGGGAACCAGGCTGGGGCCATGTGCGATTGGGAGAGTCATCGAAGCCCAATCATTTCCGTAGGTATGTACATCCCACACGGTAATCCGAGAAAATCATTTCCGTAGGTATGTACATCCCACACGGTGAATCCCAGAAAATCATTTCCGTAGGTATGTACATCCCACATGGTGAATCCCAGAAAATCTTTTCCGTAGGTATGTACATCCCACACGGTGAATCCCAGAAAATCATTTCCGTAGGTATGTACATCCCACACGGTGAATCCTAGAAAAACATTTCCGTAGGTATGTATATCACACACAGTTCTTTGTGTGGAAACGTTTGTGCAAGGTGGCCTAACGCAAACAGATCACTGCCGAAAGCCGTGTGTGATTGTTAGTTGATCGAACACGCCTACTTTCTATAAACCGTGCGGGTTGTTTGAGTTCATCGCCCACGGTGCTGTCTGAGTAACCGTTTGCAATAGAAAACCCCAATAAGCAGGGTAATTAGCCTATTATTGATAATCCATGTACTAATCAAACTGATATTTCTTATAAAACATGCCAGATATTTCATATTCATATAAAAGCAACCAGGATTTCATAATCGAATTACGTGAGATAGCTTCGGCACTCAGTTACACCATTACACAACAGCACCAAGTTTCACATGCACCATAAAAAACCTTTGGAAAGTAGCATCATACACGGTAAATAGACAGATGAATCTCATCTGGGAAACTGCAGAAGCGGAAGGAAAATATTGAGCCTTCAGTGATGTTGAATGTCCTTGCAAATTTAGGCCAGTGGCTACGGATAATTGCCCGCCCAACCTTCGTCCTCTTCAGCAAGACATCAATATTGTACAGTGGGTGTTGAATGAATACCTTCCTCACCTCTTGACCATGCAGGTGGTTTGGGAGGTAATCATCGGTGAACTGCTTTGAAAAGTACTGAAAACAAAGCTATCCATAAATCGTTGTTGTAAATTCTGAAATGGCGCAAGGGGTAAAAACAAGGTAAAAGAGAGATACGTCTCCAACGTATCTATAATTTTTGATTGTTCCATGCTATTATATATTCTGTTTTGGATGTTTAATGGGCTTTATTATACATAATTTTTCATACATGTCACTCTTGATTCATTGCATATCCCGGTACACCGCCGGAGGCATTCACATACAGTCATATTTTGTTCTAAGTATTGAGTTCTAATTCTTGAGTTGTAAGTAATAAAAGTGTGATGATCATCATTATTAGAGCATCGTCCCATGTGAGGAAAGGATGATGGAGACTATGATTCCCCCACAAGTCGGGATGAGATTCTGGACTAAAAAAAGAGGCAAAAAAAAGAGAAGGCCCAAAAAAAGAAAAAAATGTGAGAGAAAAAGAGAGAAGGGACAATGTTACTATCCTTTTTCCACACCTGTGCTTCAAAGTAGCACCATGATCTTCATGATAGAGAGTCTCCTATGTTGTCACTTTCATATACAAGTGGGAATTTTTCATTATAGAACTTTGCTTGTATATTCCAATGATGGGCTTCCTCTAAATGCCCTAGGTCTTCGTGAGCAAGCAAGTTGGATGCACACCCACTTAGTTTCTTTTGTTGAGCTTTCATATATTTATAGCTCTAGTGCATCAGTTGCATGGCAATCCCTACTCCTCTCATTGACATCAATTGATGGGCATCTCCATAGCCTATTGATTAGCCGCGTCAATGTGAGACTTTCTACCTTTTTGTCTTCTCACACAACCCCCATCATTATACTTTATTCCACCCATAGTGCTATATCCATGGCTTACGCTCATGTATTGCGTAAGAGTTGAAAACGCTGAAGCGCGTTAAAAAGTATGAACCAATTGCTTGGCTTGTCATCGGGGTTATGCATGATGAGAACTTTTGTGTGATGAAATTGAAGCATGGCCTAACTATATGATTTTGTAGGGATAAGCTTTCTTTGGCTATGTTATTTTGATAAGACATAATTGCTTGGTTAGCATGTTTGAAGTATTATTGTTTTTATGTCAACATTAAACTTTTATCTTGAATCTTTCGGATCTAAATATTCATGCCACAATAAAAGAATTACATTGAGAGTTATGCTAAGAAGCATTCCACATCAAAAATTCTGTTTTTATCATTTACCTACTCGAGGACGAGTAGGAATTAAGTTTGGGGATGCTTGATACGTCTCCAACGTATCTATAATTTTTTATTGTTCCATGCTATTATATATTCTGTTTTGGATGTTTGATGCGCTTTATTATACACTTTTGTATTATTTTTGGGACTAACCTATAAACCGGAGGCCCAGCCCAAATTGCTGTTTTTTTGCCTATTTCAGTGTTTCGGAGGAAAAGAATATCAAACAGAGTCCAAACGGAATGAAACCTTAGGGAACGTGATTTTCGGAACGAACGTGATCCAGAGGACTTGGAGTGGACGTCAAGCAATCAACGAGGAGGCCACGAGGCAGGGGCGCACCCTCCACCCTCGAGGGCCCCTCGTGGCTCCACCGACCTACTTCTTCCTCCTATATATACCTACGTACCCCAAATCCATCAGCAGAGGAGCCAAAACCCTATTTCCACCGCCGCAACCTTCTGTACCCGTGAGATCCCATCTTGGGGCCTTTTCCGGTGCTCCGCTGGAGGGGGCATTGATCACGGAGGGCTTCTACATCAACACCATGGCCTCTCTGATGATGTGTGAGTAGTTTACCTCAGACCTTCGGGTCCATAGTTATTAGCTAGATGGCTTCGTCTCTCTCGTTGGATATCAATACAAAGTTCTCCTCGATTCTCTTGAAGATCTATTCGATGTAATCTTCTTTTGCGGTGTGTTTGTCGAGATCCGATGAATTGTGGGTTTATGTCCAGATTATCTATGACCAATATTTGAATCTTCTCTGAATTCTTTTCTGTATGATTGGTTATCTTTGCAAGTATCTTCGAATTATCAGTTTGGTTTGGCCTACTAGATTGATCTTTCTTGCAATGGGAGAAGTGCTTAGCTTTGGGTTCAATCTTGCGGTGCTCGATCCCAGTGATGAGGGGAAACGACACGTATTGTATTGTTCCCATCGAGGATAAAAATATGGGGTTTATATCATATTGCATGAGTTTATCCCTCTACATCATGTCATCTTGCTTAAAGCTTTACTCCGTTCTTATGAACTTAATACTCTAGATGCATGCTGGATAGCGGTCGATGTGTGGAGTAATAGTAGTAGATGCAGGTAGGAGTCGATCTACTTGTCATGGACGTGATGCCTATATACATGATCATACCTAGATATTCTCATAACTATGCTCAATTCTATCAATTGCTCGACAGTAATTTGTTCACCCACCGTAATACTTATGCTATCTTGAGAGAAGCCACTAGTGAAACCTATGGCCCCCGGGTCTATTTTCCATCATATTAATCTCCCGTCAACAAGCTATTTCTGGCGCTGTTTATTTTGCAATCCTTACTTTTAATCTTTATCATAAAAATACCAAAAATGTTATCTTATCATCTCTATCAGATCTCACTTTTGCAAGTGGTCGTGAAGGGATTGACAACCCCTTTATCGCGTTGGTTGCAAGGTTCTTATTTGTTTGTGTAGGTACAAGGGACTTGAGTGTGGCCTCCTACTGGATTGATACCTTGGTTCTCAAAAACTGAGGGAAATACTTACGCTACTTTACTGCATCACCCTTTCCTCTTCGAGGGAAAAACCAACGCAGTGCTCAAGAGGTAGCAAAGAGTTGGTACCATCCTATAGTTAACTGATGTATTCTTCATTGTGCAAACTAAGATCTTGGTGTTATTCGTCGCAAGTTTCTTCATCCTAACAATCTTTCTGAGTTTCTTGACTTGACTGATATTCATGGACATCTCATTTCGCCATATGCAAAATGGGTCGAACAATGGGTCTAAGCCTCTGACAGCAGGACCTACATGTGCAAGACCAAATTGTAAGAAACCTAAATATTAGAATGATTCCTGCAACTGCACAATAATGTGCTATTAGCCACAGGACCCTGCTTGAACAAACCTCGATGGTAAACCGCAGTGTCTCCCATTGTTTCCCTGCACCACACATAAGGAAGATCTTTATCAGGTTAACTAAGAGTTGCCATACTATTAGTAGAATATGTATTGAGTACAGCCAAATTCGATTGGTGTCACATGCATAACAATACAAAATTGTACCCACAACAAATGAAAATCAAATTGTAGAACTGAACCAAACAGTTAAATGGACAACAGTCCAAATGAACCAAAATAGTTAATTTAGCACGACATTGCAGAATAGAAACATGTACTAGAAGATAAGACAGTTAACAAAACAAAGAATGCCTGAGAACAGTACTACGAAATGTAGCAATTGTTGGACCAAAGTGTTAATCGAACATTACATTTCGTGAGGACCGAATCATAATCGAACATCGATTGCATATTAGCATTACAGAGGACAGATCACTAGAAGGCATTGGCGGTGGCCTCGAGAAAACATCACGAGCTGTATTTTAAAGTACACAACCGTGTGGCGGTGTCGATGGTGGCCTCAAAGACGAGGTGATCCTCCAAGATCTGGCGGTCGACACGCATGGCAGCCATAGCGACCTCGTTCGTGTGTGCGGCCGCATGCTACTCAGCTCCACGTTATACAATGTGTAAAATGGCTGTGGGCGGCGCTTAATTGGAGGAGGGGGGCAGTGATTTCGGTGGAAGGTGTTGCTCCGTCAGTCGGGGCATGTGGGACGTGAAAGGAGGAGGATGGTGTGGGTGGGGTGTGGATTACCTGACCATATCGATAAGGCCGCGCACCAAGAAGAAGGGTCGGTGGCGAGGAGGCCGCGCATCAAGAAGAAGGGTCACCGGCGAGGAGGCGGCGCTGCAAGAAGAGGGGTCGTCTGCGAGGAGGCGGCGCTGCAAGAAGAAGGGTAGCCGGCGAGGAGGCGGCGCTGCAAGAAGAAGGGTCGCCATGAGGAGGCCTGAGCTGCCAGTAAGCAGCAGTGAAGGTTTGAACTTGGAAAGCAAGGTGGAACAGTGGAAATGTGGCTTTTGGTAGGAGGGACGGGGCGGGGAGATAGATATTTCCGCGGTGGAAAAAAATTTCGCTCGGTGCCGCGAGAAAGTAGCGCGCAAGTGTGGTTCAAGCGGGGGCGGTGGACTATAGACGATGAAGCGTCCTACGTAAGCCAGACAAGACGGTGCGCCAAGATATTTTATATCGCATCCCACACGATTCTTTCTAGTACACTGTTTGTGGTATACGTGATTTTTTCATTATGTTTTGAAAGACAAAATGGTGTTACGGAGGAAAAGGATGGTGTTTGAATTGCTAGAACATTTACGTACAGTGAACATGCAACTAGTACATGAGTGTCGTGTTTAAATTTGGAATTATTCCAAGTTCGTTTGGAATTTTTATGCATTAATTGAGTTTCTGGGCATTTAATGTGCATAATTCAAATTTGAACTACAAGCACATGCTCCAATGCACCAAAGTTTGCTAAAAAAATCACATGTGTGTCTTTGGCTGAATTTATAAGTCCCATGCAAGAAATGGGAGTAAATTTCAAACATATGGGTGTCGTGGCTCGGCCGGAATGATTGAGAAACTTGGTTTTTTAATTCCTGTAAATCCAAAACACAACTGAAAATCATGAAACTTGGCATGGTGTCATACATGGCACCAACATGCTGCGGTAATTGTTTTTGGCCGAATTGGGACAAGCTTTGGTGTAAGCTTCTTGCAAACCGGAGCTTCCCTCAAGAAGGCTCCTGGTTCCGAGAGGGAATGTGTCACCTTCGTGTGTGGAACGACATACGAACACTGCCTTCTCCCGCCTTAATTTTTCTACAGAGCCAGATTAGACCAAATAGAAGTACCGAGCTAAATTTTGGAATTATTCCGGGTTCAGTTGGACTTTTCTATACATTAATTAAGTTTCTGTGCATTTAATGTGCATATTTCAAATTTGAACTACAAGCACATGCTCCATTGCACCAAAGTTATTTGAAAAATCACACATGTGTCCTTGGGTGAATTTCTAGGTCCCATACAAGAGATGGGAGTGAAATTCAAACATCTGGGCGTCGTGGCTTGGCCGGAAAGATTTAGAAACTTGGTTTTTTAATTTCTGTAATTCCAAAACACGCCTGAAAATCATGAAACTTGGCATGGTGTCATGACATGGCACCAACATGTTGCGGTAATTTCTTTGGCCGAATTGGTACAAGCTTTGATGTAAGCTTCTTACAAACCGGAGCTTCCCTCAAGAAGGCTCGTGGTTCCGAGAGGGAACGTGTCACCTCCGTGTGCGAAACGACATACGTACACTGCCTTCTCCCGCCTTAATTTTTTTACACAGCCAGATTAGACCAAATAGAAGTACCGTGCTAAATTTTGGAATTATTCCGAGTTCGTTTGGCCTTTTTTATACATTAATTGAGTTTTTGGGCATTTAATGTGCATAATTAAAATTTGAACTACAAGCACAGGCTCCATGCACCAAAGTTGTTTGAAAAATCACATGTGCGTCCTTGGGTGAATTTCTAGGTCCCATGCAAGAGATGAGAGTGAAATTCAAACATCTGGGCGTCGTGGCTCGGCCGGAAAGATTGAGAAACTTGGTTTTTTAATTCCTGTAATTCCAAAACACGCCTGAAAATCATGAAACTTGGCATGGTCTCATGACATGGCACCAACATGCTATGGTAATTTTTCTGTCCGATTTGCGAAGGCGCACACATTAACAATCAACAAAGTCATTTTGGAACAAGTGTTGTCACGTTACAAATCGGAAACACAAGTATTATTTAAACCATGGGCGTTCGACTTACCAATTACGTGCGACCACGCGTCCCCTTTTTTTATTGGCGAGGAGGTGATGTGCGGGGTAGCTATTTGAGTACGAGAGGCGTGCGATCAGACCCCTGCGCGTGCTCATCGGGAGGAGAGCCCTTTGACCGCTACCCGCCGCACACCTCCCTCCAAACGTCTCCATGAATGGCGCCCGAGCACCTGTTCTACGGCGTGGCTATATGTCTCACTGGACTGAGATTTAAGAGAGAAAAATGAAAATCTAAAAAGAAAGTTTTGCACGGTCTTAATGTAAGATCCGACGGACCTATATAGCATCGACTGCGACTTATAGCAAGCATGATGAATATAAGGACGATGACAGTGGATAACAATTGTCTTACATATTTTGAAACATAATTAAAAAAGCCACATGCGGCAATGCCCGAAATACACAAGGGCAAAAGAAGAAGGAAGACAACAATCTAGCTCGCTGATCTCTACTTTCTTGATGCGTTGTTGCAGGCCGCGGGAACTAGTCTCCGCGGCGAGCGGTGACGAGCTCTTTCTTGTCTGCCAGATGCTGCTTGAGAGCATCCACTGATTCCTCCACCAGTCTTTTGCGCTCGATGCGCAGCATGGCATTCTCGTCCATAAGTTTCTCGACGATGACGCTGGTCCTCTTCAACAAGGCAGTGGTCTGCTCCTGCTGCTCCGCACTTCTGACGGTCTTCGCCCTCAGCAGGTCGCGCACGGCCGGAGCTTCGTGTTGCTCTCATTTAGTTGCCGGATGACGTCGGTAGACTGTTCAAACGAGGCTTTCAGGTCATCCTGCAACCTCGCCCACCTGGAGATCTGATCCATCTGCCTAAGGACGAGGGCACGCATGCGCCTATAAGAGTCCTCGCCTGCCCGTGAGACATTTTCCCAGGCCATCGCGGCGCGGGAGGACAACTCTGTCGGATTTCGGGTTTCGGCAGACCCTCTAGGTTCGAACACTGGGGTGCGCGCGGAGATCAGACCCTCTACCTACCTGCACCTCGCCGCCTCGCTAGGATCTAAACTATAAAAGGAACAACACAAGAGACACAGGGTTTATACTAGTTCGGGCCACCATTGTGGTGTAATACCCTACTCTAGCTTGTGGTGTGGTGGATTGCCTCTTGGGCTGATGATGAACAATACAAGGAAGAACGGCCTCGTGAGGGTTTGTTCTTGGCTGGTGCGATGAACTGTTGGGGGGAGTTCAGTCGCTTTCTCTCTGCTGATTCAAGGTGCCGGATCCAGCTCTCTCTACCCTGTAGGTGTCTAGTCCTATTTATAGGCAAAGGCCCTGGGCCTGTTCCCAAATATTGAGCGGGAAGGGCGCCAACAATTGGCCATTTTGAAGGGGAACATCTAGTACACTTATCCTGACTAAAGTTCGTCCTCGCCTATCAAAGGCTCTGGTGGTGACGCCGGCTTGGGCTCCACGATGACTTCCTTCCTGCCGTTGCGACTGTCTTGGTCTTGTTGCACCGAAACGGATGCCTTTGCTTGATACTCTTTCCTGCGCTTGCCCCCTTTGCACCAAACAGGAAAGGAGGACACTGCATGGGCTGGCGCCCGCCTGGCGCCCTTGGTTGTCATGGCTTGTGTCATGGGCAGGTCATGAGGTACCCCGCCTTGATCTCTCCGCCTCCTCGCGAGCCAGCCCGACGAGGCCGTGCGTGAGGAAGCTCCCTGTCGTCCGCCCCGCGAGGCTTGGCCCCTCGTGAGGGTCTTGAGCTTGTGCTGATGAAGATGGGCCGTGCTGGGCCACCCCTTGAGCAACGTCGCAGGCCGCAAGCAGGCAAGTCTGGGGACCCCCGTTCCCAGAACACCGACAGTAGCCACCGGGCCCAAGGCGCGCCTGGACTTGGCTGAGCAGAGAAGCGAAGGGGCAAGGGCGAAGCGCCGTGGGCCCTAACAGCCTGCGGCCTCGGGCGCCGCATGGCGGTTGATTGGACGTGGATGGCTCCGATCCCCCACGACGCCTTGGCAACTGCACGAATTGACAAGTCCCTGCATGCAAAGCGGGTCATGATTGCCTGCGATCACGGAGGCCGACGGTTGGCCTCCTCTGGCTATAAGTATGGAACGGCGCGTGCCCTTCCAGTCCATCTCCTCTTGCTTCTCCTTCTTCTCCGTCCTTGCTCCACTTCGCGGCAATGGCTCCGATCTGCTGGTTCTCCGCGGAAGAGAAGGGAAAGGCTCCCCGAGAGGGTCCCGACCCGCTTCCGCCGAAGAAACGGCTAGCCTATGCTGTCGAGATAAGGGCGCCCGGCAGGAGGTGTCGAGGCCTTGGTGCGAGCGGCCGCCAGGGTTCCCGCTGCCCTTGTACGCCCACCTTGAGGGCCCTGCAGGAGTTGATGCCGAGCGCCATGGACGACGCTGCTGTCGGCGCCGCGGGTCACGGCGGTGCGCATTGTCCCTCCTGGAGTTCATGCCGAGGGCTCCTCCCGAGAGTTTGTGCTCCACGCCGCGATGCCTCAGTCTTGGATTCGCCTTCCTCCCTCCTTCGCCTTCATGATGCTGCAGGGGGGATACTTGGAGCTCTGGTTGCAGCACGCCGACTGCAACACCCTCGCGACCGAAGCGGAGGTCGCGGTCGTCGCCCTGGGCAAGGTCTTCATGACTCGAGGCTGGGGCGAGATCGCTCGGGTCTGCAGGATTTAGGCGCCCTCACGATCCACCGGAGTACGACGGCGCTTCCATGATGCTCTTCAAGGTCTTCGACGCAGACGGACGCCGGCTAGAGTGCTGCCACGAGAGAGGTGGTCGGGGCCTGCCTTGGCGAGACCAGCTCGCCGACCGCTTCCTCGCAGCTCCTCGGCGGGGCGTCGGAGGATCCAGCGACTCCGCCGAGCTCTCCGCGACTCCGGAGATGAGCGATGACAGCTACGAGCCCCCGAGCCTGCGCCGCTCTCGGTGCAGGACGGGCTCGTCAGGCCGCCGCTGCCTCTGATCTGGATGTGGTTGGCGCCGGTGCTTGACGGCCCACTGTTGATGATGGCATCTCTTGCGGAGGCACGTGTAGTTAGCGTTCTCTAGGATCTGTTCCCTCTGTTCCCTGCGAGGAATCGAAAAGCGCGCCCCGTTGGGGCTTGTAAGGTGCCTGTGGTTCTGTTTGTTAATATAATCCTTGTCGTGAGGCAGTGCGAGATGCTCATTCCGTCTTAGCTTAGTCCTTCCTTTCGAACCTCACGAGGGCTTGGTGCTCTGCGCCGACAGGTCCCGGTCCCAAGGCAGGCTTCAGCCGTCGCTGGTATGCCAGGTCGCGATGCCGTGGTCAAGGCCAGGAGGTGAGCGGCCCGGGGTCCAGTAAGAGCCCCTGAGTCGCGATGCTCAGGAGGTCCCCTTTAGCGCTCAAGCAGCCATCGTTCAGTGAGAAAGGAGGGCAACGTTGCTAACACGGGATTGCACAAGGTGCGAGGTCGGTGCTGTGATAGCTAGTGTTTCCGGAGGGTGACTTATCTCGAGAGTCAGGAACCACTTCCTAGTGCGGTGCTAAGTCCGCGCATAGGCAGGCGAGGGGTTGCCTGGCGAGGTCCCCGCGTGCCTCTTCCCTCTCGCCTTTGCTCCCCTTTCTGCTCTACGTCCTCGGGTCCCGGCCCTCGAGCGGGTCTCAGCCGTCGCTGGTATGCCAGGTCGCGATGGCGTGGACAAGGCCAGAGGGTGAGGGCTGGAGAGCTAGTAGGAGCCCATGAGTCGCGATGCTCAGGTACCCCCCCTTTAACGTGCAAGTGGTTCGTGCGGACGAGAGTGAAGAAGACGCCGTGAGGGCCTCGCCTGGCGCTGCTCCTTGAAGGGATCCTGCAGGCCCACCACAAGAAGAACAAGAGTCCGCTATGACAAGGGACGGTCAGCCGTTGGTTGCTTTGGAGAGGTGACGAGGCACTGAAGGCCTGACGAGGTGGCGTTGTGTGGGGCTGCCGCGGCCAGAGCTCAACTATTCAGGTTTTTTGGCGTTGCAGGGACGGACCCATGCGCAAGCGTCGTGCCATTGGGGAGCAGCTCCATCAGTTGGTGTCAGTTGAGCGGGCAACTAGGTCAAGCACGTTAATCACGAAGAAGCAAGTTCATTTAGATAGATGCAGGGAAGGCAGACGTCGCTGGGTCTGGCCCGAGCGCCTTGGGGATGATGCAGCCCGAGGGGCGCCCCAACAAAGTAAGCTAGGAACATGAAGTAAAAGGGATACATGCCGCAGGGACGGACCCACGCAGCCTGGGAATGATGCAGCCCTGGGGGGCGCTCCCACCTGGAAATGAAACTTGAAGGATGTCACCTGATAACGTTGAAGACGAAAGGGTGTTGAAGTAGCGGACGTCGTGGGCTGCGGAAGCCGATCTTCACGAGCCCCCAGGCCCAGGAGCCTCGGGAGGCTCCGGAGGCACTGGTGGCTCCCCGTGGACCATCTCCATCTCCGCCAGGACTGCGGAACGCCTGGCCTCTTGACCCTCCAGGATGCTCCCCATGAGGCGCTGGTACGTGGCGGCCGCGTTCGGCACGCCGTAGGGCATGTGAACGTAGCTGTGGGGTGAGCCTTCGCGCCCAGCTGCGTGAGGGGCCAGCGCCCCGAGAGGCGGCTCGGTTGAGCCCTGGTATGTCGATGCAGACGCAGCCCACCATCCTCGCCTGGATGGGGAGCTACGGCGGAGTGGCGCGGCTGCCACTCATGACTCTTGACTCCTGCAACTCCTGCGTGATCTGACTGACGAACTCCTGAGAGTTTGGCCCTCCTTGCCTTGCTCCTTCCTGAGGGAAACATGCTTTGAAACACGCCTCCAAGTGGTGCCCAAGCGCCTCTCTCGTGACCTTAGCAAGGTCGGTGGCCCTCCAGGAGAGAGCCCCCGAGCCTTGCTTGAGGAGGGCATCGGGCGCGCCTTCCTATGCGACAGAAGGAGGTGCCCCCCTGGTGCGGACCCTAAGGGGCCTGCTTCTGAGGGGTCGGGCCTGGCGATGTCTTCTTCTTCTTGGGAGCGGTCTCAGGGAGCCTCCCGCTCCTGCGATCTGGGTCTTCAAGTGATGCGGCTTGAAAGGCTCGCTCCAGGGAGCACACTGCGTCTCTCTCTTCACAAGGCACCGTGATGACTCCGCCGTTTCCTGGCATCTTGAGGACGTTGTAGCCGTGATGAGTCACGGCCATGAACTTGGCCAGAGCTTGGTACCCGAGGATGGCGTTGTATTGCAGGAGAATGTGGGCGACATCGAAGTCGATGAGCTCGGTGCGGTAGTTGTCACGCGCCCCGAAGGTGACA
Organism: Aegilops bicornis; assembly: GCA_021605145.1. Taxonomy (NCBI): domain Eukaryota; kingdom Viridiplantae; phylum Streptophyta; class Magnoliopsida; order Poales; family Poaceae; genus Aegilops; species Aegilops bicornis. Next base: position 254,886,902 of record CM038675.1, on the reverse strand, counting down.
GGGAGGCGGACCTGCCCAATCGGAACCGTGGAGCCATCGGTGACTCCGGAGAAAGGCTTGGTTGGCTGAAGCTGATTGTAAGGCACTTGGAGATTATTGAATGTCTGTACGGACAGGACGTTGAGCCCTGCTCCGCCGTCGATGAGGGTCCTGGTGACTTGCACGTTGCTGATGATTGGGGAACGAAGCATCGGGAGGACTCCGGCTGTGGCTGCGCACTTGAGCTGATCCGCTCAGCTGAACGTGATGGCGCACGCTGACCACCTGAGAGGGCGCGTGGCTTCTAGCTTTGGGAGGACTGCATTCACTTTGCGGGCGAACTGCTTGAAGATGCATTGAGAGGCTGGGGCTTGAGCTCCGCCCAGGATGCAAGCGATCGCGCGCGGCTCTTGGAAGCCCCCAGCCCCTCGGCCCCGATGATGGTCCTCGTTTCTCCTTGGCTGCGGCGGCAGAGGAGGGAGGCCTGCGTTTCCCTGCGGACGATCCTCGCGATGCTGATCCCTCCAGTCTCCCTCGCGAGGCTGATCCTGCCAACGATCCTCACGAGGTCGGTCGCGCCACCCTTGGCGAGGGCCACGGTCTTCCCAGCGTCCTGCGTTCCTTCCTCCTCCTCGGCCGTAGCCTCGATCGTTGCGATCGGGGCGTCGACCGATCCTCCCTTCTCGCACGGCTCGGAGCTCTTGACATTCGTTGGTGTTGTGGGTGTGGAGGTCGTGGTACACACAGTACCGGCTGCCCTTGGAAGACTCGGGTTGATCTCTGTGCCCGCTTGGTGTCTGGTTCTGCCGCGAGCACGACAGCCCCCTTGCGCTTCACGTCCTTGGCCTTGGATTTCTTCTCTTCTGGGTCTGCAGCTGGCAGCTCGAGGAGGGAAAGGCGCCCTTCCTCAGCCCTGGCGCACTTGGTCGCCAAGTTGAACAACTCCAAGGAAGTGCACAGATCTTCATGCATCGCCAGCTCCTCCTTCATCTTGATGTCACGCACACCGTCGGAGAAGGCTGAGATGATGGCCTCCTTGGTCACCTTGGGAATCTTGAGGCATGCGTTGTTGAAGCCCTGGATGTACTTCTGCAGGGTCTCCCATGGTTGCTGCTTGATGCGGCGCATGTCGCTCACGGCAGGAGGCCGGTCGCGAGTACCTTGGAAGTTGGCGATGAAGCGGGTGCGCATCTCGTCCCAGGGAGGAGATCGTGCTCCCGTCCTTGAGTGCCATGGGAAACCAGTTCGCCATGACCTTCTCGTCCCCGTTGGCGGCTTCGATGCCCAGCTCGTAGAGCTGGAGGAAGTCCGCAGGGTCGGCCGTGCCGTCGTAGCGAGGAGGCGGGTCTGGCTTGAACTTGCCGGACCACGCGACGCTGCGCAGCTCGATGGTGAAGGCGCGGCAGCCTACTATGGCCACGGGAGGCCTCTGGCGACGAAGAGCCTGGTCTTGCGGGTCCCCATGCGCTGCAGCTGGGAGCAGCGCGGGGGTCTTGGCGTGCTGGAGCAGGAGTGTGGTCGTGACGAGCCGGAGCAGGGAGCACTCGGGCAGCTTCTTGGGGGAGAGGGACCTCTTGGCAGCTCTTCTCTTGCTGCGCTGGCGCCGGACGGAGTGGGTTCCGCCTAGGGGCCACGCGCCTTGGGGCCAGGGCGCCTTCTTGAGGGGGAGGCGGCTGAGGCGCCCCCGGAGCTTCATCGCCCAGCCTTGGGCGGGCGCGTGCAGCGAGAAGGACGGTGCAGGGGAGCCCCCTGCGGCGCGGACGAGCTCGGCGACGCGGTCGAGCCACTCTTCGTAGACGTCGTCAACAGGGTGGTAGCGCAGGAGCTCGTTTGCCGCGATGAGCAGAGCTCGAGCCTCCATGGGCGCGCGGAGCGCGGGGGAAGAAGAACCAGCTGGGGCGAGTGAGGGAGTAGCAGTACGGCCGTCTCGCCTCATGGACGGACGCTGGGACGATGCTTGCTGCTCGTTCCACGCCGGGACGGTGGCGGCGTTGACGGCAAAGCGACGGGAACGGCGAAGCGGCCGCCGACGGGGCCGTCTGGCGACGCGAAGCGAGAGCAGCTTCGGCGCTTCAGCCTTGAACGAGCGTCGGACATGGATGCGATGGTCGGCGAAGAAACAGGGCGGCGGAAGATGAATTCCGGCGCACCCTACCTGGCGCGCCAAATGTCGGATTTCGGGTTCCAGCAGACCCTCTAGGTTCGAACACTGGGGTGCGCGCGGAGATCACGCCCTCTACCTACCTGCACCTCGCCACCTTGCTAGGATCTAAACTATAAAAGGAACAACACAAGAGACACAGGGTTTATACTAGTTCGGGCCACCATTGTGGTGTAATACCCTACTCTAGTTTGTGGTGTGGTGGATTGCCTCTTGGGCTGATGATGAACAATACAAGGAAGAACAGCCTCGTGAGGGTCTGTTCTTGGTAGTGCGATGAACTGTTGGGGGAGTCACCGCTTTCTCTGCTGATTCAAGGTGCCGGATCCAGCTCTCTCTACCCTGTGGGTGGCTAGTCCTATTTATAGGCAAAGGCCCTGGGCCTCTTCCCAAATATTGAGCGGGAAGGGCGCCAACAATTGGCCATTTTGAAGGGGAACATCTAGTACACTTATCCTGACTAAAGTTGGTCCTCGCCTGTCAAAGGCTCTGGTGGTGACGCCGGCTTGGGCTCCACGATGACCTCCTTCCTGCCGTTGCGACGGTCTTGGTCTTGTTGCACCGAAACGGATGCCTTTGCTTGATACTCTTGCCTGCGCTTGCCCCTTTGCACCAAAGAGGAAAGGAGGACACTGCGCGGGCTGGCGCCCGCCTGGCGCCCTTGGTCGTCATGGCTTGCGTCATGGGCACCTCGTGAGGTACCCCACCTTGATCTCTCCGCCTCCTCGCGAGCCACTGGACGAGGCCGTGCTCGAGGAAGCTCCTGTCGTCCGCCCATGAGGCTTGGCCCCTCGCGAGGTTCTTGAGCTTGTGCTGATGAAGATGGTTCGTGCTGGGCCACCCCTTGAGCCACGCCGCAGGCCGCAGGCAGGCAAGTCTGGGGACCACCGTTCCCAGAACGCCGACAAACTCTGCTGCATTCGTAGCGCGGCGGGACATCTCTCCTGCTTCCGCGGCGCGGCCGGACCAGTCTGCTGCATCAACGGCGCGACAGGTCCTCCGTGTTGCTTCAGCGGCGCGGCGGGACCTCTCTGCTGCTACGGTTGTGCGGCGGGACATGTTGGTTGCTTTCGCAATGAGGCGGGACATCTCTCGTGCTTCCGCTTCCAGGCTTGCCTCTCCCTAGTGGCAATCTCTCGACCCAGAACTCACGCTGGCCATGGCGGACGCAAGGGAGCGATGATGAATGACTTGTTTGTTTTTGACTTTTTGTGGATGAGGAGTTGAGGAGGAATGTGCAGTCATCTTGGAGTAGTATTATTTATAACCGCGTAGTAATACACTCCTAAGTGGAAAGCCGTTTAGGTTTTGATCGGTGTGAACAGGTATGCAATTTGGAATGTGGGGACGCGGCCTCCCTGTTCTTCTAAAAAAAATTGTGACGGGACACATGCTCAAAATTTACTGACGGTTATAAGTGCGGCACTATTCCCGGAAGGCATAACGTGGGCACGTACGCCTTCTCGGTCGCGTACGTGGCGTTTGCACCATAGGGTGCACCGCAATAGGCAATGTCGGCACATGTCTTGTTCCAACAACCGTGCGCGCTCGTTATTACCATCGTGCACGCTTCTTTTAATTAGAATGGGTGTGCCCGTCTAGCGCACCCACGTTGATCTATCTAACTGTTTCAGTTTGTTGTGGCTAATCGCAAACAGTTCATCCATGTGAAGTGTATGCCATCAATCGTAGACACTTTGATCTGGCTTACCCGTTTCTGTTTTGTTGCCTGATCGCAAACAGTTAATCCTTCTGAAGCGTATGCCCTCAATCACACACACCTTGATCTGGCTGACCGTTTCTTTTGTGTTGCCTAATCACAAACAGTTCATCCGAGTGAACCGTATGTTGTATATCGCACAAACCTTCATCTGGCTGCCCGTTACATTTGTGTTGCCTAATCACAAACAGTTCATCCGAGTGAACCGTATGTTGTACATCGCACACGCCTTCATCAGGCTGCCCGTTTCTTTTGTTCCTCCTCATCGAAAACGGTTAATTGAACTGAACCGTATGCCCTGAATCACACATGCAACTAAAATCTGAACCGTGTTTGATGCATCCTCCATCGCAAAGGGTTTGCACCTTTTTGGACGGTTTTTCTACACCACCATTTGCGATTATGGCATCGCACACAGTTTCGTCGAAGGGTCTCTGATCGTAGTGTCGTGTTAGCAGCATCCTGCAGTAGTGCATAGAGAGCGTCAGGATGATGAATATGGCCACCGGTGATGGTTTCACCCTTCGAAAGGGTTCCGGAACGGGCTCCTGATTGGTTTCTCGTGGCTACAGAGGCTTGCGGCGACGGAACTCCCGATCTAGGTTTCTTTCTAGGGGTTTCTAGATTTATAGGAATTTTTGGCATCGGTTTCACGTCAGGGGGCTTCACGAGTCAGCGACAAGGCAGGGGGCGCGCCCTAGGGGGTGGGTGGGCCCTCCACCCTTATCGTTGACTCGGGACTCTTCTGGCCCAACTCTTTTGCTTCGGGGGCTTCTTCTGGTCCATAAAAAACACCGTAAATTTTCAGCTCATTTGGACTAATTTTAAAATTCCTTTTCTGCGAAACTCAAAAATAAGGAAAAAACAGAAACTGGCACTGGGCTCTAGGTTAATAAGTTAGTCCCAAAATTATGTAAAATAGCATATAAATGTATATAAAACATCAAAAACAGATAATGTAATAGCATGAAACAATAAAAAATTATAGATACGTTGGAGACGTATCATCCCCCCTACACGTGGTCGAAAGGAGAGGGAATCAATCTTTCTACTTTTTTTATAGAACATCAATCTTTCTACTAGAGCTATACTGAGCCACACTACCTTTTGGACCCCCAAGGCCCAATCCACTTGGATTGCACATGCACGATTTGTGTCGGTGGAGAGTACCGTATATGCATGTCATCAGAAAATCACCACATCACCATCGGTTGCTAAAATCACACAAAAACACAATAACTGGGCAAAGCATGTGACACATAGGAAGACATAGCACTTATTCGCGGCTAAGCGTGTTTTAGCAGTGCATCTTACCAGACGGTCCCACAAGCCATTGGCTGACATGGCGTGCGTATGCTAACACTATGTTGAGTGGACGTTGTCCCACCTATCAATGATTCAATACATATCTTCCTTCATGAGACATTGCATCGAAAAACTTCTGGGCAGCTCAACCCCGACATCGCCTAAGCGCGCAAGGCATTTGTTTCCTCCTACATGAGACATTTCATCGAGCAACTTCTGGGCGGCTCAACCCCAACATCGCCTAAGTTTGCAAGGCATCTGTTTCCTCCTACATAGGTGCCCTGCCAGAGGAGAGTCATCACATGCGTCATCGTGGGGGCATGGAGCATCACGCGGCTAGTGGGCACCACCGTGTTGTTTGCAGACCCCCAAGGCAAGGAGGACACTGCGGGTTCTCACGTCCATGACGATGCTTCATGAGTCATGACTAGCCGTCGGGTGACTACCGCGACTCGTTGCTACAGCTGACAGAGTCGGGGCACTAGCTACCCGTGGCTGTTGTGACAGTCCCGTACAACTACGCTCCCTCGTCATCGCCAAATTTAGGAGGATGTCAAGCTCCTGGCAGAGGGCATGGTTATGATCTTCACTAGTGACATCCTTGGCACACAACAGTGCGGCTCATGGCTACTGCCGGAGGGTTCAAGGCGTGCGACACGCTAGACACGCTGAAGAACAATGATGACATGTACTTGCGCGTGTCATGACCAAAAAATTCCCTTTTGGTTTTGCGAGCCGTACAACAGCTCCAACAACAATCATCGAAAGTGAATCATTCCATCCTCGTATCGCCTCCTACCACCAGCCACCAGTACACCATGGAAGGCACCTCAGACGGAACCACTGCTCCCGCTGCACCCGCAGACGCCCTCCCGTGGTTCCTGCCGGGGGATGGCAACAAGCCGAAGACCATCTGACGCCACAAACCATTGCCGAGGCCGGTGGGGAGGGGCCGAGGACCCCACTGTTGCCGCCAAGCCTCCCTCGGATACAAAGAACATCGCTGCAGGATCCATCGGGCACGGCTGTTGCTGCCCATGCACAGAACACGGTGATGGAAACCCCGACGCACTGAACCCTCCTGCGGTAGCCTTGGCTGCTTCAGCACCACCTAAGAGCATCTCCAATAGCCGCCCAACATGCTGCGCTCTAAAAACTAGTTTGCAGTGTGTCCATCGTCTGGTTTGGTGTGGCGGGCAGCGCTAGGCGGGCAGCGCCAGCTCCAGCAGCCGCCGTAAAATGCATTGCACGTGCGTAGCTCCAGTAGGCGCGCTGAAATGCAGTGCGCGCTCTCACACGAACACTCTGGACTACATTGCATAGATAGATATTTTTGATATTTTTGCACGAACACTCTTAAAAAATGATACATAGTTCATCATAGCATAGATAAAACGATACATAGATATTTTACATAGTTCATAGCATAGATAGATAAAACTACGGTGCAACTACATAATAAAAGCTACCGTGCAACTAGATAAAAAACTACGGTACCACTACAACCTACTCTGAGTCGTCCTCATCATCATCATTCTCGCTGGTGTTGTCCTAGGTATCGAGCCAAATGTCCTCCCAACGATTATCGTCTGAGTCAAACAATGACTCCCCACCTGCTTCAACGATATCACACTGCGATATGGCCAGTGCCTTCGACCGACGCCTATCCGCCCGCTCCGCGCGGCGCCTTGCCGTCCTCTCCGCCCAGAAGGCACGCTCGTTGGCGATGTCCTCCGGGTGGCGCCCGCGCCACTCCGCCATGGCTTGCTCATCCTCCTCGGCAATGAGGAGGCGGTGCTCCTCACGGTCCTGGTCCGTGATAAGATGAGGCGGAGGGGCGACGGCCTGCGCCTGCTCGCGCGTGTAGACGTCGTGGAAGTTAATCTGCCCGCGAGGCCTCTCTAGGATCCACGCCGCCGCGTTGTACGCGCGGGTGGTCTCGTGCGCGGTCTCGTACGTGGCGAGGCCGAGGCGGACGTCGCCGGACTGGATCTCCGCGTAGTAGGTGCCGCAAGAGCGCTCGCGGATGCCGCGGTAGCCCGACGATCCCCGGCGGCGCGGTGGCATGGTGGCGCGGCGGTGGCGGGGCGAGGAAGCAACGAGCAAGCGGCAGAGGCAGCGAGGAGAGCGCGCATGGCAGTGTGGAGGCCGTGTGGAGAGCGCCGCAATTTATCGGGCGCGCCGTAAGCAAAGGCGCTAAATCTAGCGCTGCTGCCCGCTTTCTCCCAGCTGCCGCAATCGTTTCTGCGCTTAGTTTCCCACTGCGCTAGAGCGCGAAAACGCCCCTGCCAGCTAAAGCGACATTTACATCACAAGACGCCTTTTGGCGCCGCTGTTGGAGATGCTCTAAGGCCTCTTCACCCCTTCCAACCAGCGCTGGCAAACCATTCATTATTTTTTCGATAAAGGGCATTTCATTGAATTGAGTTATTGAGGTGATACAGTCGCATCAAAAGAACGTCCGACCTCTGCATAACCAGATGCACATAGCCAACAAATCCAAGGTCCGATAAAAACAACAAAATGAAAGAGAGCTAAAAAGAATCGTAAATCCAGCCTTAGACGTGGCAGATCCTATCCGAAGATCAGACCGCCATCCATGGGGGGTAGAAAACCTCCCTGGCCGAACGCTCTAGCCGCGTAGACGCCATCATAAAAAGGTCTCTGTCCTCCGGCCTCTGCAGGATAGACCAAGTACGGAGCCATCGCGTACATATATGAATAACCTGCATGGGAGATGAAACACATTTATTATTAAAAACCACATCATACCCAAGCTACATCTTGTTAATCCCTCACATTTCCCCACTGTACTATAAGTATCCAAGAAAACTACCTATATCTCCTTTTAGTAGTCTTGCCTGACTCTAGTTTTTGCCCTCCTTCTCCACAGATGCAATGATGGCCCGTGTAGAAGGTGATGCGTTGTCCAAGACAATAGTGTTTTGGTCCATAGTGTCCACATTGTGAAAATTAAGATAGCTCGAATGTCCTTCATATGGTGGGCGGTTCCTCCCCTGTCCATCACCAAGTGATGAGCTTGCCATCATTTTCCAGTGTCCACTTCGGCTTTCCAAGTGCCGAGCAAACCATGTGCCAAACCTGTCGTGCAAAGACACAATCCAAGATGATGTTGGTTGTTTCTTCATGTTGGGCGCAGAAAGGGCAGTGATCCTGATGCGGTAGACCATGCTGAGCAAGCCAGTGGGACGTCTAGCATCTAGTGCGCAACGCAAGCCAGTTAAAGAACCGACATTGCAATGGTGCTCTCGACTTCCACGTGAAGTCAGCCATTGAAACCACCTCTCTACCGCCGAATTTGGTTGCATAAGTTGGTCTTGTGGAGAAGTTCCCATCATTCTCCCATGCCCAATATTCTGATCGATGTTGCTTGTGTCTGTGTTAATCGCCTGCATGCGACTTGTGAGCTGTGTTGGGATTTTCCCCGAAGAGGCGGGGAGATGCAGTTCAGTAGAGATAAGTATTTCCCTCAGTGAGAACCAAGGTTTATTAAACCAATAGGGGAATCACACAAAGACTCATGAGTAGCACCTGGGCACACAAAAGAAAATACTTGCACCCAATGCGGGCAAGAGGGTTGTCAATCCCCTTGAACTCGTTAATTACAAGGAACAAATCTCGTAGTGGTAGATAGATAAATTGCAAAACAAAATAAAAGAAATAAAATTGCAGCAAAGGAATTTTAGTTTATAAAATATGATAAAGGTAGACCCGGGGCCATACTTTTCACTAGAGGCTTGTCTCTCGAACACATAACATACGGTGGGTGAATAAATTACTGTTGGGCAATTGATAGAAAACCGCATAGTTATGATGATATCCAAGGCAAAGATAATTTATATAGGCATCATATCCGAGACAAGTAGGCCGACTCCTCCCTACATATACTACTATTACTCCACCAATCGACCGCTATCCAGAATGCATCTATGGTATTAAGTATGAAAACAGAGTAACACCTTAAGCAAGATGACATGATGTAGACAAAGTAAACTCAATCAATATAAATAAACCCCATCGTTTTACCCTTAATAGCGACAATACAAATACGTGTCTTGTCCCTTTCTTTCACTGGGATATAGAGCACCGCAAGATTGAACCCATCAAAAAGCTCCTCTCCCACTGAAGATAAATGAATCTAGTTGGCCAAACCAAACGGATTGATCGGAGAGAAATACAAAGCTATAACAATCATGCATAATAAAGTTCAGAAAAGACTCAATTACTTCTCGTGATTATTCAGATCATAAACCCACAATTCATCGGATCCCAACAAACACACCGCAAAAGAAGATAAGATCGGATAGAACTCCAAGAACACCGAGGAAAACATTGTTTCGAAGATCAAAGAGAGAGAAGTAGCTGTCTAGCTACTAGCTATGGACCCGTAGGTCTGTGGTGAACTACTCATGCATCATCGTAAGGCAGCAAGGATGATGTAGAAGCCCTCCCTGATCGATTCCCCCTCTGGAAAAGTACTGGGAAAGACCTCCAGATGGGATAGCGGAAGAACAGAAGCTTGCGGCGGCGGAAAAAGTATTTCGGGTGGCACTCTACTGGTTTGGGAATATTTCTGAATTTAAAGAAGTGGAATTAGGTTAAACGGAGATGCATGGGCCCCACAAGTTTAGGGGGCATGCCCCTCGAGCTTGTGGCTCTCCTGTATCTCATCTGGTCTTCTCCGGAAGCTTCTAGGGTTCCTTCTAGTCCAGAAAAAACTAATCCGAATTTTTTTCCGCTTGGACTTCGTTTGATGTTTGGTTTTCTTAAAAGCGAAAACCAAGAAAAAAACAACAACTGACACTGGGCACTAGGTTTATAGGTTAGTCCCAAAATATGATATAAAATAGCATAAATGCATATAAAACATCCAAGATTTGTAATATAATAGCATGGAACAATAAAAAATTATACGTTGGAGACATATCAGCATCCCCAAGATTAATTCTTGCTCGTCCTCAAGTAGGTAAATGACAAAAACATTTTTTTTGATGTGGAATGTTACCTAACATGTTTATCATGTAATCTCTTTTTACGGTATGAATATTAAGATCCGGGTGGTTCGAAGAAATAGTCTATAATTTTATATAAAGACATCAATACTCAGGCATGCCAACAAAGAACCATGCATTTCAAAATAAAAATGCTAAAGAATGCTATCCCTACAAAATCATATAGCACTGTCATTCTCAGTCTACCTAACACAAAATTTTAATCTGAACCACCCCGATGACAAGCCAAGCAATTGGTTCGTACTTTTTTTGAGGGTTTTGGTTCATAATTTTTAACGCGCTTCATCTTTTTCAATCCCATGCAATACATGAGCGTGAGCCATGGAGATAGCACCATAGGTGGAATAGAATGCGGTGATAGAGATCAATAAGAGGAAGTCAAAAGGGAAGAAAGTCTAACATCAACACGGCTAATCAACGGGCTATGGAGATGCCCATCAATTGATGTCAATATGAGGAGTAGGGATTGCCATGCAACGGATGCACTAAGAGTTATAAGTGTATGAAAACTCAAACTGAAACTAAGTGGGTGTGCATCCAACTTGCTTGCTCATTAAGACCTCGGGCATTTGAGGAAGCCCATCAGCGAAACAAACAAGCCAAGTTCTATAACGTTAAATTCCCACTAGTCTATGAAAGTGACAACTCAGGAGACTCTCTATATGAAGAACATGGTGCTACTTTGAAGCACAAGTGCGAAAAAGGATAGTAACATTGCCCCTTATCTCTTTTTCTCTCATTTCATTTTTTGGCTCTTTTTGGCCTCTCTTTTTTATATAGTTTATTTATTTATTTTTCACTCGGTTTCTCATCCCGACTTGTAGAGGAATAATGGTCTCCAGCATCCTTTCCTCACTAGAAAAATTCTCTAATAATGATGATCATCATACTTCTATTTACTTACAACTCGATAAAACTGAAACATATGACTCTATATGAATGCCTCTAGCAGTCACTACAAAAAAATACACTTCCGTGATGATACGTGTTTGTCACAGTAGGTCACGTTTTCTGTCATGCATGTACATCCATGACAAATTTATGACAGAATCAAGATAGTCATACCTGTGCTGTCAGAGACGTGTTCCATGACAGTACCAAAATTATCATCACGGAAGTGTCCACTTCCATGACGATAAATCGCGCGTCCACGTAAGTGCTTTTCGTCAAGGGAGACCGACACGTGGCATCCACCATAACGGAACGCCGTTAAGCTATCTGGTCCGGTTTTGGATCCGATAACCCGTTAACAGCCCCGACCAATGGGGATTTTCCACGTGTAAAATCATCATTGGCTGGAGGAAACACGTGTCGGCTCACCGTTGGGACATATGTCATCCACTCATTGGACCCAAAGCACCCATGATACGTTGACACGTGGCACGGCCCAACAAAGGCCCATTCTTGTGAAGAGGCCGGCCCGTTTGACTTTGTCAAAAGGTGGCGGGCTAGCCCACGGCAAGCCTGTTAACGCCTGTTCGCACATAGCCCATTTACAGCCCGCTAACCCAGGGCCCGTTACGGCCTATTCGAATTAGGCCCAGTAGCGTCATCTGGGCCGTCCAATATAATTCCAGCCCGTTTTAACTTCCGGCCCATGGCCCATGACGTCTTTTGGCCCATATGAGGCCCTTAGTAACCCTCGGCCCATTAACGGCCCGTGGTAAAATTGGCCCGTAATGAACATGTATCGCTTTATACCCATTAACGGCCCATTATTCCATTGGGCCGTTTCCAGACCATGTTATCTTTCGGTCTTCTCAGGGCCCATTTATTCTTTGGCTCATTTCTAGCATTCATTTACATTAGGCCCGTTACTGTCATTTTCTGCTTGTGGGCCAAATACAGCCCGTGGTTACAGTCGGCCCGTTTGTGGCCCGTTAATACGTTGGGTTGTTTTCATAGCGTCATCAAATACGTCCTATTAATGATGGCCCATTATGGTCGGGCCATGAACGGTCGATTTCAACTCTAGCCAGTTACGGCCGTAATGTGGTCTGTTATTGGCCCATGTTTGGCCAACCGATCATACGGCCCGTAGAAGGCCCATTGATGATACGGCCTGTAGAAGGCCCATTGTGTCTACGGACCGTATAAGGCCCATTGTTTCTATGGCCCTTAGAAGGCCCATTGTTTCTACGGCCCATAGGAGGCCCATGTTAACTACAGGAAATATGTAGCCCATGGTTAATGTGGCCTAGTTTTAAAAAATAGGCTATTGCGGCCACTAGCAAACCGCGGAAAAAGAACTGCACTGACTACAAGAAAACAAATAAAAAGAGAATAAGGAAATAAATAGGCAAGCAACTTACGCTAGGCTATCACGGCTATTACACATATTACATCCACTGGGCATCAAAGTTCGCCACCGGTGCAAATATAGGGAACAAAGCAGCATATAAACGCCGTAGCAAAACAAGTCCAGAACTGAAACCACTTTAGAAGAGCTCAAGGCACAATATCCTAGGTACCCATAATGCTGTCAAGATGCTTAGTAAGCTTATTAACTTTCTCTTGTTTGGCGCTTAAATCCTCCAGCATTTGCTGTTGTGTCAGAAAGTATGCATCTGAATTCTGCAGGAACTTCCTCAGTCCTTCGGCTTCCTGTTGCATAACATCTCGATCGATGTCTTTCAACTTGAAGTTGAGACTCAAGAAGCCAAACTGATTCAGCAAATGAAGTTCAAGAGTCGGTGCCGCGCAGAGTAGCCAAGAATCTCGAACACTACATCAAGACAGGGCTTTGGGGTTGTCTTAGTGTCTTCAATATAGTTTTTATCAGCTTTCTTGGAGAACAACTGGGATGTCTCACTATCTTGAACCTGATCTGCATTAGTTCCTTTACCATTGCCCAACGGGGTACTCTTATCCAATATTTTATCCGCGTTCTAAAGGATAAACAAACAAACACATCACATGTTTACAATGTAGTATATGAAACTCATTTTGGTAAACCAGTTCGGTAGTAAGGTGGACAGGATAACAACATGAAACAAACATATACCTATGTAGTATGGTCACTGTATGGTCTATATCATTCTAGTTTATGTTGCCAGATCAAGATAGGTACAGTTCGAATCATATCTATTTAAGACAAAGGAGCATAGACAGAGATATAAGTGTGGGAAACTACACAGCAATAACAACACTTGTAATGTGCATGGCTGAGAACATAACTGTTTATTCAATTGAAACTGAAATCAACATAGAGCAAGTTACAACAACAAACACGTTAAAGAAACAGGTTTAAAACATACCTGTTGCGCCATTGGAGTTTCAATTGCATCCTTCAAATTTGAAATTAGTTGGTATGAGTAAATACAATGATGCAAGGGCAAACTAGTATGAACCATAGCTACGAAACCTGACATGAGAACAATTCTTCTTCTACTTTAAGCGTTGTCTTGGGGTTCGGAGTGGTGGTCCTCGTGCTTTGGGCACTGCAGTTGCCTTACTAACTGCTCGTGTTTGGGTGCTCTGTGGTGGAGACGGTGCTGTGTCAACGGGAACTGAGTTACTATCTGCTGGGGTTGGGGTTAGAAGGGGTGTAGCTGGTTCTCTGTCCAACTGGGTAGGGGTACAATCTGCGTGAGTCTGGGTTATGTGTGGTGGGGCTGGTTCTTGGGCAAGTACAATCGTGGTTCTATCTCCATCGACAGGTAGCACGATCTATTCTGAAGCCCATGTTTTTACTCCCACAGATACTCCCATCACCCCCTCCAATTGAAATGGCTGATAAACAAGAAAAGTAATTGAATGTACAGACATTGTAAGATAGACATGTGCAATGGATAGTAGGGAAGAAAACAGGGCATGAAATAATTCACATTTATGTTGTCTAACCAAAATGTAATAAAGGTGACATAATTTCAAATATATGATGGCTAATTAAACGGGATAGCATGACACAATTTTACATGTATGATGGCTAACTAAACCGGATAGAATGACATACTTCAAAATATGATGACTATGTAAACAAGATGACATGATATAACTATACGATGTGTCTATTAAAGTGGTTGGCATGCCATAAATCACAAACATGTCGTCTATGGAAACATGATGGCATGATATAATTCACGGATAGAATGACATAATTCAAAATATGATGACTATGTGAACATGATGAGATGATATAACAATATTATGTCTTTAGAAAATGGGTTGGCATGCCATAATTCAGATACATGCTGTCTATGTAAACATCATGGCATGATATAATTCAAACATATGCTTTATATACTAAGGAAGTGAGCAGAGGGCAATCGCATATATGGTGTGTCAACTAAGGAGATGGCATTCAATATCGTGTATATGATGTAAAAACTAAGCATTGCAATACAACATATGCATGATATAAGTAACATAACCCTGCCAAGTTTGAGCATACACCTCAGGGGGATAATAGGACTGGTCATCGCCTCAATCCTCCTCTCAAGAGCTATCTCAGAATCAAAGAACATATCTGCTTCACCAGGTAGCATTGGCTGCTCTAAAGACCTTGTTTTCACTCCGGATTTATCCATCACCAATTCAAATGTCTGATGCACAAGAAGAGCAGTTGAATATACAAACATTGTCGACAAAAGCAATGAGAAATACAAAAAAAGGACGCTTGGCTAAACAGCATGGCATTGCATAATTCACATATATAATGCCTTGCAACAAGATAGCATTGCATAATTCACATATATAATGTCTTGCAAAAAGATGGCATTGCATAATTCACATATATGGTAATTAGACACTAAACAGGTGGCATTCACACAAATCATGTCTAAACTAAGCAAATGGCATAGAAATGCAAGATACCATACGCACGATATGAGCAACATAACCCTGCCAAGTTAGAGCATGCACCTCGGGGGAGGGGATAGGACTGGTCATCTGTCTCTGAATCTTCCTCTGAGGAGCTATCTATAACCAGCAAGACATGCGCTTCATCAGATAGCATTGTCTGCTCTGAAGACCTTGTTTCCACTCCAGATTTTTCCATGATCAGGCTAATGGCTGATGCATGTGAAGAGTAATTGAATGTACTAAAATTGTTGACAAATTTAACATGTAATAAAAAATGATGTCATGATATAATTCACGTATAAGATGACTGGCTAACCAGGGTGGCATAGCAAAATTCACATATACGATGCCTGGCTAAACAAGATGGTAATGCATGATTCACATATACAATAAAGAAACTAAACATATGTCATTGACACAAAGCATGTCTAAACTAAGCAGATGGCATCTTTGATGTATACAGTAAGCAATGCAAGGCACCATATGCATTATATTACCAACATCAGCATGCCAAGTTAGAGCGAAGACCTCATGGGTAAATAGGAGTTGTCTTCTACTTCTGAATCCCCCTCAAAAAAGTTATCTTCCTCTTGATTACGATCCGAAATGGGTGGAGGTGGGGCTGCCTTTGCGCCCACCATGGAGCGACGTCTGCATGAAATTTCATTGCCACACAAGGCTCGTCTCTTTTGCTCTACATGCTCAGTTCCATTGTGTACAATAACTGACATGCATAGGAATAAAACATAGTGAGATTATTTAAGGAGTGCATGCACAAATCCAGAGTGATGGTAGCAAACTGTGGATAGACCCAAAACAAATGATAGCAGGCAGATAATAGCTTTAGTTAAAAAATACAGATAATGGCTACATTAATGTTTGTTTGCACCCAAAATGAAACTCATAGTAGACACCCAAGATTAACCAGATAGTAGACAGATAGTACTGATTGCTGCCCCAATATGTACCCCACAACTATTTAAAAACTCAAGTTTCCGGCGGTGGGGAAGAAGATCTGAGGTGTCGAAAGACAGTCTGGAGAGCGGATCCCTGCTGTGGTGAACCCTTCCGTCGTTGGAGCAACTGAGCTGGGGTGGAACATAGCACCGCAGGAGCAGGACAAACCACACAAGGTTTTCTTTGACACATATCTATAACATAAGTAATTGTGTAAGGGCTTGTTTGAATTGGAGGATTCTAACAATGCAGGGATAGGAAATAGACAAGAATAGGATAGGAATGCACGTGCAAAACAGAGAATTTAAAAACACATGGTTTCTGCCAATCTGGGTGTTTGGTTCACAAAAAATGGAAGATCACAGGATGCAAAGAAACATGGTGAGATTAAGTCAAACCACAAGAAGTGTACAACCTCTTTGGCGAAGCCATGTCGATCTCATCATGATTGGGTTGGACGGTGAGGATGCTCCGGCTGACTTGGCTGTCGGAGGAGGGGAAGAAGATCTTAGGCGTCTGGAGATGGAGCCTGAGGTACTGCTCCGCTGTGATGGAGGGTTTCGTCGTTGGAGTTGCTCCGGTGAGTTGTACGACGCCGAGGCTGAAGCAGGACAAGAGAGACTATGTTAACTTGAGTAGAATCCTAATAGCATCTCCAATAGATGAATACATAACCACAAAGTGCTAGATGTATACATCATCCACTCATCTCTGAACTTAACTGTCGAAATTGAATTTAACTGTCAAAACCGAACTTAACTGTCGAAACTGAATTTCGCTGTCGAAACTGAATTTTACTGTCGAAACTGAACGCACTAGAGGTGAGGCTACACGTCAGTCGACTGACTTTTTCATCTCTGGTCAGTCGATTTTTCAGACGTTGGACATGAAATCAAGGGCCTGCAGTTCATCTTCAACCTCCACCCCCTTGAGCCACCAGCGACCACAGGCCAAACAGCCGCCCCGCCACCATGGCGGTGCGCCGCCCGACCGCCAAAACACTCCCCACCGCCGGTCCGCCGCCGCCCGGCCATCCTCAGAGGCCCCCATGCCGATCTTTTTCTCCGGCGATCCCCACGCCACCGCCCCACCACCGCCGGGGACCACCGCCCCACCAACCCTAAGATAGATAGCGGGTTACCTCTCCGTGAGGCCCCTCCCAAGGGTGGTTCTTCCTTAACTCCGCGAGCCCCCCACCTGAAAATCGATCGACCCAAAAGTCAATTCAGTCGACTGTAGTGTAGCTAAATCGGAGCAGCATCGCAAGCAAGAGCAAGAGCGAGAGCAGCAACGCGAGCAAGAGCAAGAGCAAGAGCAGACCAGGCAGGGGACTGAGAGCAAGAGTAGAGCAGCAACGCGAGCGAGAGCTAAAGCAGCAGCAGCTCCTACTGATGTGGACGTCGCCGCGGAGGGAGCGACGCCGTGGAGGAAGTGGCAGGCGATGCCGCCGTGGGATGGAGCCGCGCCGTGTCGGCTTGGGACCGAGCGCCGGCAGCACCGTGAGATCGAATCAAGAAGAAAATGCGGCAATTAGTGTACAACCTCTTTGATGGCGCCGATTAGGCCGCAACTTCATCCGAGGAAACGGTGATGATGATGCTCTTCCGGTGGTGCAGGTGAAGACGACAGTGTGGGAATGGAGGTGGCGCAAAAGACGAGGGGAATGTCAGGGCAGCTCCTTGGAGGTGGAGGACGGGGTGGCTGAACCAGTGGGACGACCAGATCGATGATGGATCCTCATCCGGTACGGTGGATGAGGGACGTCGAGGTGTTGCTATGGACGACGTCGTCGGGGAAGAGGCTCCGGCTGGGTGGCGGACGGAGGAGGGTGTGGGGCTTCGCGGGTTTTGCCAGCCTCGGTGTACGAACGGGTGGGCAGATGGGATGGGAGTGGGGAACCATGGCTTAGGGACGCGCTTGTCCGAAATGTGGGGTAAGTTATGAAAGTACCCCCACCGATTTGAGGCGGTTCTTTTGGTTCAAGGGTATCACGGGCATTTCGCGTGTCGAGATTTCACAAGAGGTGGGATTTTTCGCGCACATTGTAATTTTGGAATATCAAGGCGCGGGTTGAGATGGAGGGAGTTGTCGGAGCACAACGAGACAAAGATATATCTTAAATATTTCGGGCTAACAAGGCGCGGGTTGAAATTTCCGGACAAGCCTAACATGTAATCGTACCAAATCAATTCTCACTACAAATGTCATTCAAAACTTTAAATTCATGTTATGTTCAATTAAAATATTTTGCTACGTGTATAATGCGTGCAACCTAGTACTCAAATGAATGTTTTAGTGCATTCCAAACGTATATACTACCGCTTCAATATGGATTAAATTTGAATTTTTTTCTGTATTTGAATAATATCTACAATAATGATTGTTGTGAAGTCAAAGCATTTGAATTCGTTTCTCTGTTTTAATAAGATCTACAATCGTCATTATTGTCAAGTTAAACCATCGTTTGTGTATTATCTTCACAAAGCACACCACAGGATTAGTCTCGAGTTACATATGAACTATGTGTACTATATGAACTCGAACTCGATTTTTTGAATCCACTTTATGTTGATTTCAAATCATAGTACATTTCAATCTCTCGCTAGATCTTCACAAACTAAACTATGTTTCATATGTATAATGTGTTTATTACATTATGTATGGTGCCCCGCCCCCTACGCCTACAAGTATTTAGATGTGAGTTGCAAACACCACACATTATCACAAATTCAAATAAAATGTGAGAATGTTTGATATATGGTATTGTTTAGATTGTTTGATATTTAGTTGTAAGATGCAAACGCCACACATTATCACAAATTCAAATAAAATGTGAGATTGTTCGATGTATAGTATGGCTTAGATTGTTCGACATTTAGCTGTGAGTTGCAAACGCCATGCATTATCACATTATGGTATAACATGTGCAAAACCACAACACGCCAGATCACCGCTATATTCATGCATGCATATGTTTAAAACACTATGATCTCCTATTCAAATATATGAATCCACTTTCATATCAAATTATGATCTTTGTTAGTCTCTTACACCCACACAATACTCTAACCTTTGTAGCTACCACTAACTTTCTCTCGTGCATGCACACGCCCGCCTCCGCCCTCCCCTCCCTCAAAGATTCTATCTATCACAAGACATTCATTTTTTTCTTTAGGCCGTTCTCCCACAGTCTCCACAACTCCTTTCCTACACACATCGATCGATAAACCTCTACAGCGATGTCTGCCTACAACATACACACGCACCTTCAATCTCCTCCTTTATGTGTCCTTGCTCGTGTCTCTCATACGGTCCCACACACGTGTAAACTCTCGCCCCTCTTTTCATCGATCTCACAACCGCACACTCCTCCCCCTATCTAGCTAGTAGCTGGGCCTCTCGCACCACCTCCTAGCTCCATTCTCTCTGTCTATCCATCTCGCCGGGCCTTATTTGCCTCTAACAAATGGACATACACCGACCGATCTCCCGCTATACATATAGCTAGCTAGGTCCTTATAACTCGTTTTCCCCACGCGTCGATCGATCTACCTCATTAGTTATGTCTCTCCCTTCCTTCGACAAACAACAATTGATCTATCGATCTAGTTAGGTTTGCTTAAGAAACACATGGTTCCCCTTCATCATCCATGGATGTGTCCCGACAGATCTATCATGCACACAGAAACACATCCCCACTCTTATTGATAATATTGCAGTTCCACCCTCAGTTTGTCTAGTAGGCCTCTCCCACCATCTTCGAGAAGCAACTCCATCACCCATCCAACACTCTACCCCTCTCCCTCCCTCTCTCTCTCCTCTCTCTCTCTCTGTCCCATCCTATTTCCCGTTCTTTAGTTATGTATGGATGTCGACCGATCTCCCACAAGACATAGCCGGGTCTCTCCTTCTCAACACATATGCGAGTCGTTCTACCTCTATAGTTAGGCCTCTGCCTACCCCTCCCCCACCCCTCCCACACACACATCGATACATCAAGCGCTCTAGTCATGTCTCCCTGCCACACACAAACTTGACCTATGCCCTCTGACGTTTCGGTAGCTAGGTCAGTCGCCCTATATCTTTGACTTGCACACACACACACACACACACACACACAATTTCGATGGCTCTCTTCATCGATCTCGCACCCACCCACTTGATCCTCTCTTTGACTCTATCGATATCTATGACCCCTCCCTCTCTTCTCGTGGATCGCCCGACCCTCTATATATGATATGGATAGGCCTCCATTTCACACACATTGCATGCAAAATTTTGTTTGAGATGTCATCGACACATATTCCCACAAATACATTCACGAAATCAACCTCCCCCCCCAAAACAAAAAACACTCACGAACGCACAAGCCATTTGTCTAGGTTTGTATCTCTCACACACACCCACGTAGGTGGGGGACGTGCACGAAGAGAAGAGGTGCACGCACGGCGCACGTACTCCCGTCTCTTTCCCAACCACACCCGCGCGGGTACACAGTGGAGCTCATTTCTGTATGAAAAGGCATCCCACATGGTAATTTGACACGTGTACTGGTTGTCCACTAGATGGAGGGAGGATTGTCTACCACGGGTGAACGAACAAATTGTGAATTGACGCGTTATGTTAAAAAAGAGGCAAACCATGTGGGGCCTACCTTAGAGGCAAGGTTGTATACACTGGAGTACTTTTGATATGTCCCGTCAACTCGCAGAACGAGGAGAAGCTTGCTTAGTACGCCGTCTCCCCCGCCCACGGGCGCGGTGGATCGCAGGATGAGGTGAAGCTTGCTTACTACGCCTTACGCCCGCTCCCTCGCCCACGCGCGCGGTGGCTCGCAGGACTAGGAGAAAATTTTACTAGTACTCCCTCCGTTTACTCCTCGTCCCTACCTTGGTTAGAGCATGTATAGTAGAACCCTCAAACCCTCAAACCCTTAAAGCAGTTTTAAGGGTTGAGAAGTGCCAGTTTTTGGCACTTTTAAGGGTTGAAAACAGGGGCAAAGACTAGAACCCTCAAACCCAACCCTTATAACGAAATATTCCCTTCCTCCACCTTGATTTCGGCCGTCCTCCACCACGCCCGTCTCTGTTGGCGAGGAGAGCTTAGGGCGGTGCGGCTGCCTCTGGCCCACCTGGCCTCTGGCGCGGCGGCGAGGAGAGCTCGAGGAGGCCTGGGGCCGGCCTGCCTCTGGCTGCGGGAGGCGGCTGGGGGGCGGGAGGCCGCTGTCGATGGTGGGCGGGGCACGGCAGGCGGCCTGGTGCGGGAGACGGCGGGTGGCTAGGGGGCGAGGCGCGGCGGCTGGGGGAGGTCGAGGAGGTGGAGGAGAGGTTGAGGAGGCCGGGTGGCGGCCGGACGGCAAGGAGAAAGCCTTCAGGCGGCGACGGGCGGTCGCACAGTGGGTGCACAAGGGCGGGAGGCGGCGGGAACGGCGGATCCGGTGGCGGGAGGTGGCGCAGCCGGGCGGCGGGTGGCGTGCGTCGAGGAGGCGGGATTAAGGCGGCCGCGGCTTGGGAGGGAGGAGGCGGGAGGTTGGGGACGGGATTTTTCCCTCCTGCGTGACGTGGGAAGATGAGTGCGGGTTGGGGTCGAGTGCGCCTCTCCAACCCTCACTTCTACAGGTTGGAATTGGGTTTAAGGGTTGTACCCTTACTTTCTTTTGAGGGTTTGAGGGTTTAGGGGTTCTAGTATTTGCTTTTTTTGTTCCAACCCGGATAAAGCGGTTATTTTTTAGGGTTTGAGGGTTTAGGGGTACTACTAGACATGCTCTTAGAGAGATTATCATATTGTTTGGAATATATGTCCTTTAGTAGATTTCAGTATGAACTACTTGTACATACTCCAAACACTGATGTATATAGACGTATTTTAGAGTGTAGATTCACTCATTTTGCTCTGTATGTAGTCCATATTGAAACAGACGTAATAGTACGCACTCTCCCTCGCTCCTCGACCCTCGCCACGTGGTGGACGTGCAGCAATTCATTCGGTCTCATATAGCCAGAACGATATATACTGCAGTACCATTATTGCTGGACTTCCTGAAGAGGCAAAGAGCCAATCGCAAGGTTAATAATTTGGAGATGCCAAGCGCAAGGTTTATAGGAGAACGAGTAGTAGGTGTCGCGTCATTTATAAATAAAGTTTTTTTCTTCAAAGGGCACGTCGCAATATAAATAGGTTCATACGGAGAGAAAAGGAAACCGCTCCACTATATACATAGGCGGGGCGAGCCTACGGTTGCTTGTCGGGTTGCTCTCTTGATTTCACACTCTCGCACAAAACCACTGTGGCCACATCTCTAACATCCCGGTGGATCACGTCCGCCGGGGGAAGGGGTGGATGCTTAGTGTAGATGCGGTCACCATCGCCGACGACGAAAACCCACTGTCAGCATGTCTCGATCAGGGGTCCCCGCCATTCTCTCTCACAAAGCCGGTGAGGTTGCCTTCGTCCATTGCTCACTGCCGTGACGTGGGTAGTTGCCTCCTCCCGCCTTCCTCCTCTAGGTTGAGCTACGTCCCGATATCCCTCAGGTACAACTCCCTTTACAGCCGGCTGGCACCACTGCTCCAGCTGCCCACTGTCGGATTTCGGGTTCCAGCAGACCCTTGAGGTTCGAATACTGGGGTGCGCGCGGAGATCCAACCCTCCTCCGTCTCGTACCTCGCCGAATCGCAGGGACCTAAACTACTTAAAATAACAATACTAGAGTCACTAGATTTATACTAGTTCTGTCCACATTTTTGGTGTATTACCATACTCTAGTTTGTGGTGTGGTGGATTGCCTCTTGGGCTGATGAGGAACAGTACAGGGAAGAACAGCCTCGCGAGGGTCTGTTCTTGGTGGGTGTGATGAACTGCTGGGTGGTGTCCCGTCGCTCTAGCTTGAGGACCGGGTCTCTATCTCTCTCTCTGGATTCCAAAATGCCAGATCCTTTTCCCTCTCTTTCTACTCTGAGTGTGGCTACTCCTATTTATAGGCAAAGGCCCTGGGCCTCTTCCCAAATATTGAGCGGGAAGGGCGCCAACAATTGGCCATTTTGAAGGGGAACAGTGGGTACACTTATCCTGACTAAAGTTGGTCCTCGCCTGCCAAAGGCTCTCGTGGTGACGCCTGCTTGGGCTCCACGATGACTCCCTTCCAGCCGTTGGGGCTGGTCTTGGTCTTGTTGCACCGAAACGGATGCCTTTGCTCGATGCTCTCGCCTGCGCTTGCTCCCTTTGCACCAAAGGGGAAAGGAGGACGCTGCGCGGGTGGCGCCTCGATCGGGCGCCCTTGGTCGTCATGGCTTGCGTCACGGGCACCTCGCGAGAACCCTGCCTTGAACTCTCCGCCTCCTCATGAGCCAGCCCGACGAGGCCATGCCCGAGGAAGCTCTGGTCGTCGCCATGAGGCTTGGCCCCTCGCGAGGGTCTTGAACTTGCGTTGATGAAGATGGGCCGTCCTGGGCCTCCTTTGAGCCACGCCGCAGGCCGCAGGCAGGCAAGTCTGGGGACCCCCGTTCCCAAAACGCTGACACCCACATCACTCCATGTGGATATTTCTCTACTTCTTTGCCCCGCACATACCTCTACTGGCTTCTACGTACTGTATTTGTGATGAGTTTATGTCTCATCAACTTGTCCCAGTAATCTTATTCTAATCACGCTTTCTCTGCCACAGGGATACTCATCTCGATTTTGGTGAAACTGCACAAAATGATCTGATGGTCAAAGGGCTGCAAACTTCATTTCTTAGGAAGCGTCGACGTTGCCAGCAAATTAAAGCCTGGTTAGGGTTTACGGTTCAAGGGCTAGGGACTACATGGACCTTTTTTTCTTTAGTTGTCTCTGTTTCAATGGCTAGGGACTGCATGAGTAGTAGTATTACTGTACGCCTTACGCCCGCTCCCTCGCCCACGCGCGCGGTGGCTCGCGGGACGAGGAGAAAATTTTACTACTCCCTCCGTTTACTCCTCATCCCTACTACCTTGGTTAGAGAGATTATCATATTGTTTGGAATATATATGTCCTTTAGTAGATTTCAATATGAGCTACTAGTACATACTCCAAACACTGATGTATATAGACGTATTTTAGAGTGTAGATTCACTCATTTTGCTCCGTATGTAGAATAAAGTTGAAACACTTATTTTGGAACGAAGGGAGTACATATTTGCTATGATATGTCAATCATTGAGATGCAATAGCATGCATGTTATTCTCCTTTGTATTTGATGAAATGTTGCAACGGGCAACCTTGGACGCAAGATACATGTAATGTGTCGGAAGCTTCATAGCATTGTACTATCTCGCTGATAAATTACAGTACGTACTATACAAGTACTTCCTCCGTTCCTAAATATAAGTCTTTGTAGAGATTTCACCATGAACCACATACAGATGTATATAGATGCATTTTAAGTGTAGATTCATTCATTTTGTTCCGTATGTAGTCCACCTAGTGGAATCTCTACAAAGACTTATATTTAGGAACGGAGGGAGTACTATGTAAAGAGTTAGGTGTCGCACGGTGTCCAGAAAATATGGTGATAGTGTGAGGTGGGCCATGTAATCACCGAGCCTGCGTGTTTTCACTGCTCTTGCACTCCTCCGCCGTAAGAATGGAGAAAATTGTAACCTAGTAGTACCTCCTTTTGCCGAAAGCATGGGACATCCAGCAGTCTGACCACCTCAATAATAATGACCAATGAGCCGTCAAATCACATAGACCCAGCAGTAAGTTGGACGGACAAAGCAACCATCACTCTTGAATCCGCTTCTCCCTTCAACGTAGGCGCCAGTGAGAGGTCACGTCCGCTCTGCCCGGGCATGAATGCGGCACTGATTCCTTGGAGTGACGCTGACCGTTTCGGGCGGGAAGCGCGCGCGGGCGATGGAGGGCTTTGGGTGAGCCAGGCTGGTCAGGAGCGGGTGTGGCAGCTGTCCGCCTGTCCCTACCGGACGCCCGGAAACGAGAGGATGCACCGACTCCCGCAGCTAAAATCATACACTACACACCATCTCTCTGTAGGAGTAGGTCGACCAGTCGCTCTCTCTAACACACACATGCTGTTAAACACACACACACACACATGCACACACGCACACACAGGTTCATAGAATAGGAAAATCGTGCGAGTGGGCACAACACAGGAAGTGAGATACAAATGGAGTACATACAAGAAGAGAAGATGTGACGAATATTCCATCAAACCTGGACTGAGGAGTAGTACTCCCTCCTTCTAGGTGTTAAGTCATCCTACGGAAATCAGATATTCCTGAAATGTTTAGGCGTCGTCCATTAACTTCGCATCTCAATCCCCTCCTAGCCTCGTTGCTAGCGAGCGTTGTTACTTAGGGAGCGTTTGGATCCTTAGCAAGAACAACTTATAGCATAGCCGGGCAAGGTTAGGCGTTTGGAACTGTTAAAATATGTTAGCTTTTGTGGGCCAGCTAGCTTGGGTGGGCTAGAAAAACCTTGCTAGATCAGGAGAGCCAGATCGGCTCGCTTCCGACGGCAAACTTCGCGTAGTAGTAACATAGACTAGTAACATATGCTTGTTGTACTAGTCCAAGTTACTCACCACTATGACCAGCCTAAGCAATGTAACCAAACGCTCCTTACTCTGCCTTGTTATCTCCCCCGGAAACCCAATGCATGGAGCGCAACTACGCGTTGATCAGTCAAGAAATCAAAGTCGGCTTGCATGCGAGTTAATACGTGGCCCTGCATGGTAGCTAAAACAACATCTCTTAGTTGTTTGGATTAATTGTTGCGTTTAGAGACAGAAATCAGGGTTTTGATTGGAGGAATGACCGGTCAAGTTTCTCCTTCTCCTCCAATCTGCTTGCACCTTGGTCCCGCTGCACCTTCTATCATGACTTATTACACCTAGACGGAGGGAGTCATACGAGATACGGTGGCACACTAACTTAGGTCAAATACAAGTGCCCAAAATTGTGGGCATGTTATAATAATGATTCACTTAAAATAGTACGTGAGTGAACAGAGGGATCAATTGGACAGTGTTCCCGAGCAGTAGCGAGATGTGTGAGGTAAGATATACCGCTGCGCTTTTAATTTTTCTTATTAATTTGTTTGTTTCACCCTCTAACTGGTGGGACCCAACGTACTACGTGGAGAGAGGTAAGGTGACTAAGGCTGCATTATTTCTGCACCACTGTGGACAGTCTTACCACCAAAGCCACCTGACACGATTATGATTTAAATCCCAATGACTCCCACACACAAAAAAAACACGACATGCTTGTCACACGAATGCAGGAATGTATAAAAGGTTATTTTCCTCTCATTGAACATAACGGGAGGGTTGTCTAGCTGGTTAGCCTGTTCGCTCATCAAACTTGAGGTCTCGGGTTCGATAACTACACTTGAGCATAATTCGTGCCAGGAGGATTCTTTGACTGGTCAAAATGGATGGATACAGAGCTCTACGATCTCATAGTGACCGTATAATCACCTCATCACGTATAAGCTGCAGCCTCGGCGCTTGTTTTCTAGGGTTTGCACTCTTCACTCTCTCTCCAGTATATATATACACGCTGGAGCCTCATCGCTTGTAGTTGCTCTCTCCACACTCTCTCACCCTCTCCAGATCTAAACAAGACTTCGTTGGCCTCTCTCTCTCTCTCCCCTCACTACTGGTCCGCTTGTAGTTGCTCTATTCACACTCTCTCACCCTCTCCAGATCTAAACAAGACTTCATTGGCCTCTCTCTCTCCCCTCACTGCTGGTCAAACAGCCGGCAGGATCCGTCCGCCGGGAAGGGAAGGAGGCTTAACACTATCGCCGTCGGCGAGGGAGAGAATCCACTACCGGCATAGCTGTTCACTTTCACCCAGCGGCGGCGCGGGAGGGCCTCCGACCCCTTCTTCTTCGCTGTCGTACATAGTGTGGGTCGAACGGCCTCTGGTCGCCCACCGAACCACACCCCAAGAACCTTAAGGTATAATTTACTTATTCCACATGCATTGCTCTAGCTGCATGTGGGCTTTTTCCGCTTCTGCACTCGAATCTAGGTGTTGGATCAAAGAGGAAAGTAGTGGGGAAAGTTGTATACCATGAATCTAGGACGTGGTTCAAAGAGGAAAGGAATGGGAGAAAGTAGTGGGAAAAATTGTATAGCATGAATCTAGGATGTGGTTCAAAAAGGAAAGGAAGGGGGAAAGTTGTGGGGAAAGTTGTATCGCATAAATCTAAGACGTGGTTCAAAGAGGACAGAATGGGGGAAAGTAGTGGGGAAAGTTGTATAGCATAAATCTAGGACGTGGTTCACAGAGGAAAGTAAGTGGGGAAAGTACTAGTACACACTGGCTATCTAGCACCTACGTTGGTCGAAAAGGGAAAACAATGACAAACGCAGTACGCACATCTGTAACAAACTGATATTTTGTTTTGGGGGACAAGGCTGTAGAGTTTGAGCAGGACTAGATTTGCTGCGCTCACATAGGGAAAGGTGTCTAAAGATAGCAAAATTGGGACCAATACAAATATGCTCCTTGGTTGTTTGTTCTTTGTTGCAACAGACTGTGCATCACCCCAGTACATCGGTATATGCACATGGAGCTGGTGCGTCCACTGTCCCATGCAACTCTTTAGCTGTTGTTAATCTAAGGCCCTATTTGGTTAAAAACTCCCTAGTCCCTACCTGCTTGGTTCCAGGGACTAAACATGGACTAGAGGTTATTAAATGACATGCTAAAAGACCATGTTACCCCTAGTAATGAACTAATAGAGACAAGGTGCGATGCGTGGCAGGGGCAACTGTTGGAAAAAGTCCCAAAAAGACTCTCCCTCGGGGTCTTCTTTCTTTAGTCCCAAATGCCCATTTTTAGTCCCTAAAAGTCCCTCCTGTTTGGTTTAGATGGGACTGACACGGAGTTTTTTAAGTCCCTCCACCAAAATGTCCCAGTAAACAAGCACCCTCTAATAATGCCGTTGGAAAATTGATGCAATGCCATAGTTAAAAGCGAATTACATGTTTAACGAATTTTATTGTTAATATAATCTCTCTGTTAATATTAATCAATGTCACCATTTGAGAAATGCTACTGTCTTGCTTTCTTTCCCATTTAGATAAGGTAGATGCTTCTTTTTGTTGGCTTCTGTGTCATCCACCGTTATTGACCACTAGTTTTTTTCCTTTGCACCTTTGTGTAAACAGGGTTATCTACTTCACCTCGTTGCCATTATGACCTTTTGTTGCACTGCACAAAACACTTTTGTTTTAAGAGTGTTTTGTGCAGTTCAACCAAAAGGTCACACCAACAACGTTGCTTGATTGCTTGATCTTAGTGGAACTGCACAAGAGGAGATCTTACTTCCTATCCGTGTTGGCAAATTTGGTTCAGATCTTCTTCTTGTGAGTTGTCTGAATTCCGCATCATGAGAGGTCATTACTAGCCTTCTTTCACATGATTCTGCAGTGTGCTTTCATATGTTGTGCTACTTGTACGGTAATGTTGCTTGATTTTATTGAACTGCACAGATGGAGACAAGACTTGCAATCTGTATGTGCACTGCAATATCCCATTGATGTAAGATAAGGATATTTCACAACTGTTGGCCTGTATTTTGCCACTTTCATCAGAAAATTAATGTCATTGTTTAGTGCTATACTTGTGCAACCTAATTGACATGCGAAATCTTACATTGAAGGCGAAGCTTATGCATTATTTTATGAACCAAGTGATGAAGGGGAAGAACAAGCGAGAACAAAACAAAATCAACTCCACAGTGTCAGTAATGAAGCACTGGAACTGTGATGTCACAAGTAATGATATAGTTTTGCATCTTAATTTATTGCTATGGCTGGAACGAGCAATTGTTTTGCCACTGATTTGATGCCACTCTTAATGTAATACATAATTATCTCTACTTGTGCAAATAGGGATCTTCTTTGAAGATACCATATATTTGAGTGGAACTGCACAAGAAGATGTTGGAAACATTAATCTAATCGAGGAGTATATAGTAAGCATGGCCACCACAGTAGATAGCAACAGATGGTTCCGGAGAAGTGCTTCATCTGTATGCTCTACACAATAAGCCTCCTAACAAAGGTTGGTACTCGCCCACTGATTTCATCCATATGATTGAGCTTTGTCATCTCTATTGGTGTTGTGCTACTGTTTAGATACTGTCATCAAAAAGTGGTATTGTCCTTGAGAAGTGCTTCATCTGTGCTGTTTTAAATATTTCCTTTCCTTTTTTCGAGCAAACAGGGATGCTAGCATTTAGTTATCCTCTTGTCTTTGCACAACAGGATCATCCTCCTCTGAAGAATAATATGGAGTACGTGAAGTGACTAGTTCCTATTATGCCAGGATGAAGAAGCCCTGTCTATCTTCTCGTCAGAAGGAGAAGTTGAAGGATGGTTACATTACCCCCCACAAGACCAAACTAACTTCAGCTCAGAAGGACTTACAAATCTCCATTTTCTTGCTGTGATGCGCGAGTACAATGTTCTAGGATTCTTTCCGATGAGTTCCATTTTTCTAAAAGTGTGCTCTACATGGACCATGTAGGTGCCTGTTTAAACCGTCAATTCGTAGTACAATTTGCTTTATACTAATCACTTTTTTTGTATTTGTGCAAACAGGGGTGCTCATCTTGATTTCAATGGGAACTGCACAAAATGTTCATGAATACATCGAATCAGTCATTTCCACCAGAAGAAAGGAGGTGCTGATAAGTTCAAGGTGTTGCAACATATAAGGGCGAAATCATACAAGCTACGCGCGACTTTGGTTGATTTTGGTGGAACTACACAAAAAGAACAACTGGTTTATTTAG
The DNA here is from genome assembly GCA_021605145.1 of Aegilops bicornis. Taxonomy (NCBI): domain Eukaryota; kingdom Viridiplantae; phylum Streptophyta; class Magnoliopsida; order Poales; family Poaceae; genus Aegilops; species Aegilops bicornis. The sequence continues at coordinate 254,857,146 of CM038675.1, read as the reverse complement.
CACGAGGTGCCATGTCAATGTCCGAACTGATGGCAAACCCTGCCCATTCCACAATCGTAGGCATTTGATATTTTGGAATAGGGAAACCTTGTCAAATTTTGCTCATTGATTTTAGCAAGAAGACATGCGTTTGATATTTTCCAATGGGACGCCCTTTCTTTGTCACGCGTCGATCCGCTTTTTCTTTATTCTTTAGTTGTGAAGTAAATATTGGCTCGACATGTGAATCAAGAGATGCATAATCATCGATTGTTTTGAATGTTCTCTATGAATTGCCAGGCCTGTGTGTTTGATTGCAATATACAGGAACGCTAAAAAGCTGCTCAAACTCTTTGTACTCCTTCTGTTCCTTTTTACTTCGCACATTGTGAACGTGCATACTTTTTTATATAAGATTGGTCAAAGTAGAGATACTTTGACTACAGACAAAACTTGTATGCAGACTAGAAAGGACTGGAGGGAGTACATGTGAAACTGCTGCAAACGAGGTGATCACCCTGGGAATAATGCTAGTACGTATTGTTTTGCATATTCATCCAATGCCAGTGATACAAGAATTCAAACTAATCGAAATAAATTCATTCATACACCGTCAGATTTCATATAAACATGCCGGATTTCATTACATTTCATACATTATTCAACTAAAAAGGGGTGCGCAGGAGGTGTAATTAATTAACCGAAGCTACCCACCTATGTCCGGTGAACGAGCAGAAGCTTGATGACTTAGCTGCAGGTGCGATTCATGTAACTGACATGTGGCCCAAATGCTTGTTGGTCCCACGTGTCAGTCAGCCAACTGCACCAACAGTTAAGTAGAAGCAGTGTCCTTCTCCACAATAGCTCTCCGACTCCACGTCGCCGTCAAGAAGCTAACCGGCCGTCAGTGGTCAACCCGCCTAGCTTGTCATAGCGATTAGGGCAACTAGGAGCCCAATGATCAGGATCCCCACATGACAAACTCCTTTCTTCTTGTCATCCTTCTTCTTGAAGTTCGTGTGTGCACAACCTTGTTCTTCCCATCAAACTTTGCTTTACCATCAAACTTGCCCTTGTTCTTGAACTTGTGGGGGTGGAAAATCTTCTTCTGTACCAGATTGGCACTAGATCCTCCCTCAATTCCTCAAGCACGTGTGTCCTTTGCTCTCGCCTTTTCTTCCACATCAAGAGTGCCAATGAGATCCACGAAGGATGAAGCTTAGTGATGATACCTCCGGCAACAAACTTGTCCGGTAGCATACAACTGAAGTGCTCAAGTTCTCTAGCAAATGACTGTATCTCATGAGCTTGCTCAACCAAGGAGCGATCTTCAATCATCCTGTAATCACAGGATTGCTCCATGATGTACAACTCAGTGCCAACAACCGGAGGGTAGCAGCGGTGGCCTTACTGGGACCCGAGCGGCGGCGACCTACCGTGTTCTACTCTTCCTCGTTTTCTGTGTGGCAAGGCCTCGTTGGCAGCGGGGCGGGGCCTCGGCGGAGCCGGAGATGTCCTCTGTCTCGTTGCCGGCGGGCGGCACCTCAGGGGAGTGGGGGAAATCCTCCCCCTCGTTGCCGGCAGGGTGGGGCCTCCACGGAGCCGACAATCTCCTCTGCCTCGTTGTTGGCGCCGCGGGGCCTCGTCGACGCCAGCGGAGCGGGGACTCGTCAGAGCCGACATTGTCCTATGCCTCGTCCTCGGTCTCGCCAAACAACACCTCACCTGCTTCATTGCCCTCTTTGTAGGCGGCCGCAGCCTCCGCCACCCACATGCGGTACTGCCAGCGCTCGAGGCGGCCCTTGCGGGCGGAGCGGTACGAGTCGAGCAGCGCCTCCTGCTCCGCCCGCTCCGCGGCGATTTGCTCCTCCGCCTGCAGGTGCTCCTGGAGGCGATGGTGGTTGTAGGCGTCGTCGGCTGCGCCTCCGGAACTGCTCCTCAACGCTTACGCCTCGGCGTGTCCATATATTGGGCACGGGCCTCGCCGATGGTAATGGTGCAATGCACAGGCGAGGATGGCGCGGAGGAGGGGGTTGGCGCCGGATCGTCGACTACCATGTTCTCCATTGGGACGTCGCCGTCCTCCAGCTGCCTGCCGGTCAGCCAGTCGGCAGCAATGGCTGCCATATCCTTGTGGTCCGTCGTCCGCCCGTCCCGAAGAGCGCTGGAGCGCGAGGAAGCCATGGCGGGCAGTAGTGATGTGGACAGGAGAATAGGAACGGATGCGGACGACTACGGCTATGGCCGGCGCAGCAGTTTATATAGCAATGGTGGGCAGCGGAGGGATGGACGTGTGGCGCTGGAGTAGCCACCTCGGCAACTGCGTATCATTAATGTGGGCAGCAGAAGGAAGGACGTATGGCACTTGAGTCGTTTGAAGGCGGAGCAATCGCATGCACCACGAAGCAGGGCGAGCGGCGCTGACCGTTTTGGGCGGAAAGCGCGCGCGGGTGAGGGAGGCGGTCTGGGTGGCCAGGGCAGTCAGACTCGTGCTTGGCAGCGGGTCGGTCCAGCAGCCGGACATTCTGGCTCGCCAGCTACCTCGCCGAGCTGAGCGATGACAATCAGACGATGGACGTCGCTTCCGACCAGGAGTCGGCACCACTTTCCAAGCCGGTTCATATCGTGTTCACCATAGAGCAGGTGCGGCCGCACTTCGTCGCCCTAATGGCGGAAGAGCTACCAGCGCAGGAGGACCTGTGCTGCAACCTCCATCTCCTCAGCGAGCACCGGTGAACAAGCGAATGACAATGCCGTCGCGGACATGTGGCCCTATGATCCTGGCTTCCCGAATGAGCAGCGGGCGCTGTATCAGACCATTCATAGGGCCCACGAGGCCCTCTCTGTCGTCCTTCGAGTTGTTGCGCTCGCCGCGGCGTCGCCGTCTCGCGTTGTCAACATGGTCAACGAACATGAGGATGAGGAGATGACTTTACTTGGAGAGGATGACAGTGGGGACCCACTAGAGCCATAGCCGCACGTACGCAAGTGCCTCCTTATTAGTATATAAAACTATATTTTTTTTGCTTCCTCCTGGTTTCCTGACATCACGGTCCCACACCATTGTCAACCTATGTAGTCAATAAATGAGAGAATTGCACAAGAAGCGGCCGACAGCTGGGACCAAGCAGCTCGAGCAGTATTTGTGTTTTTTAGGTGTGAGCGCTGCAGAGTTTTTCTTGAGCGATGTTTAGCCCAGATATTATTTTTTCTCCTTTGATCAACAACGAAAACATCGCTGCAGCTATTAACTGGGCGGGCTGTGGCCCGTCTAGCCCAGGCCAGATATCCAGCCCAGATATTAATTTTTTAAAGCTGAAAATGGCTAGCCCACTATACTTTTTTAGGAGTACCAAGGCAAGGTCAAGTTGTTATTCTCCGCCCCGCTGGGCTGCAATTCTTTCCTAGGAGGGATGTATTAGGCTTAACAAGAAAATGGGCTTTTAGAAATAATAAATGGGATGTAATTATAAAAACTGGGCAGTAACTATAAAAAATGCACCAAACACGTAATTACTTTATAAAATATTATTTTTTGATATTGAAAATTTTAATTTCATTAATTGTTGCGAGCGCAATGTTTTGTTGGATTTTTACGTAATATAATTTTATATTGAAATTGTATTTAATCTGACTAGAAATTTCGGGATAAAAATATTTCGGATCCCATCAAAATGTGGGAGATTTTATTGAATTCTTTTTTGAACAGTTGGTTGAAATGGGTTGTGCTTTTAATAAACTGTAAATGGGCTGTAGTAAATTCCATTAGAATTCAAAAATTGGCTGCATATTCTTACAAATCTGAAATGGGCTATATATCTCTGCCACACACTTGTGGCCTTACTAAGTTGATGTGTCCCCTAAAAAAAGAGAGCTGACGCGTATGCAAGGCTTTGTCAACTTATAGTCAACACACGGTTCTAGCAGCAGCGGCCGTTGAATGTCCATCCAACGAATGTCGTGCTTCTTCTTCAATCTCAGATATTCTAGCTTTACCCGCCCAAAAAATGATTCCTCCCCCTGACATCTGGGGCGCAGCGTTTCGGAAGATGACCTGTGGGCCTACTAAGTTGATGCGTACCAAGGGCTTTGTCAACTTAGTCAATATAAATGATTCTAGCTGTAGTGACCATACGATTTCCAGCCAACGTTCGTCGTGCTTCTTCAACCTCTGGTCTTCTTGCTCCAGCCGCCCAAAGCAGCGCCGATCGTGCCGCCTGCTCCTGCCTCCCATGGCCGGCTGTGCTGCCGTGCACGCCTCACCGCCCCCTACTACTCCCACCGTTGGCCAGGGCATCCCTCCACTCACCCACACCCCCAGTTATTCTACGGTGACGGCAGCCTCACACCGCAGCCAAACCAGTGAACCCTCGTACTCCTCTCTGCGTGGGCATCCACTGCCGCGTCTTCCTCGTCTCTGTGTCGTCCCCTTCCTAGGCCTCGCCGTCGTCCACCGCCCTGGTGCTCTCGGCGCGGCGTGGTCAACGTGGTCAAGGAACAACTTCCATCAGAAGAGTACTGTACATGGAGAGGCTGACAGCTGGGTCCACGGCAGCCGCAAGGAAGTGCCTCCTTATTATGCAGAAGATAATTATTCCTTCACCTGACAGCAGGGACCCACCGGACGGGCCACCGTATTTGGCGAAAAAAAACGTTTCCACCTGACTTCTGGGACCCACCGGACGGGCCAACGTATTTCGTGAAAAAAACGTTCCCCCCGCTGTCAGCTCGGACCCACCGGAGGTGCCTCCTTATTATGCACAATAAAATGAATGCTCCCCCTGCTAGTTGGGACCCACCTTGGTGGGAGGCTGACTTGTGGGCCTACTAAGTTGACGGGGACGGAGTGCTTTGTCTACTTAGTCAATATGAACGATTCTAGCTCTAGTGACCGTACGATGTCCATCCAACGGCCGTAGTGCTTCTTCAACCTCTGGTCTTCTTGCTCCAGCCGCCCAAAGCAGCGCCGGTCGTGCCGCATGCTCCTGCCTCCCGTGGCCGGCTGTGCTGCCGCAGAGGCCTCACCGCCCCCTACTATTCCCACCGCTGGCCAGGCCCTGCGGCGACGGCAGCCTCACACCGCCGCTGAACCAGTGAACCCTCGTAGTCCTCTCCGCGCGGGCTTCCACTGCAGCGTCTTCCACAGCTTCGTGTCGTCCCCTTCCTAGGCCTCACTGTCGTCCACCACCCTGGTGCTCTCGGCATAGCGTGGTCAAGGAACGACTTCCATCAGAAGAGTACTGTACATGGAGAGGCTGACAGCTGGGTCCACAGCGGCCGCAAGGAAGTGCCTCCTTATTATGCACAAAATAATTATTCCTCCACCTGACAGCAGGGACCCACCGGACAGGCAACTATATTTCACAAAAAAAACATTTCCCCCTGACTACTGGGACCTACCAGCTACATCTTCGCACGCAAGGAAGTGCGTCCGGGCCAAAAAAATGATTCGTCCCCTGACTGCTGGGACCCACCAGCTACATCTTCGCAGGCAAGGAAGTGCCTGACAGTCGGGACCCACCTGGTCAAAGCGTACGTAGCGTCGTCATTCTGGTCGCGAACGTTATGCGTACATACCGGTCGATGTAGAGGCGCCGCGCACGTGTCGTAGTAGAGGCACGCCGCGTAGCATGTACACGCATATACAACGCCGCGGTGTGCAAGAAAGAAAATCTGACCCGCGTCACGTACATACGGGCAGGGTCTCGAACGCCTACTCGCGCATACGTATGACCAGGGCTCGTGTACATGGTTGTGTCCGAACGGAGAAACTGCGTCATCGCCGTGTTCATGGGGAGCCAACCGGCTGGGTCGGAGCGGAATGCGTTGTCGTGTTCATCGGGAGGGCTTGGACAGAACATCCAATGGAAACGAGGTCTGGTGTACCACAGAACGGAGGAAAAGGCCTTGTGTTCGACCGACCATGGTCGAAACAGGATCCTGTTCATCGGGAGGGTTCTAGCGTACCACAAAACAGAGGAACGGACCTCCTATGGTCGAAACGGGGTCCTGTTGATCGGGAGGGGTGCGGCGTATCGCAAAACGGAGGAAACTGACTTGTGTTGGAGCGCTATGGTCGAAACAGGGGTCATGTTCATCGGGAGGGGTGTGGCGTACCGCAAAACGAGACTCCACGGGATACTGTTCATCCAGCCCCAACCGGCTCGATCAATCGGGGTCCTGTTCATCCGGAGGCAACACCACGGGGTCCTGTTCATCCACCCCCACCGGGAACTGTTCATCCAACCCCCCCCCCAGCAACGCTCACTGTTCATCCAGAGGCAGCATCGATCGGCTTCAGTTAGCAATAGTAGCGAAGGAATCGCTCGATCGGGTTCAGTTAACAGCCATCGATCGATCGCTCGGGTTCAGTAACGCGTAGCCTGCAGTGCAATCGCTCGGGTTCAGTTAGAGCCCAACACCTCGCTCGGGTTCAGTTAGAGCCCAACGCCTCGCACCCACGTGCGTGCGTGTATGAGAGAAACGCGCATCGCTCGGCCCCGACCACCCACCGTAACCGGGAACACCCCGATATTTTCCTCGTCCTCGCTTCTACCACGGTTTTTTCCGTCATGGACGGCCCAAAGAATGTCATGCAGCTGCGTCTCCGTCCCGCCCAGGACGAAAAGCCCATTTTCTGTCATGATTTTTTGTGATAGAAGTAGGACCCCACCACATCTATGATGATACCGGGTTTTGTCACAATTATCGTCATAGAAGTGTCATCAGTATGATAGGAAAAAAATTCGTTCGGCCCAAAATGTCACGGATGTGTCTTTTTTTTGTAGTGAGTGTACCAGGATTTGCAATGTGCTAGTGTAACATGTATAAAAAATGATGAATGGTAGCTGAGCCACAAATACTATGTCAGCTATGTGATCATGCAAAGCAATATGACAATGAATGTGTATGTCATAAAAACGGAACAGTGGAAGTTGCATGGCAATATATATCTCGGAGTTGCTATGGAAATGCCATGATAGGTAGGTATGGTGGCTGTTTTGAGGAAGATATAAGGAGGATTATGTGTGATAGAGTGTATCATATCATGGGGTTTGGATGCACCAGCGAATTTTGCACCAACTCTCGAGGTGAGAAAGGGCAATGCATGGTAAAGAAGAGGCTAGCAAAAGGCGGAAAGGCAAGAGTGTGTATGATCCATGGACTCACATTAGTCATAAAGAACTCACATACTTATTGTTGAAGTTTATTAGCCCTCAAAGCAAAGTACAATTATGCATGCCCCTAGGGGGATATATTGGTAGGAAAAGACCATCGCTCATCCCCGACCGCCACTCGTAAGGTAGACACTCCATAATAGATCATGTTCCAACTTCATCGCATAACTATGGACTATACGTGCATGCTTCGGGAATCACAAACCTTAACACTAATATTCTTACTAAACCACAATCATTCACTAGCACCCCCACATATTACCATCTTAATATCGCAAAACTATTCCAAGTAATCAAACTTGTCGGTGTTCTGGGATCGGGGGTACCCAGACTTGCCTGCCTGCGGCCCAGCACGCGGCCTCATCGACGCCCGGTATGGCCCAGCTGCATGACCCCCAAGACAAGGCCCTCGCGAGGGCCCCCGGCCTCGCGAGGCGTACGACACCAAGACCTCCCGAGGGGTAGCTCCCTGAGCCTGCCTCCCGAGGAGCGGAGACTCCAATGCAGGGATCTAGAATCACAAGCCTCCCGATGACGTAAGCCATGACGATCATGGCCAAGCGAGCGCCAGCGGGCAGAGAAGAGGACATTTTCCTCTTTGTTGCTAAGGAGGCAAGGACGTACGCAGGTTCCCAAGGAGCCCCCAAAAGTTTTCCATTCTGGTGCAACAAGACCAAGACCACAGGCTCGGTAGGACGGATGCCATCGTCGAGCCCACCTCTGCGTCACGACCAGAAGCTTTGCGTGCAAAGACCACCTTTCGTCAGGATAAGCTGTACTTCTTGTACCCTTTCAAATTGGTCATTGTGGGATCCCTTCCCGCCTAAGCTATGAGGGAAGAGGACCAAAGCCACTATAAGTATAGGCTAGTCTCCACCGTAGAGGAGGATCGGATCAGTTCCATCTCCACTCCCAGAGCCCTCGCGAGGCAGCTCATCCACTGTACTTTTCATCGTCATCCTCATCAGGAGGAAATCCACCACAAAGCAGGAGTATGGTTTTACACCGCAAGGTGGCCCGAACCTGGGTAAATCTCCAAGTTCATCCCCTTCCCCGCTGGCGCGAACTCAAGGAGGCAAAGCCATGAGGTGACGAGCTTGAGGCTGAGGCTGGGTTGGATCTTCGCACAAGCCCCAGAGTTCCAACCTTGTTTGGGTCCGCGGAGCCCCGGTTCCGACAAAACTTTTCATATTCAGTGATCTACATGAAAGTTTCTATTATATCCCTCCCGAATACCTATCCTATCAGGACCAATTTCATAACATGTGCATATTCCATTACTATTTATTAGACTCTCAAAAGATATATATATATATATATATATATATATATATATATATATAAGTGAAGCATGAGAGTGCAACTATTTTTTTAAATATAACCACCACCGTGCTCCAAAATATATAAGTGAAGCACTAGAGCAATTGCCTAGCTCAAAAGATATAAGTGAAGCACAGAGAGTATACTAATAAATTGTGAATAAATGTGTGTCCCTCTAAAAAGGTGTGTGCAGCAAACAATGTTTTCCTTCTTTCATATCAATAATAGCACCTATGGTTCGTAGGAAAGGCCTACCAAGTATTATAGGACAAGACAGATTGTATTCAGTATCAAGCACAATGAAATCTACGGGCACATAATTTCTATTATCAAGAATAAGCATATCATTTATTCTACCCGATGGTTTCTTAATAGTGGAATCCGCTTAATGCAAATTAAGGGAACATTCATCCATATCGGTGAGGCCTAGAACATGACATAAAGATTTTGGTATAGTGGAAACGCTCAAACTTAGATCACATAAAGAATTACATTCATAATCTTTAATTTTTAATTTAATAGTAGGTTCTCGTTCATCATGAAATTTTCTAGGTATTGAAACCTCCAACTCTAGCTTTTCTTCATGAGCTTTTATCATAGCTTCTACAATATGTTTACTGAAAGCTTTATTTTGTTCATAAGCCTTTTGTGAATGTATCATGGATTCCAACAAGGAAATACATTCAACTAAAGAGCAATTATCATAATTAAAGTCCTTGTAATCCAAAGTAGTGGGCACATCACTATTCAAAGTATTGGCCTCTCCAAATCCACTTTTGTCATTTTTATCATTAAGATCATCACCCTACGAACAATTGGAACACCTTCTAGCTAAAGTTGACTCATCTCCAGTCCCTTTTTCATCAAGTTTTATATTACTAAATAAAGATTCAATAGGTGAAACACCAATCATTTTAATATGTTCATCATGATTACGATAAAACTGGGTAGAATAGCTTTTCCTAGGAATTCTCGCTTAGCTCTCAACCTAGCGGTTCTTTCTTTACTATCATTAATGGAGACATGAATAGCTTTGGTAGACTCATTAATATCATTTGTAGTTGGCAAAATTTTAATTCTAAGAGTATCGCATCATGAGCAATTCTATCCATGTTCCTAGCCATATCATCAACTTTATTCAAGTTTTCTTCTACCACGACATTAAAAATCTTTTGAGAACTAATAAATTCTTCAATGTTGTTCTCAAGATCAGTAAGTATCCTATTATTATTATAAGAATTTCCATAATTATTAGAGGAATATCCAAGATACGATCTCGGATTAAAATTAACCCTATAAGCATTGTCGTTGAAATTATTTGTAGAGACAAAAATTCACTTCAATAGCATCATTATTTTGCTCAATCAAAGTAGATACTGGCACACATTAGGATCAACATGTGAATTTTTACTAGCAACCATTTTCATAAGAGCATCCATTTGATCACTCAGTATTAATTTCTTCGACTGAATTTACCTTCTTACCTGTTGGAGCTCGTTCGGTATGCCATTGAGAGTAATTTGCCATAATATTATCAAGGAGTTTTGTAGCTTCTCCAATGTAATTTCCATAAAAGTACCACCTGCAGCAGAGTCTAGAAGATTTCTAGAAACAAAGTTTAGTCCCCCATAGAAATATTTTATAATCATCCATAAGCTTAAACCATGAGTGGGACAATTTCTAATCATTAATTTCATTCTCTCCAAAGATTGTGCAACATGTTCAAGCTCATGTTGCTTAAAATACATAATTTGATTTCTAAGAGAAATAATTTAGCGACAGGAAAATACTAGGCAATAAAAGCATCCTTACACTTATCCCAAGAATTAATATTGTTTCGTGGCAAGGATGAAAACCAAGTTTTAGCACAATCTCTTAGTGAGAACAGAAATAATTTCAACTTAACAATATCATTATCCACATCTTTTATATTTTTCATATCACATAATTCAACGAAAGTATTAAGATGGGATGCAACATCTTCATTAGGACTTCCATAAAATTGCTCTTTCACAACAAGATTTAGCAAAGCGGGATTAATATCACACGACTCCACACTAGTGGTGGGAGGAGCAATTAGAGTACTAATGAAATCATGATTTTAGTATTGGAAAAGTCACACAACTTGGTGTTTTCTTGAGACATAGCGACAAAGCAAGCAAATGAGCAAACAAAAATATTTTTGTGTTTTTATATTTGTATGAGAAGTGGGGGAGAAGAAAATGAGAGGCAAAGGAAAATAAAAAGTAGAGAAATTAGATGATAGTTTGTGCAAAGGTACTTGATAGGTTTCAATGATGTCTCCGCGGGAATGGCGCCAAAAATTCTTCCTACTACTTGTGAGCTGCATTGGGATTTTCCCTGAAGAGGTGGGGAGATGCAGTACAGTAGAGATAAGTATTTCCCTCAGTGAGAACCAAGGTTTATCGAACCAATAGGAGAATCATGCAAAGCCTCGTGAACAGCACCTGCACACACAAAAGCAAAGACTTGCACCCAACGCAGGCAAGAGGGTTGTCAATCCCCTTGAACTCGTTAATTGCAAGGATCAAATCTCGTAGTGGTAGATAGATAAACCACAAAACAAAATAAAAAATAAAATTGCAGCAAAGGAATTTTAGTTTTTGTAATATGATAAAGGTAGACCCGGGGGCCATAGTTTTCACTAGAGGCTTCTCTCTCGAACACATAGCGTATGGTGGGTGAACAAATTACTATTGGGAAATTGATAGAAAAGCGCATAGTTATGACGATATTCAAGGGAATGATTGTGTATATAGGCATCACGTCTGAGACAAGTAGACCGATGTCGGTGTCAAAATCGGCAGATCTCGGGTAGGGGGTCCCGAACTGTGCGTCTTAGGATCGAAGGTGATAGGAGACAGGGACACGATGTTTACCCAGGTTCGGGCCCTCTTAATGGAGGTAATACTCTACCTCCTGCTTGATTGACTTTGATGAGTATAGGGGTTACAAGAGTTGATCTTGCTCGAGATTGTAATGGCTAAACCCTAGATGTCTAGCATGTATGATTATGATTGCCTCTACGGACTAAATCCTCCGGTTTATATAGACACCGGAGGGGGCTAGGGTTATACAGAGTCGGTTTACAGAGAAGGGAATCTTCATATCCGAACACCAATCTTGCCTTCCACGCCAAGGGGAGTCCCATCCGGACACGGGGGAAAGCCTTCCATCTTGTATCTTCACGGCTCACGAGTCCGGCCCATGTCACATAGCCCGGACGCCCGGGGACCCCCTATTCTAGGACTCCCTCAGTAGCCCCTGAACCAGGCTTCAATGATGAGATGTCCGGCATGCAGATTGTCTTCGGCATTGCAAAGCGGGTTCTTTCTCCGAATACTCCAAAGTAGCAGATCAAAAGAACTATATCCGGCTCTGTGCAATAGTCACAACCCTGGATTACTGGGGCAAGATACTTAAGCAAAAACAAGTTATGTCTTCTGACAACTTTACTAGGGGGGGGGGGTGTGTTACGTCCGGCCACTTTATTATTTTGAATCGTTTCTTGACCTCCCCTTTCGTGTTTCGAGACGCAGCCTCCGGTGACGCGTCTTGTCAAAGCAGAGATCATGTCTCCTTATTACGGGATTCTCATAACTGAGGACTTGGGTAATCCAACCGTGCCACCCGCACGACCCCTTGGGAATAGGTAAATTTTAAGGGTGGGGAGGGGGCACTTGACATTCACTGCCTTTATAAAAGGATAAGGATCTATCCCTCTTCCCCGCGCCTTCCTCCCTTCCTACCTCTACATCCTCGAGCTCCAGCGCCCCAATCCCAATCTTTCCCTTCACCCCTGCTCCTCCTAGCCATGGCCGGATCCGGTTCCCAGGGCAAGTGGATGGTTTCCTCCGTAACGGAGAAGGACATCAAGGATCTACGGGAGGTGAGGTACTTGACATCAGAGATTACACACAGGCTTCCTACCCCGGGGTTGGTTATCCCTACCCCAAAGCCTGGCGAAAAGGTGGTGTTTATCCCCCAGTTTCTCCGAGGACTCGGGTTCGCACTCCATCCCTTCGTCCGAGGTCTCATGTTTTACTATGGGCTAGATTTCCAAGATCTAGCCCCAAATTCCTTCCTTCACATCTTGGCGTTCATCGTTGATTGTGAGGCATTCCTTCGCGTTCCCCCACACTTCGGCCTATGGCTCAAGGTTTTCAATGTGAAGCCAAAGCTGGTCGACGGTCAACACACCGAGTGCGGAGGCGCTATGGTGAGCAAGCTCAGCCACGTTACCTGGCCCAAAGGTAGGTTTGTGGACACCGTAAAGGTATGGCAGCAGGAGTGGTTCTACATCACCGAACCCCGCGACACCAAGTGGGCGGCCGCTCCCGCTTTTAGATCCGGCCCCCCGCTGCGGCTAGCATCTTGGACCAACAAAGGTCTAGACTTGGGATCCTCTGACGAGGCGTTCATGCTGCAAAAGCGCATTAAGAATATGATAGAAAAGGACATCAACCTTGCCGACATGGTCCAGGTGATGCTTATCCGCCAAGCTCTCCCCTGCCGAGAGACGACCTCTCAACATGTGGGAGTTTAATCCGGAAGGGCCACGGACCCTACAGCAGTTCTTTGGCACGACGCACAAAGGGATCTGGAAGCTGCGCTTCAAGAAACAGAAGACGTGGCCACGGACGTCTGACGACACCGGCCTCGACTGCAACAATCCAGCCTCCCCAATAGGTGTTAAATTTCCGAACATTACCTAGTTCGTCAATCTTTAGGGAAGGGTACTAAAAATTTCACCACTTGAATAGGGCTGGATAAAGAAAGAGAAACATATTAGATGTTCGGCTCCACTCCCCGAAGACTCAACCGAACCTCTATTAAGGAGGATATTGGTCTCGGCGCTCTACCAGTGAAGATGATATGTGTCGGATTTCGGGTTCTGGCAGACCCTTGAGGTTCGAACACTGGGGTGCGCGCGGAGATCCAACCTTCCACCGTCTCGCACCTCGCCAAATCGTTGGGACCTAATGTACTCAACAGAACAGCACAAGAGACACAAGATTTATACTAGTTCGGGCCACCGTTGTGGTGTAATACCCTACTCTAGTTTGTGGCGTGGTGGATTGCCTCTGGGGCTGATGAGGAATAAGATAAGGAAGAACAGCCTCGCGAGGGTCTGTTCTTGGTGGGTGTGATGAACTACTAGGTGGTGTCCCGTCACTCTAGCTTGAGGATCGGGTCTCTATCTTTCTCTGGATTCCGGATCCTTCTACCCTGTTGGTGGCTACTCCTATTTATAGGCGAAGGCCCTGGGCCTCTTCCCAAATATTGAGCGAGAAGGGCGCCAACAATTGGCCATTTTGAAGCGGAACAACGGGTACACTTATCCTGACTAAAGCTGGTCCTCGCCTGCCAAAGGCTCTGGTGGTGACGCCTGCTTGGGCTACACGATGACTCCCTTCCAGCCGTTGGGGCTGGTCTTGGTCTTGTTGCACCGAAACGGATGCCTTTGCTTGGTGCTCTCACCTGCGCTTGCTCCCTTTGCACCAAAGAGGAAAGGAGGACGCTGTGCGGGCTGGCGCCCGACTGGCGCCCTTGGTCGTCATGGCTTGCGTCATGGGCACCTCGCGAGGTACCCGGCCTTGAACTATCCGCCTCCTCATGAGCCAGCCTGACGAGGCCGTGCCTGAGGAAGGTCCTTGTCGTCCACCCCGCGAGGCTTGGCCCCTCGCGAGGGTCTTGAGCTTGCGTTGATGAAGATGGGCCGTCCGGGCCTCCCTTGAGCCACGCCCGCTGGCCGCAGTGTGCAAGTCTGAGGACCCCTGCTCCCGAACGCCGACAAGAGGCCCCCGGGCCCACGGCGCGCCCGAACTTGACCGAGCAAAGATGCGAAAGGGCAAGTGCGAAGCGTCGCAGGCCCTAACAGCCTGTGCCCTTGGGCGCCGCGTGGCGGTTGATTGGACGTGGGTGGCACTATTCACCCACGATGCCTCGGTAACCGCCCGGATTCGACAAGTCCCTGCATGCAGAGTTGGGCATGATTACCGGTGATCGTGGAGGCCGACGGTTGGCCTTCGCCGGCTATAAGTACGGAACGGCGCGCGCCCTTCCAGTCTATCCTTCTGCTTCTCCTCCTTCTTCTCCATGGCTCCACCAAGGAAGTCCTCGGCCGCAGAGAAGGGGAAGGGCCGTCAGGTTGAGTCTTCGTCTCCTCCGCCTAAGCGTGGTCGAGGTCGCCCTCGCAAGCACCCCGGGGCCTCCACGGCGGTCCCCCGCGGTCGTGGGGGAGGCTCTCAGCATGGCGACGAGCGGCTGGCCATGGTCGGAGGGCGTGACCCAGCCGCGCGTCCCCCGAGGCCGCGCATCCATGCTGCTGAAGCGCTGCCGGAGTTCATGGTGAGGGCGGAGGAGCCGTCCGGCGTCCGGCTTCAGCTCCCGTGCTTCCTCCTGGGTGAGCTCCCAGATGGCGCCCTGAGTGGCCTCTGGCTCCAGGCAGATGGCTGCTGCAGCCGGGCTTCGTGGGCTTCTCTGGAGGTCTCGGCCACAGGGAACCTGCTCGGCTCATGGCCGGGCAGACGCTCGCTGCGTGGTCTCCGCCGCCGGTGCTCCCCTGCACTTCAAGTATGATGGCGACGCCACCCTCTACGTGAGGGTGTTCGGGAAGACGATCGCCGCATGGGGTGCTGCCACGAAGGCACGACCGCAGCCGCGGACTCAGCCCCAGCGTGGGTGGAGAGGGCAGCGCGCGGGCGGCCGACGATGCCCGCGACTCCTCACGCTTCACCAGCTCTTCTTCGGGTGGTGATTCTTCCAGCGGCCGCTGCCAGCCCCCACGCCGCGCTACCGCTTGGGGGGTGGCAGCGGGTCCGCTTGCCGCCACGCCCCGGTGAAACGCGAGAGGGAGTCCGCCTGAGCTCCGGGGGCGGCAAGAGCCTTCCAAGAGAGCCGGCACGGGGCGTGCTTCACCTGCTTCTGTCCTTTTCCATTCTCTTCTCCTGCGTAAAAAGTGAACAATGTGTGGCCCCGTGGGGGCGCGTTTAGGTCAATGCCGTTAATTATTGTACTGCTTTTGTTATCCTGATACTGTTCCCTTCTGTCGTGCGCCCATTCGCAAGTGAACCCCAGCCGTGCCCGCAGGGGCGACCGATCCAGGCTCCGCGTTCGCGTTGTGCTGCCCGTGAGGCATGGTCAGGAGGGGTGCTCCAGCTGTGGACCAGGGCCATGAAAACTTGAGCGATAGGGGCAGGAACACTCGCGGGGACTCCCGAGGCTTCCGCCTCACGAGTCCCCGCGCAAGAGAAATCAAGGCAGGAGAGCGACAAAGATCGAAGAACGACGGACCAAAAAGGGGGCGATAGTTTCGATAAAAACTCCAAATGGGAATAACTAGTCAACTGCAGAAAGCAAATGAAAAAGCCGCGTCCGGCACCTAGTCTAGTCTTTGACGTCTTCTCACCAGCGCGGAGCTAGGTGCTGCCACTGGGCGTGGGAGGGAGCCCCAGGGCCTGAGGCCGGCACTCCTGAGACTCCGGGGCGTGTACAACCCCAACTCATTATTACGTGAGAGTGTCACGGCGGCGAAGCTTCACAGGCGTTCGCCTTCTTCACGTGCTCCGGGCCTTTCTTCCGGGAAGCAAGCTTCATGGGCGTTGCCCTCTTCACGAGCTCCGGGCCTTTCCGAGCAGCGACTTCCACAGGCGTTCGCCTTCTTCGCAGGCTCTGGGCCTTTTCCCAGGAGGTGAGGTTCACAGGCATTCGCCTTCTTCACAGGCTCTGGGCCTTTTCAAAAAGAGGAGCTTCACAGGCATTTGCCTTCTTCACAGGCTCTGGGCCTTTTCAAAAATAGGAGCTTCACAGGCATTTGCCTTCTTCACAGGCTCTGGGCCTTTTCCAAAAAGATGAGCTTCACAGGCATTTGCCTTCTTCACAGGCTCTGGGCCTTTTCCAAAAAGATGAGCTTCACAGGCATTTGCCTTCTTCACAGGCTCTGGGCCTTTTCCAAAAAGATGAGCTTCATAGGCATTTGCCTTCTTGACAGGCTCTGGGCCTTTTAGGGGTAAAACCTTCGGAGGTGCTGGATGTTCCACGCATTCTGTATAGGTACTCCCTCTTGGGTCTCCAAGCGCACGGAGCCAGGCCTGGAAACATGAACAACCTTGAATGGGCCCTCCCACATGGGAGAGAGCTTACGCAGTCCCTCCCTGGAGAGGACCCGTTGGAGCACGAGGTCCTCTACCTCGAGAGTTCTGGGGTGGATGTTGCGGCAGTGGTATCGCCGGAGTGCCTGCTGGTACCTTGCCGCTCGCAGCGCAGCTTCTCGACGGCGCTCCTCCCCAAAGACAAGGGGTCCCCCATGGCGTCTGCAGCGTTTCTTGAACGCCAGACCAGCGGATCGACGCTTGACCTCGTGAGGGAGGGCCACTTCGGCTCCGTAGACCAGGAAGAAGGGGGTCTCTCCAGTTGGCTTGGTTGCGGTTGTGCGGATGGACCACAACACGGATGGAAGCTCGTCGTACCAGCCTCTGCCGCAGGCTTCCAGCTTCTTCTTGAACGTCCTGGTCTTGAGGCCTCTCAGGACCTCTGCATTGGCCCGCTCGGCCTGTCCATTGCTGCGGGGGTGCGCCACCGAAGCGTAGCATATCTGCGTCCCAAGGTTAGCGCAGTACATTTTAAAAAGGTTACTGGTGAATTGCGAACCGTTGTCGGTGATGATGCGGTTCGGTACTCCGAACCAGCTCACGATGCCCTTGATGAACTTGACCGCAGAACCAGCGGGGATGGCGCGGACGGCCTCGACTTCGGCCCACTTGGTGAATTTGTCCACGGCGACGTAGAGGTAGCGATAGCCCCCTGGCGCCCGAGGAAAAGGGCCCAGAATGTCCAGCCCCCAAACCGCGAATGGCCAAGTGAGGGGATGGTTTGCAGACCTCCTACTGGTGGTGGATCTGCTTGGCATGGAATTGGCAAGCCTCGCAAGCCATCACGAGTTCGATAGTGTCATTGAGCGCGGTGGGCCAATAGAAACCGCTGCGGAATGCCTTGCCGACGAGGGTCCGTGATGAAGAATGGTGCCCACAATCTCCGCCATGTATATCTGCCAGCAGTTCCTTCCCCTGTTCCCTGGTGATGCAAACGAGGATACGTCGTTGATCGTTTCGGTGAGAGCTCTCCATCCATGATGATGTATGCCGTGGCTTGCCGCGCCACACGCTCTGCCTCCTCCTCCTTCTCCCAAAAGTCCCACACGTTAAGTAACTCTTGAGATCCGTGATCCAGCACTCCTCTTGAGGTTCCATCGTTAGGAAGCAGGCGTGCTCGAGGCCGGGCCACAGTGGGGCTCTGAGGCGGTGGTGAGGAGCTCCTCCTGAGGCTGTGCTGTGCTTGATAACGGCGGTAGGGCTGAGGGCTTGAAGAGCCGTTCCTCAAAGATGCCCGGCTCCTGGGGTTACCTCCTGGAGTCTCGTTTGGCGATGTCGTCGGCCTCTTGATTGGTGCCACGGGGCACGTGCTGCAGCTCCAACCCCCAAAACTGTTTCTCCATCCTGCGGACCTCTGCAAGGTAGGCCTCCATGTGTTCATCTCTTGGCTCGTACACCTTGTTGGAGAAATTGACGAGGAGCTGCGAATCGCCCTTGATGGTAAGGCGCTTCACCCCTAGGGAAACGGCAGCCTTCAGACCCGCTATCAGCCCCTCGTATTCCGCTATATTGTTGGAGACCTTCTCGCCATGCTGGAAACAGAGCTGCACGACATAGTAGAGCTTGTCTGGCGGGAGATATGAGCACCGCCCGGCACCAGCGCCTGTCTGGAGAACGCTCCATCAAGTACATGACCCAACCTTCTCGGGCGCATCGCTTCACGGGAGAGGGACCGATCCTCGCCGGCCCCGAGGCCGGTGCTTCATCCCATTCGCCATGAAATCTGCCATGCCCCCTTGATGACTCTGGTTGTGCTGAACTCGAGCTGGAATGCTTGAAGCTCAATGTTCCACTCGTCGATCCTTCCGGCCGAGTTGGGGCTCCTGAGCACCCTCTCCAGGGGTATGCCTAGACAACCGTGATTGGATGACCCTGGAAGTAGTGCCGCAACTTGCGCGAAGCCACCAACAGCACGAGGAGGAGCTTCTGCGGCATGGGGTACCGTGCCCTCGCATCCCGTGACACGGTGCTGACGAAGTACACCGGGTGCTCGACGAGGTTAGGGGCGTCGGTGCTGGTGGCGTCTTCCGGAAGCTGTGGTGCCTCCCGAGGCGGCGGCCTCCGAAGCTGGGTGCTTGGATGGGAGGCCTCCACCGCCCTTGGTGCGCTCTGCTGTGACGGCTGATCTTCTTCCATTGCGGTGCTAGCTTCTGCTAGTTCCTTCTGATTCGGTCTTGCCTTAGCTCGGGTGGCCGCCGTGGTCTTGGCCTGACGCTCCTCCCTAACTGCCACCAGAGCAGCACTAGCTGAGTAGGGAGTGGCAGCGAGGTAGAGTACCAAGGGCTCCTGAGGGCGCGGGGCCACCATTACTGGAGGGATGGTCAAGTACCTCTTGAGGTCTTGAAACGCTGCCCCTTTTTCTTCATCAGCTGGAAGAAAGGCAGCGCCCACTCCCCCAATCGGGAGATGAAACGGCCCAGCACCGTTACGCGCCCCGTGAGCTTCTGCATTTCCCTAAGGGTCTTTGGTGGGCTCATGTCTTCCACTGCCTTGACCTTTTCTGGGTTGGCCTCGATGCCTCGGTGGGATACGAGGAAACCTAGGAGCTTGCCTGAGGGAACTCCAAACACACACTTCTCCGGGTTGAGTCGCAGGCTCACTGCGTTGAGGCTCCCGAAGGTTTCTTCCAGGTCTTGTATCAAGGTCTTGGCCTCGCGAGACTTCACCACGATGTCGTCGACGTATGCCTCCACATTCTTCCCGAGCTGTGGGCCCAAGGTGATGTGCATGAGTCACCGGAAGGTTGCCCCCACGTTGCGCAGCCAGATGGCATGCATGTATAGCAGTACACTCCACACGGGGTTAGGAAGGCCGTCTTTTCCACGTCTTCCACCGCCATCTTGATTTGGTGATACCCGGAAAAGGCGTCCAAGAAGCATAACAGGTCACACTCGGCGGTGGAATCGATGATCTGGTCGATGCGAGGGAGCGGAAACGAATCCTGCGGGCATGCTTTGTTGAGGTTGGTGAAGTCGACACACATGCGCTCCTTTCCTCCCTTCTTTGGCACCACCACGGTGTTGGCCAGCCAATCTGGGTATCGGACCTCGTGAATAACCCCTGCGGCTTCTAGCTTGCGGGTCTCTTGGACGATGAAGGCATGCTTTTCAGTGGACTTCCTTCTCGCCTTCTGCTTCACAGGATGCACGTTGGGGCACACGTTGAGGTGGTGCTCGATTACGCCCGTGGGATCCCCGCCAGCTGATCGGGCTCCCAGCGAACACCTTCTTGTTCGCACGCTGGAACTTGACAAGGGCTTCCTCCTGCTCGGGCTCGAGGTTGGCACCTATGGTGAAGGTGGCGCTTGTGGACCCGTCCTCATCGGCTGTATCTGTTTGGTCTCCGCCTTGTCTTGAGTGAACAACTGCTTCTTCTTGGTGGCGCAGCCCCTTGGGCTTGGGGGCTTCGCATTGGCGGGCTACGCTGCGGCCGCCGTCTTGAGGGTGAGCCTCGAAGCGCCGCAGTCAAGACCTTCAAGATCCCCGGCACGGTGAGGATGCCACTGCTCCCAGGCATCTTCATGAGGTTGTACCCCGGGTGGGTTGCGGCCATGAATTTGGCCAACACTGGATAGCCAAGGATGGCATTGTAGGGGAGGCCGATGGGGGCGATGTCGAAGTCGACCAGTTCCGTGCGGAAGTTGTCGTAGGTGCCGAAGGTCACCGGGAGCCGGATTTGCCCCAAGGAGCTGGATGACCCTCCTCCTACGCCCGAAAAAGGCCGACTGGGCTGCAGCCGCTCCCTGGGTATGCAGGGGAGGTTGAAGGCCTCGACCGAGAGTATGTTGAGGCCGGCGCCGCCGTCAATGAGGGTCCTGGTGACGGCAACCTGGCAGATGGTGGGTGTGCAGAGCATGGGGAGGGCACCCGAGCCGGCCGAGTTGGTGGGGTGGTCTTGAGAGTCAAAGGTCAGCCCGGCCGACGACTCCGTCCGACCTGAGGGAGCCCCCTGCCGCATGGAGGCGACGCCGACCCGGCGGGCGAATGTCTTGACATGGCTGCCGGAAGGCGGCGCCTGCGAGCCGCCCAGGAGGGCCGCGACGAGCGGAGGAACCGGCGCGACGAGGCGGGTGACGAGGAAGCCGCGCGGCCCCTCCCCCGAGGTCGCCGAGGAGCGCAGGGACGATGCTTGCTGCCGTCCCCGCCGGGCCGGTGGCGGTGTTGACGGCGGGCGGCGGGAACGGCGAGGGCGCCATTGTCGGAAGCCGTCCGGGCGACATATGGGAGGCGAGGGCTCGGCGTTTGGGCGCAGTTCGACAGCGCCGACATGGTTGCGATGGTCGGGGAAGAATGAGGCGACGAAAAGGCAGATTCGAGCGCACCTACAGGCGTGCCAAATGTCGGATTTCGGGTTCCGGCAGACCCTTGAGGTTCGAACACTGGGGTGCGCGCGGAGATCCAACCTCCCACCGTCTCGCACCTCGCCAAATCGCTGGGACCTAATCTACTCAACAGAACAGCACAAGAGACACAAGATTTATACTAGTTCGGGCCACCGTTGTGGTGTAATACCCTACTCTAGTTTGTGGCGTGGTGGATTGCCTCTGGGGCTGATGAGGAACAGTACAAGGAAGAACAGCCTCGCGAGGGTCTGTTCTTGGTGGGTGTGATGAACTACTAGGTGGTGTCCCGTAGCTCTAGCTTGAGGATCGGGTCTCTATCTTTCTCTAGATTCCGGATCCTTCTACCCTGTGGGTGGCTACTCCTATTTATAGGCGAAGGCCTTGGGCCTCTTCCCAAATATTGAGCGGGAAGGGCGCCTACAATTGGCCATTTTGAAGGGGAACAACGGGTACACTTATCCTGACTAAAGTTGGTCCTCGCCTGCCAAAGGCTCTGGTGGTGACGCCTGCTTGGGCTCCACGACGACTCCCTTCCAGCCATTGGGGCTGGTCTTGGTCTTGTTGCAGCGAAACGGATGCCTTTGCTTGGTGATCTCGCCTGCGCTTGCTCCCTTTGCACCAAAGAGGAAAGGAGGACGCTGCGCGGGCTGGCGCCCGACTGGCGCCCTTGGTCGTCATGGCTTGCGTCATGGGCACCTCGCGAGGTACCCGGCCTTGAACTCTCCGCCTCCTCATGAGCCAGCCTGACGAGGCCGTGCCTGAGGAAGGTCCTTGTCGTCCGCCCCGCGAGGCTTGGCCCCTTGCGAGGGTCTTGAGCTTGCGTTGATGAAGATGGGCCGTCCGGGGCCTCCCTTGAGCCACGCCGCGGGCCGCAGGAAGGCAAGTCTGGGGACCCCCGTTCCCAGAACGCCGACAATATGCTTCAGATGCGATGGAGATAAGGGAGCATCCATCAGTTGATTCTTGTCACCAGTCATGCGATTTGTACATCCACTATCGAGGACCCACTCATTGGCTTTGGGTTGATCATCCTGCAGATGAATTAGTGCATCTTACGGAGTCGTATACTTCATCAGTGAAGAATATGACATCACAATTCATCAGATCAATTTCACCAAGTAATAGAACAGATAGAGCAATATGAGGACGTGAGAAATGAGAATGTATTTCTTCATGATTAGCCTGCATCCTATCAGGCAATTTTCAGGTCTCCAGCAAATTCTTCAGACATTTTAGCACGTCCGGAGACCTGACCCTGCAGAAGAAATTAGTTCTTTTTCTTCACCACCCACATCTGAAGGGGTGGCAAAGAGTTCATCACTCTGCAAGCTCCATATGAGAAAGGTGGCATAGAAGCCAGTCCAGCTCGTTTCACATAAGAGGAGTTAGGATAAGCATATGAATAAGCAGAGAAATTCTTCAAGGACTCATGAACATAATGATTAGAAGAATAATGATCATATTCATAGCCCTTAGCTCTTCCCTGTGAAACAGAGTTGTTAGCACGATGATATTCATATGAGGACTTTGATCCTTTTGAGGAATTTGATCCATGTGAAGAATTTGGTCCGTATGAGGACCTGGATCCATATGAAGAATTTGGTCCATATGAAGAATTTGATCTGGGGTTCCTATTCCTCACAGGTGGTGTCATGAGGACATTCACATGAAGATTTTCAAGGCATCTTTTGGGAACCCGGAATTTCTTCACAGGAGAACCGTTCCTGCAGTTAGTGCCAACATATCTAGCAAATACTTCACCATTCTGATTTTTGAACAATTTATAGTTGGAGTCAAATGGCTCATCAAAAGAATGAGGAGATTCACATGTAAAGCCAGATAAATTGGATGGATCAACTGGAGGTCCCTCTGCAGCAACCCATGAGGTTTGGGGGTACTGCTCAGGCTTCCAATATGTACCATTGGCATTGAGTTTCCTCTCAAAGGCAATAACCTCTTTCCTAGGGTTCCTGTTGAGGATCTGCCTTTTAAGCACATCACAAAGAGTCTGATCCCCTTTGAGGCTTTTGTACATGCCTGTCTTGTACAATTCCTTCAGCCCTGCATCATCAGTGATACTAGCAATGCCCTCATATGAGGAATTAGTGATATCAGAGGCAGGTGAAGAATTTGTAGCATTAGAAGCATTTGAACATTCATGTGAAGAATTAGAAGATTCACGTCCAATGCACTTCAAGCATGGAGGAACAAATTCTTCCTGAGCAGCGCTGATTTGTTGAGCAAGTAATGAATCACGCTCCTTCTGAAGATCTTCATAACTCACCCTTAGCTTTTCAAGATCTTTCTTTCTTTGAAGAAATTCATAAGAAAGCTTCTAATGATCAAATAATAGAGTGTTATGATGACCTTGAAGGGTGTCAAACCTAGTCTGAAGTCTCGTAAGACCCTCAACCAAAGCTTTCGACTGATCCATTTCTTCACCCAACATATCATCACTCTTATTTAGCATGTATTGAACTTTTTCCAAAGCTCTTTGTTGTTTAGTGGCAAGGGATGCAAGTTTGACATAGCTGGGTCCAAATTCATCACCAGATTCATCATCATTGGATTCGAACAGATAGCATTCAGTTACCTTTGCATAGTTTGCCATAAGGCATGGTCTAGAAGATGATGATTCTGGTTCGAATGTCATCGCTTGAGAGATTCCTTGAAGTCCTCAAACCAAGGATCATGACGGGTTCGATGACCTTCATAGACCTCAGAGAGACGGTCCCAGATAAGCTTCGCATGATCGAGATGCATGATGTTCCTGAACTGATTTTGAAACAGACAGGAGCAGATGACGTCCTTCGCTGTGAGGTTGAGAAGGGTGAACTTGCGAATATCATCAGCTTCTACCATCTTGCACAGATCGGTAAGACCAATCTCAGTGACGGTCCACAACTCACTGTTCACCGCCATGAGACGCTTCTTCATCATGGCCTTCCACATCGGATACTCGTGACCGTCAAAGATGGGGCATGACACGGTCTTCATTCTTGTGGTCGACATAACTAAAACTCCAGGCGGTTAAACCAAAATCACACAGAACAAGGGAGTACCTTGCTCTGATACTAATTGAAAGTGCGTTATATCGACTAGAGGGGGGTGAATAGGCAATTTTTATGAATTCTTCACTGAGGAATTTGCGGGCGAGGAAATTTCTTAGCGAAGAACTACTTGCAGCGGAATAAGTACTCAAAAGTAAACATAACATAACACAAGCATGGCCATTATGATGAAATGAAGACAAGCACAGAGTACAGAAAGCGTAAACACGGGATAACACAGGATAACACAGACTGAAGAAATTGAACTGAGGAAATTGAGAAAGTCTTCAGTCAAAGTCTTCAAACAGATATGAACAAGCACACGACAACTGTAATGAGGAAATGAAAGAGTTGAGGAAATAGAACGAGTAGGCTTGGTGAAGATAATGATTTGGTAGACCAATTCCAACTGCTATCTCAGTTGTACATCTGGTTGGAGCGGCTAGGTATTTAAATCTTAGGACACAAAGTCCTCACCGTATTCTCCTTGAGCTAAGGTCACACGGACCTCGCCCAATCACTCGTGGTAAGTCTTCAGGTGACTTCCAAACCTTCACAGACTCAGTCACTTGGCGATCCACAATTCCTCTTGGATGCTCTAGACCATGACGCCTAACCGTCTGGAAGTAGCACAGTCTTCAAAGGTAGGATCAATCTCTTCAGTGATGCTCAATCACTTTGGGTTTGTAGGTGTTTGGGTTTGGTTTTTCCTCACTTGATGATTTTCGCTCAAAGTCCGCGGAGGATGGGTTGCTCTCAAATGACAAGTGTCAGCTTCTCTCGAAGCAGCCAACCAGCTAGTGGTTGTACGGGGCGGCTATTTATAGCCTAGGGAGCAGCCCGACATGATAAGACATAAATGCCCTTCAATGATATGACCGTTAGGTGGGTAGATATTTTGGGACAGCTGGCACAAGGCACAACAACGGTCGGAAATTTGAGTATCAAATTCCTCAGGGCTATCATGTTCCTCACTGTGTAGGCAATCCGCACTGGCGAATTCCTAACTCCTCAGTCAGAACAAATTCCTCAAAGACCAGAAGAACTTCGTCTCTGTCACTGAAGAATATGACTGAACTGTATGAGATTTCCAATGGCTTCACTCGAAAGGATTGGTAGGTGTAGGGTTTTGAGTTGAGCATCACATGGAAATTTTTCCTTAGTATTTCCTCGACCCCCTTTAATAGTACGGTGTTTCCTATGACTCAAGAAATAGAAAATGAAACTATGAAAACAAAAGTCTTCACGCTTCATGTTCCTCGAATGAATACCAAGTCTTCAAGGTCACACCAATTTCTTCACTTTCAAAGTCTTCAAAAATCCAAAGTCTTCAGTTGAAGAACTTCATTTTTAGGGGTCGACATTCTCTGTAAATATCAAACTCCTCATATTCTCAAAGACATGTGTACACTCATAAACACATTAGTCCCTTAACCTATAAGTCTTCAATACACCAAAAGCACTAAGGGGCACTAGATGCACTTACAATCTCCCCCTTTTTGGTGATTGATGACAATATAGGTTAAGTTTTCAACAGGGATAAACATATGAAGTGTAAATACGGATATTGAGGAATTTGATTGCAAGATATAGTAGAACTCCCCCTGTAGATGTGCATACTGAGGAATTTGCTTTTCTAGCAATGCACACTTGAAGAGTTGAATCATGGAGATCGCCCCCTATATCTTGTAATTCATACACGCACTTGACATAATATATGAAGGATTGAAATGCATGATGAAATATGGTGACTGATGTAATTCAGCATGCGTGCATACATATTAATGAGGAATAAGCATGCAGAAAAGCTCAGCAAAAGTATCAGGCCACCATAGAGTTTAAGTTTACAACTCGATCGAATAAAGTCTCAGAAGAATGAGAGTTGTAACTTAGCAAAAAAACGCCCATATAGATAGACCCGCTTGAAGACTAACTCAAATTTCTCCCCCTTTGTCATCGAATGATCAAAAGGATCGAAAATGAGGACTAACGCCCCTGAAGAATGTCAAGTTGATGAAGGAGCGCCAGCGTTGTTGGGGTCGATTGTTGATGTTGGGCCTGCCGCAGTGTCGTCCAAGTCTTCATGCTCGTCGATGTCGCGCGATGAAGAGTTGGAGCTGGCCACCAAGGAAGGAACCTTGACCTTCTTGTACTTCTTCGGTGGAGGAGCAGACGAGTCAAAATCTTCCTTGAAGCCCATTTTGTTCAAATCTTCTTCGCTATAAATGTGAGACAGAACAACCAGGTACGGTTGAAGGTTTCATGGAGGTAGTAATGGTTTTTCTTCATTGCATTGTGGGTAGTAGTCATGTTGTGAAGAATTGAACCAAACCGACACTTGACCCATTTGTGATTTCGATCAACCTTCTGGTGAAGACTGAAGAGAAGCTCACGATCAGTCATCACCCTGGGAGCTGTGCCTTGAGGATTTTGCTTGGTAGCGTTGGCGGCAGAGTCATGAGTGGTAGAGTCATCATTGGTGGAGTAAGATGCAGCTTTGCAAAATTGACCATCCAATGGACGAATGCCTTCATCAATAACAGCAGAGGCTTTGCCCTTGTCATCAGCTGAGGAAAATGTACGTTTGAGGACTTCAATCGGGGCAAGTAGCTGCAATGGTTCAGTGTATCAGCTTTGTAGTTGAGTGAAGATCTTGTTCTGATGAATCTCATAATCCACGGAGCATAAGGCTTCAACTCAAACGGTGACATTGCGACATTGTCCAGAGTCCTCATGAAGAAATCATGGAAGTTGACGGGGACGCCATGAATGATATTGAATAGCAGATTCTTCATGATGCCAACGACCTCTTCTTCATTCGAGTCGTGGACCTTCATAGGACTCAATGTCTTCGTCAGAATGCGATAGACAGTCCGAGGCACATATAGCAATTCCTTCACGAGGAATTTGGTTCTTGGGGCCTGACCTGGCTTCAATGGCTTCATCAGCACTTGCATATAGTGATCTATAAGCTCAGGCTCACTGTAGACGCAACGAGCAGCTTCATGGGGAGGACTGAGAGGCAAAGCACGAAGCAATTCAGTAGCTGGTGCCTTATAGTGAGTGTTTTCGGTCATCCAGTCCAGCACCCAGGAATTCACATCTTCAGAGTCTCCGGTGATGTGCAGCGTTGCATAAAATTGAAGAATGAGTTCTTCATTCCAATCACAGATATCAGTGCAGAAATTTAACAGCCCAGCATCGTGAAGAACACTGAGGACTGGCACGAAGCATGGCAGAGATTCCATATCCATGTGAGGAATATGCTCATGATCGAAGACTTTGTCTTTGTTGAACATCACTGAGGAATAGAAATTTGCCTGACTGGCAGTCCAGAAATGCCTCTTCCTAATGCGAGCAGAGTCATAGGGGTTGTAATCTGTGAAGAATATGTGCTCGCCAAAGAAATCATCAGCCTTGAATTTTTGCTTCCTAGAGAATGGATCCTTTGGCTTGGGTTGAGGAGTGTCAGTCAATTGCATCACAACCTCGGGAATTGCAATCTCAGGTTCTTCAGGCTGAGGAATTTTTGGTTCCTCTTCAGTGGCAGTTTGTGTCTTCAATGATTCAGCAGCAGCAGTTTCTTCAGCACTAGTGGCTAGAATTTCTTCATGAACAGATGGAGTGGGGTGAGTTTCTTCAGAGCCCAATGGAACATTATGTGCTGGGGACTGAGGGATTTGCTGCAATGGCATGAACAGAGGACAGTTGGGGTGCTGACTAGCTCAAAAGTCATCATTCATCAATGGAGTAGTACTCCCAATGTCCACGTCAGAGTTGTGTTCATCCAATTCCTCAACGTCGGCCTCTCCAGCAGTGAACTGAGGCATGGGCGAGGAGACAATTGGAGTTGAAGGGATTGCGTACGCTTCAATTTCTTCATCCATCTGCTCTGAGGAAGTAGCAGAGGGAATGTCTTCATCAGATCCGCTGGGGATCACATAATCTTCATCAATAGGAACAAGGTCCTTTGATGGCATGGTTGAGATAGAAACAACATCAATAGGGTTGTCAAATGAGCTAGTCAATGGCTTCATCTTCTTCAGGGCTAAAGAATCTAATGAAGTTGATGCTTTCCTTTTCCTCACTGCTGTTCGCACAGCAGCCTTGGTCTTCTTCACATCAGATGCAGAAGGAAGAATAGGAGTTGGTGTAGGCGCAGGAGGAGCAGAGGAAATTGGTTGAATTTCTTCAGGCACAACTGATGCAGTTGCCCTGATTTCTTCATTATCTTCAGGCGCACCACTAGTGGATGCCCTGGCAATTTCTTCACTGGCTGGAATGCAGTCATCAGCCCTAGAATTCACATTTTCTTCAGCAGCCTGATTTTCATCAGCGGTGCTGGCGTGCTCTTCTATAGGTTGAGCAGAGGCTTCGGCTTGAGGAATTTCTGGTTGCGATGGAGCTGCAACCTTTGTAGTGAACTTCTCAGTCAGTTTTACAAACCTGACCTTTGCTCCTTGCCAATCAGCATAGTAAGTGTTGAAATCATCGCTGAGGCCTTTGATTTTAGCCTGGATCTTCACTAGTTCTTCAGTTGTCATAGAGACAACGTTTTTCTTCAGGAAGCGCTCCTTCCTATACTGAGCTTTCTTCAGCTGCCTGTCCTTCTCAAATTTCCATTTCTCTTCTTCAATGAAGGCAGTCAAAACATGACTTTGACCAGGAGTGAGGTTCATCTCCGGCAAAGGTGTGTTGGGATCCTCGTGCTATAGGTCGATGAAGTCGAGGATTAGCTTTGGATTCAGAAACAGTGGCACATTGCTTCCTTTGAATCTAGCGGCCTTGACTTGTCTGTCTCTGATGATTTCAGCCAGTTCATCATCATCAGCCTCATCATCATCAGAGGGCACTTGGAAGGTGACCTGCTTCTTGCGAGTATTTGATCGAGGACCTCATCCCACAGTGGTCTTTTTCTTCAGCAGAGAGGGGCCAGTTGAGAAACTTGGAGTAGCTGAGGAACTTGCAGAGGCTCCTGAGGCAATAGATATGCCTGTAGTCCTTTGGCACGTGGCGAGATGCACTGGTGTTGAGGATTTGGTCGGAGCAGCCGAAGACTTTGGCGGAGGAGCTGAGGGCTTTGGAGGAGCAGGAGCAGTTTGAGAGTTGGCCGAGAGGGCTTTGAGGAATCTGGCCGTGAGGGCATTGCTGAGAAACTTGGCCGTGAGGGCATTGAAGGTGAAGCGCTTGGCTTATGCGTAGGCTTCTTTGCCATGGCCTTCTTCGGCTTGCTAGTAGAGGCCTCAGCAGTAGCAGCAATAGCAGCAGCAGAGTCTTCGTTGAATTTCCTCACTGCTTCTCTTGCTTGTCTAGCCAACTTGGCCTGGCGCTTGGCCCATTCATTAGGATAATCCTCACCGCGCTTGAGGCTGGTGGGATTTGCTTCTTGGCCAGATGCCAATGGAGGTCTTGGGCATGGAGGATTGAGTGCAAACTTCTTCATGTACTTGGGAGTTACATACCTGTACTCCCTCCACTCTCTTGCCCATCTCCTCTCTATCCTCTAGATGCGCACCTTGCGCTGATTTTTGTCCTCCTAGCCAAACTTGGCCTCATCAGGAGTGCAGTAATCCTTATATATGTCATGAGGGATTTCAAAAGCAGTATTAACCTCAGGCCTCTGTCCTCCCTTTTGTGGCATCTTTCCATCAGCCATTTTCTTCAGATGAGGAATTTGAACAATGGAATTCTCTGAAGATGTATGCAACTTTTCTTCGAGGAATGCTGCAAATGAGTTAAGTTGATGAGAACCTAGTGATTCAGCAGCGGACATGAGTAACTGTGAACAGAGTATAGTTGCGAGGAATTTGGAGAGGTCATATGCGTTTTCAGAAGGCTTTGTAAAAAGAACAAGTTTGAGGAATTGGACCAGATGAGTCTTGAAGAATTTCACTAAGCGTTCTTTTTCTTAGGTTCCAGAGTTGTATAGATTTGAGAATCCACACAATTGAGGAATCTTGAAGAAAAATGTAGCTTAGAGAAATGAATCAAGAACAGATGACATGTGAGGTGTTTTACTGTGTGAGGATTAAAAAACACCTTTGAAGATTTTGTAGAAAACGTTTGAATCAAAGAGGGTAGTAAAAGTAACTTTTAATTACCCTTGATGAATAACACGATGAACTGGGAAGTGGAGAAGTGAAGAAATCCGCAGTCGGTGTGAGTACGACGGCAACGAGGTCGAGGCAGTGAAGCTCTTCCTCACCAGTGACGATGAAGTAGCGGCGGCGCTAGGGTTTGATAAGCTCGAGCTGGCGTGAGGTCGAGCAGAGTAAAAGAGAAGTGAGGAAGGGGAGGGGTATTTATAGCCACGGTGAAAAACTGTTCGCCCGGAGAAATTGGACAAACGTGCCCCTGACCCTTCTCATTCCCTTGACATGTGTCACCCACGTACTGAGAAGTGGACATCGTGTGAGATCGTTGGTGAATAGATAAGTGTTTTGTGGGATGCAGAACGGTTTGAGCGGCAAAACCGAAAACTTTGGAAAAGATAAGTTTTAGCGTCGCGTTCGCAAATTCTTCAGCTGACAAGGACACAGTGAAGATTTTGAACGAGTTTCAAATAGAACGCACATGAAGAATTTGTGAATAGATTAGATTGAGTATAGCATAGAGGGGGAAGGGTCCGATCACAATCACTTAGAAGAAAAAGTAGCTTGAAGAATTAGCAATAAGTGAATGCTGTAGAGGACATAAACTCATATATATATATAGCCAATGAAGAAAAACGACGAAAAAGGTGAAGACAATGCAAAGTTGAAGAAAATGAACAATTGAGGAATTTCAAAAACTGAGGAAAAACTCAAATTGAAGATTTTCAACTTTGGTGGTGGCGTGACCCACCATATAAGAATGATGATTTCAGACACTGCATGCAATTGTCATAGGGTTCTGAGAATCAAATTCTTTGTTAATTTCTTCACACTTAGAGTGTTATTCTTCATTGATTGATGAAAAACGTTTCTTCATGTGTTGCACATCTAAGTCATCAATTTTGCATAAGTGTTAGGATGAGTGTCCTTTTCAAAGAACATTCGAAGATTCTAAGATATTTAGCTCACACCGCAACTTGCTAAATCTCTTCTCATCCAAGGGCTTTGTGAAGATATCGGCTAGCTGTTCTTCAGTGTTCACATGCTCAATAGAAATGTGGCCCTTCAACACATGATCATGAAGAAAATGATGACGAATCTGAATGTGCTTTGTCTTCGAATGCTGAACTGGGTTGTGAGCAATCTTGATGGCACTCTCGTTGTCACAGAAGAGAGGCACATTCTTCATGTTGACGCCTTAGTCCTTGAGAGTTTTCTTCATCCACAGCAATTGAGCACAACAAGAACCAGCATCAATGTACTCAGCTTCAGTAGTAGACAGTGATACGTAGTTCTATTTCTTCGAGGACCAACAGACCAAAGATCATCCGAGGAAATGACATGTGCGAGATGTTGACTTGCGGTCCACACGATGACCAGCATAGTCAGAGTCTGAATATCCAATGAGATCAAAAGCCGAGCCCTTGGGGTACCATAATCCAAGTGTTGGTGTGTGAGCTAGATATCGAAGAACATGCTTCACAGCCTTATGGTGTGATTCCTTCTGTGTAGCTTGAAATCGGGCACACATGCAAACACTAAGCATTATATCTAGCCTAGATGCACATAAGTACAATAAAGAACCAATCATGGAGCAGTATACCTTATGATCGAAGTCAATACCATTTTCATCAGTGCATAGATGGCCATTTGTGGGCATTGGAATTTTGACGCCTTTGCAATATTGCATGCCGAATTTCCTCAGTACATCCTTGAGGTATTTCTCCTGAGATATGAATATGCCATTGCTGTTGTTAATTTGAAGACCTAAGAAGAATTTCAATTCTCCCATCATAGACATTTGATATTCTTCACTCATCATATAGGCAAATTCATCACTGTAACGTTGGTCAGTACAGCCAAAGAAAATATCATCAACATACATTTGGCGCACAAACAATTCACCATCATAAGATTTAGTGAAAAGAGTAGGATCAAGTGAACCGGGTTTGAAGCCTTTCTTCATGAGGAATTCCTTCAAAGTATCATACCACGCCCGAGGGGCCTGCTTGAGGCCATAGAGGGCCTTATTGAGTCTGAAGACTTTGTCAGGATTCTTTGGATCTTCAAAACCACAAGGCCATTTTCATCTTGCTTGTTGCGGTAGATCCACTTTGTGCCAATGATATTATGCTCGCAAGGATCTGGACGTTTGACCAGTCCCCAGACGTTGTTGAGCTCGAATTGATGTAATTCTTCTTGCATAGCTTGCATCCACTCAAGCTCCATAAATGCTTCATCTACCTTAGTGGGCTCTGTGATAGAGACAAAAGCAAAGTGCCCACAAAAGTTAGATAAATGTGAAGCTCTCAAGCGTGTGAGAGGACCTGGTGCTTCAATGTCATCGATGATCTTCTCAATTTGCACTTCTTTCGCAATGCGAGGATGAGCGGGTTGTCGTCGAGGAATTTGATCAGCATTTTCTTCAGCATTTTCTTCAGGTGCATTAGCTCGACATTCTTCATGTTCTGGAATGTATTCTTCAGCGGATTCTTAGGTCGGAATGACATCCTTTGTAGCCTTAAACTTGATAGTTTCCTCATGTCTTGGTTCATCTATCACAGAAGGTAGGTGCTCTCTTTGCGAGCCCTTAGTTTCATCGAACCGCACATCTATAGTTTCAACAACCTTGTGAAGAACGTTGTTGAAGACTCTGTAGGTGTGCGAGTCCTTTCCGTAACCAAGCATAAAACCTTCATGTGCTTTCGGTGCAAATTTTGAGTTGTGATGAGGATCTCTAATCCAACATTTAGCACCCAAGACTTTGAAATAACTCACATTGGGTTTCTTGTCAGTGAGGAGTTCATAGGCAGTCTTCTTGAAGAATTTGTGAAGATATACTCTGTTGATGATGTGGCACGCGGTATCAATTGCATCAATCCAGAAATGATGAGGCATTTTGTATTCATCAAGCATAGTGCAAGCCATTTTAGCAAGAGTCATGTTCTTGCGCTCCACGACGCCATTCTGCTGAGGATTATAAGGAGAAGATAACTCATGAGTAATACCGAGTTTATCAAGATAGTCATCAAGGCCAGAATTCTTGAACTCAGTTCCGTTGTCACTTTGGATGTGCTTGATCTTCACACCAAAGTTGGTTGAAGCCCTCGAGGAAAATCGTTTGAAGACTTCCTGCACTTCATGTTTTTAAGTGACAATATGTACCCATGTGTAACGGGAGTAATCATCAACAATAACAAAGCCATATTGAGATGCATCATTTGAAACTGCAGAATAATGATTGGGACCAAAACGATCCATATGAAGCAATTCAAATGGTCGAGTGGTAGTCATGGTTGTCTTCACTGGATTCTTAGCCTTGGTCATCTTTCCAGCTTCACAGGCTCCGCACAAGTGATCCTTGAGGAATTTGACATTCTCAATGCCAATGACATGCTTCTTCTTCGCAAGCGTGTGCAGATTCCTCATGCCTGCATGACCAAGTCGTCGATGCCATAGCTAGCCTTCTGAAGCTTTTGCAAGTAGGCACACGACTGGTTGTGGTCCTGTAGAGAAATCAACAATATACAAGTCTCCTCTCCTAAAGCCTTCGAAGACTTTGGAATTGTTAGCTTCCAAGATCACAACACAACGATGCTTGCCAAAGACAACAACCATATCAAGATCGCAAAGCATTGAGACAGACATGAGGTTGTATCCTAAGGACTCGACAAGCATGACTTTGTCCATGTGTCGATGCTTTGAGATCGCAACCTTACCTAGACCCAAAACCTGACTTTTTCCCTTGTCAGCGAAGATGATATGCTTCAGATGCGATGGAGATAAGGGAGCATCCATCATTAGATTCTTGTAACCAGTCATGTGATTTGTACATCCACTATAGAGGACCCACTCATTGGCTTTGGGTTGATCATCCTGCAGATGAATTAGTGCATCTTACGAACTCATATACTTCATGTGTGAAGAATATGACATCACAATTCATCAGATCAATTTCATCAAGTAATAGAACAGATAGAGCAATATGAGGACGTGAGAAATGAGAATTTATTTCTTCATGATTAGCCTGCATCCTATCAGGCAATTTTCAGGTCTCCAGCAAATTCTTCAGACGTTTTAGCATCTCTGGAGACCTGACCCTGCAGAAGAAATTAGTTCTTTTTCTTCACCACCCACATCTGAAGGGGTGGCAAAGAGTTCATCACTCTGCGAGTTCCATATGAGAAAGGTGGCATAGAAGCCAGTCTAGTTCATTTCACATAAGAGGAGTTAGGATAAGCATATGAATAAGCAGAGAAATTCTTCGAGGACTCATGAACATAATGATTAGAAGAATAATGCTCATATTCATAGCCCTTAGCTCTTCCCTGCAAAACAGAGTTATTAGCACGATGATATTCATATCAGGACTTTGATCCTTTTGAGGAATTTGATCCACGTGAAGAATTTGGTCCGTATGAGGACTTGGATCCATATGAAGAATTTGATCTGGGGTTCCTATTCTTCACAGGTGGTGTCATGAGGATATTCACCTGAAGATTTTCAAGGCATCTTTTGGGAACCCAGATTTTCTTCATAGGAGAACCGTTCCTGCAGTTAGTGCCAACATATCTAGCAAATACTTCACCATTCTAATTTTTTAACAGTTTATAGTTGGAGTCAAATGACTCATCAGAAGAATGAGGAGATTCACATGTAAAGCCAGATAAATTGGATGGATCAACTGGAGGTCCCTTTGCAGCAACCCATGAGGTTTTGGGGTACTGCTCAGGCTTCCAATATGTACCATCAGCATTGAGTTTCCTCTCAAAGGCATACCCTCTTTCCTAGGGTTCCTGTTGAGGATCTGCCTTTTAAGCACATCACAAAGAGTCTGATGCCCTTTGAGGCTTTTGTACATGCCTGCCATGTACAATTCCTTCAGCCATGCATCATCAGTGATACTAGCAATGTCCTCATATGAGTAATTAGTGATAGCAGAGGCAGGTGAATAATTTGTAGCATTAGAAGCATTTGAACATTCAGGTGAAGAATTAGAAGATTCACGTCCAATGCACTTCAAGCATGGAGGAACAAATTCTTCCTGAGCAGCGCTGATTTGTTGAGCAAGTAATGAATCGCGCTCCTTCTGAAGATCTTCATAACTTACCCTTAGCATTCCAAGATCTTGCTTTCTTTGAAGAAATTCATAAGAAAGCTTCTCATGATCAGATAATAGAGTGTTATGATGACCTTGAAGGGTGTCAAACCTAGGCTGAAGTCTCTGAAGACTCTCAACCAAAGCTTTCGACTGATCCATTTCTTCACCCAACATATCATCGCTCTTATTTAGCATGTATTGAACTTTTTCCAAAGCTCTTATTTGTTTAGTGGCAAGGGAAGCAAGTTTGACATAGCTCGGTCCAAATTCATCACCAGATTCAAGCATCACCGATTCGCATGTATAACATTCAGTTACCTTTGCATCTTTTGCCATAAGGCATGGTGTAGAAGATGATGATTCTGGTTCGAATGTCATCGCATTGAGAGATTCCTTGAAGTCCTCAAACCAAGGATCATGACGGGTTTGATGACCTTCATAGACCTCAGAGAGACGGTCTCAGATAAGCTTCGCATGATCGAGATGCATGATGTTCCTGAACTGATTTTGAGATGCATAGAGCGTATGACGCCCTTCGGGTGAGGTTGAGAAGGGTGAACTTGCGAATATCATCACCTTCTGCCATGTTGCACAGATCGGTAAGACCAATCTCAGTGAAGGTCCACAGCTCACTGTTCATCGCCATGAGACGCTTCTTCATCATGGCCTTCCACATGGGATACTCGTGACCATCAAAGATGGGGCATGACACCGTCTTCATTCCTGTGGTCGACATAACTAAAACTCCAGGCGGTTAAACCAAAATCACACAGAACAAGGGAGTACCTTGCTCTGATACCAATTGAAAGTGCGTTATATCGACTAGAGGGGGGCGAATAGGCGATTTTTATGAATTCTTCACTAAGGAATTTGCGGGTGAGGAAATTCCTTAGCGAAGAACTACTTGCAGCGGAATAAGTACTCAAAAGTAAACATAACAGAACACAAGCATGGCCATTATGATGAAATGAAGGCAAGCACAGACTACAGAAAGTGTAAAGACAGGATAACACAGACTGAAGAAATTGAACTGAGGAAATTGAGAAAGTCTTCAGTCAAAGTCTTCAAACAGATATGAACAAGCACACAACAACTGTAATGAGGAAATGAAAGAGTTGAGGAAATAGAACCAATAGACTTGGTGAAGACAATGATTTGGTAGACCAGTTCCAACTGCTGTCTCAGTTGTACATCTGGTTGGAGCGGCTAGGTATTTAAACCTGAGGACACACAGTCCTCACCGTATTCTCCTTGAGCTAAGGTCACACAAACCTCACCAATCACTCGTGGTAAGTCTTCAGGTGACTTCCAAACCTTCACAGACTCAGTCACTTGGCGATCCACAATTCCTCTTGGATGCTCTAGACCATGACGCCTAACCGTTTGGAAGAAGCACAGACTTCAAAGGTAGGATCAATCTCTTCAGTGATGCTCAATAACTTTGGGTTTGTAGGTGTTTGGGTTTGGGTTTTCCTCACTTGATGATTTTCGCTCAAAGTTCTCGGAGGATGGGATGCTCTCAAATGACAAGTGTCAGTTTCTCTCAAAGCAGCCAACCAGCTAGTGGTTGTAGGGGCGGCTATTTATAGCCTAGGGAGCAGCCCGACATGATAAGACATAAATGCCCTTCAATGATATGACCGTTAGGTGGGTAGATATTTTGGGACAGCTGGCACAAGGCACAACAATGGTCGGAAATTTGAGTATCAAATTCCTCAGGGCTATCATGTTCCTCACTGTGTAGGCAATTCGCACTGGCGAATTCCTAACTCCTCAGTCAGAACAAAGTCCTCAAAGACCAGAAGAAATTCGTCTATGACACTGAAGAATATGACTGAACTGTATGAGATTTCCAATGGCTTCACTTGAAAGGATTGGTAGGTGTAGGATTTTGAGTTGAGCATCACATGGAAATTTTTCCTTAGTATTTCCTCGACCCCTTTAACTGTACGGTGTTTCCTATGACTCATGAAAGAGAAAATGAAACTACGAAAACAGAAGTCTTCACGCTTCATGTTCCTCGAATGAATACCAAGTATTCAAGGTCACACCAATTTCTTCACTTTCAAAGTCTTCAAAAATCCAAAGTCTTCAGTCGAAGAACTTCATTTTTAGGGGTCGAGATTCTCTATAAATATCAAACTCCTCATAGACTTATAGACCTGTGTACACTCATAAACACATTAGTTCCTTAACCTATAAGTCTTCAATACACCAAAATCACTAAGGGGCACTAGATGCAGTTACAACCAGACGCCGGCAAAGAAAGAAAAGAAGAAGAAGGGCAAGGAGGCCGAAGATGGCCTCTATCATGAAGGTACTTCGGGTGATGCGTCCAGAGAGACCAAGGCTCCTTCCTCCCACGAGGAAGACGAAGACGAAGACGAGGAGGAGGGGGAGGAGAAAGAAGATAGCCCTTCCCTCAAAGGGAAAAAGAGCACAACCTCGGCTGATCCGGAGGAGGGAGCGTCCAAGAGAGGAAGGACAT
The DNA here is from genome assembly GCA_021605145.1 of Aegilops bicornis. Taxonomy (NCBI): domain Eukaryota; kingdom Viridiplantae; phylum Streptophyta; class Magnoliopsida; order Poales; family Poaceae; genus Aegilops; species Aegilops bicornis. The sequence goes on along the minus strand of CM038675.1, from coordinate 254,819,422 downwards.
CCTTTTCGGACGACTCGGATTCGGATGCTGAAGCAATCCCCAAGCACCGCCTCCGGACCAAGCCTATTGCCGCATCGTAAGTACCTAAGGATGCTTTCACGTATTTTCAATCCTTTGTGAACTAAGAGAATAATGTCAAATTACGTGCTTCAGTCCGGCTCGCGATCTCCCTCAAGTATCATCGTCATCGGGGGATCTATCGCCGGAGATGATGGAGAGTGAGACGCCACCACAAGCTTCCTCGCCCCCAAGGGCGGACGACATTGATGTGTTGATACATCCATTTTGCATCATGCTTTTATATTGATATTTATTGCATTATGGGTTGTTATTACACATTATGTCACAATACTTATGCATATTCTCTCTTATTTTACAAGGTTTACATGAAGAGGGAGAATGCCGGCTGGAATTCTTGGTCGAAAAGGAGCAAATATTAGAAACCTATTCTGCACAGCTCCAAAAGTCCTGAAACTTCGCGGAGGCAGTTTTTGGATTTAATAAAAAATACTGGCGAAATAATCAACCAGAGGGGGGCCACCGACCATCCACGAGGGTGGGGGCGCTCCCTACCCCCTGGGCGCGCCCCCTGCCTCGTGGCCCCCCTGGCAGGCCTCCGGTGCCCATCTTCTGCTATATGAAGTCTTTTACCCTGGAAAAAAAATCAGAAGCAACCTTTCAGGACGAAACTCCGCCGCCACGAGGCGGAACCAATCTAGGGCTCCGGCGGAGCTGTTCTGTCGGGGAAACTTCCCTCCGGGAGGGGGAAATCGTCACCATCGTCATCACCATCGTCATCTCATCGGGAGGGGGTCAATCTCTATCAACATCTTCACCAGCACCATCTCATCTCAAACCCTAGTTCATCTCTTGTATCCAATCTTTGTCCCAAAACCTCAGATTGGTACCTGTGGGTTGCTAGTAGTGTTGATTACTCCTTGTAGTTGATGCTAGTTGGCTTATTCGGTGGAAGATTATATGTTCAGATCCTTTATGCACATTAATACCCCTCTAATTATGAACATGAATATGATTTGTGAGTAGTTACGTTTGTTCCTGAGGACATGGGAGAAGACTTGCTATAAGTAGTCATGTGTGAGGGAGTCCTGGATTAGGGGGTCTCCGGACAGACGGACTATATCCTTTGGCCGGACTGTTGGACTATGAAGATACATGATTGAAGACTTCGTCCCGTGCCCGGATGGGACTCTCCTTGGCGTGGAAGGGAAAGCTTGGCAATACGGATATGTAGATCTCCTCCCTTGTAACCGACTCTGTGTAACCCTAGCCCCCTCCGGTGTCTATATAAACCGGAGGGTTTAGTCCATAGGACAACAACAATCATAACATAGGCTAGCTTCTACGGTTTAGCCTCTACGATCTCGTGGTAGATCAACTCTTGTAATACTCATATCATCAAGATCAATCAAGCAGGAAGTAGGGTATTACCTCCATCGAGAGGGCATGGACCTGGGTAAACATCTGTCCCACCGCCTCCTGTTACCATCCGCCTTAGACGCACAGTTCGGGACCCCCTACCCGAGATCCGCCGGTTTTGACACCGACATTGGTGCTTTCATTGAGAGTTCCACTGTGCTGTCACCATAAGGCTTGATGGCTCCTTCGATCATCGGTAACGATGCGGTCCAGGGTGAGGTTTTCCTCCCCGGACAGATCTTCGTATTTGGCGGCTTCGCACTGCGGGCCAACTCGCTTGGCCATCTGGAGCAGATCGAGAGCTACGCCCCTGGCCACCAGGTCAGGTTCGGAAACTTGAACTACACTGGCGACATCCGCGGAGACTTGATCTTCGACGGATTCGAGCCCATGCCAGGTGCGTCGCACAATCACGAAGAGCATGATTTAGCTCTGCCGTCGGACAGTGTTCGGGAAATCACACCTGCAACCGCACCGACCTCTAAGCCGGAGAAAATTGCGCCATCCGAGGACGGGTGGATAGACCCCGCCATGGAGGCCGCACTCTCAGTGGCGATAGAGCCGGATACTGATTTCACCCCTTACGAGAGCCGTGTTGCCAAACCACTGGATTCGTCTCTGGCCACGGACTCAAAGCCGCCTGCGTCCGTGCCTATCGAATCCGATTGGGCGCCAATCATGGAGTTTACCTCCGCGGATATCTTTCAGCACTCGCCCTTCAGCGACGTGCTAAATTCGTTAAGGTCTCTCTCCTTGTCAGAAGAACCTTGGCCGAACTATGTCCAGCTAGAATGGGATGCGGACGAGGAAGAAATTCGCTGCCCACCCACCACCCACTTAGTAGCCACTGTCGACGATTTAACCGACATGCTCGACTTCAACTCCGAAGACATCGACGGTATGGATGACGATGCAGGAGACGAACAGGAACCACCGCCCACAGGGCGCTAGACAGCCAATTAATCACATGACATATGCATGGTGGATACATCAAAAGAAAACAATGACGAGGAACGGAAGGACGCAGCGAAAAACAGCTCCATCGAGAAGCAAACAAAGCGTCAACGTAGGCGCCGCTCCAAATCCCGCCTCAGCAAAAACAGCGATAACAGCGAAAGAGGAAATAACACCCCAGTCGACTTCAGAGGAAAAGACGACCAAATTGACATAGCGGGAGAGCAGGATGAACCTACAAACGGCGAACATAGTACGGATCCAACGTCCGAACACGACGACGCCGAGGATAAAGCTCATCAACCTCCCTCCGGGAGGAAAACAGTCCGGACGAATATGCACACATCATCTCGGAAAGGCACTTGGAACAAGAGAACCTCCACGAAAGGCTTATTGCCACTGCGAGGAGTCTGAAGAAGCAAAATCAAAGGCTTAAGGCCGCGTAGAATATGCTCAACAATAGATGGAACAAAGTGCTCGACAATGAAGAAAAATATGGTGGTAGTTACCACACAAAGAGTTATCCAAAGCGCAAGCTACTCCCCGAATTTGACGATGAGGCCTTAGATCCCACACAGCCGAAAAATAAAACGGCCAACGGGTCGGATCAACCACCTTGCGGCCATGATAGAGCGGCTAACAAGGCCGCACATAAGTCAACACACGATCTACGTGAGGACTTGCACCAAAAATCTAGCATGACCAGATCCATCTATGGATCTAGGAAGCGCGCTACGGCACAAAATCAAAACCGGATACTACAACCGTCCGAAATCCATGACACGTCTAAATACAGGGGCGCCGCACACCCCCTATGTTTCACCGATGAAGTGTTGGACCACGAATTTCCAGAAGAGTTCAAACCAGTGAACATAGAAGCGTACGACGGGCCCATACACCCTGCGGTCTGGATTGAGGACTTTATCCTCCATATACATATGGCTCGCAGAGATGATCTCCACGCCATCAAGTACTTGCCCCTCAAGCTTAAAGGACCAGCTCGGCACTGGCTGAAAAGCCTCCCCGAAAACTCAATTGGAAGTTGGGAGGATCTCGAGGATGCTTTTCGGGCTAATTTTCAAGGGACCTATGTCCGACCTCTGGATCCAGACGATTTAAGTCATATAATTCAACAGCCGGGAGAGTCAGCCCGAAAGCTTTGGAACAGGTTTCACACGAAGAAGAACCAAATCCACGACTGCCCGAACGCCGAAGCCTTAGCAGCTTTCAAGCACAGCGTCCGAGAGGAATGGCTCGCCAGACACCTCGGCCAAGAAAAACCGAGAACAATGGCGGCCCTGACAAGCCTCATGACCCGCTTTTGCACGGGCGAAGATAGCTGGTTAGCCCGCAGTAGCACCAGCGACCCAAGAACATCCGAAGTCAGGGATGGCAACAGAAAAACATGACGCAGTAAAAGCAAGCGTCGAAATACAGAAGACAACCCAGTTAATACGACGGTAAACGCCGGATTCAGGGGCTCTCGACCAGGTCAACGGAAAAGCCTTCTAAAGGCAGCAGAGATGGACTGTCCGGCCTAAACAAGATTCTAGACAAACTATGTCAGATTCACGGCACCCCCGATAAACCTACAAATCACACCCACAGAGAATGTCGGTCTTCAAGCAGGCCGGTAAGATAAACGCCGAACACAAGGGAGGGATACACTAAGTGAAGACGAGGACGAGCCTCGCCAAAGAAAGCAATCGGGGATGTAAAAATTCCCACCAGAGGTTAAAACAGTAAACATGATTCACGTGACGAAGAGGAGAAGCAAGCACACACTCCGAGACACACGCGCCGTAGAGCCCGTCACCCGTAAGTTAAACCCCTGGTTGGCCTGCCCGATCACTTTTGATCGCCGGGATCACCCGACAAGCATCCAGCACGAAGGATTGGCTGCCTTGGTGTTAGACCCAATAATAAATGTATACCATCTCACACGAGTCCTTATGGACGGCGGCAGTAGTCTAAATCTGATATATCAGGACACAGTCCGGAAAATGGGGATAGACTCGACAAAAATCAGCCATAGTAATACTACCTTCAAGGGAGTAATACCAGGCCCAGAGGCCCGCTGCACGGGCTATTTTTTACTAGAGGTTGTATTCGGTTCTCCCGACAACTTCCGGGTTTAAAAGTTAACCTTCGACATCGCTCCATTCCGAAGTTGCTATCAAGCACTACTCGGAAGAGCGGCTTTCGCTCGTTTTAATGCAGTACCGCATTACGCCCCTCAAGCTCAAGATGCCCAGCCCACGTGGCATCATCACCATTAGCGGAAACGTTGAATGTTCCTTACAAGCGGAAGAATGTGCGACGGCTTTAATAGCCGAACACTAAATGGCCCCTCCAACCAGAATAAAGGATCGGTCTTCAAGACCGCGGACACGGCTAGACGAGTTCGGGGCATTACTAGCTATAACAACCTGGAAAAACATGAATGGCTTGATGGTTATACCCCCATAGATGGTACCAGGGGCTTCCCGCATGTAATCAGGGCTAGTTCGGCTCAATTTGACTTATCTTGAATTTTAATGGTTTATTGAGAATAACCAATTTTTTTGCACGACAACTTTCACCTAAGCTCCTCTCTTTTATAGATGAAAATCGCGCCACACCCATCCAGGATATGGCACAACGGAAACACAGGCGGAGACGTGCAGCAGGGACCCGCTCAAAGGTTTCTTTTTAGATTAAGACCCTGTGTAAACCTTTTTTACTGTCTCTTGTTGTTCACATCCTCCGGATACTTAATATAACCGAGAAGGACGCTGACATTAATGGCATTTCGCCACGTCAGAGAATTGCACGTACCTGGACACTCAGGGTTCATTATCAAGGGCACTGTTCAGCTCGACATATGTTATAAAGACCGAATACCTTAGGGAGTGTTCGGCGTCGCGAGTTTGGCCTTATATGCATCAGCTCTGAATCATGTCTTTGGTCAAATGTTGGGTTTGCCTGGCTCCCTTTTTTGCTACCTTACATTCCGCTCTATCGGCTAAGGTGGCACCGGGACAACTACTGCGATTATGCCCTGGTTCATCCGGATAAGCACCTCAGTAGAGAAAGCCAAAAACTGACCGTCATGATAAAGCACAAGACGGTAAACCACTCGATGACTTGCTGGAATCTTCGGGATTCCTCTGCATTAACGAAGGGCCATTCCCGGTCATGTATGTACGCGTCCCGTATTCGGACGAGCGCGGAGGTACCAGGGGCTATATAGTAGCCCCACCGTCAAACTCCTATGGCTAAGTGAAAGTGTTAAAGCAAAATAGTCCGATTGCCTTGTTCGCTGCGCTACCACCTCCTTAATGGACCAAGACGTTGGATCAAGTGTGAATACGCGTTTTTTGCGAACACCCCGCATTATATGCGTGGGGGCTGAAGCCGATGACTGCAAACTTTCAGGTTATATACATATATACATAAACGGCTGCATAGGAGGCATCATAATACTTTCAGGCAAAAGTATAAACACAGCCTTTATAATTCAATAAAACATTGTTTTTACAATGGGAATACATGTCACTAGAACATAATATTCTTCGAGCACTGAGCCTCTATTGAGCGAGCGCCTTCAAGGACTTCTGCAAAGTAGTGCTCGACAGATACTCGGCCCACGGCCGAACTCGGGGTTGCAATAGTGGTGGCCTCCATCTCGGCCCAATATGTTTTAACACGGGCAAGTGCCATCCGCGCACCCTCTATGCACGTCGACCTCTTCATAGCATCGATGTGCGACACAGCACCAAGGAACTGTTGCACTAAACTATCGGCATTGGCCCTTCCGGCCACAGATGATCCACAAAAAACCTCATGGCAAGCCCGGACAACCTATGGAGCTCGGCCCACTCAGCCATTCGCTCATTCAACAAGAGATGACGACCGGACCACCGAATCGTGACTGTAACAGCTTTTCCACTTCACGATCTTTCTGATCCTTGAAGTACTCGGCCGCATCAGCAGCACTGGCTACCAAATCCACGTATGCGTCTGTAGAACTCCATAGTTTATCAAGAGGGGTATACTTTGGATCTCCGAACTTTGTCCGCAACAAAAATGGCTTCCCAGCTGCGATATCTCCAGCTTGACGCAGCTCTTCCTTCGCCGCTCTAATTTTAGAGCGGGCTTCCTTGGCTGCTACCATGGCCTTCTCCAGGTCCGTCGCCTTCGCTCGGTTTTTGTTTTTCAAGGAGCTTGTAACTGTCGGCGGCATCTTTCAACTCAACGGCCATCTTGGCCATTTTTTCCTTGCTTTGGCAATGCGCAGCCTGTTCGGCTCTTAGCTCTTCGACCGCCTTCAGAGCGGCTGCATCACTATTCCTAGCTCGTTCCTTGGCTCGGGCAAGTTCCGCCCAAAGGGTCTCCATGGCGGCAGCTCCATCTGCAGTCACGCACATTAAAGATACTAGCATCATGCTCCTCTTACTATGTGTTGATCACCGGAGAAATCACATACCATGTGCCTCGTTGAGCCGCTTGTTGACAAGCACGATCTCGGCATCTGCCGCATCAAGTTGCCGCTTCAGCTCGGCAAACTCACTATTCCGGCTAGCCACCGGACCCTCCGCCACCTGCACATGAAGGCGGACTGATTATTACCTGGGACTATGATCCTCTGTTCGCTGCCGTTCTCGATGGCAACTAGAGTCTCAGGGGCTACTATCTGCATAGGGCACACCTAACGTGTGCGGTACTGTAAAAAACACACACTATTTCACGTACCTCAAAGCCTTTTAGCAGACTCATTAAAGCTTCATGCAACCCGCTTTCGGCGGATGAAATACTCTTAATCACCGTACCCATTAGCGTACGATGTGCCTCTGAAATAGCCGCTTGCTCTAGAAGATCCTTCAGTGCGTCCGATCGCACACCGGACGGTTCCGGACTCTTTCTATCGCTCTCCTTAGGAGCCGAATACTGAGGACTTTGGGTGGCCAAGGGATTACCCTCTGGCCTTGGCGGATTAGGAGAAGCCCTTCGCGACGACACTTCAGCGTCGCCCTCCTCATGAGGCGGGGTGGCATGGGGAGGTGTTTTGCTCTCCATCATCTCAGGAAGAAGATCCCCTGAAGACGAACTCTGTCAAGAAGGGCTACGATCCGAACTACAAGATATATGTTTCGGTTATTGTCCTCAGAGGTAAAGCAGGATATTTTTACTACTATGCACTTTTTGTTTACTTACAGCTCGGTGGGAGGCTGATCCCCTTGCGAACACTGTGCGGCAAGGGTACCCTCCAAGGTAGGACCCTCTCGCGAAGATTTCTTCCCCCGTTTGGAAACCTTTGTTTCCGGGTCTACAGAGGTGGTCCTCTTCCTTCCTTGGGGAGAGGAAATTTCAGACCCTTCTCCCCGGTTGTCCTCCTTCATGGAGGTGCTAATTCCCCCGGTTTGGATGAACAACGAGTGAGGCCTGCTTTTAGCCTCTTTATTCCCCCCCTTCATCTTCCCTTGAGGGCGGCTGATAAGGCGTCGGCTCGAGCATTCTAGCCAGTATTGGATCTGTTGTTCCTTCAGGAAGGGGAGCCGAACACCTAATCATCTTCGCCTTTGTCACCCTGTCCTGGTCAAAGAGCGACTTTTCAGAATGATGTTGTGATAAATAAAAAGACAGTGAATTCGGCCATGGGATTACTTACTTGGGTGTCTGGGCGATTGCAGCTCAGACCCGCATCCTCGGTGAGGTCCAGACACCTTATTTGTGGTCCGAAGAACAATTTGTACATCTCTTCGAGCGTCGTGCCGAAGAAGTGCTGAATAGCTCGCGGTCCTTCCGGGTTGAACTCCCACATTCAGAGGGGTCGACGTTTGCAAGCCAGGACCTGACGAACTAGCATGACTTGCATTACTGTAACCAGGCTGACATCTCTCTCGAGGAGATCTCGGATGCGGCTTTGCGATATGGGCACATCATTTACTGGCCCCCAATCCAGCCCCTTATTGATCCATGATGTCAGTTGTGGTGGGGGGCCCGAGCGAAAGGCAGGGGCGGCCACCCACTTGGTACCCCGGGGAGCTGTGATATAAAACCACTCCTGTTGCCATAAACTGGACACCTCCGGGAAGGAACCTTTTGGCCATGGAACTTTGGCGCCTTTGCTTATTACGGTGCCTCCGCACTCTGCGTGTCGCCCCTCAATCATCTTCGGCTCCACGTTGAAAGTTTTGAGCCACAGGCCGAAGTGTGGGGTAATGCGGAGGAAAGCTTCACATATGACGATGAACGACGAGATGTGAAGGATGGAATCGGGGCCAGGTCATGGAAATCCAGCCCGTAATAGAACATGAGCTCCCTTACAAAGGGATCTAGAGCAAGGCCTAGCCCTCGGAGGAAGTGAGAGATGAATACAACGCTCTCGCCGGGTTTGGGAGTGGGAATGACCTGCCCTCGAGCAGGCAACCTGTGCGAGATTTCGCCGGTCAAGTACCTGGCCTCTCTTAGCTTCTTGATGTCTTCCTCTATGACAGAGGAAGGCATCCACCAACCTTGAAGGTTGGGTCCAGACATGGTTGAAGGAACGAAGCGCCTGACCTGAGCCTTGGGTGTTGGAACTCGAGGTGGGGGAAGGATTCGATTGAGCACAAGAAGAAAAAGGACAGGCCTTGGCCTCTTTATAAAGGGGATGAATATCAAGCGTCCTCCGCGTGGCCATTTGGGACTTTCCTAAAATCGAGGAGTCATACCAACGGGCACGATTGGGTTACCCACGTCCGTATTGATGAGAATCCCATAATAAGGGGGACACGATCTCTGCTTCGACAAGACGTGCCGATAAAATCGCCTCGCAAAACATGCAGTGGCAGGCTGATTAAAAAAGACGGTCGATTATGGCCAGACCACGACCATACGTCACATTATGAAAAACGGTCGGCAGATTGATTTGTGGAAATATTATTCTCTCTGCGGTGGTATGTGGAATTCGTTTTGCAGAGTCAGACACTATCCTTGTGTTCAAAATCTTCTATGGAGTATTCAGAGGAGGAACCCGCCTTTGCAATGTCAAGACAACTCATGCGCCGAACTCATCGTCATTGAAGCCTGGTTCAGGGGCTACTGAGGGAGTCCTGGATTAGGGGGTCTCCGGACAGCCGGACTATATCCTTTGGCCGGACTGTTCGACTATGAAGATACAAGATTGAAGACTTCGTCCGTGTCCGGATGGGACTCTCCTTGGCGTGGAAGGCAAGCTTGGCAATACGGATATGTATATCTCCTCCCATTGTAACCGACTCTGTGTAACCCTAGCCCCTCCGTGTCTATATAAACCGGAGGGTTTAGTCCATAGGACAACAACAATCATAACATAGGCTAGCTTCTACGGTTTAGCCTCTACGATCTCGTGGTAGATCAACTCTTGTAATACTCATATCATCAAGATCAATCAAGCAGAAGTAGGGTATTACCTCCATCGAGAGGGCATGGACCTGGGTAAACATCTGTCCCACCGCCTCCTGTTACCATCCGCCTTAGACGCACAGTTCGGGACCCCCTACCCGAGATCCGCCGGTTTTGACACCGACAATGTGAATTTGGTATTCGTTCGATATTTTGATGAGATGTATGTTGTCTTTCCTCTAGTGGTGTTATGTGAATGTCGACTACATGACACTTCACCATTGTTTGGGCCTAGAGGAAGGCATTGGGAAGTAATAAGTAGATGATGGGTTGCTAGAGTGACAGAAGCTTAAACCCCAGTTTATGCATTCCTTCGTAAGGGGCTGATTTGGATCCACATGTTTCATGCTATGGTTAGGTTTACCTTAATACTTATTTTGTAGTTGCGGATGCTTGCAATAGGGGTTAATCACAAGTGGGATACTTGTCCAAGGAAGGTCAGTGCCCAAGCACAGGTCCACCCACATATCAAATTATCAAAGTACCGAACGCGAATCGTACGAGCGTGATGAAAACTAGCTTGACGATAATTCCCATGTGTCCTCGGGAGCGCTTTTCTCTATATAAGATTTTGTCCAGGATTGTCCTTTGCTACAAAAAGGATTGGGCCATCTTTCTGCACCTTGTTTACTTTCATTACTTGTTACCCGTTACGAATTACCTTATCAAAAAACTATCTGTTACCGATAATTTCAGTGCTTGCAGAGAATACCTTACTGAAAACCGCTTGTCATTTCCTCCTGCTCCTCGTTGGGTTCGACACTCTTACTTATCGAAAGGACTAAGATAGGTCCCCTACACTTGTGGGTCATCAAGACTCTTTTATGGCGCCATTGCCGGGGAGTGAAGCGCCTTTGGTAGGTGGAATTTGATAGGAAAAATTTATATAGTGTGCTGAAATTTACTGTCACTTGTTACTATGGAACATAATCCTTTGAGGGGCTTGTTCGGGGTATCTTCACCCCGACCAGTAGAGCAAAGAGTTGCTCCTCAACCTACTGAACCTACTGAAAATGTTTACTTTGAAATTCCTTCGGGTATGATAGAGAAACTGCTAGCTAATCCTTTCACAGGTGATGGAACATTACATCCCGATTTGCACCTAATCTATGTGGATGAAGTTTGTGGATTATTTAAGCTTGCAGGTATGCCCGAGGATGTTATCAAGAATAAGGTCTTCCCTTTATCTTTGAAGGGAAAGGCATTGACATGATTTAGGTTATGTGATGATATGGGATCATGGAACTACAACCGATTGAAATTAGAATTTCATTAGAAGTTTTATCCTATGCATCTTGTTCATCGTGATTGTAATTATATACATAATTTTTGGCCTCGCGAAGGAGAAAGCATCGCTCAAGCTTGGGGGAGGCTTAATCAATGTTATATTCAATCCCCAATCATGAGCTCTCAAGAGAAATTTTTATTCAAAAATTTTATGCTCGGCTTTCTCTCAACAATCGCTTCATGCTCGATACTTCTTGTACTGGTTCCTTTATGATGAATACTATTGAATTCAAATGGCATTTATTAGAAAGAATTAAACACAACTCTGAAGATTGGGACCTCGACGAAGGTAAGGAGTCAGGTATAACATCTAAGTTTGATTGTATTTAATATTTTATGGATACCGATGTTTTCCGTGAATTTAGCACAAAATATGGACTTGACTTTGAGATAGTAGCTTCTTTCTATGAATCCTTTGCTACTCATGTTCATCTCCCAAAGGAGAAGTGGTCTAAATATAAGCCTCCCATTGAAGTAAAAGTAGTTGCACCTATCAAAGTTGAAGAAAAGACTATTACTTATAATGTTGATCCTGTTGTTCCGACTGCTTATATTGAGAAACCACCTTTCCCTGCTAGAATAAAGGATCATGCTAAAGCTTCAACTATGGTTCGTAAGAGTAATACTAGAACACCTACACCCCCTGAGCAAATTAAAGTTCAACCTAGTATTGTTATGGTTAAAGATCTCTTGGCTGATAATATTGATGGGCATGTTATTTACTTCTGTGATGAAGCTGCTAGAATTGCTAGACCTGATACTAAGGGTAAACTTAGACATATTGTAGGCATGCCTTTTATTTCTGTTAAAATAGGAGATCATTGCTATCATGGCTTATGTGACATGTGTGCTAGTGCAAGTGCTATACGTCATTCCTTATACAAAGAAATTATGCATGATATTGCACCTGCTCAGATAGAAGAGATTGATGTTACAATTAAGTTTGCCAATAGAGATACTATTTCACTAGTTGGGATTGTTAGATATCCTGCGGATTTTCTTGTTCTTGGTTCCCCACAAGATAACTTTTGTCCCATTATATTTTGTAGGCCCTTCTTGAATACTATTAATGCTAGGATAGACTGCAAAAAGGATGTTGTTACTATTGGTTTGGGGGATATGTCTCATGAGTTTAATTTTGCTAAATTTCGTAGACAACCCCATAATAAAGAATTGCCTAGTAAAGATGAAATTATTGGTCTTGCTTCTATTGCCGTGCCTCCTAATGATCCTTTAGAACAATATTTGCTCGACCATGAAAATTACATGTTTATGAATGAAAGAAGGGAAATAGATGAAGTATTCTTTAAACAGGGACTTATTTTGAAACACAACTTGCCTGTTGAAATCCTAGGGTATCCTCCTCCACCCAAGGGTAATCCGATGTTTGAGCTTAAACCATTACCTGATACTCTTAAATATGCTTATCTTGATGAGAAAAAGATATATCATGTTATTATTAGTGCTAACCTTTCAGAGCATGAAGAAAAGAGATTGTTGAAAAATCTGAAGAAGCACCGTGCTGCTATTGGATATACTCTTGATGATCTTAAGGGCATTAGTCCCACTCTATGCCAGCACAAAATAAAATTGGAGAAAGACGCTAAACCGATTGTTGATCACCAACGACGGTTAAACCCTAAGATGAAAGAAGTGGTAAGAAAAGAAATACTAAAGCTTCTGGAGGCAAGTATAATTTATCCTGTTGCTGATAGTCAATGGGTAAGTCATGTCCATTGTGTCCCTAAGAAGGGAGGTATTACTGTTGTTCCTAATGATAAATATGTATTGATCCCACAAAGAATTGATACAGGTTATAGAATGGTAATTGATTTCCGTAAACTAAATAAAGCTACCAAAAAGGATCATTACCCTTTACCTTTTATTGATCAAATGCTAGAAAGATTATCCAAACATACACATTTTTGCTTTCTAGATGGTTATTCTGGTTTCTCTCAAATACCTGTGTCAAAAGAGGATCAAGAAAAGACCACTTTTACTTGCCTTTTCGGTACCTTTGCTTATAGACATATGCCTTTTGCTTTATGCAATGCACCTGCTACCTTTCAAAGATGCATGATGGCTATATTCTCTGACTTTTGTGAAAAGATTGTTGAGGTTTTCATGGATGATTTCTCCGTATATGGGACTTCTTTTGATGATTGCTTGAGCAACCCTGATCAAGTTTTGCAGAGATGTGAAGAAACAAATCTTGTCTTGAATTGGGAGAAGTGCCATGAGGGAGTCCCGGATTAGGGGGTGTCCGGATTGCCGAACTATAACCTTCGGCCGGACTCCTAGACTATGAAGATACAAGATTGAAGACTTTGTCCCGTGTCCGGATGGGACTTTCCTTGGCGTGGAAGGCAAGCTTGGCGATACAGATATGTAGATCTCCTTCCATTGTAACTGACTCTGTAACCCTAACCCTCTCCGGTGTCTATATAAACCGGAGGGTTTTAGTCCGTAGGACGAACAACAATCATATCATAGGCTAGCTTCTAGGGTTTAGCCTCTCTGATCTCGTGGTAGATCTACTCTTGTACTACCCGTATCATCAATATTAATCAAGCAGGAGTAGGGTTTTACCTCCATCGAGAGGGCCCGAACACAGGTAAAACATCGTGTCCCTTGTCTCCTGTTACCATCCGCCTAGAGGCACAGTTCGGGACCCCCTACCCGAGATCCGCCGGTTTTGACACCGACATTGGTGCTTTCATCGAGAGTTCCGCTGTGCTATCGCCATAAGGAAGGATGCCACATCCCGTCTTTAAAGACGGCTCTGTTGCTAAAGGAGCTTTGGCTATCGGCCAAACTCTCCGGCTAGGAGGTTTTCTTATGACCGCCTACTCGGCCACCGCGCCGACGATGACTTCTCGGGTCATCAAAAGCAATCTTCACGTCAACTCGGAACTCGCCGAGCTGTTAGATCCGATGGAGCTCTCTTCTTTAAACAAGCTCTTGGATCGCATCAGCGCATACAGGAGTCGCTAAAGACCACGATCAGATTAGGCCTAAACCCGATCTGAGAGAGATTAACTCTCCCCAGGTCACCCATCACGTTGATGTGGTGGAGGAACAATGCGGCGACCCTTCATCTATCTTAAGGACTAACTATGTCCGGATTTACAATCCCTCCAAGCCGGATACCCGTGGAGGGGAGGACATCACTCAAGACCTGAACTTAGAGTATGTCAACGGGCTAGATTCAGTGGACAACATCCAAGAATCCAAGCTTCCGAGTTCGGAAACTCCTTGACCCTTGAGCCTCAGATTGGGTGGGGTTTCGGATCTAATTCCACCCACCCACCCGAACATAGGCGATCTATCCAATATTAGGCAAGAGCCTGAAGAAACAGTGCATCATTACTGGGCCAGATTCCTCCTGGTTATGAACAGGATAAAGGACTGCCACGAGGAAGACGCAATTTCATTGTTCTGCAATAATTGCACGGACATGGGAATCCTCAACGCCATAGGTCGCTGTGAAATTACACGGTTTGCTGACTTGGCGTCCATAGTACGAAAGTACTGTGCGATGGAAAGCACCTAGAAAACCAAAGTGAGATTTTGGGACAATCCGGCCCCGAATACAAACCCAGTCCGAAAAAAGGGTGTATTATCGCCAATCGCCCGGGTTAAACACCAAAAAACCAAAACCCCCCACGGGGCATGGAACCGTACTGGAGGGATGGCTCAACGGACCCTGTAAAATTCATAGCACAAAGGGCTCCACACCAACTCATAGCCTTAGAGCATGTTGGATACTCCGGTTGGTGGCCAAAAGCCGCGAGGAGCTTCTAACCCCAGCATCCACAGAGCACCAGCCCAAGGATACCAGTATGGTATTAACAGTCTTCGAGACTTTCGCATCAAACAATATGCGAAAACAAACACTCCGCAGCCTTGCCGAAGTCTACCAAGTAGCAACAATAAATCCATGGAGGACACGGCTATTACCTTTAATGCCGGTGATGAACCTAAATTCGAACAGCCCGGCGCCAAAGAACATTGGTCTTCAGTCCAATAGTGGACGGCTTTCGCCTTACCAAGGTACTCATGGACGATGGCAGCGGATTGAACCTCATTTATGAGGAAACCCTTCAAAAAATGGAAATAGACTGCAGCCGCATTGTGTAAAGCAGCACAACCTTTAGAGGAATAATCCCCAGTCGGGAAGCATGCTGTACAGGAAAGATCACACTAGATGTGGTGTTCGGCACGCCGGACAATTACAGGTCCGAGGAGGTCACATTCCAAGTGGCCCCGTTCAGCAGCGGATACCACGCTCTATTAGGGCGAGAGGCATTCACAATTTTTCAAGCTATACCCCATTACGGGTACATGAAGCTCAAAATGCCCGGGCCTAACGGAATCATCACTCTTGCTAGTGACCCGGACATAGCACTCCGCGCCGAAAATAAGACAGCCGCACTAGCCCTTGAGGCACTATCTGAAGCCCTAGCGGCCGAGGAACTGACTGCGCTACGCTCCACGGTGAACAGGGACGATGTGATACTCGATAAAAGATCCAAGTCCACCTCCTTTAAACCAGCAGACGAAATAGTCAAATTCCAAGTCCACCCAACGGACCCTACAAAAACGGCTTCCATTGTGGCACAATTAAACCCTGGTGTAGACGCCGCACTACGAGAATTCCTATGCGAAAGTTGGGACATTTTTGCCTGGCACCCTTCAGACATGCCAGGAATCCCACGCCGGCTGGCCGAGCACAGCCTAAACATCCTAAAAGGATTCAAGCCAGTCAGACATGCTCTTCGGCATTTCTCCGAACCTAAGAGACAAGCCATGGGAGAGGAGCTAGCCAAATTATTGGAGGCCGGATTCATCAGAGACATAAAACATCCGGACTGGCTAGCAAACCTAGTGATGGTACCAAAGAAGGACAAATCCTAGCGCCTATGTGTCGATTTCAAGGACCTCAACAAGGCTTGCCCAAAGGATCCCTTCCCCCTCCCCCGCATCGATCAAATTATCGACACTACAGCAGGACACAATTCATTGTGTTTCCTCGACGCATTCTCTGGCTACCATCAAATTAAGATGGCAGAACCTGATCAAGCCGCAACGGCATTTATCACCCCATACGGCCCATTCTGCTTCAACACAATGCCCTTCGGGCTAAAAAACGCCTACAACATAACATATCAAGATGATTCGTACATGTCCGCAAACCAGATCGGCAAAACAGTGGAGGCATACGTAGATGATGTGGTCGTCAAAACCAAGCATGTCGAAACTCTAGTAGACGACTTGAGGCTCACATTTGATAATCTCCGAACATATGACATCAAGCTTAACCCGGAAAAATGCATTTTCGGCGTACCAGCCGGAAAGCTCTTGGGCTTCATTGTATCCGGTAGAGGAATTGAAGCAAACCCAGCCAAGATCCGAGCTCTGTCACAATTGGATATCCCAAAGGGCCTCAAACAAATACAGAAATTGATCGATGCGTGGCGGCTCTAAGCCGCTTCATCTCCCGCCTAGGAGAAAATGCATTACCCTCTATCGCCTCCTCCGGCAATCGAACACTTCGAGTGGATTTGATGCCGCCATACCGGACTCAAAGAAATAAAAGCCATATTGGCAACAAACCCGGTCCTGGCCGCGCCCAACATGGGCGAACCAATGCTATTATACATCGCCGCAACTCATCAAGTTGTAAGCGCGGTGCTCGTTGTCGAACGAGAAATGGACGGACACAAGTTTCCCCTTCAAAAACCAGTCTACTACGTGTCCACTGTCCTCACTCCATGCAAGTCACGGTATCTGCATTATCAAAAGATAGCATACGCGATGTTTATGGCATCCCGGAAGCTTCGACACTAGTTTCAAGAGTGTTCGATAACAGTAGCCTCTGAAGTACCTCTTAACGACATTATAAACAACCGCGACGCGATGGTTCAGACTGCCAAATGGGCCATTGAGTTCCTCCTGTTCGACATAACCTATAAGCCACGGCGAGCAATTAAGTCACAAGTTTTGGCCAACTTCGTCGCCGAATGGACTGAAGCCGAACTCCCTAAAGAATACGGCACATATTCCAACTGGATCATGCACTTCGACGGCTCCAAAATGTTGGCTGGTCTGGGGGCTGGCATCATTCTGACGTCCCCAACAGGAGATACAGTTCAATACGTACTCCATATAATGTATACGGACTCCAACAACGCAGCCGAATACAAGGCCCTTCTACATGGTCTCCGGATGGCAGTATCCATGGGCATTCAACGCCTAGAGGTGCGCGGGGACTCGAACCTCACGATATCCCAAATAAATGGAGACTTCGATGCCAAGGATCCGAAAATGGCAGCTTATCGAAACGTCGTCCTAAAAATGTCAGCTCGGTTCGAAGGGCTCGAATTTCACCATATAGCCCGGGAAAACAATCAGCAGACGCGTCACAGCACGCATTGGCGCAAAGCGCGATGCCGTCCCCAATATCTTCTTAGAGAGGCTGTTCAAGCCATCCAGATCATGGGAAGGGGAGTCCGAAATAACAGCCCGGACCCAACAAAGACCGCCTCGACACCGAACATTCTCGACACAATTGGAGGCCCTACCAACGGTAACATCTTCAAATTTCACGTAATAATGGCAGTCATCGCCTGTGGACGGAACCATTCCTAGCCTACCTAACTAGGCAGGAACTTCCCGAGGACCAAAATGAGGCACGCTGCATAGTGCGGCGATCTGAAGCCTATAAAGTCCATGAGGGAGAGCTTTATAAGAAAAGCACCACCGGAGTCCTTCAAAGGTGTATCTCCGAAGAGGAAGGGCAGAATCTTCTGGCTGAAATTCATACTGGACTCGGCGGGCACCATGCCGCAGCCCGGGCCCTTGTAAGCAAGGCCTTCCGTATAGGATTCTATTGGCCGACAGCCCGTGCAGATGCTCAGGACTTAGTCCAACGATGCGTCGGTTGCCAACTCTTTGCTAATCAAAGCCATATGCCACCCACCGCCCTCCAAACTATACCCATCACCGCCCTTCATGTGCAGGGGCTTGACATGGTTGGACCCCTTAAAGGAGGAACCCTCAAGCAAAAATACCTACTGGTCATGGTGGATAAATTCACCAAATGGATAGAGGCCAAGCTCGTTAAGACGGCGAATCCGGACCGGTGATAGACTTCATATCGTGGGTCGACACCGTTACGGGCGTCCCGACAAAGATCATCACTGATAACGGCACAAACTTCACGGCCGACGAGGTCAAACTCTGGTGCAAAAACATGGGCATTAAGCTCGACTATGCTTCAGTCTATCACCCTCAAACTAACGGTCAAGTCGAACGAGCAAATGGTCTAATCATGAGCGGCATCAAACCCAGGTTAGTGCGGTCCCTCAAGGAATCTAACTCGCACTGGGTAGAGGAGCTCGACTCCGTACTCTGGGGGCTGCGGACCACGCCGAATCGCACCACCGGATTCACACCATTATTTATGGTATACGGCGCAGAGGCAGTTCTACCCTATGACATAATTCATGACTCACCTCGTGTGCGCATGTATGAAGAAAGAGAAGCCGAGCTCGATCGGCAGGATAGGTTGGACGCCTTGGATGGGGAGCATGACGTGGCCAAAGCCTGTTCCGCATTCTATCAACAGCAGGCTCGAAGATATCAAAGCAGAGAAGTACGAGCCAAAACTTACAATGTTGGCGAATTAGTTCTACGCCTGCTGGACAAGAAAAAGGACAAACTCAAGCCCAAATGGGAAGGTCCCTCTATTATCGACCAAGTCCTGACCGGTGGAGCGTACCGTCTGCGAGATGCATAAGATAACCGACTCGAGCCGAACCCATGGAACGCAGCCCGTCTCTGCAGATTCTACGCCTAGCGCCGGACTCTTGAGTTCGTATCCTTCCTCTGTCTACTTTTTACACATTTGATGTCTTATATTTCTCTCCTTCACCCTCTTTTTCTCTTACAGCCTTTAAAGGATCATTCACGCATTGTTAGCACACACTTGACGTGCTATCCGTGCTCATTATACCTGGGGGCTTCTTTAACAGAAGCTTATTTTACGGGCTCTATGCCTAACACATGTGTAATGCTTCCGCATGTACATTTTATTCACCATTATATGCATCGATATGACTTAAGTTTTGGCCAAGCTGGGTTGCCTGGCTCCTGTGCTTACCCCTACGTTCCCGATTGTTCGGCTAGGTGGTAAAGGGAGCACCTCTGCGATTGCTACCGCCGGGTCACCGGATGTGTACCTCGATCGTGAAGCTGAAAGCTAGCGTTCTTAAGGGAATATTCGGTCGGTGAACTAAAGATGATTCCTCACTTATTTATTTATCCGCCCCCAGATGCTTTTCTGCTTTTTTCCGCAGTCCGGACATGCACTTTAAGGCATGCCTCCCAGGGAAAGGAACCCCTAACTGAACTATTCTCCCTGGAATATGTTTCTTACTAACCATGTAATATAACATAACTAGTTGGGCACTTGTCTGTTAAAGCACTAGTGACTCCTACGCCTGGTGTCCACGCATACCCCGGTTCTTACATAACAGTGATGGTATTCGGACACACTCCGGACTATAGGGTCCCGAGGTTAAAGCGAAAAGGTCCGCCATGACAAATGATCTACAATCCGGCTAGAAGGCATTTTTACATGTCATCTTAAATTACATAGTCAAATTGACTGGGTGTATTCCTCCTCAATACCATCTAATAGGCTGTCTAGTTTACAGTCCTGTTGGGAATACTTTGCGGCCAATTCTACTTGGCCGTACACTAAGCTCATAGGGATCTCCTTCCCATCGGGCCCCACAGGTCCGACCTCGGCCATGTGGTTTGGGTCAGCCTTGACGGCAGGCCAATATCTTCCATAATCAGAAGCGCCGCCGCGCTCCCTTCAGCCTCTCTGCAAGCTCTCCAAGGCCTTCGGGTAGGGAGACAGATGGCCACAAGGCCTGGGCGACGCCCTTCATCACCTGCCGAACTTCGTTAAATGCGCTTGTAAGAGCTCGAAGAAGGTCACCCGTAGAACCGGCATTTCCTCTGCAGACGACACTCGTGAGCATACCTACAGACATAACTCTGTTAGTCGACTTCTTCGTCGAACTCTTTTTTTTTCAAAGTTCGTTCAAGCAGTTACTAAAAATGCCGCGTCGAAACCGTCGATTCTCCTTCACGGAGTCCGCCAGCTGGGCACGAACATCTTTGAGTTCCTCTCCCAGCTGGGTGTTGGCTTCTTGGAGATTATTCTTCTCCTGCCTCACCCTCGTAAGCACGCTCTCCCCGGCTTTTAACCGGTGCAAGAGTTGTTGCTTGTCCGGATCTACTCGGCGCCATCTGCAATGATATTGTCGATTTACACATACGCCGCGCCGCAACATACTTATCTTTCGACGCGTATATTACGAGAGGGGGTCTCCTTGGCCTCCCCTGCAGTGGCTCGTGCGGCCTCAAGTTGGGCTTTGCACTCTTCCAGCTCCTGGGACAGTTGGGTATTCTTTTTTGTAAGATCATGCATAATAAATGATCCTTAAATCAGTTATTCTAACTATTTTAAGTCTCGGGGGCTACTGGTATGTATAACCACCAAATTTTCTCACCCGTATGTCTTTCACATATTGCTCCGTGGCTCTGGCTAAACCATTTTGAGCGGCACGGAGGTGCGCATCTCCCAAATTGAAGGCATCCAATGCCTCTTGGGAGAAACATGCGTCACGAAGAACAGTCCGGTGACGCCTGTGATTCATGGCACTCTCCACCTCGGAATTGGTGGCAGACAGTCCATCGGCATCCTCTGTCGGAGGAGTGTCCGACGCACGCCTCGTGTTCGCCTCCGCCTCTGGACCTGGCTTCAGAGCCTGGCTGGTGGAGGCGCGATTGGCAGCCTCTCCGGATATAGTCCGGCGAGCGCTCTTTTTCGTGAAGAGAGCACGCGCGTTAGTATACCTTCCGGGAATAAAACCTGGGAAAAGGAGGCATGCCATACCGTGGTGCCGGCGTCTCAATCCGGACCGCACTTCTTTTCAGCCTGCTGGGCCTTGCTGCCCCTTGTTGATTAGCCACCGCAGGCTCGGCCTTCCGCCTCAAGGGCTCCCCTGCAAAACACCATTGATATACAGTGATCAAAGATAAGCACAGATGGATCATCTTCAAAGTATTGGGACTTCGGTCTCAGTTACCTGTGAGGCTGGAAATATTCCGGTAATCGGCCGTAATGGCGCCCAAGGCATTGTCGATGCTCAGTTGGTAAAATACCCCATCGATCAGCTCCAGGGATATGTTCGGATCCTCTTGGGAGGCCGGATCAAGGGACCTTTCCGGATCCTCGGGTTGTGGAGGAGGGCTGTTTATATCCTTTACAGTCCAGCACAATTCCTGCGTCGAAATCACAGAATAAGGTACTTAACTACGGGAATATGGAACGGATGGGCATAAAGAAGTGTCCGCTTACCCAGCTTGGAGGATCGTTCATAGAAAATCCGCCATGTGGATTGACGCGGAGGAAATCCTCCTCTTCTCCCTTGTATAATGCGGACAAGGCCTTCGTTAGAGCAAAGAATCGATCCCGGCCGCTTACGGCCGCAGCGGGTGGCATCATCCTCCCCGTTGAAATCCCACATGGGGTGGCCTCTATACTGAAGCGGCTGCACCCCCCACATGATGCATGTGGCCATGACCCTGATCATGGTCAGTTCAGAATGAGCTAATAATCTTATCCGGCTCATCGTAAAGGACGCCCCTGTCATTTTCCTTCCGAGGGCTCCGTGGGCGCCAAATTAGGCGCTTCTTCAAAGGAGCATTATTGAACTCAGGAAGGCCGATCCGCACAGGGTCCGGCAGGGGGACATCTTCTATATAAAACCATTCTGAAGGCCAGTCTTCGGATGCCTTCTTTGGGGTTCCGGATAGATATCCGGTCCTGGCGATGCGCCATAATTCGGCTCTGCCCACTTGATATATCGACCCCTCCTGAGAATGGGGCACAAGGCAGAACAGCTTCTTCCACAGCATGAAGTGAGCCTCGATGCCCAAGAATAGCTCGCAAAGGGCTACGAAGCCCGCGATATGCAACATGGAGGCAGGCGTAAGGTTGTGCAACTGGAGGCCGTAGAACTCCAGGAGCCCCCGGAAAAACGGATGAATTGGAAATCCGAGCCCTCTTATTAAGTAAGGGACAAGGCATACCCGCTCTCCTTTGGAGGGATTGGGGACGCTCTCCGCCTGCTTTCCGCCATTATAGGTGGCGAGTCCGGCTCGAACCGGGACCATGAAGGCTGGGGGAAGAAATCCCTTGGTTTGGAGCGTCACTAGCTTCATTGTGTGGGATTTAAACATCTCTCCCAATCTCCAGGCTGAGGGCTGGCAGGGTGAGAGGAGGAGTTGCGTCGACTGGCCATGATGGAATGGATTTCTGTCAGATGCGCTCCGATGAATGCTCGCGAAGGGGAGATGGTGTGATTCGGATCTAAATCCTCGTCTCTTTTATAAGGCAGCTTATTTACGCAGCTAGGGGGTAAAAGTAAAAACACCCTGGCTTTTCGCATTCGTTTGACACGTGGAAGACGGCCATTATTGGGCGTGGAAGCCAAGGAGCGCAATATTCACGAAGAGCCGGACACTATTCAATTGGTACAAAGAGTTTGGAGAAGAACCCGCCTTGCAATGCCGAAGACAAATCCGTGCGCCGGACTCATTGTCATTGAAGCCTGGTTCGGGGGCTACTGAGGGAGTCCCGGATTAGGGGGTGTCCGGATAGCCGAACTATAACCTTCGGCTGGACTTCTGGACTATGAAGATACAAGATTGAAGACTTCGTCCCGTGTCTGGATGGGACTTTCCTTGGCGTGGAAGGCAAGCTTGGCGATACGGATATGTAGATCTCCTTCCATTGTAACTGACTCTGCGTAACCCTAACCCTCTCTGGTGTCTATATAAACCGGAGGGTTTTAGTCCGTAGGACGAACAACAATCATACCATAGGCTAGCTTCTAGGGTTTAGCCTCTCTGATCCCGTGGTAGATCTACTCTTGTACTACCCGTATCATCAATATTAATCAAGGAGTAGGGTTTTACCTCCATCGAGAGGGCCCGAACCTGGGTAAAAACATCGTGTCCCTTGTCTCCTGTTACCATCCGCCTAGAGGCACAGTTCGGGATCCCCTACCCGAGATCCGCCGGTTTTGACACCGACAGGCCACTTTATGGTTAATGAAGGTATTGTCTTGGGGCATAAAATTCCTGAAAGAGGTATTGAAGTTGATAAAGCTAAAGTTGATGCTATTGAAAAGATGTCGTGTCCCAAGGACATTAAAGGTATAAGAAGTTTCCTTGGTCATGCCGGTTTTTATAGGAGGTTCATTAAGGCCTCTCACTAATCTCTTACAAAAAGATGTTCCTTTTGTCTTTGATGATGATTGTGTAGAAGCATTTGAAATACTTAAGAAAGCCTTGATCTCTCCACCTATTGTTCAGCCACCTGATTAGAATTTACCCTTTGAAATTATGTGTGATGCTAGTGATTATGTTGTAGGTGTTGTTCTAGGACAAAGAGTTGATAAGAAATTAAATGTTATTCAATATGCCAGTAAAACTCTAGATAGTGCCCAGAGAAATTATGCCACTACTGAAAAAGAATTTTTAGCAGTTGTATTTGCTTGTGATAAGTTCCGACCTTATATTGTTGATTCTAAAGTAATTGTTCACACTGATCATGCTGCTATTAAATATCTTATGGAAAAGAAAGATGCTAAACCTAGGCTTATTAGATGGGTTCTCTTGCTACAAGAATTTGATTTGCATATTATTGATAGAAAGGGAGCCGAGAACCCCGTTGCAGACAACTTTTCTAGGTTAGAGAATGTTCTTGATGACCCACTACCTATTGATGATAGCTTTCCTGATGAACAATTAGTTGTCGTAAATACTTCTTGTACTGCTCCATGGTATGCTGATTATGCTAATTACATTGTTGCTAAATTTATACCACCTAGTTTCACATACCAGCAAAAGAAAGAGTTTTTCTATGATTTAAGACATTACTTCTGGGATGACCCACACCTTTATAAAGGAGTAGATGGTGTTATTAGGCGTTGTGTACCTGAGCATGTACAGGAACAGATCATATGCAAGTGTCCCGAGGCTTATGGAGGACACCACGCTCGAGATAGAACTGCACATAAGGTATTGCAATCCGGTTTTTATTGGCCTACTCTCTTCAAAGATGCCCGTAAGTTTGTCTTGTCTTGTAATGAATGCCAAAGAATTGGTAATATTAGTAGACGCCAAGAAATGCCTATGAATTATTCACTTGTTATTGAACCATTTGATGTATGGGGCTTTGATTATATGGGACCGCTTTCCTTCCTCTAATGGGTATACACATATTTTAGTTGTTGTTGATTACGTTACTAAGTGGGTAGAAGCTATTCCAACTAGTAGTGCTGATCATAACACCTCTATTAAGATGCTTAAAGAAGTTATTTTTCCGAGGTTTGGAGTCCCTAGATATTTAATGACTGATGGTGGTTCACACTTTATTCATGGTGCCTTTCGTGAAATGCTTGCTAAGTATGATGTTAATCATAGAGTTGCATCTCCGTACCACCCACAGTCTAGTGGTCAAGTAGAATTGAGTAATAGAGAGATCAAATTAATTTCGCAAAAGACTGTTAATAGATCTAGAAAGGCATATTGGCCCATTAAAGAGCTCGATTATGATTTCAAACTTGCCGGTGAGAAGAGATTATTTGACATTAGCTCGCTTGATGAATGGAGAACCCAGGCCTATGAGAATGCCAAACTGTTCAAAGAAAAGGTTAAAAGATGGCATGACAAAAGGATACAAAAGCGTGAGTTTAATGTAGGTGATTATGTGTTGCTATTAAACTCACGTTTAAGATTTTTTGCAGGAAAACTTCTCTCTAAATGGGAAGGTCCTTACGTTATCGATGAGGTCTATCATTCCGGTGCCATAAAAATCAACAACTTCGAAGGCACAAATCCGAAGGTGGTGAACGGTCAAAGAATCAAACATTGTATCTCAGGTAATCCTATAAATGTTGAAAATGTTATTGCAACCGTAACCCCGGAGGAATACATAAGGGACACCTTCCAGAACTTTTCAGACTCCGAAAAGGAATAGGTATGTGGTATGGTAAGTAAACTGACTCTAAAACAGTTCTAATGGCAGTTTTTCTCCATTTTGTAATATTTAAGAAAAGAGGAAAAATAAGAAGTAGTCTGGTAAGGACACGAGGCGTCCACGAGGGTGGAGGGCGCGCCCCCCTGTCTCATGGGAACCTCGTGTGCTCTCCGGACTCTGTTTTCTTGCACGATACTTCTTTTGGTCGGTAAAAATTCATTATATAATCTCCCGAAGGTTTTGACCACCGTACCATGCAAATATCTCCTGTTTTCTTTCGAGCTGTTTTTCTGCCAGAATTGTCAAAGGCCAGGCATCATGTCGTCCCCCTCCTCCAACTATGATGGCGACGATTCTTGGCTAATGAAGATAGAGCTGAAGAGAGAAGAACCCGAGGAGATCAAATAGGATGATGGGATCAAGAAGGCCATGGAGGATCAAGCTCCGGCAGCAAAAGACGAAGACATCCTCCTACTTCATGACAATCTTCTCACCCCAACGGAGATTGAAGCTTTCAAGATGATTGAGTTAGCTCGCATACAAAATAAGTATCTCACACGTGAAAATATTTTGTTGGAGGAGCATATCACTGCACTCAAGGGCATTATCCGCAAATTGGAGAATCTCCTACGCTCGATGTGCGACTATCCATCATCACCACCATCTTATTCACCAGCAAAGGAGAACTGAGTATCCGGTATGGGCACTCCCCTTCGCAACTGCCAAGCTTGGGGGAGGTGCCCCGGTATCGTATCACCATCACACTCCTATCTTTACCGTTTACTTAGTTCGATCCTTTTGGTAATATCTTGATCTGGTAGAATAAAGTTTTAGTATGATCTAGTTTTGAGCATTGCTTTATGATCCTTCTATGTAATCGAGTCTGTGAGCTATATATAATAAAGATTAGTTTTGAGTCAAGGGCTTGGTTATCTTGCTATGATCTTGTGGGAATAAAAATAAAAGAATCAAAAAGAATAAGAAATAAAGAGATCATATTGATCTTATGGAGAGTAATGACTTCACATATAAAGAGTATGATGAATAAAAGTTGTTGAGAGTTGACAAACATAGTTTTGGTCATCATTGCAATTAATAGGAAGTAATAAAGAAAGAGAGGTTTTCACATATAAATATACTATCTTGGACATCTTCTATGATTGTGAGCACTCATTAAAATATGACATGCTAAAGAGTTGATGTTGGACAAGGAAGACAACATAATGGGTTATGTTTTCTTATATCCGAAATAAAGGATATTGTCACGGATCATCCAACATGTTGAGCTTGCCTATCCCCCTCATACTAGCCAAATTCTTTGCACCAAGTAGAGATACTACTTATGCTTCCGAATATCCTTAAAACCAGTTTTGCCTTGAGAGTCCACCAAATCTACCTATGGATTGAGTAAGATCTTTTAGGTAAGTTGTCATGTTGCATGCAATAAAAATTGCTCTCTATATATGTGTGATCTATTAGTGTGGAGAAAATAAGCTTTATACGATCTTGTGATGTGGAAGAAATAAAAGCGACGGACTGCATTAATAAAGGTCCTATAACAAGTGGCAATATAAAGTGACGTTCTTTCGCATTAATATTATGTGCATCCAACCATAAAAGCACATGACAACCTCTGCTTCCCTCAGCGAAGGGCCTATCTTTTACTTTTGCCTTATACCTTATGCAAGAGTCATGGTGATCTTCACCTTTCCCTTTTACATTTTATCCTTTGGCAAGCACATTGTGTTTGAAAGATCCTGATATATATCCAATTGGATGTAAGTTAGCATGAACTATTATTGTTGACATTACCCTTGAGGTAAAAGGTTGGGAGGCAACACTATAAGCCCCTATCTTTCTCTGTGTCCGACTAAAACTCCATAACCATAATTATTGCGTGAGTTTTAGCGATTGTGAAAGACTAAATGATGGTTGAGTATGTGGACTTGCTGAGAAGCTCTTATATTGACTCTTTCTGATGTTATGATAAATTGCAATTGCTTCAATGACTGAGATTATAGTTTGTTAGTTTCAATGAAGTTTCTGATTCATACTTGACATTGTGAATAGATTATTACTTGAGTATAAGAAATCATATGACAATATATATATATATATATATATATATATTGCTGTTATAAGAATGATCATGATGCCCTCATGTCCGTACTTTATTTTATCGACACCTCTATCTCTAAACATGTGGACATATTTTTCGTTATCGGCTTCCGCTTGAGGACAAGCGAGGTCTAAGCTTGTGGGAGTTGATACATCCATTTTGCATCATGCTTTTATATTGATATTTATTGCATTATGGGCTGTTATTACACATTATGTCACAACACTTATGCCTATTCTCTCTTATTTTACAACGTTTACATGAAGAGGGAGAATGACGGCAGCTGGAATTCTGGGCTGGAAAAGGAGCAAATATTAGAGACCTATTCTGCACAGCTCCAGAAGTCCTGAAACTTCATGGAGGCAGTTTTTGGAATTAATAAAAAATAGTGGCGAAAGAATCAACCAGAGGGGGCCACCCACCATCCACAAGGGTGGGGACCGCGCCCAGGGTGCGCCCCCTGCCTCGTGGGCCCCCTGACAGGCCTACAGTGCCCATCTTCTGCTATATGAAGTCTTTTACCCTGGAAAAAAAATCAGAAGCAAGCTTTCGGGACGAAACTCTTCCGCCACGAGGCGGAACCTTGGCGGAACCAATCTAGGGCTCCGGCGGAGCTGTTCTGCCGGGGAAACTTCCCTCTGGGAGGGGGAAATCATCACCATCGTCATCACCATCGATCCTCTCATCGGGAGGGGGTCAATCTCCATCAACATCTTCACCAACCCCATCTCATCTCAAATCCTAATTCATCTCTTGTATCCAATCTTTGTCCCAAAACCTCAGATTGGTACTTGTGGGTTGCTAGTAGTGTTGATTACTCCTTGTAGTTGATGCTAGTTGATTTATTCGGTAGAAGATTATATGTTCGGATCCTTTATGCACATTAATACCCCTCTGATTATGAACATGAATATGATTTGTGAGTAGTTACGTTTGTTCCTAAGGAAATGGGAGAAGTCTTGCTATAAGTAGTCATGTGAATTTGGTATTCGTTTGATATTTTGATGAGATGTATGTTGTCTTTCCTGTAGTGGTGTTATGTGAACTTCGACTACATGACACTTCACCATTGTTTGGGCCTAGAGGAAGGCATTGGTAAGTAATAAGTAGATCATGGGTTGCTAGAGTGGCAGAAGCTTAAACCCCAGTTTATGCATTGCTTCGTAAGGGGCTGATTTGGGTCCACATGTTTCATGCTATGGTTAGGTTTACCTTAATACTTCTTTTGTAGTTGTGGATGCTTGCAATAGGGGTTAATCATAAGTGGGATGCTTGTCCAAGGAATGGCAGTACCCAAGCACCGGTCCACCCACATATCAAATTGTCAAAGTACCAAATGCGAATCATACGAGCGTGATGAAAACTAGCTTGACGATAATTCCCATGTGTCCTCGGGAGTGCTTTTCTCTATATAAGAGTTTGTCCTGGCTTGTCCTTTGCTACAAAAAAGGATTGGGCCATCTTGTTGCACCTTGTTTACTTTCATTACTTGTTACCCGTTACAAATTACCTTATCACAAAACTATCTGTTACCAATAATTTCAGAGCTTGCAGAGAATACCTTACTGAAACCGCTTGTCATTTCCTTCTGCTCCTTGTTGGGTTCGACACTCTTACTTATCGAAAGTACTACGATAGATCCCCTACACTTGTGGGTCATCAGGTGCCATCCCGGAGGACTTCTCCGGATAGTCGACAGGTATAGGGGACCATCAACACGACACCGGAGGGGAACGCCTCGGTTGTTGAGGGCATAGGAGGTGCGACCCCAGTGAAGACCAATGATGGGGGGCCTGGACTGTTCAACCCCCATCCGTATACCGCTCCGGAGACGGATCCGAAGTCGGGTGAGCGGCCTCCTTCAAGGGAGGGGGAACGCCTAATACTTCGGCGACCTCCATGAACCTGGAGGCTCTGAATACCCTGATGGACGTACTACAGAGTGCATCCATCATGGAGGAGCATCGTACCTTGATGGGTACGGTGTTTGAGAAGATTCAGTCCACAAAAAGTGGGTTGAATGAAGCCTTCACGAGCCTACTAACAGGCTTCGAGGTATGCGATGTAATGTCTTTAGCCGCCTTCCATATGAACAAATACGCCTGTATATAGATAGTAGCCCCTGAGACTCTGGTGGCCCATGAAGAAGGGCGAACATAGGATCTATAGATATCTGAGGGAAGTAACATGCTTATTTAATTGGAAAAACAGGCTTCACTGTTAGTGGCAACCGCCCAGGCCGCGGAGGTTTCCGAACTAAAGCAGAAGTTGAAGCTGGTCGATGAGGATATTGTCCTCATTAACAAGCAGCTCGACGAGGCGCAACGTATGCTTCGAACACTCCTTTTATGCCTATATGAATGTGCGAACACTAGATTGAAATTCAAACGCTGTTATTTGCGTAACTGCAGATGGCCCTGCCGAGGTTCAGACCCTCAGGGGTGAACTTTCTCGGGCCAAAGAACAGGCTACGGTGAGCAATGTGGCCGCTGATAAAGCGGCTACGGAGCTGAAGGCCAAACAAGCCACCCGGCGCCAATGCGAGGAGCGGATATCCGTCGTAGAGTAAGAGCTCAAGGACGCCGCCCACAAGTGCGAGTCCCTTGAGAAGGAGAATAAAGTCAAGGCAACCGAACTCAAAAAGGCCCTTCAGGAGGCCAAAAACGCGTGATCCGAATCGAGAGCGGCTCGCGAGGAGATCCAGTAGGCCGGATAGATAGCGGCTGGTAAGCCCTTTCTTTTACAGACTAAGTTTGGCGATTGATACGTCTCCGTCGTATCTATAATTTTTTATTGTTCCATGCCAATATTCTACAACTTTTACATACTTTTGGCAACTTTTTATACTATTTTTGGGACTAACATATTGATCCGATTGCTCAAAGTGCAGTTCTGTTTGTTGCATGTTTTTTGTTTCGCATAAAAAACATATCAAACGGAGTCCAAATGGGATAAAAACTGGCGGAGATTTTTTTTGGAATATAAGTGAATTTTGGGAAGTGGAATCAATGCGAGACGATACCCGAGGGGCCCACAAGGGTGAGGGGCGCGCCCCAGGGGGTCATGCGCGCCTTGGGCCCTCGTGGCCACTCCGTAAGGCGGTTGGTGCCCTTCTTTCGCTGCAAGAAAGATAATATCCGGATAAAAATCATGTCCAAATTTCAGCCCAATCGGAGTTACGGATCTCCGGGAATTTAAGAAACGGTGAAAAGGGCGTAATCAGGAACGCAGTAAATGTAGAGAGATAGAGAGATAGATCCAATCTCGGAGGGGCTCTCGCCCCTCCCATGCCATGGAAGCCAAGGACCATAGGGGAAACCCTTCTCCCATCTAGGGAGAAGGTCAAGGAAGAAGAAGAAGAAGGGGGGCCCTCTCCACCTCTCTCCGGGCGGCGTCGGAATGCCGCCCGGGCCATCATCGTGCGACGGCGATCTACATTAACACCTCCGTCATCTTCACCAACATATTCATCAACTCCCCCCATCTATCTACAGCGGTCCACTCTCCCCCAACCCGCTGTACCCTCTTCTTGAACATGGTGCTTTATGCATCATATTATTATCCATGATGTGTTGCCATCCTATGATGTCTGAGTAGATTTTTGTTGTCCTATCGGTAATTGGTGAATTGCTATGATTGGTTTAATTTGCTTGTGGTTACGTTGTTGTATTTTGGTGCCAATCATATGAGCGCGCGCGTGGATCACACCATAGGGTTAGTTGTATGTTGATAGGACTATGTATTGGAGGGCAAGAGTGACAGAAGCTTCAACCTAGCATAGAAATTGATGCATACGGGATTGAAGGGGACCAATATATCTTAATGCTATGGTTGGGTTTTACCTTAATGAACGTTAGTAGTTGCGGATGCTTGCTAATAGTTCCAATCATAAGTGCATAGAATTCCAAGTCAGGGATGACATGCTAGCAGTGGCCTCTCCCACATAAAACTTGCTATCAGTCTAGTAAAGTAGTCAATTGCTTAGGGACAATTTCGCAACTCCTACCACCACTTTTCCACACTCGCTATACTAACTTTATTGCTTCTTTACCTAAAACATCCCCTAGTTTTTATTTACGTGCTCTTTATATTCTTGCAAACCTATCCAACAACACCTACAAAGTACTTCTAGTTTCATACTTGTTTTAGGTAAAGCGAACGTTAAGCGTGCGTAGAGTTGTATCGGTGGTCGATAGAACTTGAGGGAATATTTATTCTACCTTTAGCTCCTCATTGGGTTCAACACTCTTACTTATCGAAAGAGGCTACAATTGACCCCCTATACTTGTGGGTCATCAAGACCTTTTTCTGGCGCCGTTGCCGGGGAGTTATAGCGTGGCTGAATATTCTTGTGTGTGCTTGTTTGCTTTATCACTAAGTAGTTTTCCTTTTGTGCTCTTGTTTTGTATCTTTAGTTATGGGTAGGAAACGCAAAATACCAAAAAAAATAGTTGTGCCTACTACACCAATGGTTGAAGAACCACTCAAAATCAATCACACTCCTGAAGCTTTTTACTTGGATCATATTCGATCCCTATGTGCTCATGCTAAAACCCCAACAAGCTTAGTTGAGGGAAAATCTTTAGATGAGCATGCTTGTTATGTGCGACACCTCTTATCTCAAAAAGGGAAACTTTTACTGGATCAAATTCATAGTTTGCAATTCTATGCTTGGAATTTATGTGAAATATATGATTGTACTTGTTGTTCTAAAGACCCTTAGAAACACCTTCCTTACCAATGTGAGTTTAGTGATAATGGAATCGTATCTTCGTATACTAAGGGTGTTTATAATTACTATGACATTCAACAAATTGAAGAATTTGTCGCTTTTAGGGGTACTTGTGAAATTGCTTCTTTTATTGAAGAGTGTGATACTACTCTCTACAAATCTGAAAATTTGGCCATACTTAAATATTGCTATGATAATTATGCTTCTAATCCTTATATTAAACCATATATTGAGGACTCCTCCTCTGTCCAAGAAGAGACTAATATTTTGCAGGAGTCCATGGAAGAAGGAATTGATGAAACTGTGGGCTCATTGGATGAAAAAGATGATGAGGAGAGGGAAGAACAAAAGGAGGAGGAGCGGATTAGCTACCCGTGCCCACCTTCTAATGAGAATAACTCTTCAACTCATACATTGTTTAATTTCCCTTCATGCTTACCAAAGGATGATTGCTATGATGATTGTTATGATCCCGTTGATTCTTTTGAAATATCCCTTTTTGATGATGCTTGCTAAGCTTTTGGCCAAGATGCCAATATGAATTATGCTTATGGAGATGAACTTGCTATATTTCCTTATGTTAAACATGAAATTTTTGCTATTGCACCCATGCATGATAGTCCTATTATCTTTTTGAATTCTCCCGGCTACACTATATCGGAGAAGTTTGCCCTTATTAAGGATTATATTGATGGGTTGTGTTTCACTACTACACATGATGATTTTGATAGATATAATATGCATGTGATTGCTACTGCTACTTGCAATTATTATGAGAGAGGAACTACATCTTCGCCTCTCCATGTTTCCAATATGATAAAATTGCAAGAAACTGTTTATACTATGCATTAGCCTTTACTACGTGTGGATGAATTGTTCTTTTATGACATGCCGATGCATAGGAAGAGAGTTAGACTTCGTCATTGCTAGATTTATGTTGCTTTTTGCTCACTACTAAATGCCAAATCATTGTTAATTAAAATTGGCTTTGATATACCTTGGAATCCGGGTGGATCCATTACTTGAGCACTATATGCCTAGCTTAATGGCCTTAAAGAAAAAGCTGCCAGGGAGACAACCCGGAAGTTTCAGAGAGTTATTTATTTCTGTTGTGTGACTTTATAAACTTTAGAAATAAAAATAATGTGCCAAGATTTGCCTTTAGGATGTTTACATTGCTTGTTGGTTTGTGCGGTGCAAAACATATACTTTGGTTGTAGTGCGCGATTTTACATTTTTTATGGATACATCAAACGGTTCTGAAATATTTTGCACTGTCTTGCTATACAAATTGTTTATTTTTCCTAATTTTACAGAATTTTTGGAGTACCAGAAGTAGGGTGAATGTTCAGATTACTACAGACTATCCTGTTTAAGACAGATTCTGTTTTTGATGCATAGTTTGCTTGTTTTGATGAAACTATCAATTTCTATCCGTGGATTAAGCCATGTAAAAGTTATATTACAGTAGCTACAATGCAAAAACAAAATGTGAATTGGTTTGCAATAGTACTTAGAGTAGTGATTTGATTTATTATACTAACGGATCTTACTGAGCTTTCTGTTGATTTTTGTGTGGATGAAGTGTTTGAAGATCGAGGAGGTCTCGATGTGAGGAGAAGGAGGAGAGGCAAGAGCTCAAGCTTGGGGACTCCCAAGGCACCCCAAGTAAATATTCAAGGAGACTCAAGCGTCTAAGCATGGGGATACCCCGGAAGGCATCCCATCTTTGTTCAACAAGTATCGGTATGTTTTCAGATTCGTTTCGTTCATGTGATATGTGCAAATATTGGAGCGTCTTTTGCATTTAGTTTTCACTTTTCTTTGATGCACCATGCTGGTATGAGATAGTCCATGGTTGATTTATAGAATGCTCTTTGAATTACACTTATATCTTTTGAGTATGGCTTTATAGAATGCTTCATGTGCTTCACTTATATCATTTGAAGTTTGAATTGCTTGTTTCTTTTCACATAGAAAACCGCCATTTGTAGAATGCTATTTTGCTTCACTTATATTTGTTAGAGCGTGGGCACATATTTTGTATAAAGAATTAAACTCTCTTGCTTCACTTATATCTATTTAGAGAGTTTACAGGAATTGGTCATTCACATGGTTAGTCATAAAATCCTACATAAAACTTGTAGATCACTGAATATGATATGTTTGATTCCTTGCAATACTTTTGCGATATAAAGATGGTGATATTAGAGTCATGCTAGTGGGTAATTGTGGATTGTAGAAATACTTGTGTTGAACTTTGTGATTCCCGTAGCATGCACGTATGGTGAACCATTATGTAACGAAGTCGGAGCATGATTTATTTATTGATTGTCTTCCTTATGAGTGGCGGTCGGGGACGAGCGATGGTCTTTTCCTACCAATCTATCCCCCTAGGAGCATGCGCGTAGTACTTTGTTTTGATAGCTAATAGACTTTTGCAATAAGTATGTGAGTTCTTTATGACTAATGTTGAGTCCATGGATTATACGCACTCTCACCCTTCCATCATTGCTAGCCTCTTGATTATCGTGCATTGCCCTTTCTCACCTCGAGAGTTGGTGCAAACTTCACGGTGCATCCAAACCCCGTGATACGATACGCTCTATCACACATAAGTTCCTTATATCTTCCTCAAAATAGCCACCATACCTACCTATTATGGCATTTCCATAGCCATTCAGAGATATATTGCCATGCAACTTTCATCATCATCATATACATGACTTGAGCATTTATCGTCATATTGCTTTGCATGATCGTAAGATAGCTAGCATGATTTTTTCATGTCTTGTCCGTTTTTTGATGTCATTGCTACGCTAGATCATTGCACATCCCGGTACATCACGGAGGCATTCATATAGAGTCATATCTTTGTTCTAGTATCGAGTTGTAATATTGAGTTGTAAGTAAATAAAAGTGTGATGATCATCATTATTAGAACATTGTCCCATGTGAGGTTATCAAAATAAAAGTGGCCAAAGAATCCCCCAAAAAAAGAGAGAGGCCAAAGAAGCCTATAAAAAAGAAAAAAATGAAAAAAATGAAAAAAATGAGAGAAAAGAGAGAAGGTACAATGTTACTATCCTTTTACCACACTTGTGCTTCAGAGTAGCACCATGTTCTTCATATGGAGAGTCTCTTGAGTTATCACTTTCATATACTAGTGGGAATTTTCATTATAGAACTTGGCTTGTATATTCCAACGATGGGCTTCCTCAGATGCCCTAGGTCTTCATGAGCAAGCAAGTTGGATGCACACCCACTTAGTTTCAGTTTGAGCTTTCATACACTTATAGCTCTAGTGCATCTGTTGCCTGTCAATCCCTACTCCTCACATTGTCATCAATTTATGGGCATCTCCCTAGCCCGTTGATTAGCCGTGTCGATGTGAGACTTTCTCCTTTTTGCCTTCTCCACACAACCTCCACCATCATATTCTATTCCACCTATAGTGCTATGTCCATGGCTCACGCTCATGTATTGCGTGAAAGTTGAAGAGGTTTGAGAACGTCAAAAGTATGGAACAATTGCTTGGATTGTCATCGGGGTTGTGCATGATTTGAATATTTTGTGTGGTGATGATGGAGCATAGCCAGACCATATGATTTTGTAGGGATAACTTTCTTTGGCCATGTTATTTTGAAAAGACATGATTGCTTTATTAGTATGCTTGAAGTATTGTTGTCTTAATGTCAAAAGATAGGCTATTGCTTTGATCACTCGTGTCTTAATATTCATGCCATGATTAGATTATGTGATCAAGATTATGCTAGGTACATTCCACATCAAAAATTATCTTTTTTATCATTTACCTACTCAAGGATGAGCAGGAATTAAGCTTGGGGATGCTGATACGTCTCCATCATATCTATAATTTTTTATTGTGCCATGCCAATATTCTACAACTTTTACATACTTTTGGCAACTTTTTATACTATTTTTGGGACTAACATATTGATCCAGTGCCCAGTGCCAGTTCCTATTTGTTGCATGTTTTTTGTTTCACAGAAAATCCATATCAAACAGAGTCCAAATGGGATAAAAACTGACAGAGATTTTTTTTTGAATATATGTGAATTTTGGGAAGTGGAATCAACGTGAGACGATGCCCGAGGGGCTCACGAGGGTGAGGGACGCGCCCCAGGGGGTCAGGCGCGCCCTGGGCCCTCGTGGCCACTCTGCAAGGCGGTTGGTGCCCTTCTTTCGCCGCAAGATAGCTAATATCCGGATAAAAATCGTGTCCAAATTTCACCCCAATCGGAGTTACGAATCTCCGGGAATTTAAAAAACGGTGAAAGGGCAGAATCAGGGAACGCAGAAACAGAGAGAGACAGAGAGACATATCCAATCTTGGAGGGGCTCTCGCCCCTCCCATGCCTTGTAAACCAAGGACCAGAGGGGAAACCCTTCTCCCATCTAGGGAGAAGGCCAAGGAAGAACAAGAAGAAGGGGGCCCCTCTCCCCCTCTCTCCTGGTGGCGCCGGAACGCCACCGGGGCCATCATCGCGCGACGGCAATCTACACCAACACCTCCGTCATCTTCACCAACATCTTCATCACCTTCTCCCATCTATCTACAGCGGTCCAGTCTCCCGCAACCAGCTGTACCCTCTACTTGAACATGCTGCTTTATGCTTCATATTATTATCCAATGATGTGTTGCCATCCTATGATGTGTGAGTAGATTTTCGTTGTCCTATCGGTAATTGGTGAATTGCTATGACTGGTTTAATTTTCTTGTGGTTATGTTGTTGTCTTTGGTGCCCATCATATGAGCGCGCGCGTGGATCACACCATAGGGTTAGTTGTATGTTGATAGGACTATGTATTGGAGGGCAAGAGTGATAAGCTTCAACCTAGCATAGAAATTGATGCATACGGGATTGAAGGGGACCATATATCTCAATGCTATGGTTGGGTTTTACCTTAATGAACGTTAGTAGTTGCGGATGCTTGCTAATAGTTCCAATCATAAGTGCATAGAATTCCATGTAAGGGATGACATGCTAGCAGTGGCCTCTCCCACATAAAACTTGCTATCGGTCTAGTAAAGTAGTCAATTGCTTAGGGACAATTTCACAACTCCTACCACCACTTTTCCACACTCGCTATACTAACTTTATTGCTTCTTTACCTAAAACAGCCCCTAGTTTTTATTTATGTGCTCTTTATATTCTTGCAAACCTATCCAACAACACCTACAATGTACTTCTAGTTTCATACTTGTTTTAGGTAAAGCAAATGTTATGCATGCGTAGAGTTGTATCAGTGGTCGATAGAACTTGAGGGAATATTTGTTCTACCTTTAGCTCCTCGTTGGGTTCGACACTCTTACTTATCCAAAGAGGCTACAATTGATCCCCTATACTCGTGGGTTATCAGCGATCAGAGATATGCCTTGCTTAATCGACTGTGGTGTTCTCCAGAAGCTTTCGCGGATCTTCCGAAGAGTTCCACCAACGCTGCGCAATTCTTCCAGACTCAGGAGGGATACGCGACAGAGAAGCTATTCTGGGCACAGTTCGTGGCGCAAGAGCGCCCGGCGCTGCTGAACGACCAAATGGCGCAATGGGCCGAGTTGCATAAGATATCCGGAGCGGCCATGAAGGATGTTATAGTTCGGCTGTGGCCAACCGGACCCCTTCCGTGCAGCTATTTTGGCTTGGTACGACGACTTGTTGATGCAGTGCCGCGGATTGACGCCGTCAAGCGGTCAGTGTGCATAGAAGGTGAGCGAATGGCCTTCGCCCGCGTCAAGATGTACTGGGCGAAGATGAAGGCCGCCGATGTTGCAGTTAAGGGCCATCCTAGAGGCAAGGACCACCGTACACCGGAGCGCTACTTAGATGACATCCTAGAGGGCGCCCGCTTGATAGAGGGTCAGTGCTCAAAAGATATTATGTTCGAATGAATGTACCTGAACCGCCTGGATGTTTTCATTGTGCACTAAAGCCTTGTGTCATATTTGCATCTTTATTTGAAAGTTTTATCCTCCTATGCGGCCGTTTTTGTATTCCTGAGAGTTTTCCAGTCGTCGGCTTTAGCCCCCACGTAGATACTACGGGGGTGTTCAGAATAGCACATGTTCACACTTGATCCAACGTCTTGGTCCGTAAAGGAGGTGTCAATGCGGTGAACCAGGCAATCAGACTATGGGGCTTTATCGCTCTCATTTAGCCATAGGAGTTCGACGATGGGTCTACGAGATAGCCCCTGGTATGTACGCGGCTATCCCAAATGCGGATGCGCTACATATGTGACCAGAAAACAGTCCTTCGTGTAATACGAAAAAAAATCGCTAAAGATTTTAATAAGTCGCCGAGTGGCTGACCGGCTCTCGCCGCATCATGATAGTCAGTTTTCGGCTTTCTCTACTAAGGTGCTTAACCGGACGAACCAGAAACACAATCGCAGTAGTTCTCCCTTTACTACCCTAGTCGATCAGACGGAACGTAAGGTAGCAAACACAGGAGCCGGGTAACCCAACTATTGATCAAAGACATGATTCAGAGCCGGCGCATATAGTGCCGAGCCCGGGACGCCGAATTGTGCCGTAAAGCTGTTCGGACTTTTGTTTGGCAACACATGTGTTGCCATATAGAGCCCCTGGCAATTTGTGCCGAGGTGTGTGCGTGAGACAACTTAAAAGACGGAATAAAGTCTATAAATAAAGACGATACCGAATAAGAATTTGGTTCACTGGAATCTGATTGATACGTCAAAACGTAATCTTACTGAGGGTACCATAATGTAACATCCCAAAATCCTAAATTTTGGAATGTTATAAACAAATAGATAGATTTGATTGATTTCTTGATTGATTGACTGAAAGTGAGTGAATTCGAAACTTTTTGAAAGTTAGATGAGAGGGAATAAAAGGACTTTCCCAAACTTTCATTTTTCTTTTATGATCCTCGAATTCAAATTCTTTTCATCACAAAACCACGGAGAGAAGATGACATGACTTCTTCCATTTATTTAAATGACAAGGGGTGTTGAAAATATTTGAATTTCATTTGAAAAATATTTTCCAATTCTGAAACTTTATGCAACTCAATGATTTTCACGAACGAAGATAAAATGACTTCTTCAAATTATACGAAATATGAGTTGGGAGTTTTCAAAGAATTAAATTCAAGGTTCTTTTGAATTATTTTTCAATTTGGAGTTATTTGAGTTTTATTCAAATTATTTTTCTCCAAAAATAAAATATATGGAAAATAGGGTAACATGATTCCCTACATCAGAAAATTGGAGAGAAATTAATTTGAAGTCATTTTGGTATTTTTAAAAATAATTTTATTGGATTTTATTAGAGCTGAAACACTCTTTGTTTTATTTGGAATTGTGTGTATTTTATTTGAAGCTAAAATAATGTTCATGTTGTAGAAAATGTTTTTCTGAAAATTTTGATATATTATATGCCTATATGTTATTTTTAATTATTTAGCTTTTTCTTATTTTGTTTTCTGGAAAAAAATGTTAAAAAAATCGCCGCCCCCACAGGCCAAGGCCCAGCCGGCCCAGCCAGCCAGGCCCCGGCCCAGCCAGCCGCCCCGGCCCACCGCCTCCCTCTCCTCCCCTTGATGTCCCGCCGCCCGGAGTCCGCCTCCACCCGCCCGTGCCCCCTCCCCAAGGCAACCTGAGCCCTCCTATTTAACCCTCACGACCCCCTCTCTCCCCTCACCCCGCCCCTCCGCCGCCGCCGACCCCAAGCCGAGCCGCCGCCGTGTCGCCAGGGCCTTGCCGCCGTCTCCGTCGTCCGGAGCACCAACTGTCGCCCCATCGCGCCCTTGCCCAACGCCGCCCTCCCGTGCCCTTCGCCGGCCTCGGCGACCACGGAGCTACCCGCCTCGCGGAGAAAACCTCCGCCGCCCGCCCGATCTGCCGGGAGCCGGGTCCGAGCCGCCGCCGGTTCATCTCACCGAGCCGGTAAAAACCGCGCAAAAACCCTCCCCGGTTTTTTTTTCTTTAGTACGGTTTTCTGTTAAGATCGGTTTTATTTTTTTAGTTAGATTAATTAGTGGACGTTCGTCCGTTAGTATTCGATGTGAGCGATTTTCATTGTTTAGCGTTCGATTGGCGAGCGTTCGCTATTTAGATTTTTCCTTTTATTTTAGATTTCCGGCCGAGGACCCATCCGTGAATATTTTTCTTTCTGATTAGCCCTTGATTTTCAACCGTTCATAACTTTTTACTCGTTTATCCAAATTCAACGAAACCAACGCCCACTTCTTCGTTATGATCTCCTCTATCCAGTAATACAACTCAAACATGTTTTTGAAAGTTTTAAAATTTGATTTCAAACAGATTTGTATTTGAACTTCGTTTGATCATAACTTGAGTTTAGTAACTCCGATTTAGTTGATTCTTTTGCAAATCGAAGCTCTTGACCTAAACTTTCTGATAAGGCCAAATACACATAGTTTTGGTACTGTTAGAAATTGTTTTATGCTGCAAGAGTTATTTGATTTGGTTTTGACGCGTTCCGAATTGTTTCTTGATTTTTCCGATCTTTTGAGTGATTGCTTATGTGTGGTTACTATTGCTTGATTACGATAGATTGACGGAGTGTGACGAGTAGATCTATCAAGAGTTTTGAGTGCGAATCATCTTCATCAACTTTGCGAGCAAGTAACACTTGATCATACTCTTCTCATACCCAGTTTTTATGCATTAGATCTATTCCTCTAACACTTGCATGTTTAGGATCAACTTAAATTGTGGGATGGGAAGTAGATTGAGGTAGTACCTATTACCTGTTTACTTATGAAACCTTTGGGAGTTACTTCTCGTTTGCTTATTACGCCATGCTATGCTCGTGAGACGTGGATTGGGTTTGAGTGAATATCCATGACAGATGTGAGATTGATAATTAATGGTTTATCTAAGGTGGCAACTTAAACACACATCTGGGTGGATTGAGGCACTGGCTATTCCAGACTTGCTGTCAAGGCACACAGGTGAAACAGGATTTGCCTGTATTTCTTCGGACCGCCACCCAGGTCCAAAGGGATCATGAGATTATTCAAACTAGAAACTTCCGTGTGCAGCCACAAGCCATTATGGGCTCTGGCGTAGTTGACTAAGTTGTGCGAACTCTTACGGGTAGGCTAGCTGATGTAGGGGATGTAGGTTGGTACGGTCTACCCACATGTAAGGTGCTAGCGCTTATGAAAGACTATGTCTCGGTCATCCGCTTTCTCAAACACCATGTAGTGCGAGGAACCAAAGCGGAGGCGATCGAGTCTTGTGGGGAAAAGTCATGCAAACCTCTGCAGAGTGTAAAACTAATCATGATTAGCCGTGTCCCCGGTTATGGACATCTTGAGTATCTAGTTCTTGGATTATCCTGTTGATCTCATCACGTTACTTAATATAATTTGTTTGGGTTTTAATGAGTACTTTTAATTGGGATTGAGGATCTTTGTCAACCATTCTCAATGTTCAACAACCACCATGATAGTTAAATAAATGTATTCCTTTGAAGTAGGGAAAAATTGGCTTTTCATAAAAGCGTAACCATAGAGCTTTCCACCAGCCATATATGCATGTAGTATAGCTTATTCATTCATTACTCTCTATGTGTTACATTGCCGCATATTCCATGTCTTTGACCCGTTTTGGCTGCAACTTTTCATGTTGCGTACTTTTTCGCATTTACGACAGTAAGTGATACGTTAGGGTTACGGTTTCCTATACTCAACTTTGCCGTTGGTGTTGATGGGAATCCACAACCTTGTTGCTTCCGCTATATTTTTGGATTGAGGTAATAGTATTTACGTTATTTCATACATGTGATTTACCTCTGTTATAAATCCTTCGAGTCTTGTGTGTCAAAGATACCGATCCGGGGATGACACGAAAGCACGTAGACTTGATCCATTCGGTCGGGTCGCTACAAGATGGTATCGAGCACATGTTGACTGTAGGACGTGACCCTAGAAAATGGCAAGCCCATAGGAAAGATTTTTCTCTACAACTTCATTTTCAAAAAGATCTTTTACCTCTCTTCTCTTCTGAGCTTATTCAAATATTCCCTTTTAGTGAGACCATACCCCTTTTCCCTTTTGACCACTCGAAGATTTGATTGATGAGACCACTCCAAGGAGACAAGATAACGGACAACTAAGACCATTTGGAATGAAGATGATTTTACTGTGTAAACGGAAACTACAACGGTGAAGACTCCGAAGACTATGAGATTTGAAGGCTCTGAAGAATTCCCAGATCTTATGACCTAGGAAGGTTACGCTTATGGAATTTGGCGGACCATGGAAGTTATCAATACCCGAGATCAAGGTGTATCGGAGAAAGACTGGAACATGTAGCATTAGAATTCAAAGCTTTGTCGTGAAAACCCTAAAGGCGGGAGATATCAACTATGGAATGATAGCTCATGAAAATGACAAGAGCGTAAACACGCTATCCATGATGTTATCGCCCGCCTATGCTATTGTCACCGTGCGGAGTTAAGCATGCAGATGCATGGAAGGATTGGATGGTGGAAAGCTGATGGAGCATCTATCTGCAAACGTTGGAGTTTTAATCTTAAGCTGGTGTAACACCGTGATCTGGAGCATTTCATCAAGGATTTTAAGATGGATATGCAAGAAGCTATATTTGACAAGGAAGTATTTCATGAAGAACTCAGGACCCAGAAGCTGAAAGTAGACAAGATGAAGGAGCAAAACATCGAGATACCGGAGATTTGACAGTAACTGAAGGACAGTAGGATCATGGATCATGTCAAGGATGTTGAAACCGGCAGTTGGAACGTAACCCCAGAAATATTGAAGGACGTCGCGAGAGACTTCGCGTCAACAGAGATGATCTGGCAAAAGAACTTGAGAAGGACAAGCATGATCAGAAGGAGCCATCAGATACATGATCAAGATTGGAAGAGTTTGATTACTTCGAAGATTTATTGACCGTTAGAAGACCAAACCCCTGTTACATACCTACGTTAGATGCGACGATTGTGAGCTGTCATTTTGTTTGATGTTTTTCCGACAACCACAATAAAATCTGTTTTTCAAAAACCTTTGTTTATATTGTGTGCATCCCTCTCGATCTCTCTTATCCCACCCCAAACCCATGGACCCATTAGAGGAAGAATGGAGATGAGCTTGTATTCTCTGGACCGATGAGTCAATTGAAGACGGACCGATGGATTCAGAACATGGAGGATCACATGGGGAACAACCCTATAGTCAGAAAGGATATGGCCCAGCATGCTCTTCCGTTCTTTGAAAGAGGTGCTACTATTTGGTGGAGGATGTACCAAACCATCAATGGATTGCAAAGAGTAACCACTTGGAAAGAATTTAAGTTGACTTTGCTAAAGTCTCGGTTTGTGTCCCAGAAATTGGAGCCTTATGGAAAGGATATGAAGAAACCTTGTGCATACAAGCTTTGTGGAGAAATAGGACACAAGCATAAAGAAAATAAGGACAAATACCCTCATGAGCAGAGGATTACCAAAGGAGTTAGCCGAGGATTTTCAGGGAACTTTGATTGGAGATTATTCCCAAAAGGTTTTGTTGCAGCAATGGAAGTTCGATCTACATTGTTGAGAAAGATCCGTGAAGCTCGGAAGGATGACAAAGGTATTGTTGAGGTAAAACAGAGGATGAGCAAAGGAAAGGCCAAAGGTTTTCGTAAGGATGAGCACGACACCTTATGGTTTGAGGACGATGTACATATACCCAATAATGCAAAGATCGAGTTAATACTTCAGAGGCTCATGACTCACCATACTTGATTCGCCTCGAAACACCAAGATGTATTTGGATTTGAAGGAGTGTTTACGGTGGAATGGTATGAAGAAGGATATTATGGAGTATGTAGTCGTAAGTGATGCATGCGGAGAAAGTAAAAGCAGAGCATCAGAAGCCAGCAGGATTACTACAGCCTATGCCGATACCCGAATGGAAGTGGGATAAGCTTGGCATGATTTCATTTCCGGATTTTCCCAGAACCCGATTGGGATATGATTCTATCTGGGTAGTAGTTGACTCGCTTGACCAAAGTGGCTCACTTTATCCCAGTGAAATACGAGTGCGAAGTTGGCCAAGATATATTGGACAAGGATCGTATGTCTGCATGGAGTTCCGAGGACCATCATAGAGGAACACAGTTTACCTCAAAGTTTTGGAATCACCGCACTGCACTTTAGGTACTAGGCTAGAGTTCAAGATGACCTTTCATCCGCAGACAGATGGATAAATCAAGAGAGTCAATCAG
This sequence comes from Aegilops bicornis, assembly GCA_021605145.1. Lineage (NCBI taxonomy): Eukaryota > Viridiplantae > Streptophyta > Magnoliopsida > Poales > Poaceae > Aegilops > Aegilops bicornis. The sequence continues at coordinate 254,775,109 of CM038675.1, read as the reverse complement.
ATTTTGGAGGACATATTGAGAGCGTGTGCGCTAGATTATGGAATCTAGTAGTGATGATAATCTACCCTACGGGGAGTTCTCATACAACAATGTTACCCAGCCAGTTTGAAGATGGCCCCTTTTAAAGCTTTGTATGGGAGAAGGAGCCAGACACCGTTGATGTGGGATGAAGTTGGAGACCGTCAGTTGTTTGGACCAAATGTGATCAAGGATTTGTAAGAGAATGTTAAGTTGCTTGAGATAGATCAAGGTAGCTCGATCCAGGCGGAAGAGTTATGCACTCAAAACCGCAAGGAGATAGTCGATAAAACCGAAGCGAGAGAATATCTTCGTGTGCCCCCTCTGTGAGGAGTTAATCGATTTGGAGTTAAGGGAAAGTTAGCCCCGAGATTTGTAGGACCATACCGAGTTGGAACGTATGGGAGAAGTTACCAACAAGTTGGAGTCACCCGAAGGACTGTCAAGAGTTCATGATGTGTTTCACGTTTCCCAGTTGAAGAAGTGCCATGCAGAGATGGCCAATATTCCCATGTAAGGACGCTTGACCCTGGAAGGGATAATGATGTTCCGCGAAGTGGAGTACGGACTTCATAAGTATAAGTTTTTATCTCGGTATGTGGGACATCCCACGAGGATGAAGAGATGAAGTGTTATTGGATATAAAGGAGGTATGATGTTGGAAATATGGATCAATGGAAATTCCATGATGAGTCTGAGTAATCACGTCTTAGTTTGGCGCAAATATAAGGAAAAAAGGACAGTACAATTGGATGGAATTAAGTATGCCAGGAAGTTGGATGTTGGGATAATGACCAGTTGCCCAGATGATGTGTTCAAGGATTGCAAGTGATGAGATGGGCCATAACCCACAGGCCCCAGGACTTGCCAAGAAGCAAGCACACTCTTGCTGAAGGAAAAACCCTGGAAGAGTTACGATTTTAACGACAGACGATCTTATAGGAGTTTACGCAAAACCTGAGAGTTGTGAAGGATCGATAGTTGTTTGTTTGGCCTGCAGAATCAATGGATTTTCCGAACTTGGTTCGTCAACAAGAGAAATTCTGCAATGCTTGTGAGGATGACCGAGTGTTAGAATGCGAGATTCGCCAAACCATGTACAAGGTAATGATTTGGGTGCGGGATGGATTGATCACCATACCGACTTACTCTTATTATTCGCTTTGCTATATGGGATGGTAAATCTGAGTGACTTACCTATAGTAGAGAGACGACGATCAAAACCTTGTTTAAACCTTAGAACGGTATAGGTATTTCTTTTCCCTTGTACAAGGCAGTTGTTGCCAACCGTAGGATATACGGTGAGGTTCAACCCAGACCCGTTTTCTGCAGGAGAAACCATAAATTGTTGACCACCATGAGAAATCGATAGTTGTTTAGAATTGGCGCCCGGACCGTCGACTATGAAGACCAGTTTGGATAACCTTACCAAGATGAAAGGACAGAAGAATTGAGGAAAAGGTTATGCCACTACCGAAAGAGCCCAGAGAAGGAATTTTCCCGAGAATCTGAGAAGACCGACCCTGTCAACAATAAGTATGGAGTATATGAGTTTTGATGGAACCGTAACAATGCTTCTAAGGGTGGTAGCACCCAGACCTCCTGTGATGATCGATGGACTTTGAGAAGACCCCAAACCCTAACCTATTTCTTGCTAGCCTCTCCGAATCTCGAGGACGAGATTCATTTTAAGGGTGGTAGTTTGTAACATCCCAAAATCCTAAATTTTGGAATGTTATAAACAAATAGATAGATTTGATTGATTGCTTGATTGATTGACTGAAAGTGAGTGAATTCGAAACTTTTTGAAAGTTAGATGAGAGGGAATAAAAGGACTTTCCCAAACTTTCATTTTTCTTTTATGATCCTCGAATTCAAATTCTTTTCATCACAAAACCACGGAGAGAAGATGACATGACTTCTTCCATTTATTTAAATGACAAGGTGTTGAAAATATTTGAATTTCATTTGAAAAATATTTTCCAATTCTGAAACTTTATGCAACTCAATGATTTTCACGAACGAAGATAAAATGACTTCTTCAAATTATACGAAATATGAGTTGGGAGTTTTCAAAGAATTAAATTCAAGGTTCTTTTGAATTATTTTTCAATTTGGAGTTATTTGAGTTTTATTCAAATTATTTTTCTCCAAAAATAAAATATATGGAAAATAGGGTAACATGATTCCCTACATCAGAAAATTGGAGAGAAATTAATTTGAAGTCATTTTGGTATTTTTAAAAAATAATTTTATTGGATTTTATTAGAGCTGAAACACTCTTTGTTTTATTTGGAATTGTGTGTATTTTATTTGAAGCTAAAATAATGTTCATGTTGTAGAAAATGTTTTTCTGAAAATTTTTTTATATTCTATGCCTATTTGTTATTTTTAATTATTTCGCTTTTTCTTTTTTTGTTTTCTGTAAAAAAAATGTTAAAAAAATCGCCTTACTGGGCGAGGCCACCGGCCAGCCAGCCCAGCCCGGCCCGCCCGCCTCGCCTCCCTCTCTCCTCCTCAGTGTCCCGCCGCCGCCCGGAGTCCGCCTCCACCCGCCGTGCCCCTCCCAAGGCAACCGGAGCCCTCCTATTTAACCCCGCCGACCCCTCTCTCCCCTCAACCCGCCCTCCGCCGCCGACCCAAGCCGAGCCGCCGCCTTCGAGGACGCCTTGCCGCCGTCTCCGTCGTCAGCCGAGCACCCATCGTCGCTTCTATCGCCGCCGCCTAACGCCGCCCTCCCGTGCCCTTCACGGCCTCGGCGACCGGAGCTACCGCCCGCCTCGCCGGAGAAAACCTCCGCCGCCGCCCGATCTGCCGGAGCCGGTCCGAGCCGCCGCCGGTTCATCTCACCGAGCCGGTAAAAACCGCGCAAAAACCCTCCCCGGTTTTTTTTCTTTAGTACGGTTTTCTGTTAAGATCGGTTTTATTTTTTTAGTTAGATTAATTAGTGGACGTTAAATCTGTTAGTATTCGATAGCGAAACGATTTTCATTGTTTAGCGTTCAAAGTGGCGAACGTTCGCTATTTAGATTTTCCTTTTATTTTAGATTTCGGCCGAGGACCCATCCGTGAATATTTTTCTTTCTGATTAGCCCTTGATTTTCAAACGCTCATAACTTTTTACTCGTTTATCCAAATCCAACGAAACCAACGCCCACTTCTTCGTTATGATCTCCTCTATCCAGTAATACAACTCAAACATGTTTTGAAAGTTTTAAAATTTGATTTCAAACAGATTTGTATTTGAACTTCGTTTGATCATAACTTGAGTTTCGTAACTCCGATTTAGTTGATTCTTTTTGCAAATCGAAGCTCTTGACCTAAACTTTCTGATAAGGCCAAATACACATAGTTTTGGTACTGTTAGAAATTGTTTTATGCTGCAAGAGTTATTTGATTTGGTCTTGACGTTTTCCGAATTGTTTCTTCGATTTTTCCGATCTTTTGAGTGTTTGCTTATGTGTGGTTACTATTGCTTGATTACGATAGATTGACCGGAGTGTGACGAGTAGATCTATCAAGAGTTTTGAGTGCGAATCATCTTCATCAACTTTGCAGGCAAGTAACACTTGATCATACTCTTCTCATACCCAGTTTTTATGCATTAGATCTATTCCTCTAACACTTGCATGTTTAGGATCAACTTAAATTGTGGGATGGGAAGTAGATTGAGGTAGTACCTATTACCTGTTTACTTATGAAACCTTTGGGAGTTACTTCTACGTTTGCTTATTACGCCATGCTATGCTCGTAGACGTGGATTGGGTTTGAGTGAATATCCATGACAGATGTGAGATTGATAATTAATGGTTTATCTAAGGTGGCAACTTAAACACACATCTGGATGGATTGAGGCACTGGCTATTCCAGGACTTGCCCTGTCAAGGCACACAGGTAGACAGGATTTACTGTATTTCTTCGGACCGCCACCCAGGCCCAAAGGGATCATGAGATTATTCAAACCAGAAACTTCCGTGTGCAGCCACAAGCCATTATGGGCTCTGGCGTAGTTGACTAAGTTGTGCGAAATCTTACGGGTAGGCTAGCTGATGTAGGGGATGTAGGTTGGTACGGTCTACCCACATGTAAGGCGCTAGCGCTTCTGAAAGACTATGTCTCGGTCATCCGTTTCTCAAACACCATGTAGTGCGAGGAACCAAACGGAGGCGATCGAGTCTTGTGGGGAAAAGTGCGCAAACCTCTGCAGAGTGTAAAAACTAATCATGATTAGCCGTGTCCCCGGTTATGGACATCTTGAGTATCTAGTTCTTGGATTATCCTGTTGATCTCATCACGTTACTTAATATAATTTGTTTGGGTTTTAATGAGTACTTTTAATTGGGATTGAGGATGCTGTCAACCATTCTCAATGTTCAACAACCACCATGATAGTTAAATAAATGTATTCCTTTGAAGTAGGGAAAAATTGGCTTTTCGCAAAAACTGTAACCATAGAGCTTTCCACCAGCCATATATGCATGTAGTATAGCTTATTCATTCATTACTCTCTATGTGTTACATTGCCAGCATATTCCATGTGCTGACCCGTTTTTTTGCAACTTTTCATGTTGCGAGACTTTTCGCATTTAGTAAGTGATACGTTAGGGTTCTGATTTCCTATACTCAACTTTGCCGTTGGTGTTGATGGGAATCCACAACCTTGTTGCTTCCGCTTATATTTTTGGATTGAGGTAATAGTATTTACGTTATTTCATACATGTGATTTACCTCTGTTATAAATCCTTCGAGTACTGTGTGTGTCAGCATACCGATCCAGGGATGACACGAAAGCACAGAGACTTGATCCATTCGGGTCGGGTCGCTACACATAATCACCAAGGCCATTTTACATGCCGGGGGTCTAAGAGTAAGGGGAAAAGCTCTATACAGGTTCTTCAGTGAAGTTGTGGTCTACAAAATCCTTTGCACCTTCCTGCCGCATATCTGCGCCGCTTTCGCCTATGGTAAAAGAGAAAAAAATAATTAAATAAAGGGGAAGGCCGTATAGGGTCGGACCGTACTATAGGCCTACTCGTATTGTGCCTTCGCTGATGCCCAAGGTATTTTGAGTGCATAATTATGCACGCGCGGTACGGATTTTGCGGATATACATGGTGATCAATGGAGGCGAAACTGCTAATCCAGCTCTGGAATTGTCGAGTTCTCAGCATGCGGAATTGAACGGCCTTGTGTAATAGAGCCCAGCGGCTTAATAGCTGATGAGGTGTGCGGCTTGAGAGGGCCGCTTTGTACTTCGGTCGCGATGGACGAGGTATGCTCCTCAGTACGGAGGGAGCATTCCATGTTTCCGTTGATTGTAATGACGCCACGTGGACCGGGCATCTTGAGCTTTAGATAAGTGTAGTGCGGGACCACGTTGAAGCGAGCAAACGCAGTTCGTCCGAGCAGTGTGTGGTAGCCACTGCGGAAAGGGACGATGTCGAAGATCAAGTCTTCGCTTCAGAAGTTGTCCGGCGAACTGAAGACGACCTCCAATGTGATTGAGCCCATGCTGCGGGCCTCCACACCAGGTATTACTCCTTTAAAGGTAGTTTTAGTGGGCTTGATCCTTGATGGATCAATGCCCATTTTATGAACGATGTCTTGGTAAAGTAGTTTGAGACTGCTGTCGTCGTCCATGAGGACTCTCGTGAGGTGGAATTCGTCGATGATTGGATCGAGGACCAGATCTTCCGGACCTCCATGACGGATACTGGTTGGGTGGTCCATTTGATCGAAGGTGATCAGGCAGGCCAACCATGGGTTGAATTTTGGGACGACCGGCTCTATGGCATAGACGTCCCGTAATGCGCGCTTGCGCTCCCTCTTAGGGATATGTGTGACGTATATCATATTTATTGTCTTTACCTCGGAGGGAAATTTCTTCTGTCCCCCTATGCCCCGATGACGAGGCTCTTCGTCGTCGTCCTCGCTGGGCGGCCCTTTCCCCTTGTATTCGGCGTTAAGTTTGCCGGCCTGTTTGAAAACCCAACAGTTTCTGCTGGTATGATTGGCAAGCTTATCGGGGGTGCCATGAATCTGGCAGGGCCGATCGAGTATTTTGTCCAAACTGGATGGACCATGTCTGTTTCCTTTGAGCGACTTCTTTCTTTGGTCGGGTTTAGGACCATTGAATCCGGCGTTGACCGCCGTATCTTTGGTACCGTCATTATTGACTAGACGCTTGTGCTTGTTGCGTCGTGGCTTGCCGTTGCCGTCCCTGGCTTCGGAGGTGCCGGGGTCGCTGGTGCTATTGCTTCTACGGGCTAGCCAGCTATCTTCTCCCACACAAAAGCGGGTCATGAGTGCGGTAAGGGCTGCCATGGACGTCGGCTTTTCTTGGCCGAGGTGTCTGGCGAGCCATTCGTCCCAGATGATGTGTTTAAAGGCCTCGAGGGCTTCGGTGTCCGGACAATCTACAATTTGATTGATTCTTTTTAATTAAGAACCTGGTCTATAGTTTCCGGGCTGATTCTCTGGGTTGCTGGACTATGTGACTGAGGTCATCGGCGTCTGGGGGCCGTACATAGGTACCTTGGAAGTTGTCCCTAAAGGCATCTTCCGAATCCTCCCAGCTGTGGATGGAGTTTTCTGGCAGGCTGTTTAGCCAGTGCCGTGCCGGTCCCTTAAGCTTTAGGGGGATATATTTGATGGCATGTAGATCGTCGCCGCGCGCCATGTGAATGTGGAGAAGGAAATCTTCAATCCATACTGTGTGGTCCGTCGTACCATCGTACGATTCAATGTTCACGGGTTTGAAACCTTCTGGGAACTGGTGCTCCATTACCTCATCAGTGAAGCATAGGGGGTGTGCGGCGCCTCTGTACCGGGCAACGTCTCGACGCAATTCGGATGAGGTGCGTATGAGGCTTTCAGCCCGGGTGAGGTTGTGCTTGTCATGCCAGGCCTGATGGCCGTCTTCTCGTGCTGGGGCATGCCCCCTTGATCCGTAGATTGATCTAGCCTGACTGGCTCTATTGTCCAGGTCCTGTCATAGGGCATAGGTGTATTCTGGAGCCGCCGTATCTCTGCCTCTGCGGCGAGGTGGTGCTGGCTGGAGTTCGGCTTGAGTTGCCGCCCTGTCCCGGCCACGTGGTGATCGGTCTGGTCTATCAACAGCATCACGCGTTGGCGGTATGGGCTCCAGCGCCTCATCGTCGAATTGGGTTAGCAACTTGCGCTTTGGGTAACTCTTAGTTGAGCGTTTGAGGCCGTATTCCTCAGCTGCCAGGACATTAGTCCATCTGTCATTGAGCAGATCTTGAGCTTGAAGCTGCTGCTGCTTCTTTTTCAGGCCTCTTGCAGTGGCTATTAGCCGGCGCTTAAAGCGCTCTTGTTCGAGGGATTCCTCTGGCACGACAAAATCTTCGTCACCAAGGCTCGTTGATACGTCCATTTTGCATCATGCTTTTATATCGATATTTATTGCATTATGGGCTGTTATTACACATTATGTCACAATACTTATGCCTTTTCCCTCTTATTTTACAAGGTTTACATGAAGAGGGAGAATGCCAGCAGCTGGAATTCTGGGCTGGAAAAGGAGCAGATATTAGAAACCTATTATGCACAACTCCATAAGTCCTGAAACTCCATGAAAGTCAGTTTTGGAATATATAAAAAATATTGGGCAAAGAAAGCACCTGAGGGGCCACCCATCGTCTCCACGAGGGTGGGGCGCACCTACCCCCTGGCCGCCCGCCTCGTGGGCCCCCGGCAGCCTCCGGTGCCCATCTTTTGCTATATGAAGCCTTTCATACAAATAATAAGGAGGAAGCTTTTGGGACGAAGCGCCGCCGTCTCGGCGGAACTGGCGAAACTAATCCGAGGGCTCGTGGAGCTGTTCTCTGGAAAACATCCCTCCGGGAGGGGGAAATTGTCACCATCGTCATCACCATCGATCCTCTCATCGGGAGGGGGTCAATCTCCGTCAAGATCTTCAGCAGCACTATCTCATCTAAAATCCTAGTTCATCTCTTGTGTCCGATCTTTTTCTCAAAACCTCAGATTGGTATCTGTGGGTTGCTAGTAGTGTTGATTACTCCTTGTAGTTGATGCTAGTTGTTTTATTTGGTGGAAGATCACATGTTCACATCCTTTATGCATATTAATACCCCCCTTAATATGAGCATGAATATGATTTGTGAGTAGTTACGTTTGTTCCTGAGGACATGGGAGAAGTCTTGTTATAAGTAGTCATGTGAATTTGGTATTCGTTCGATATTTTGATGAGATGTATGTTGTCTTTCCTCTAGTGGTGTTATGTGAACATCGACTACATGACACTTCACCATTATTTGGGCCTAGGGGAAGGCTTTGGGAAGTAATAAGTAGATGATGGGTTGCTAGAGTGACAGAAGCTTAAACCCTAGTTTATGCATTGCTTCGTAAGGGGCTGATTTGGATCCATATGTTTCATGCTATGGTTAGGTTTACCTTAATACTTCTTTTCTAGTTGCAGATGCTTGCAAGAGGGGTTAATAATTAGTGGGATGCTTGTCCAAGGAAGGGCAATACCCAAGCACCGGTCCACCCACATATCAAATTATCAAAGTAACGAACGTGAACCAGATGAGCATGATGAAAACTAGCTTGACGATAATTCCCATGTGTCCTCGGGAGCGCTTTCCTTTATATAGGAGTTTGTCCAGGCTTGTCCTTCGCTACAAAAAGGATTGGGCCACCTTGCTGCACCTTGTTCACTTTTGTTACATGTTACCCATTACGAATTACCTTATCACAAAACTATCTGTTACCGATAATTTCAGTGCTTGGAGAGAATACCTTACTGAAAACTGCTTGTCATTTCCTTCCGCTCCTCGTTGGGTTCGACACTCTTACTTATAGAAAGGACTATGATAGATCCCCGATACTTGTGGGTCATCAAGACTCTTTTCTTGCGTCGTTGCCGAGGAGTGAAGCTCCTTTGGTAAGTGGAATTTGGTAAGGAAAAATTTATATAGTGTGCTGAAATTTACTGTCACTTGTTACTATGGAAAATAATCCTTTGAGGGGCTTGTTTGGGGTATCTTCACCCCGACCAGTGGAGCAAAGAGTTGCCCCTCAACCTACTAAACCTACTGAAATTTTTACTTTGAAATTCCTTCGGGTATGATAGAGAAACTGCTAGCTAATCCTTTTACAGGAGATGGAACATTACATCATGATTTGCACCTAATCTATGTGGATGAAGTTTGTGGATTATTAAGCTTGTAGGTATTCCTGAGGATGTTATCAAGAATAAGGTCTTCCCTTTATCTTTGAAGGTAAAGGCATTGACATGGTTTAGGCTATGTGATGATATTGGATCATGGAACTACAACCGATTGTAATTGGAATTTGATCAGAATTTTTATCCTATGCATCTGGTTCATCGTGATCGTAATTATATATATAATTTTTGGCCTCGCGAAGGAGAAAGTATCGCTCAATCTTGGGGGAGGCTTAATTCATTGTTATATTCATGCCCCAATCATGAGCTCTCAGGAGAAATGGTTATTCAAAAAAATTATGCTCGGCTTTCTCTCAATAATCGCTCCATGCTCGATACTTCTTGTATTGGTTCTTTTATGATGAAGACTATTGAATTCAAATGGGATTTATTGCAAAGAATTAAACGCAACTCTGAAGATTGGGAACTCGACGAAGGTAAGGAGTCAGGTATAACACCTAAGTTTGATTGTGTTAAATCTTTTATGGATATCGATGTTTTTCGTGAATATAGCACTAAATATGGACTTGACTCTGAGATAGTAGCTTCTTTCTGTGAATCCTTTGCTACTCATGATGATCTCTCTAAGGAGAAGTGGTTTAAATATCATCCTCCCATTGAAGTAAAAGTAGTTGAACCTATTAAAATTGAAGAAAATACTATCACTTATAATATTGATCCTATTGTTCCTACCGCTTATATTGAGAAACCACCTTTCCCTGCTAGAATAATGGATCATGCTAAAGCTTCAACTGTGGTTCGTAAGAGTAATGCTAGAACACATACACGCCCTGAGCAAATTAAAGTTGAACCTAGTATTGCTATAGTTAAAGATCTCTTGGTCGATAATATTGATGGGCATGCTATTTACTTCTGTAATGAAGTTGCTAGAATTGCTAGACCCAATACTAAAAATAAACATAGACCTGTTGTAGGCATGCCTGTTATTTCTGTTAAAATAGGAGATCATCGTTATCATGGCTTATGTGATATGGGTGCTAGTGCGAGTGCAATACCTCATTCTTTATACGAGGAAATTATGCATGATATTGCACGTGTTGAGATAGAAGATATTGATGTTACTATTATGCTTGCCAATAGAGATACTATTTCACTAGTTGGGATTGTCAGAGATGTTGAAGTCTTGTGCGGGAAAGTTAAATATCATACCGATTTTCTTGTTCTTGGTTCCCCACAAGATGACTTTTGTCCCATTATATTTGGTAGACCCTTCTTGAATACTGTTAATGCTAAGATAGATTGCAAAAAGGATATTGTTACTATTGGTTTAGGGGATATGTCTCATGATTTTAATTATGCTAAATTTCGTAGACAACCCGATGATAAAGAATTTCCTAGTAAAGATGAAATTATTGGTCTTGCTTCTATTGCCGTGCCTCCTAACGAGCCTTTAGAACAATATTTTCTAGCACATGAAAATGATATGTTTATGAATGAAAGAAGGGAAATAGATGAAGTATTCTTTAAACAGGGACCTATTTTGAAACACAATTTGCCTGTTGAAATTCTAGGGGATCCTCCTCCACCCAAGGGTGATCCCGTGTTTGAGCTTAAGCCATTATCTGATACTCTTAAATATGCTTATCTTTATGAAAAGAAGATATATCCTGTTATTATTAGTGCTAACCTTTTAGAGCAGGAAGAAGAGAAATTATTGAAAACTCTGAAGAAGCACCGTTCTGCTATTGGATATACTCTTGATGATCTTAAGGGTATTAGTCCCACTCTATGCCAGCACGAAATAAAATTGGAGAAAGACGCTAAACCGGTTGTTGATCACGAACGAAGGTTAAATCCTAAGATGAAAGAAGTGGCAAGGAAAGAAATACTAAAGCTTCTGGAGGCAGGTATAATTTATCCCATTGCTGATAGTCAGTGGGTAAGTCCTATCCATTGTGTCCCTAAGAAGGGAGGTATTACTATTGTTTCTAATGATAAAGATGAATTGATCCCACAAAGAATTGTTACAGGTTATAGAATGGTAACTGATTTCCGCAAACGAAAAAAAGATACTAAAAAGGATCATTATCCTTTACCTTTTATTGATCAAATGATTGAAAGATTATCCAACATACACATTTTTGCTTTCTAGACGATTATTCTGGTTTCTCTCAAATACACGTGTCAAAAGAGGATCAAGAATAGACCACTTTTACTTGCCCTTTCGGTACCTTTGCTTATAGACGTATGCCTTTTGGTTTATGCAATGCACCCGCTACCTTTCAAAGACGTATGACTGCTATATTCTGACTTTTGTGAAAAGATTGTTGAGGTTTCCATGGATGATTTTTTCGTATATGGAACTTCTTTTGATGATTGCTTAAGCAACATTGATCGAGTTTTACAGAGATGTGAAGAAACTAATCTTGTCTTGAATTGGGAGAACTGCCACTTTATGGTTAATGAATGTATTGTCTTGGGCATAAAATTTGTGAAAGAGGTATTGAAGTTGATAAAGCTAAACTTGATGCTATTGAAAAGATGTCGTGTCCTAAGGACATTAAAGGTATAAGAAGTTTCCTTGGTCATGTCGGTTTTTATAGGAGGTTCATTAAGGACTTCTCAAAAATTTCTAGGCCTCTGACTAATCTCTTACACAAAGATGTTCCTTTTGCCTTTGATGATGATTGTGTAGAAGCATTTGAAATACTTAAGAAAGCCTTGATTTCTGCACCTATTGTTTAGCCTCTTGATTGGAATTTACCCTTTGAAATTATGTGTGATGCTAGTGATTATGTTGTAGGTGCTGTTCAAGGACAAAGAGTTGATAAGAAATTAAATGTTATCCAATATGCTAGTAAAACTCTAGACAGTGCCTAGAGAAATTATACTACTACTGAAAAAGAATTTTTAGCATTTGTATTTGCTTGTGATAAGTTCAGACCTTACATTGTTGATTCTAAAGTAACTATTCACACCGATCATGCTACTATTAAATATCTAATGGAAACGAAAGATGCTAAACCTAGACTTATTAGATGGGTTCTCCTACTACAATAATTTGATTTGCATATTGTTGATAGAAAGGGAGTTGAGAACCCCATTGCAGACAACTTATCTAGGTTAGAGAATGTTCTTGATGACCCACTACCTATTGATGATAGCTTTCCTGATGAACAATTAGCTGTCATAAATGCTTCTCGTACTGCTCCATGGTATGCTGATTATACTAATTACATTGTTACTAAATTTATATCACCTAGGCATACCAACAAAAGAAAAAGTTTTTCTATGATTTAAGACATTACTTCTGGGATGACCCACACCTTTATAAAGAAGGAGTAGTTGGTGTTATTAGACGTTGTGTACCTGAGCATGAACAGGAACAGATCCTACGCAAGTGTCACTCCGACGCTTATGGAGGACACATTGCTGGAGATAGAATTGCGCATAAGGTATTGAAATCCAGTTTTTATTGGCCTACTCTTTTCAAAGATGCCCGTATGTTTGTCTTGTCTTGTTATGAATGTCAAAGAAATGGTAATATTAGTAGACGTCAAGAAATGCCTATGAACTATTCACTTGTTATCGAACCATTTGATGTTTGGGGCTTTGATTATATGGGTCCGTTTCCTTCCTCTAATGGGTATACACATATTTTAGTTGCTGTTGATTACGTTACTAAGTGGGTAGAAGCCATTCCAGCTAGTAGTGTTGATCATAACACCTCTATTAAGATGCTTAAAGAAGTTACTTTCCCGAGGTTTGGAGTCCCTAGATACTTAATGACTGATGGTGGTTCATATTTTATTCATGGTGCTTTCTGTAAGATGCTTGCTTAGTATGACGTTAATCATAGAATTGCATCTCCATACCACCCACAGTCTAGTGGTCAAGTAGAACTGAGTAATAGAGAGATTAAATTAATTTTGCAAAAGACTGTTAATAGATCTAGAAAGAATTGGTCCAAGAAACTTGATGATGCATTATGGGCCTATAGAACTGCATATAAAAATCCTATGGGTATGTCCCGTCTAAAATGGTTTACTAAAAGCATGTCACTTACCTCTCGAACTAGAACATAAGGCATATTGGGCCATTAAAGAGCTCAATTATGATTTCAAACTTGCCGGCGAGAAGAGACTATTTGACATTAGCTCACTTGATGAGTGGAGAACCCAGGCCTATGAGAATGCCAAACTGTTTAAAGAAAACGTTAAAATATGGCATGACAAAAGGATACAAAAGAGATAGTTTAATGTAGGTGATTATGTTTTGTTATACAACTCTCGTTAAGATTTTTTGCAGGAAAACTCCTATCTAAATGGGAAGGTCCTTACGTTATCGAGGAGGTCTATCGTTTTGGGGCCATAAAAATCAACAACTTTGAAGGCACAAATCCGAAGGTGGTGAACGGTCAAAGAATCAAACATTATATCTCAGGTAATCCCATAAATGTTGAAACTAATGTTATTAACACCATAACCCCCGAGGTATACATAAGGGACACTTTCCAGAACATTTCAGACTTCGAAAAGGAATAGGTATGTGGTACGGTAAGTAAACCGACTCCAAAACAGTTCTAATAGAAATTTTTCTCCGTTTTGGAATATTTAAGAAAATAGGAAAATAAGAAGTAGTCCGAAAAGGACATGAGGCATCCACGAGGGTGGAGGGCGCGCCCCCTGCCTCGTGGGCACCTCGTGTGCTCTCCGGATTCCGTTTTCTTGCACGAAACTTCTTTTTGTCGGTAAAAATTCATTATATAATCTCCCGAAGGTTTTGACCACCGTACCACGACACGATCCTCTGTTTTTGTTTTGAGTTGTTCCTGCAGCAGATTTAGAGCAAGATGTCTTCTCAAGAATCAGTCGGGGAGAGCGGGGTATCTCATTCGACACCAGGGCCAGGAGCAAACAGAGATGTTGACTACTTTGGGCCATCAACGAAGGAAGAGATGGAGGCCGACTTGAAAAGGATAGATGCCATGGAGGAGGATCAAGAAGTTACCTCTTGTTTCCAAGCCAGATTTACGATGGAGGAACTTCAGAGCTCAGCTATTCCAAACTCGGTCATCCCTTCCAATGTTAGATTGCTCTCTTATGAAAATATGAAAAAGAGTGTTACTTGTTCTCCCGCAGCTATGCAACATCCAAGGGTGAAAGGAGCTTTAGCCGTCACGGGTAAGCTCCGTAAGGAAATAATGGATCTCAAGCAGCAAGTCAATAAGCTCGAGGAAGAGAATCATATCCTGAGGGGCATCATCGCCAAGAATATCACATCACCACCCCCGAAGAAAGAGACATAAATACATGGGTATGGGCACTCCCATTGGCAACGGCCATGCTTGGGGGAGGTGCCACGGTATCGTATCACCATCACACTTCTATCTTTACCGTTTTTCTTAGTTCGATCCTTTTGGTTATATCTTGATCTAGTAGAATAAAGTTTTAGTATGATCTAGCTTTGAGTTTTGTGTTGATCCTTATCTATGTAATCGAGTCCGTGAGCTATATATAATAAAGATTAGTCTTGAGTCGAGGGCTTGGTTATCTTGCTATGATCTTGAGGGAATAATAGTAAAAGGAAAGAATAAAAAGAAATAAACAGATCATATTGATCTTATGGAGAGTAATGACTTCACATATAAAGAGTATGATGAATAAAAGTTGTTGAGAGTTGACAAACATAGTTTTGGTCATTGTTGCAATTAATAGGAAGTAATAAAGAAAGGGAGGTTTTCACATATAAATATACTATCTTGTACATCTTTTATGATTGTGAGCACTCATTAAAAAATAAAATGCTAAAAAATTGACAAGGAAGACAACGTAATGGGTTATGTTTTCTTATATCCGAAATAAAGTATATTGTCATGGATTATCCAACATGTTGAGCTTGCCTTTCCACCTCATGCTAGACAAATTCTCTGCACCAAGTAGAGATACTACTTGTGCTTCCGAATATCCTTAAACCCAGTTTTGCCATGACAGTCCACCATATCTACCTATGGATTGAGTAAGATCCTTCAATTAAGTTGTCATTGTTGCATGCAATAAAAATTGCTCTCCAAATATGTATGATCTATTAGTGTGGAGAAAATAAGCTTTATACGATCTTGTGATATGGAAGCAATAAAAGTGACGGACTGCATAATAAAGGTCCCTATCACAAGTGGCAATATAAAGTGACGTTCTTTTGCATTAAGATTTTGTGCATCCAACCATAAAAGCACATGACAACCTCTGCTTCCCTCTGCGAAGGGCATGTCTTTTATTTTTGACTTATGTCTCATGCAAGAGTCGAGGTGATCTTCACCTTTCCTTTTTACTTTATCCTTTGGCAAGCACATTGTGTTGGAAAGATCCTGATATATATATATATATATATATATATATATATATATATATAAATGGATGTAAGTTAGCATAAACTATTATTGTTGACATTACCCTTGAGGTAAAAGGTTGGGAGGCAACACTATAATCCCCTATCTTTCTCTGTGTCCGATTAAAACTCCATACCCATAAGTATTGCGTGAGTGTTAGCAATTGTGAAATACTAAATGATAGTGGAGTATGTGGACTTGCTGAAAAGCTCTTATATTGACTCTTTCCGATGTTATGGTAAATTGAAATTGCTTCAATGACCGAGATCATAGTTTGTTAGTTTTCAACGAAGTTTCTGATTTATACTTGACATTGTGAATAGATTGTTACTTTAGCATAAGAAATCATATGACAATATATATATATAGTATATAGGGTGGGTCTATTATGATAACACCCTTTAATAAACTGTTCTACTAACACTACCGTTATTCTGCTAACACCCCACCCGACGTACAGTGCCCAACACATACCCAACCTCCCCTTCCCTCACGACCCGACCCACCTCCACCATCTTCCTCCTTTTGCCTCGTTCCCAACCTCCTCCCCAATCTGTCCCGCCCCTGCACTCCACCTAAGCCGCCGCCCCTACCATCCCCACCTTCTTCGATGGGCGCACCCACCCTACCCTACCCACCATCTTCGGCGCGACGCGGCCCACTCGAGCCGCCGCCCCACCCTCACCTTCTCTGGTGAGGCCCGCCCCTCCTAAGCTGTCGTCCCACCATCCCCACCTTCTCTGGCAGGATCCTCCTCCCACCCCCGCCCAGCCACCTACCCCGGCCGTGCGACCGCCGGATCCGCCGGAATTCTTCCTCCGTGCTGCCCGGCAACGACGCATCCCAACAGAGGCAAGGTGCCCCTCAGCCCAACCCCCACCCCCGCACCCCTCCTCAAGACCGACGCCCCGGTGGTCGCCGGATCCAGCCCATGAGCGCCTTCCCCAATCCCGAGATCCAGCTCATCTAGCTACATGGCACGGGTCCACCATTACACCCGCCCTCGACCTCGCTGGATCCGAGGTGGCCATGACCACTCACCGCCGGATCAAAGCATCGTGCCCCAGCCCCGGCTACCACTGGCGGCGGCACATCCCCCACCCAGCCAACCACCTCGTCAGGCGCCCAGATCCTGGTTCAATGCTCCCTTGAGCAGGGGGCTCGTGGTTATGCGGCAGCTGTTGCGGCCGAGACATCGCTGGTGTTGCTCCAGTGTGTGAGGGCGGCGGTGTAGTTCGGCTAGCCCGAAGCTCTCACCTCATCTGCAGTGCACACCAGCGCCTTGCAGCATACATCCTCACTCCCCCGACGCAGCACTGCGGTCGGCATCGCCCCTCCCGTCCCGGCGCCCATCTGCGATCAAACGCCGGATCTCCTTCCTCTGCATCCACGGCAGCGAGATCGCCAAGAACATCCCTCCGTCCCCAGCTCCCTCCAACTACCATCCACCCTTGCCGAAGGGTACTGCTGGCGGCGTCTAACAACCCAAGCAAACAAAGAGAGGATGTCAGGCACTTCTTTTCTGTGTTGTGTTTTTCAATGGACGTCGGCGTTTCTCTTTTTGCAGCGATTCATATGCACCTCGTGTGGTTCGCATTGGGGCTGACTCACCGGCGTGGCGGCGGAATGTTGACAATAGGTGCGCAACATGGCATACGATGCGTAGGCATGTGAGAGTGCATCTTGGCGTTGCGCATGCACTCCGTCATCCCGCCCAGGGGATGCTCCTCGTTTGCTCCCCACCGACGAACAGGAAAACACCCGAGCATTGATGTTGTACTTCATGTTTTTTATTTTGGGAGGAAAAATCCAGTGCAGTTCGGCCAACCGGCGGCGTG
The DNA here is from genome assembly GCA_021605145.1 of Aegilops bicornis. NCBI lineage: Eukaryota > Viridiplantae > Streptophyta > Magnoliopsida > Poales > Poaceae > Aegilops > Aegilops bicornis. Next base: position 254,757,693 of record CM038675.1, on the reverse strand, counting down.
CAGTACAACCAACGACGGCGTGCAATTCGACGACAACAAATTCTTGGGTGGTGTGGCCACTGCAGTTCGCCAGCAAGCCGCTAGCGGTTGGAGCGGCATGAGCGTGTAGTTTGCTTTTTGTTTTCTGTTTGTCCTTTCGTGTTGTCGCGGTCGAGGACGCACTGGCTTTTCTTTTTGCAGTCATTCACTTGTATGCCATGTGGTTCACTTGTAATTATTCTTTGAAAACTCAAAGTGCATTCACTTGTAATTATTCATGGATTGATGCAGCCCACTTCAAGGAGTCTTGTGGTTCACTGCATTCAATAAGGAAGAAACAAAGTGTCTTTATCAAATAGATGTGGCTTTGAAGCTCACTTTGTTGTCTCGTGCAGTTTGTTATAATACTCCTCCATGGTTTGCTTGGTAAATAGGAAAAAAATATCTCAAGAAGCTCGCTTTTCATTATATGTAGTTCACTCGTTCGGTCCCTGCGGTTCACTCGCTCGGTCTACGCACGTAAAAAACTTGAGTTTGATAAAAACTCAAGCGGATCACTTACGGTAGTGTCACGACCCGTTTACGGTAGTCTCGAGGTTCACTTTTCATAGTATTGCGGTTCACCAACACTTGACATGAAGTGCACTCCACCTCGTTTGGGAAAATTTACGTCCCACAAAAAAAGAAATCTTGCAGTGCACTTGTCTGTCAGATAAAGTGCAGGTTTTAGTCTAAAGAAGTGCACTCCACCTCGTTTGGGAAAATTTACGTCCCACAAAAAAGAAATCATGCAGTGCACTTGACTGTCCAATGAAGTGCGGTTAGTAGTCTAAATAAGTGTGGTTTTCTGTCTGATGCAGTACGGCCCGTTTACGGTAGTCCCGAGGTTCACTTTTCATAGTCTTGCTGTTCACCAACACTCGACATGAAATGCACTCCACCTCGTTTAGGAAAATTTACGTCCCACAAAAAAGAAAATCATGTAGTGCACTTGTTTGTTTGATGAAGTGCAGTTTTTAGTTTAAAGAAGTGCGGTTTTCTATCTGATGCAGTACATAATATGATTTTGGTGTCGCGAAAAAAATTGTGTGTGCGCATTCCGTTAAAATCAAAATTACTCCTAAACCATAAGGAATCGGAGAGAGTGTTCTACATGAAAAGGTTGTGCCTCATCGATATCTTTCCAATGGCATATAATTTGAATCATTTTGACCAGCGGTTTGTAAAAATTTCGGGAAAAACGGCTGCTGTCTCTCGTCGCCAGCTGCACAATTTTCAAAATTAAATAAAACCATAAGGAATCTGAAAAACATTTCAACATATGAAAGGTGTGCCTCGTCTGTAGCTTTCCAACGATGGATCATACGCCCCATTTTGACAAACGGTTGGAAAACTAGAGTGGAAACAGTACCGAAAATTTCAAAAAAAATGAAAAACAAAATTCCACGATTTAGTAAATTTGAAACTGCTCTTAAACCGTAACGAATTAGAGAAAATAATACATATGAAAAAGACCCGCCTCGACAATATCTTTCCAACGGTGTATCATTTGCTTCATTCCGACTAGTGGTTTAGAAAAAACGCGAAAAAACGGTCGATGCCACTCATCGTCCACCGCACCGCTTTTAAAACTGCTCTTAAACCGTGGGGTATCTCAAAAAATGTTCAACTTGGCGAAGTTGCGCCTAATTCATAGCTTTCCAACGGTATATTATACGCCTCGTTCTGTTAAACTGTTAAAAAACTAGAGCAAAAACAGTACCGGAAAAACACTGCTTGCAGTTTTTTCCGACACGAAGTTCACTCGCCTGAGTACTGCAGCACACTTGGTTCAAACAATGACATGCACTTGCATTGAGCATGCAGTGCGGAAGTGTTATCAGAATTTTTGGGGATATTACTACTGGGCGTAAACCGGCCAGGTGAGGACGGGTTATCCCCATAATGGTTCACTGTACTTGAAGCCCATGAAGACAGACGGTGGTGCTTTATGAAGGCCCAGGGCCCCAAGACGGTTTAAGGTCTATAGACGTAAACCGACATTGATATGTAAACTTGTGTTGTAAGATAGAAAGAGCAGAGTCCGAGCCGGACACGTTTATGAGACGGCCTCGGGACCCTGTAAATCGACGGGCGTCAACCCATGTATATAAGGGGACGACCCGGCGGCGGTTTAGGGACAACAAACAACAACTCGAGAACCAGGCATAGCGAATTCGCTCCCTGGTCATCGAAACCCTAGCAATTCCACAACAACTGGATCGTAGGCTTTTACCTTCACCGCAAGGGGCCGAACCAGTATAAACTCCCTGCATCCCTGGTCTGCTTTAACCCCTTTAAGCTAACCCGTCGTGATGGCTCCACGACTAAGTCCTCTCTCTAGGACATCTGCAGTGACAAAACCACAACAGTTGGCGCCCCCCATGGGGCTATCGCACGATGGTTTCGAGTTCTTAGAGGGCAGCTTCGAAGGACTCAAGGGATACGCCATGGGCCGGATGACCAAGAGTCATCGCGGCAAGCTCTCCATTGATGACGCAGGCTGGGGCCCCGAGGCCGGCTCAATCGAGTACGAGTACCGTGTCCCCTTCGGCGGCATCCACGTTTTCATTGGCAAGATCGGCAAACCAGGCCCTGAGCCAGACATCTGCACCGACATCGTCGAGACGGCTCAGCGTGCAAGATCTTCCCGGGTTAAGCCTGTCATGAAGTGTGCCTTCGTGGGAGTCATCCACGGAGTGGAATCTGAGGATAGATTAGAATCTGGTGGTGAAACCGTCGTTTATTCCGGTGACTAGTCATCGACCAGAGAAAGCGAGTCATTGTACCAGTTGCAAGATGGCCGGATTGGGGGTTGTTCTGATGGTGACAGTATTCCGGGCCCTTTTGATCCGCCAAACCAGATGGCGATCTTCATGGCCGGTACATAGCCTGCACTACACTCCTCGACAGCAGCAGCGGTGATTTTTGGATCAGTAGCGATGACGGCAGCCGGGGCAGGAGGCCCTGTGCGACCGCCAGCTCAGGTTTTGTCCGATCTGTTTGACGCTTTGGCAACGTTGCTAGCAGAAGTTAATCCGGCGAATCTGGAGGCACATAAATACGGAAATCACAAAGGTGAAGGATCAGATAACTCAGGCCATGGCGGACCTGGCTGCTGAGGATACCAGGATGGCTGCGGAACGAGCCGCATCGGATGCACAGGCTTACCAGCTTATGTTGGATCAGAGAGCGTCAATCGATGTCATGAGGAGAAGATATCGGTCTCACCTACCGCTGGTTTATGAGGCCAGGAACCTCTTTAATACCCCAGGACATGGGACCAGTAATCCGCCAGTGGTAAACCGGGCGGAAGCACTTGGAACGCGGGCGCCGGTTCAGCCGCGTCCCACGGATCCGCCCCGTCAGAGCAACGTTCCATTACAGCATGTCCCAACACCACCGGGTCATTACTCTAACCCGATGGATAACATTGTCGCTGCCGCTTCACGACTGGCGGCTCTCCCGATCGAAGGCAAGTCCCCAGTAGCGGTCGAGACACGACGGGCTAGGGAACTCCTTCAGACAGCTTTGACTCAGCAGCAGGCTTATTCATATAGTCGCGAAAGGATCCATTCTAATCCCCGCCCAAGCCGGAGTTACAGCAGGCATATCGAGGAACCGGCCGTGTCAAGCAGTGCGTGAAACCGTGATCCGCCCCGTGGCCATAACCCGGCGGGTGGCGGTGATGATGCTCATGAGGTGGTGGATCCTGTTAGAGCACGTCGAGAGGCCGAGTTAGCGGCGCAGCATGAAGCCCGCCAACTTACTCCGGTTCGTCCAACCACGTTGGTGGAACCAGGGGTTACTTCTAGCTCTTTGGGAGTACCGTGTCTCGTACCAGCGCTGCGCAACGTGCGCCTACCCAAGGATTTCAAGGGCCCACATAAAGTGCCGAATTACACCGCCGATTTATCCCTCAAGTCATGGGTCAAAAGCTATGAGATGGCAATGGAGATGCTGGATGTAGATGATGTGGTGTGTGCTAAATACTTCACCATGATGCTAGAAGGGACAGCCCGCACTTGGCTGAAGAACTTGCCGGCTAACTCTATTGGGTCATGGGCCGAATTAAGGGCCCGGTTTATCCAGAATTTCAAGGATACATGCAAGCAGCCCATGTCAATTGTGGGCTTAGCTGCCTGTGTCCAGGAGGAAGGAGAATCAACAACCCGTTGGGTGCGCCGGGTTTTGGAGATTTTGCATTCACCGGACCGCATCAACGCTGATACAGCAGTTTTAACATTGGAAGGCAATTGCCAGTTTGCACCTCTGAAGTTGATGTTGGGACGGCTCAAATGTCATTGTAATGACATGGGAACGCTTATGGCAGCTCTGGTAAAGTATGCCGACTCTGATAGTACCAAAGCCCCCGAGTCTGACGATGACAAGACAGGGAAGGAAAAGAAGAGTGACAACACCAAGGGGCAGCAGCATAACCCGGCGGGTCATGGAAACAGCGGTAAGCGTAAAGCGGATAACAGCTTAGATTTTGTGGCTAACACCAACACGCAGGACAAAGGCCAGCAGCGTAAGAGTAAACCGTCCCAGCATGGCGGAGGACCAAGTCCTAATCCGGAGCACCTGTCTTATCTGTTAAACCGGCCTTGCCCAAAGCACGGAACGCAGGACAAACCGTCCACGCACCTCTGGAAAGATTGTTATATCATGCAGGAGTTCAAAAATTCCGACTTTTTCGGTATGATCACGGACCGGCCGGCGATTCGGGCCCTGGATCTCATGGGACGGGTTACGGTGGAGGCGGCTCCGGTTTTGGTTTTCACGGTAATCAGAGCGGACATGGTAATCAAGGCAATCAAGGTGGTTATAATCATCAGGGCAATCAGCAGCAACAGTAGTAGTAGGGTTGCTAGAGCAACCCGAAGCAGTTGAGCAGTGGACAGTATCATGTCTTCACCACTAGCCTGTGCAAGCGCGATCAGAAGCTTCATAAAAGGGCAGTGAATTCCGTTGAACCGGCGGTTCCCCGTTACTTACGCTGGTCTGAGCAGCCGATCGTATGGAGTAGGGAGGATCATACGCCCCGGGTTGATAATCCGGGTCATCTGGCGTTGGTGGTGGCGCCTCAGGTTGGCGGATATAAGTTCACCAAGGTGCTCATGGATGGAGGGAGTAGTATCAATATCCTTTATTATGAAACTTTCCGTCGCATGGGATTAACAGATAAAAATCTTAAACCATCCAACACGGTCTTCCATGATGTGGTACCTGGTAAATCAGCATATCCAGTTGGTAAGATAGCTCTGGAGATTGCTTTTGGTGATGATCATGATTCAAGATCAGAAACATTGACCTTTGAGGTGGTGAAAATCAAGAGCCCATGCCATGCCCTGTTTGGACGGCCGGCTTATGCTAAGTTCATGACAAGGCCCTGTTATGTTTATCTGCAACTCAAGATGTCGGGTCACAAGGGAACCATCACAGTACATGGAAGCCGTAAGATCGCTTTGGAATGTGAAGAGGGTGATGCAGCTTATGCTGAGTCGGTTTGTGCAACAGAAGAGTTGAAGTTCTACAAGGACAATGTTGATCCGACAGATATGACTTCGTTGAATAAGCCAACTACAGAGAGTGATCCCGCGTTGAAGTTTAAATCGGCTGATGAGACCAAGCTTGTTGATTTTGTTCCTGGCGATTCATCCAAGCAGTTTATCATCAGCGCTAACTTGGATCTGAAATAGGAAAGCACACTCATCGAGTTCATCCGTGAGAATCGGGACATCTTCACATGGAAGCCTTCTGACATGCCAGGTGTACCGAGAGAACTCACTGAGCACACTCTTAATGTTGATCCCAAGTATAAACCGGTCAAGCAGTTCCTTCGCCGGTTCAATGAAGAAAGGCGTAAGGCGATCGGTCAGGAGGTGGCCAGACTCTTGGCGGCTGGGTTCATCGTTGAAGTATTTCATCATGAATGGTTGGCTAATCCGGTGCTGGTACTAAAGTAGAACGACACTTGGCGTATGTGTGTGGATTACACAAATTTGAACAAGGCTTGCCCGGTAGATCCTTTTGCTCTCCCTCGTATTGATCAAATCATTGATGCTACGACGGGTTGTGAGCGTTTGAGCTTTTTGGATGCATATTCTGGTTACCATCAGATCAAAATGGCAGTTAAGGACCAGGAGAAGACAACGTTTATAACTCCTTTTGGAGCCTTCTGTTATGTATCTATGCCTTTCGGGCTCAAAAGTGCCCGGGCGACTTACCAGCGCTGTGTACAGAATTGCCTTCATAATTAGATAGGCCGCAATGTTCATGCCTATGTGGATGATATTGTGGTGAAATCCAGAAAGGGGGGGGGGACATTGATAGATGACTTGAAGGAGACCTTTGATAACCTCCGGATTTATAATATCATGCTTAATATGGCAAAGTGTGTCTTTGGTGTACCGGCTGGCAAACTCTTGGGCTTTCTAGTATCTAACAGGGGCATTGAAGCTAATCCGGAGAAGATCAAGGCTATTACTTCCTTGGCCAAACCGAAGTGTGTCAATGACGTCCAACGCCTGGCAGGCCGGATTGCAGCTTTAAGCCGGTTTATCAGTCGCCTTGGGGAGAAGGCCATCCCTTTGTACCAGATGCTGAAAAAGACAGATAACTTTGTCTGGAGCGACGCTGCCAATGAAGCATTTGAGGATCTAAAACGACAGCTGGCTAATCCGCCGGTCCTTGCTGCTCCTGTCGATAAAGAGCCCTTGTTGTTATATGTGGCTGCTAATGCCCGGGTTGTTAGCGTGGCTATCATGGTAGAGCGCAAGGAAGCTGGAAACGAGTATCCGGTTCAACGGCCGGTTTATTACATCAGTGAGGTACTTATTGAGTCCAAGCAAAGGTACCCGCATTCGCAGAAGCTGGTGTATGGAGTTTTTATGGCAAGCCGGAAGCTTAAGCAATATTTCCAGGGTCGCCCAATCACTGTGGTCAGCTCTGCTCCTTTGGGGGATATAATCCAGAACAGAGAAGCGACTGGCCTAATTGCCAAGTGGGCTGTTGAGCTTGGGCCTCACAGGTTAAAGTATATGCCTCAGACGGTGATCAAGTCCCAAGCATTAGTGGATTTCATCAATGACTGGACAGAGTTACAGGCGCCAGAAGAGAAGCCGGATCATACTTATTGGACTATTCACTTTGATGGGTCCAGGCGATTGGAGGGCTCGGGTGCTGGAGTTGTATTAACTTCCCCATGAGGTGATAAGTTTTGTTATGTTCTTCGTTTAATGTTCCCTTGCACTAACAATGCAGCTGAGTATGAGGCTTTGCTCCTCGATCTTCGGATGGCTAAGGAGATGAATTTAAGCCGAGTTAAGTGCTTCGGTGACTCGGACCTGATGGCTCAACAAGTGTCTGGTACTTGGGATTCCAAGGTCGCACCCATGGCAGCATATCGTCGAGAGGCGGATATTGTTGCAGGTCACTTCAAAGGTTATCAGGTCTATCATGTGGACCAGCGGAAGAATGAAGCGGCGGATGCTTTAAGTTGCCTGGGTTCTCAACGTAAAACGGTTCCACCCAACGTCTTTCTCGATGTGCTACATAAACCGTCGTTCAGGCTCCCAACAGAAGAAGATTTGGCTGTTCCTGACTCAGAGGCTTAGTTGGTGGCGCGCTTCACGTCATCCCGGATTGGACAGTCCCGTACTTGGCATATATGAATCGGGGAGAGTTACCGGAGGATGAAACCTTGGCGAGGCAGATAATCTGGCGGTCCAAGTCCATGACTATTGTCAATGGAGAGTTACATCATTGCAGTGTGACAGTGGCGTTTCAGTGTTGTGTATCTCCTGAAGAAGGCCGTGAAATTTTGCGTGAGATCCACTAAGGAGATTTTGGTCACCACGCCAGTTCAAAATCTCTGGTAGCTAAGGCATTTCGTCACGGTTTCTATTGGCTGACGGCTCATGCTGATGCTGAGGACTTGGTCAAAAGGTGTGATGGATGTCAAAAATTATCACGACGCGCTCATGTACCAGCTCAGGAATTAAGAATGATTCCAATCACTTGGCTGTTTGCAACTTGGGGGCTGGATATGGTTGGGCCCTTTAAGAGATCCAAGGACAAGAAGACCCACCTTTTGGTGGCGGTTGATAAGTTCACGAAGTGGGTGGAGGCAGAGCCAGTCAGTAAGTGTGATGCGGTTACGATGGTTCAATTCGTCAAGAAGGTGATTTTCCGGTTTGGTTTTCCACACAGCATTATAACAGATAATGGTACCAATCTGTCAAAAGGTGCTATGAAGGAATTATGTCAACGTGAGCACATCCGGCTTGACGTATCATCAGTGGCTCACCCCCAGTCCAATGGTCAAGCGGAGAGGGCCAATCAAGAGATCTTGAGAGGCATCAAACCCCAGTTTATGGTTCCTTTGCAACGGACGCCGGGTTATTGGGTAGAGGAGTTACCTTCTGTGTTATGGAGCATCAATACCACACCCAATAGATCGACGGGTTACACGCCTTTTTTTCATGGTTTATGGAGCGGAGGCGGTTCTCCCTAGTGACATCCGTCATGAATCACCTTGTGTAGCAGCGTATGTTGAAGCTGACAATGAGAAGGCACGACAAGAAGCACTTGACCTGTTAGATGAGGAGTGTGACATTGCAGCAGCCCGTTCGGCGATTTATCAGCAAGATCTGCGTCGTTATCACAGCCACCGGGTTAGAACCAGAACTTTTCAAGAAGGCGATCTGGTGCTCTGACTCATACAGGATCAGACGGATATGCACAAGTTATCCCCACCTTGGGAAGGACCCTTTGTGGTCAGCAAGAATCTGCATAATGGGTCATACTATGTTATAGATGTTCGAGAGCACAAAGACTCACGTAAATCAGAGGAGGAGACCCACATGCCGTGGAATATCGCTCATCTTCTGCCTTACTATACTTAAGCCATAGGCTTTGCTCATGTACATAGTTATGACAATGTATATATTATGATCAATGTAATAAACCGGAGCCTCAGCTAAAGCGGGGTATCTGTTGTTTTTTACATCATGTTTGGTTGCATGGGGGCTTCTGTTTGTAAAGCGGCGTCCGGTTTACCCTTTGGTTCAGCTTATAAAGCTTTATATAAAGAGAAATCACTTGGGGGCTTGGTCGTACTCGAACCATAGCTACACCTATTAATCGGCGCAAGGCCACCAGAAAAATCACTTGGGGGCTTGGTCGTGTTCGAACCATAGCTGCGCCAGAAAGTTATTTAGGGGCCAAAGAGAGTGTTGCAAAAGAAAAACTCAAACATAGGCACTCACTGAGCACAGCTCAAAATATTGCTTGGGGATTCTTTGCTATTGCAATGAACAAAGAATCTACACTTGTAATAGGCTATAAGGCCACGGCTTGGAAGCCTGGTGTATACACCTAAAACCCCGGGTTAGCCTGCCTTTTTAAGTAAGTCACTCCGTCCAGGTAAGCCTGGTATGACCCGCAGAACTTCGACATGTCAATCTGATAAGACGCTGAACTTGTCAAAGTTAAAATGACGATTGGTTAAGGATTGAGGACCATCTTAAAAGGCTTTGTGAAGTGGTTTAACTCAGTGGCCTGGCAGCCCATGAAAAGCCTCGAATTTGGGGCCTGGCAGCCCGTGAAAAGCCTCGACTACAAGTTTTTTCGTATGCTTTTATTTGCCAAGTTTTTTCTCTTTTGATGACATTCTGATAAACCGGCGTTCATTAAACCCGGCTTGACTTTCAACTACGAGTTGTCAGTATCTGATCAGTTATAATCTGGAGATTATTAACCCAGTCTGGTTTTGACTATAAGTCGCCATAATTTAATATGAATAAACCAGTGTTTATCATAACCCGGAACGGTTTTATCATAAACCGGCACAATATGACAGAAGATTAGGGTTATTACCCTCATAACAACAGTTGGCCAGCCAACATCATGACTCAAGGTCACGGGTATCAATTATTTTCATATTTGATTATTTTTTCACAAGCCTTGGTTATAAACCCTGGCTATATATCTGGGCATCGTGACCCGTCCGGCGGTAAACCGCCAGGACACTATCAACTTCTTGTGTGGAGGAATAGCTTGAGTAAATCGCAACGGATTATGAACATCATATGTCTTAAGCATGGCGGATGAACAAGTATCAGTCACAAATAAGTATGCACGATGGCATAGCAGACCAATTGTTTTAACTAGCCTATTACAAGGCGTTTCAGTGCCCAAAGGATAATTGTTTTTCAAAGAAGTGTTGCGGCTCACAGAAGGCTAATCCGATCTCCAGATCATGATTCGTCACCAGGTTGACTGGACGACTGTGGATCATCTTGCACCGGTTCATCCTCCTCGTCTCTACCCAGCGGCTAGAAGTCAATAGTTGCCCAGTCGATCCCAGTTAAGGTTTGGAACACAACTTCGTCGCTTATAAGGGTGGACGGTTCAATGTCAGGGGCATAGGTGTGCTTACGGATTGGCGAGATGAGATTTTGAGCCTCCGGAATTGGGGCAGCAACCCGTTTGTTGTTGACGTCGTAATTCGCCAGATAATATGAAAGATCAGCTTCTTCAGCTAATTGGCAAGCCAGTGGACGTACTTCCCGGTTTATGGCACGGAGGTCCTCATTGCCAAATTCTGATCCGTCTTCTTTTAAGCTTGGGTAGCCTTTAGCCACATCCACCGGATCAAGATCAGGCACCCATGCTTTTGCCCGGGTTAGTGCGGTCAGAGCACCAGCCCTTGCAGCGGATCTCTTTAGCTCTTCTATCCGGGCAGGCATCATTGACAGTCTTTCTAATGTCTCCTTGATTAAAGTTGGGGCGGTTTGCTGTGAGAAGCAGTGCAGATGATTCGTTGTGCGCTGGTATATAACTGCTCTATAAGAGTATAGGTAGCCTTCAGCTTCTTCTGTACGTCAGAGCCCAGAAGACTAACGCGAGTCCCTGCATAAATACAAGCATCAGTAAACCGGCTTCGTATGGGATGCTATGTTGAAAACGTGAGGCAATGATGTTTACCAAATACAGCAGCCGTCATGGCATGTATCTGCCGCTTTACGCCAGTCAGTTCATCTACTACCGGTTTAAGAGCTGCTTCTGTGTCCTCGGCTCTTTTTTGCAAAGCGGATTTTTCTGTCTCCCAATCCGCCCGCTCCTTGTTGAAACTCTCGTTCAGTTTTTCCATAGCAGCTAAAGCGATGGTCAGCTCATCCTTGGCCTTGGAGGTTTCGGCTTGCTGGGACTAGATATTTTCTTGTAAATCGGCAGTTTGAGTTTCCTTTTTGCTCAGCTCAGCCTATAAGAGACAGACATATCATGAGTTGACGGTATACATTTGAAGTACCAAGTACATAACAAGTTATGCACCTTGTACTTGGGGGCTAATGCATATTTGCTTGTTCTCGAACATTACTACAAGTCCGAAGCACAATACAAGTATTACTCTTGGCACTTGGGGGCTAATGTATGTTTTATCAAAGTAACATTATGGGAATTCTTCTTAAGTCCCGGTTCACCTTCATAAGTTAAACCGGCACTTGGGGACTACACCAATGAAAGATACAATGTTGCAACCTTAAAGTACTGGTTCATCTTAAAGAGATAACCCGGTCCCTGGAGGCTAAGCATGCAAAGTTAAGATATTACACAGTCCCGGTTTAGATTAACATCATAAACCGGCCCTTGGGGGCTACTGGAATTGACATTGGAAATTGGACATAAGAGAAAACAGTCGTGTGGTTACCTCATATCGCTCCTTCATCAGATTTATTAAACCGGCTTCATAGTCGCGGCTAGTATACAGACGGTTCAAGAAGCCAGAGTAAATGTCTTGGGCGTTGAGATGGGTGTAGCTGGACAAATCAGTGTTCCATTTACCCTTTCCCATAGCAGAAAGCTCATCCTTGGCGCTATTCTTGGATAAAGCGACCGGGTTGCCAGGAGCAGTGTGGCTGACGCCAGTAATCATAATGGCGTCTTCTTTATCATCAGTAGCCTTCACTGGAGTGGACGTCTTATCAGCAGCCTTAGCTGGACTGGCCGCTTTATCATCCGTGCCAGCCGGATTAGTCGGTTTGTCAGTGTGACCTGTGGTGTCAAATTCTACTCGTTCAACAACGAAGTCATAATCTTGTTGTGGCGGATCATCAAGCAGAAATTCAGCATTGGTCTCTACTGGATCTGGGGTTTTCTCCGGTTCAATAACCACATTTTCGTCTGACGGTTTGTTTAACCGAGCCTTCTTGCTGGGTCTTGGCTTAGCACTGAGTAGAACATATAAAAGTCAATAAATTGTGTAAAGTATAAAGCAGTGAAAATAAGTTTAAAGGTATGACTCACCCAAGAACTGTCTTGAGGACTGGAAGCTGTGTGGTTGTTGACTCGCCAGAGGATGAGTGAGGTGTTCCCTGATAATTTGAATTAGACGGATTAAGAGGCTGCCGGAAACAACCCGCCTTGGGGCAAGAAGTATCAAGAGTATAAGAGACCTCTGATCGGCGTTTCCGAACTGGAGTATTCGGTAAACCGGTGGAGGTAACTACCTCGCCGCTGTGCCGGGTTATGCGGCGAGCTTCGTGTTGCTGCATCTTCAAAAGAATGTTTGGGTCCAAGTGAGCAAGGGGGTGAGAAAATTTTACTTTCCGGTTTGCTCGATGGATTTTTGATGTTGGCAGAGGATCTCAATCGGAGGAAAGAATAATTACCTCTACGTCATCAACTTGACTGCCTTCAGCGTCGTCCTGATAATAGTCATTGTTAATGAGGTGTATGAAAAATGAACCAAGAGAGTCAAGTTCTACCTCTGAGTCCAGATTAGCCACATCGGTATCTGCATTTGGCTCGGAAGACGTAGTGGTCCTTTTCTTGGCAGGTTTTTTAACAACCTTGGTCTTCGGGCGAAGCAGTTTTGCCGGTTTATCTTGTGCTTTTTTCTTCCAGAACGGATCATCACCCTGTCAAAGATGGACAAGATTTTCAGAGATTTGCAAGAAGCAAGTTAAAACAAAAAAAAGTTGTGACGCTTACCGTTGGAGGTTTGTTGGAAACACAGAAAGGACTTAATCCGGTCTGGCTACAGACAGCCTCCGGTTTGTTCAGTATCTTCTTCATGACCTCGAGAACCTCAAAGATCTCAGAAGCTGGATAAAAATGTGTCGTTGAGGGTCCTTCAAGCTCCCGGTATATTCACACATTAAACCGGGGCGTCGGCTTAAGGGCAACATGCTCCAAGTTATCCAACAGCGAGAAAATCAACACCTGTTAAACCGTTCGCCATAAAGGCTCTAAGCTTTGATAGTTGTGGAGCATAATTGGCCCTTCCCTTTGCAGTCAACCTCTGAGGAAAGGGATGTGTATTGCTAAGACGATGAGGGCGGTAACCCGGGAAAGGATTTTCATCAGTTGGAGATGTATCTTTGCAGTTAAACCAAGTCTGGTTCCACTCCTTGGGGTGACTGTGAAGCTTGGCGTGAGGGAAGCTGACCTCCTTCCTCTTTTGAACCGCCATTCCGCCAAGCTTAGTATTGGATCCATCTGTGAACTCTGTGTGACGGTTTAAGTGGAAGAAGTCCCTAAACAATTCAACTGTGGGCTCCTCTTGAAGATAAGCCTCACAAAAGACTTGGAAATGGCAGATGTTGGACACAGAGTTTGGACCATGTCCTGAGGGTGGAGCTGAAAGTCGCAAGCACATCTCGGAGAATTTTTGAACCGGAGGGCTAAAGCCTCGACCCGTGATGGTCAATGTAAACGACAACTTCTCCGTCCTTGGGTTCAGGAGGGTTTCCGGACCAGGGGCCCTCCAGTGGATGACATCTTTCTTGGCTAAAGCGCTAGTTGCGACACATCTGTCTAATTGATCTTCAGTGACCCGGGAAGGAACCCAGTTGCATTCATAGACTTGTTTGGCCATTTCAATGGAAGCTGAAACATAGTTATTGCCGATTTAAGGTTTATAATGGACAAATATAAAGTGATGCAAGTTACAGCAGAGGTGTACGCATATTGTTAAACCAGAATATGACCCGGGAAGGAATCTTACGATGGAGAAGATGCAAAGATAAATGAATCAGCGATTCAACAGGGGACTAATGGTACCTACCGGATCATCATTTTTTATGAGATTAAACCGCCTTAGTCTGGTATTGAAGATATAGATCTAAGATGCGCAAGTGAAGGAAAAACAAGTTTCATAGCTTGGCATAGTAATTTTAGATCTGCTGTCTGTTGGAAAATCAAAATATATTCTAACCTACAGCGCAGGTGCTTAAGCAGTTTAATAGTTCCAGATGAGTCTTTCTACCCAAAGCAGCTGTTTTAATGAGGAAAAGGGAGTTTTTACTACAAAGGCATTGGAAAATATCAGATCTAACTCGCCATTTGTGCTACTGGAGAGGAACAAGGAAGAACAGCTCCAAGAACTACGAAGAACTCGGATAAGTACAAACCCTAATGACAAGATCTAGGGTAGAAGACTTACCAATGTCAAAAGAATAGCGGAGAGGCGCCGCGGCTTTCTGGTACGATCAGGTTGATGCAGCGGCCGTTGTTGAGGCAGATGCGAAGATCGACGGCGGCGGCAGAGCTTGAAGGTTCGGTCGGCGCGAGGAAGAAGACGATGCAAAGAGGCATGGGGGGGAATGGAACCCCCTGGTCCTATTTATAAAGGCAAAGGGATAAGTGACAGGCGCGAGAATCGAGGAGCCCAAAAATTAGATATATGGCAGAGCTTTCGCCTCGATTGACGGCGGTTTATCACGAATTCTGGAAGATGACATCATGACGGTTTACAAGATTTCTGTGAAGATGATGATGCGTTGAAGATTGACATGAACCAGTTCAAATCAATCGGGGGCCTAATGTTGGGGATATTACTACTGGGCGTAAACCGGCCAGGAGAGGCCGGGTTATCCCCATAATGGTTCACTGTACTTGAAGCCCATGAAGACAGATGGTGGTGCTTTATGAAGGCCCAGGGCCCGAAGACGGTTTAAGGTCTATAGACGTAAACCGGCATTGATATATAAACTTGTGTTGTAAGATAGAAAGAGCAGAGACCGAGCCGGACACGTTTATGAGCCGGCCTCGGGACCCTGTAAACCGACGGGCGTCAACCCATGTATATAAGGGGATGACCCGGCGGCGGTTTAAGGACAACAAACAACAACTCGTGAATGAGGCATAGCGAATTCGATCCCTGGTCATCGAAACCCTAGCAATTCCACAACAACTGGATCATAGGCTTTTACCTTCACCGCAAGGGGCCGAGCCAGTATAAACTCCCTACGTCTCTTGTCCGCTTTAACCCCTTTAAGCTAACCCGTCGCGATGGCTCCGCGACTAAGTCCTTTCTCTAGGACATCTGTCGTGACAAAATCATGACAAGAATAGTTATTCTGCTAATATTAGCAGAATAGACCGGCTGTATATCTGCACGCTCAACGCAAGTGCACGTCATTGTTTGAACGAAGTGTGTTGCAGTACTCACACGAGTGAACTTCCCGTCGCAAAAAAACTGCACGTCGTGTTTTTCCGGAACTGTTTTCGCTCTAGTTTTTGAACCATTTATCGGAACGAGGCGTATAATATACCGTTGGAAAACTATGGATTAGGCGCAACTTCGACACGTCAAACACTTTTCGAGATTCCTCGCGGTTTAAGAGCAGTTTTGAAAACGGTGCGGCCCACAACGAGTGGCAGCGAGCGTATTTTGTGATTTTTTCTAAACCGCTCATCGGAATGAAGCAAATGATATGCCGTTGGAAAGATATCGTCGAGGCGCGTCTTTTTCGTATGTATTATTTTCTCTAATTCGTTACGGTATAAGAGCAGTTTTAAATTTACTAAATCGCGGAATTCTGTTTTTCAATTTTTTTGAAATTTTCGGTACTGTTTTTGCTCCAGTTTTCGAACCGTTTGTTGAAATGGGGCGTATGATATGTCGTTGGAAAGCTACGGACGAGGCACAACTTTCATATGTTGAAATGTTTTTAGATCCCTTATGGTGTGAAGTTAATTTTGAAAATCGTGCGGCGAACGACGAGTGGCAGCGGCCATTTTTCGTGAAATTTTTAAAAACCGCTGGTCGCAATGATTCAAACGATACGCAGTTGGAAAGATATCGACGAGGCGCAACTTTTTCATGTAGAACACTCTTTCTAATTCTTTACGGTTTAAGAGGAATTTCGAATTTACCGTAGAACACTCTTAAACTGTAAAGAATTAAAGAGAGTGTTCTACCTCGTTTGGGAAAATTTACGTCCCACAAAATCATGCACGTCCCACAAAAAAGAGATATGCACGTGCATGATTTATTTTTTTGTGGGACGTGAATTTTCCCAAACGAGGTAGCAAACTGCACTTCTTTAGACTAAAAACCGCACTGCATCAAATAGTCAAGCGAACTTCATCATTTTCTTTTATCGGGTGTAAATTTTCTTAGACGAGTTTTTGTGAGTTTTTGTTCTCTTTTTTTTTTACGAACAAGAGTGAACCGCAGGGACAAGGGCAAGTGAGCCGCGACATATATCGAAGTGAACTGCAATAATATCTTGTTGTTTCGCTAAATTTTTAGCAGTTTTATTTTGGGCACAAGTGAACAACATCACTCTAAAAATGAACCACATCCGAGGACCAAAAGCACTGCATGTGTTGATGTAGTCGACTAATTTTTAAAGCACACGAAACAATTTGCACTTCAGACATAGACGAGCGGTTTGCATGTCTTTTTCATGTGTTTTCCCTATTTTTGTTTTTCTTTGTTATTTTTGTTGTTCACCTATACCTACAAATTAACCGCACTACACAACAAAGTCAAGAGTACGGCACCCAACAATTAACTGCACTGCTTAAGGCATAACAAGTTTTTTAATGCAAGAAAAAGCATCAAGAATAAACAACCATTTTTTGGTTTCCACGAATACGCACTACACTGCAAATCTGAATGCCGAAATAAGCATCTGAAACTCCATGGGATCCAACTGTTCTGCTGTGTATCAGGTGTCTACACGCTGCTAGGTGCCAAACCACGCGCATGTCGCTGATGAGCTGCATGGTGTCGCCATCGGTACTGCTTTGTCGGTGGCGCCTGTGGCCTCGTCATGCATAATTTTTTGACAAAAAAAGAACACAAGGTCCCCGTGGACGAACTCCACCTCGACGGGCACTTAACCACACCGCAATTCCACCGTCGCCAAACCGCACTGCAATTTTTGCAAGGGAAAACTTTGTTTTTGCCACTCTAGTTTTTGCCAACTTTGCTTATGCCACTCTAGAATTTGACATCTCACTTTTGCCACTGTTAGCTTTTGATAATACATCACAAATGCCATTCCGTGGCAAAAACGATAATTTTCATTTCACTTTTGCCACTCTTAGCATTTGACATGTATCACAATTGCCACTTGGAAAATTTTGTTTTTGCCACGGAAGGGAAAAAGTGATATATTGTCAAAAGCTAAGAGTGGCAAAAGTGAAATGTCAAATTCTAGAGTGGCATAAGCAAAGTGGGCAAAAACTAGAGTGGCAAAAACAAAGTTTTCCCTTTTTGCAATGTGCTTACCCCCAAACTGCACGCAAGCCCTATTGCCCTGCACACTTTGGCCCAACACAGGACACAGAGACCACAGGACACAACAAAAGAACTGTAAAACAGATGTATCAAACTGCATGCTGTTAGCCAATGAGCTGCACGGTGACAGCGACCATACTGCATCTTGTCCAACACAACACATTCAGCTCGACTCGGCACGCATGCGACCTGCACACAAAAAGTATGAGCAAAGTGTCAACAAGGTGTGGAAACTACAATTTTGTTGGCGGTGGCCTTGGATGAACCACACCGGGGGCGCGCGGCGCACTGCTCGCGGGATCCAGGTGCACTACACTATAAATCACCCACGCACCAGGGAACTGCATGCCGTCATGCCATCATGCGCTTGCGAACTGCACCAACAACCACAACTACCTGCAACGACATTTTACCTGCACTGCTAGCCGTCAGTGGGAGGACAACATGCTGCTCATTCCCGCCGCCCCAGAACTTGCAGCACGGAGAGGTGTGCACTGCACACGACAGAGTTGGGCTGGATGTCGTTGACCTGCGGCACCCTCGCCGACGTGCTGGGCGTCCCGGCCTTGATGCCACAAATGAGGGATGAGGGGTGGCGAGGCATATCTTTGCTGAATCCCCACCACAGCCGAAAGGTAGTAGGCACCTAGGAGAGCAGGCCTCGGATAGACGTCGAAGGATGGGATGCGCCGGCGAGAGGCCGCCATCGTGCCTGGAGGCGGAGGGGTGAAGGGGATCTTGTGGTCAATGGATCAGTAGGGGGTGGTGGCAATAGGGGGACTCGCTCCATCAAGCTCCACCGCTGGCGCCCCGCACCCCGTCGAGGCGTAGGAGCAGCCACATGTGCTCTTCCCCGACGACGCCCCTCACCCTGGGTTCCCGCGGCGCCTCCGCTCCAAGAACTGCCTCCACCTGCCGCTCCCCTGCGCGCACCTCCCGCACCATCCTCCCTCGCAAGTAACCCGCGCGTCGCGCTGCACCCTCACCCGCCACCTGCTCCGACGACACTGCCTGGCTCCTCGGTGCCCGTGAATCAGGCCAAGTGGATAGTGGTCGTGGTGGGGAGGCGGATGAAGGTAGCCGGCAGAGAGGTCGCTCGATCCATCGGCAGACGCTGCAGGTTGGTGGGGGGAGTCGGATCCATGGCCGGTCGGTGCGGGTTGCCGCCGGGGAGGGGGGCTGGATCTGGTTTTCACCACGGTGAGCCTAAGTGGTGGCGGTGGGGGAGGTTGCCCGAGGGGAGCTAGGCAGGGTGAGGGCAGAGAGGGAGGAAGTGGGGCGACGATGGTGTGGTCTGACAGCGGCGGAAGGTGGGGAGGGAGGTGGGCATGGGGAGTGGTAGTGTGCAAGGAATAAGGTGGGTCGGGCTGGGGGTGGGTGCGTCCGGGGGAAGAAGGTGGGGTTGGTGGTGGGCTGCTGCAGTTTTTACGTGTAACTGTGTTTTGTGGTGCGAGTCGGGGTGTTAGCAGAATAAGGTTAGGTGTTGTTAGAATAGACCCACCCTATATATATATATATATATATATATATATATATGTATGTATGTATATCTGTGTGTGTGTGTGTGTGTTGCTATTATAAAAATGATCATGATGCCCTCATGTCCGTATTTTATTTTATCAACACCTCTATCTCCAAACATGTGGACATATTTTTCGTTATCGGCTTCCGCTTGAGGACAAGCTAGGTCTAAGCTTGGGGGAGTTGATACGTCCATTTTGCATCATGCTTTTATATCGATATTTATTGCATTATGGGCTGTTATTACACATTATATCACAATACTTATGCCTTTTCCCTCTTATTTTACAAGGTTTACATGAAGAGGGAGAATGTCGGCAGCTGGAATTCTGGGCTGGAAAAGGAGCAAATATTAGAGACCTATTATGCACAACTCCAAAAGTCCTGAACTCCATGAAAGTCAGTTTTGGAATATATAAGAAATATTGGGCGAAGAAAGCGCCAGAGGGGGGCCACCCACAGTCCTTGAGGGTGGGGGCGCGCCCTACCCCCCTGGGCATGCCCCCTGCCTCATGGGGCCCTGGCAGGCCTCCAGTGCCCATCTTTTGCTATATGAAGTCTTTCGCCCTGGAAAAAAATAAGGAGGAAGATTTCGCGACGAAGCGCCGCCATCTCGAGGCGGAACCTGGCAAAACCAATCTAGGGCTCCCATGAGCTGTTATGTCAGAAGCTATCCTCCCGAGGGGGAAATCGTCACCATCGTCATCACCATCGATCCTCTCATCGGGAGGAGGTCAATTTCCATCTACATCTTCACCAGCACCATCTCATCTCAAACCTTAGTTCATCTCTTGTATCCGATCTTTGTCTCAAAACCTCAGATTGGCACCTGTGGGTTGCTAGTAGTGTTGATTACTCCTTGTAGTTGATGCTAGTTGGTTTATTCGGTGGAAGATCATATGTTCAGATCCTTTATGCATATTAATACCCCTCTGATTATGAACATGAATATGATTTGTGAGTAGTTACGTTTGTTCCTGAGGACATGGGAGAAATCTTATTATAAGTAGTCATGTGAATTTGGTATTCGTTCGACATTTTGATGAGATGTATGTTTTCTTTCCTCTAGTGGTGTTATGTGAACGTCGACTACATGACACTTCACTATTATTTGGGCCTAGGGGAATGCATTGGGAAGTAATAACTAAATGATGGGTTGCTAGAGTGACAGAAGCTTAAACCCTAGTTTATGAGTTGCTTCATAAGGGGCTGATTTGGATCCATATGTTTCATGCTATGGTTAGGTTTACCTTAATACTTCTTTTTTAGTTGAGGATGCTTGCAAGAGGGGTTAATCATTAGTGGGATGATTGTCCCAGGAAGGGCAGTATCCAAGCACCGGTCCACCCACATATCAAATTATCAAAGTAACGAACGCGAATCATATGAGCACGATGAAAACTAGCTTGACGATAATTCCATGTGTCCTTGGGAGCGCTTTCCTTTATATAAGAGTTTGTCCAGGCTTGTCCTTTGCTACAAAAAGGATTGGGCCACCTTTCTGCACCTTGTTCACTTTTGTTACTTGTTACCCGTTACGAATTACCTTATCACAAAACTATCTGTTACCAATAATTTCAGTGCTTGCAGAGAATACCTTACTGAAAACTGCTTGTCATTTCCTTCTGCTCCTCGTTGGGTTCGACACTCTTACTTATCGAAAGGACTATGATAGATCCCCTATACTTGTGGGTCATCACTCGTATCCTCTTTGGAGATCGATAAGTAATTACTGTCCTCTCTATCCCCGTTTCTGACAGGATCGTCGGGGTTTACTTGCCCATCCTCCCAATCATCCTGTTTAGATATTGGCTCTACGGGGGCTTCAGGGTCTTCGGCATTCTACGGAGTATTATCGTCTCCGGTTCTGGTATTGCTATCTTTTCGGCGACGCGATTTAGAGCGGCGCCACTAACGTCGACGCTTTGGGGGCATCTCGGGAGGTTCATCCTCGACTGGATCTTTCTCATTGTCGCCGTCGCCTTGTTTGGTTGTATCCACCATGTACACGTCATATGAGGAAGTGGTCGTCCAACGTCCAGTGAATGGCGGGTTTTGGGCATGCTCCTCTCCGGCATCGTCATCCATACAGCTGATGTCTTCAGAGGCGTAATCGAGCATGTCGGTTAAATCCTCGACAGTGGCTATGAAGTGGGTGGTGGGTGGGAAGCAAGATTCCCTACCCTCAGCCCCTAGTCCAGGCTGGGCGCAGTTCAGAAGCGATTCCTCTGTGATAGCGAGGAAACGCATTAGGTCCAAAGCCTCGTTTAAGAGCGAGGTTTGGGCGGGAAAGCGAGGGTCCCTGGAGTTGGGCGGGACAAAAGTTCCCTGGGCGAGCTCACATGACGCGGACATCGAGGGTTCGGCGCTAGTGTCCGGAGAGGAGTCCGGTTTTATGATGATAGAAGGGGCCTCCGGGCCTGCCGGTGATGCTATCCCCTTCGGTCCACCAGAATCAAGCTCCATGGCTGCAGAGAGTCCGGAGGGCTCCAAAATCCCATCTTCGGACCTGGTGACGTGCTCCGGATCTAAGGCCAGAGCGGTGGTTGGGGCCGCAAACCCTTGGATGATCAAGTCTCCTCGGATGTCCACGACGTAGTTCAGATTTCCAAAACTGGTCTGATGACCACGGGCGTAGCTGTCGATCTGCTCTAGGTGGCCAAGCGAGTTGGCCCATAGGGCGAAGCCGCCGAATACAAAGATTTGGCCGGGGAGAAAGATCTCCTTCACGGCAGTATTGTTTAGATGATCGATGGAGCCATCGAGCCTTTCGACGACGGCATTGTGGAACTCTCAATGAAAGCACCAATGTCAGTGTCAAAACCAGCAGATCTCGGGTAGGGGGTCCCGAACTGTGCATCTTAGGATCGAAGGTAACAGGAGATAGGGACACGATGTTTACCCAGGCTCGGGCCCTCTTAATGGAGGTAATACCCTACTTCCTGCTTGATTGACTTTGATGAGTATAGGGGTTACAAGAGTTGATCCACCTCGAGATCGTAATGGTTAAACCCTAGATGTCTAGCCTGTATGATTATGATTGCCTCTACGGACTAAACCCTCCGGTTTATATAGACACCGGAGGGGGATAGGGTTATACAGAGTCGGTTTATAGAGAAGGGAATCTTCATATCCGAACGCCAATCTTGCCTTCCACGCCAAGGGGAGTCCCATCCGGACACGGGGGAAAGCCTTTCATCTTGTATCTTCACGGGTCACGAGTCCGGCCCACGTCACATAGCCCGGACGCCCGGGGACCCCCTATTCCAGGACTCCCTCAATCGACTGCTGACTGCATCTACTACTATTACTCCACCAATCAACCGCTATCCAGCATGCATCTATGGTATTAAGTATTGAAACAGAGTAACGCCTTAAGCAAGATGACATGATGTAGATAAAGTAAACTCAGTCAATATAAATAAACCCCATCATTTTACCCTTAATGGCAACAATACAAATACACATATTGTTCCTTTCTGTCACTGGGATATAGAGCACCGCAAGATTGAACCCATCACAAGGCACCTCTCCCACTCTAGTTGGCCAAACCAAGCGGATAGACCAGAGAGAAATACAGACCTATAACAATCATGCATAATAAAGGTCTGAAAAGTCTCAGTTACTTATCATGAATATTCAGATCATAAACCCACAATTCATCACATCCCATAAACACACCGCAAAATAAGATTACATCCGATAGAACTCCAAGAACATCGAGGAGAACATTGTATTGAAGATCTAAGAGAGAGAAGAAGCCATCTAAAGCTACTAGCTATGGACCCGTAGGTCTGTAGTGAACTGCTCACGCATCATCGAAAAGCAGCAAGGATGGTTTAGAAGCCCTCCATGATCAATTCCTCCTCTGGCAGAGTACCGAAAAAGGCCTCCAGATGGGATCGCGGAAGAACAGAAGCTTTGCGGTGGCGGAAAAAGTGTTTCGAATAGCTCTTTGTTGGTTTGGGAATATTTCTGAATATATAAAGTGGAATTAGGTTAAACGTAGTTCGTGGGGCCCAAAAGCTCTGGGGGCGCATCCCTCAAGCTTGTGGCTCTCCCGTATATCGTTTGGTCTTCTCCTGAAGCTTCTAGGGTCCCTTCTAGTCTAGAAAAAAATAATCCAATGGTTTTTTTTTGTTTGGACTTCGTTTGATATTGATTTTCTGAAAATCCAAAAACAAGCAAAAATAACAACTGGCATTGGGCACTAGGTTAATAGGTTAGTCCCAAAAAATGATATAAAATAGCATATAAAAAACAGCCAAGATTTATAATATAATAGCATTGAACAATCAAAAATTAATGATACGTTGGAGATGTATCACGCCTCCACCATCAGCCAGTGTTAGAAATACTCCTGTAGCGTCGACGCCTTGAAGTCTGTCCCAACATCAGAAGCACATGCCCTATTTATCACTTCCTAACGCACCGTTCTTTCCTTGCGCAGCCAACCCAGTACTCTGTCGTAAAGAAGGGGTGCAATCTCCTGGATTCTGTAACCATGGAGCCACCGATCTTCCGAAAATAAGGTCGATTGGTCATCCCCATTATCTGTTTGTACAACAGCTCTGAAGGTAGACATGGAAGGTTCCCAACATCAGAAGCCCATGCCCTGTTTATCATTGCCTAACAGACTGTTCTTTCCTTGCGCAGCCAACCCAGTACTCGGTCGCACAGAAGGGGTGCAATCCCCTGGATTCTATAACCATGGAGCCATCGATCTTCCCAAAATAAGGTCGATTAGTCGTCCCCAATATATGTTTGTACAGCAGCTCTGAAGTAGACATGGAAGCCTCCGGTACAATGATATTGAACTCATGCCAGGGTCGATCCAGATATGTCCTTTGCAGCCAAGGTATCGAGCTTGCATCGCCAAATTGAGCCATCTAAGGTTTGGTATGCTGAGTCCTCCTGCCCACTTGAGCATGCACACACTATCCCAAGCCACTGCTTGAATCTGCTTTAGCACACCACAAGAAGCTCCTACAGATTTTGATCATGGCAGCCAAGGTTTTGGGGGGGGGGGGGGATATCCAAGGCCGTCATGGCGTGTATTGGGATCGCACATAACACTGACTGGACTAGCAGCATGCAGCCACTCTTTGGAAGCACGTTGTCCCTCCTTATTGTTAGACATGCCTCAAGGCTATCCACCAAGCCCAAGGAGTTAACGTGGTTTGTTTTCTGTTTGTGAGTGGTAGGCCTAAGTACCTACACGGGTACGAGCCTAT
The DNA here is from genome assembly GCA_021605145.1 of Aegilops bicornis. Classification (NCBI taxonomy): domain Eukaryota; kingdom Viridiplantae; phylum Streptophyta; class Magnoliopsida; order Poales; family Poaceae; genus Aegilops; species Aegilops bicornis. The sequence continues at coordinate 254,733,378 of CM038675.1, read as the reverse complement.
GGGGCAGCCAAGGAGGGCACTAACCCTCAGCATATCCTCCTTAGTGCATCTGATCGACTTGGCCTCACTTTTGAGCAAGTTGACTTGCAAGCCCGAGGCTTCACTACTAGAGAAAACCTTACTAGTGGCGCTGGTTTTTTACATAGCAGTAGCACGGAGACCCGCGCTACTGTTAGGGCGCTACAGCTACTATTTAGCAGTAGCGCATTTCTAAACAAGCGTTGTAGCTAAAATACTTAGTAGTAGCGCCTCTTTATCTACCAACGCTACTACTATCATCACATAGTACACTACAAAAAAAAGACACATCCGTGACATTTTGGGCCGAACGAATTTTTTTTCTGTCATACATATGACACTTCTATGACGATAATTGTGACAAAACCCGGTATCATCATAGATGTGGTGGGCTCCTACTTCTATGACAAAAATCATGACAGAAATGGGCTTTTCGGCCCTAGGCGGGCCGGAGACGCAGCTGCATGATATTATTTGGGCCATCCATGACGGAAAAAACCGTGGTAGAAGCGAGGGGTGGAAAATTTCGGGAGTTCCGGTTACCGTGGGAGGTCGGGGCCGAGCGATGCGCATTTCTCTCATACACGTACGCGCGTGTGTGCGAGGCGTTGGCTCTAACTAAACCCAAGCGAGGCATTGGGCTCTAACTGAACCCGAGCGATTGCAGACCGCAGTTACGCGTTCTCGAACCCGAGCGATCGATCGATGGTCGTTAATCGAACCCGATCGAAGCGATTCCTTCGCTATCGCTGTGAATCAAGCCGATCGATGATGCCTCCGGGATGAACGGTGGCGTTATGGGGTGGAGGCACCGTGAGCGGTGGCGTTTGCCTCTGGATGAACAGGACCCCGTGGTGTGGTGGAGGGCTGGATGAACAGTAGACGGTGGAGGGGTGCCCGTGGAGGGGTTGTTGAACAGGACCCCGTGGTGTGGAGGGCTGGATGAATAGTAGATGGTGGAGGATTGCCCGTGGAGGTGTGGTTGAACAGGACCCCGTGGTGTGGAGGGCTGGATGAACAGTAGACGGTGGAGGGGTGGTTGAACAGTAGCCGATGGAGTAGCGCGTGGTGGAGGCTGGATGAACAGGAGCCCGTGGAGGCTGGAGGAGGTCGACGGTAGCCCATGGAGGCTGGAGGAGGTCGACGGTGGAGATGAACAGATCCCGTGGAGTCCTGCTGCTGCACGCCACACCCTCCCGATCAACAGACCCTCGTTTGACCGTAGGAGGTCCGCTTCTCCTGCTTTTGCGGTACGCCACACCCTCCCGATCAACATGACCCCTGCTTCACCATAGGAGGTCCGCTTCTCGCTTGGCGGTACGCCACACCCTCCCGATCAACAGGACCCCTGCTTCGACCGTAGGAGGTTCGTTTCTCCGCTTTTGCGGCACGCCACACCCTCCCGATCAACAGACCCCATTCAATGTAGGAGGTCCGCTTCCTCCGCCAGCGGTACGCCAGGCCTCGTTTCCATCGCCTGTTGCATCCAAGCCCTCCCGATGAACACGACCACGCATGCCGTTCCGACCCAGCCAGTTGGCTCCCACGCGTTTTGTTGCCTCCCGATGAACACGACGCATTCCGTTGCCTCCCCATGAACACGACGACGACGTTGTTTCTCTATTCCGACCCAGCCATGTACACGAGCCCTGGCCGTACGTACACATATGTGGCCGTATTTTCTTTCCTGCACCCTGGCCGATGTACGTACGTGTACATGCTACGTGCGCGCCTCTACATCGACCAGTATATATGTAACGCATACCGTCACGACCAGAATGACAACGCTACATACGCTTCGACCAGGTGGGTCCCGACTGTCAGGCACTTCCTTGCCTGCGAAGATGTAGCTGGTGAGTCCCAGTAGTGAGGGGGGCGAATCGTTTGTTTTTTTTGCCCGGACGCACTTCCTTGCGTGCGAAGATGTAGCTGGTGGGTCCCAGCAGTCAGGGGGGAAACGTTTTTTTTGCGAAATACGGTGGCCCGTCCGGTGGGTCCCTGCTGTCAGGTGGAGGAATAATTATTTTGCGCGTAATAAGGAGGCACTTCCTTGCGGCCGCCGTGGACCCAAATTGGGCCTCTCCACGACAAAGATTCTTCCGACGGAAGTCGGTCATTGACCACATTGACCACGCCACACGAGAGCACCACGACGGTGGACGACGGCGAGGCCTAGGAAGGGGACAACGCGGAGCCGGGAAGACGCAGCAAAGTGGATGCCCACGCCAAGAGGAGTATTGTGGTGAGGCTGTCGCCTCCGCAGAATAACAGGGGTGTGGGTGAGTAGAGGATGGCTCGCCGCGGTGGGAGTAGTAGGGCGGTGAGGCCTCCGCCGCATCGCAACCGGCCACGGGAGGCAGGAGCACAAGGCACGACCGGCGCTGGTTTGGGCAGCTGGAGCAAGAAGACCAGAGGTTGAAGAAGCACTACGGCCGTTGGATGGACATCGTATGGTCACTGGAGCTAGAATCATGCATATTGACTAAGTTGACAAATCCCTCCGTCCCCGTCAACTTAGTAGGCCCACAAGTCAGCCTGCCACTATACTAGGTCCCAACTAACAGGCGGAGTATTCATTTTGTTTGTGCATAATAAGGAGGCACTTCCTTGCGTGCGAAGATATATAGCTGGTGGGTCCGAGCTGTCAGCGGCGGTAACGTTTTTTTTTTGCGAAATACAAAGGCCCTTTCGGTGGGCCCCTGATGTCAGGTGGAGGAATCATTATTTTGCGCGTAATAAGGAGGCATTTCCTTGCGTGCGGCCGTGGACCCAGCTGTCGGCCTCTCCACGTACAGTCCACTTCAGATGCATGTCGGTCGTTGACCATGTTGACCAGGCCGCACCAAGAGCACCAGGGCGGTGGACGACGGCGAGGCCTAGGAAGGGAACGACACGGAGGCAGGAAAGACTCAGCATTTGTTTCCCACGCAGAGGGGAGTACGACTGTACGAGGGTTTACTGGTTCGTCTGTCGTCGCCAGAGAATAACAGCAGGTGTGGGTGAGTAGAGGGATGGCTAGGCCAGCGATGGGAGTAAGGTGGGGTGGTGAGGCCTGCGTGGCAGCAGAGCCGGCCATGGGGAGGAGGGAGCAGGCTGTCCCGCCGGCGCTTGTTTGAGCGGCTGGAGCAGGAAGAGCAGAGATTGAAGAAGCACGACGGCCGTTGGATGGCCATCCAACAAATAACGCTAAAGGCCAACCTTTTTTTAGGAAAGCCTCATGTGGAAAACAGCATACAGCCCATCTGCCATTATTTCTAATAATTTACAGCCCATTTGCTAATTCTTAAGGTTTTTTTGGAGCCCATATTCTTTTTGTTAGCATTACAGCCCATATTGTGGCCACGTTAAAAAATTATACGAAATTGTGCATATTTTGGTGCGGTCCGAACTGTTTTTAATCCCGAAATTTCGACTCACATTCAAACTGATTTTAAAAATAAATGTATATCTATATAAAATCCAACAAATTCTCCACTCGTAAAAATTAATGTAATTTAAAATCTCGAAATGAAAAAAAAAGATATTTGAAACTAATTGCCGGTTTGATGTGTTTTAATAAAGTACAACCCATTTCTCATTACTGATGGGCCATTTTCTCGGCCAGCCGAATGAAAGCTCTCCTCGTCTTGAAATATTTGCAGCCCAACAGGCCTGACAAAGCGACTTACTTGGCAAATCACAAAAAAACTGGGATGTGGCCGTGGACCCAGTATCGGCCTCTCCACGTCTGATACTCTTCCGATGGAAGTCGCTCCTTGACCATGTTGACCAAACCGCACGGAGAGCACCACGGCGGTGGACGACGGCGAGGCCTAGGAAGGGGACGACGCGGAGCCGGGGAAGACGTGGCAGTGGAAGCCCGCGCGAAGGGGAGTACGAGGGTTCACTGGTTCGGCTGCGGTGTGAGGCTGCCATCACCGCAGGGCCTGGCCAGCGGTGGGAATACTAGGGGGCGGTGAGGCCTCCGCGGCAGCATAGCCCGCACGGGAGGCGGGGAGCATGAGGCACGACCGGCGCTGGTTTGGGCGGCTGGAGCAAGAAGACCAGAGGTTGAAGAAGCACTACGGCCGTTGGATGGACATCGTATGGTCACTGGAGCTAGAATCGTTCATATTGACTAAGTTGACAAAGCCCTTCATCGCCGTCAACTTAGTAGGCCCACAAGTCAGCCTCCCACCAAGGTGGGTCCCAGCTAGCAGGGGGAGTATTCATTTTTTTTCTACGTAATAAGGAGGCACTTCCGGTGGGTCCGAGCTGACAGCGGGGGGGGGGGACTTTTTTTTTGCGGAATACGGTGGACCGTCAGGTGGGTCCCAGCAATGTCGGGCAAACATTTTTCAAGAAAATACGGTGGCCCATCCAAAGGTCCCCGCTGCCGCTTGGAGGAACATTATTTTCAGCGTAATAAGGAGGCACTTACTTGCTGCGGCCATGGACCCACTGAGACTCTCCACGTGACAAGATACTTCCGATTGAAGTCGTTCCTTGACCACGTTGACCTCGCCGCGTTCCGTTGCATGCATGCGTCCATGGGCGTGGTGCGTCCCCACTGTCAGCCTCTCACGTACAGTCATCTTTAGATGACTCTCGGTTGTTGACCATGTTGACCACACCGCCGAGCGCACCCAGACTGGAACGACCCGGAGATGGGGAAGACGGAGCAGTGGAGTCGTAGATGGAGAGGAGTGGGAAACTTCACTAGTTTGGGTGTGGCGGCACGATCCAGTGCCGCCACGGGAGACAGGAGCAAGAACAGAGGTTGAAGAAGGAGCACGGCTGTTGGATTAACATCCAACGGTCCAGCTGCTAGAATCATTTGTTGGTTAAGTTGACAAAGCCATGTCTACACGTCCGCTTAGTAGGCCCACAAGTCAGTCACCAAATCTGACGGGTCCCAGCTGTGAACGGGATGAATAATTTTTTTCCGCAAAACAAGGAGGCACTTCCTTCCGTGTGAAGATACAGCCGGCGGGTCCCAGCTGTCAGGTGGAGGAAATATTTTTTTCAGCTTAATAAGGAGGAACTTTCCTTGCGTGCGACCATGGACCTCGTGGGTCCCAGCCGTCAGGCTCTCCATGTACAGTCCTCTTCCGATTACTCGCTTGTTGACCACGCCGCACCGAACACAAAGAAGGCGGTGGATTACGACGGCCAGGCCCCGGACGGGAACGACTTCGCAGATGGGAAAATGCGAAGTGGAGTCGCAGATTGAGAGGAGGAGAAGGGTTATAACTGGTTCGATTCTGCGTGGGGCTGTAGTCTGTGGAGAATAACAGGAGGTGTCGAGGGTGGAGGGATAGCCTGGCGGCGGTGGGGGTGGCGCAGCGATGCGTGCTAAGCAGAGCCGCTAGCCACCGGAGGCCGGACCAGGCGGTCCCGGTGACGCTGGAGAAAGAAGACGAGAGATTGAAGGTGCATGCCGGCCGTTGGATATAAATCCAATGGTTGTGGATGACACAATCATTTGTTGACCAAGTTGACAACGCCCTGCGTAGGCTTCGACCTATTGGCCCACATGTCACCGCAAAAATGTGGCATATATTTAACCCATGTTTTCTAGAATGTACAGTCCATTTCTTTGGGCTGGGTGAACAACTAATTTTGCGTCAATCTAGCCCATTTATATTTTCTAAGAAATCCCAGCCCATTTGCACTTCCTTGAAATACAAGTATTAGGTGGGCTCGTTATATACATAATGTTATGTTAGAATGAGCAATTAATATCAAAGAATAAACCGTAGAGGCACATTATATATATATATATATAATTAAGAAATTAGCGAAGTTATTGCTCAAAATAAAATGAGCGCTGTTATTATTAAATTGGTCCTTCAAAATCTTCGCAAGCTTTTATGCACGCAATCACCAGGATTTTCCTTGCCTGTGAGTCAAAAAACAACCGGATTTTCCGTTAAACATTTACTTTTATAAGTTAATAACACGTTGGATTTTTTTATAATGTATATATAAGTCTCTATAAAATATACGATAATATTAATAATATATATATATATGTGGTTAGAAGGGAAAACATAAATTGGACACAGGATTACTTTTATAAGAGACCTGCGTTTTATACCCCACAGTAGGCATACTAACAAGTTCACACACAAATACAACACAAAAGGTAATCATTCATATCAAACTCAGGTTCACAGGACACAGTCATATTCATAGCCAACAGTCACTATCGACAACTCAAAAGATTCATATATACACAAGCTCAAAGCATATCTATGCATCCAAATGATTGATAGATCACACGACAATATTCATACATAATTCACAAAAGATTTAGATATACACATGTTCAAGATGTTTATGCATCCAAATGATTGAGATCACAGCCAATATGATCCATGGACTAACTTTAATAACCTAGGGTACAGACCGGTAAATGGTGTTCAATCGGAGGTAGTTCTTGCTAAAATTAGTTCTTGTACGAGTAAACTTTCGAGTACATAAGAGGCAAAGATGCATAATCTGAACTTTGCTTGTAGGTTTATCCTCAAATAGTGGCCTCGTCAAGGAGGTTTGAGCAACTTGTCCACTACTTTCGTCCAACTAGTTTCTTGGCTCATCTTGGTCATGTATCTCGCCAAAATTCTACATAGCGTATTTGAGAAAGGAGGCGGTTGAGAAAATGAACCACCCAAATTTTTTGTGCAGTTCAACTGAAATGGAGCATCCTTGGCGTGCAGACTGATTAAGTGCCAGATGAATATACGCGTTAGCCAACTTGTCTGGAATCTTTAGACTCCATGCCATATATTTCCCTACCATATGTGCCGATAACCAAAAGGCACAAGTTGGGACCAAAGACTGGACTGCGTTTTTCTGGGCTATGCACCAAGCAATATTTTTGGCGTTCACTCTCCTAATACTTGGAGTTTGACAATTGGTTGATGTTGGTTGATACCGAATGAATATAGGCACTTCTTGTCAACATCGATGCTTGTCTCGAGTGAACTTTGGAGTACATAGCAGCAGCATAAGTACCTGTCCATCTGATCATTTTGTGTAGTTCTACCGAAATCACCCGATGTAATGATTTGCCCGCGAAGTTCAGCTCCAAATTACTCCTTTATGAAATTGGCAAACAGTAGCACAATACCAGATTACCAATACATGTGACAGGCACAATAATCAGGATAAAGACCAGTACCAACCTGTGTGAGGTAGCATATCAATTACTATTTCCTTTGACTGGAAGCCGAGATAAGCCAAGCGACTGACAGCAAAGGAAGAAAGCAAGCGGAGATTAGCGACTGACAGGAAAGGACGGAAGCTGTCGAGGCAATGAAGCACCCAAAGTTTTTGTGCAGTTCCACCAAAATCAAGCATCCCTGTTGGCACATATATTGAGAGAGTGAGATTACTGTAATAGTGGGACTAGTTGATGAAACATACACTAACAAATAGAAGCACCCTCATTATCTTAATGGGTAAAGTTAGCAAAATAGTAGTCTTGCTTAAAGAGAGGTATTAGTTTATTTAATCAATGCCAATTATCTCAACTCAACACTCAAAGCATTGCCATTTATCATAGGTTGCAAAACTTAAAAGTGCAAAGATAAAGGAGTTTCTCATGACAAGAGTAACGATACAAATAGAGATGACAAAGAAACTAATATGGATGAAGGCCTTAGGCCCGTACCAACCTGAGAAAAAAAGCTTATTCATGTAGTCCCATAAGATATGATAAAGCACTCACTAGAATCACACAATAGTATATATTTTTGTGCACTTCAAATGTACGGTTGAAATCACTCTTGTTTACCAGTGCTGAGATTATATCGAAAGATTATCAAGAACTTCCAACGGAGTTAAAGCACTGGCTGGGATACAGTTCATTGTATTGTCTTGTGTAGTTCCACTAAAATGTATGATTGGCACAACATGATCCCTGTTTGCACAAGTAGGAACAAGGTGACACCTTCATTAGCTCAGTGAGAAAGGATAGGAAGACATTAGCATATTACTCAAACAGTAGCATCAAATTCATGATGGACAATACGCAAAACATTGCCTCATTGAACCAATGGCAATAAATTGACATGCAAAACAATAGCACTATTATGTCATGACACTAATAATATACCCTCCCCTGCTCCACCACATGATTCACCTCCATAGACAAACATTCACACGTACATGATTCAGCATAGGGTCCTACTAAAGATGTGTTTAACTCCAACAGGAAAATTAGGCAGTAATAAATTAGTGGTACTTAAGTACTCCTAATTAATTAAGTGAGACAGCAGAAGTGGAAGGGCTCCCTGGAGGATCATCTCACATGTAAGGTAGTCGTTGCCGGAGCCCTTGAATGGCCTTGACTGAGGCCTCTGGCTTCAGCAAGATCGCCTTGGCACTGTTTATTCTTCTTCTTCCTCCTTTTCATGCTCTGTTTCTCTTTCTCCTCACCAGTTGGTGAAACCAAGTACATGATTGGCCTTCTAATTCAGAATTGGTTTTGTCAGCGAGGGAGTACAAGTGTACTAGTAAAAAACAGCATTGTTTTCTCATGGCAGTCAGAAAATAGAGATGAACACATGCACTAAATATCATTCTTACCTAAAGGAAGGTTATGGCACCAATATGGATGATGAGGATTGGAACACAGATCTCCCTTTGTGCAGTTCCACCAAAATGAACCAACTGTTCCATTCTGACATTCTAGTTAAACAGCACAAAAGTCACTTCTTTTAAGAAGAGTTTTGTGCAGTGCACCAAAAGGTCACAACAGCAACCAGGTGAATTGGATATCCCTGTTTGCACAAAAAGGCACAGAGGAAGCAGTTAGAGTCTCAAACAATTACAGGCAAAAACATTTGGCTAAACTTGTCAGAGTCTCAAACAATTACAGGCAAAAACAGTGGCATAGCTTCATTTTTACCAGGGACATTATATTAAGAACAGCTAAGGCTGCGTTCGGTTCACAGGTTTGGTGCAGGATTTTCGTAGGAACACAATTCCTACGGTATTCTTTCCCTTCCAACCGTTCGGAACACGGGAAAGGTGAATAGTGTTTCATAGGAAAGCTGGTCTGGTAGTAATGATTCCATAGGATTAGAAACATCCACGCGCTGCTCAGTTTTTGAGCAGAAGCCCGAGGCAGACGCTCGCTGCCGTGCGTTAGACAGGTTGCTGTGATGTGTTTGTCGGAATAAAAAAATCAACCTATGTGTGGTACGTGAGGTGAGGACAAGAGTAGTCTCTGTGCAGCTGAATAAACAAATAGCATCTCATACTGCCAAGTATGCTACTCTAAAAAAACAAATCTGTACATTTCGTAGTCCATCCGAACACATTCTCTTGAGAGTTTCCTCCGGTTCGCTGTTCCATAGTTTTATACCTACATTCCTTTCCTATTCCTCTATTTTCATCAAGATCTATGTTTTCTGCCCCTTTATTCCGACCGGAGCCTAAATATTTGGTATAAGGGCATGGGACAGTGCGTGCACCAGCATTATAACACCATGTACGTAAATAGGGGTATAAAGTGGTGATTCATAGTTTGTTGCCCCGAGAAACAAACATCCAAGAAACATATCTGGGTTGGTCCCATTTTTGTTCACTCTAGCCACCTACTCCTGGTCATACCACTATGTACAGCGTTACCCCTATATTTCCCTTTTCGACCAAGAGACCGGTTGGATGACCAGTCTGTACTACTTTCACCCCCTTTCCTTTCTGTTTGTACCAAGTCCGATGTACATACTAAATCCCCCCACCCTCACTTTATTTCTTGTTTGAACCAAGTACTCACTCCGTCCGGAATTACTTGTGATCAAAATGGATGTGTCTAGAACTAAAATACATATAGATACATCCATTTCAATGACAAGTATTTTCGGACGGAGGGAGTACAAGATTTGACTCCATGAAGTAGCTTTACCTCTGACAATAGAAGAAAAAAAAGGTGACGTTGGACCATCCGATCGAGAGGGGCTGAGAGGTAGAAAATGATGCACTTGCAGCGACGTAGCGAGCTGGGGAAGTAGAGCTAAGGCAATTTCGAACGAAGATATACCTGAAGGTCGTCGGGATGTGGATAGGTGGGCGGCGGGAGGCCAGATCCGCCCACAGGCAACGGCGAAGGGATCGAAGGACCTCCCGCACCGGCGCTCGGCCAGAGATAACGGTACGGCTGGCAGTGGGTCTCCTCCCTCGCTGTCGACGACGGCCTAAACGCTGCCCCTCCTCCCCTTCGCCGGCGGAGGGGGATACGTCCGGATCTGTAACCAGCGGTGAGGATAGAAAGTCAGTGTTTTTTGAAGGGAGAAAGACAGTGTTACTACCCCTATCTTGTTTAGATCTAGAGAGGATGAGAGTATGTGAATAGAGCAACCCTAGCAAGCAAGCGCGAAGGCTCTGGCCTATATATAAGTAGTGGGGTAGTTTTCCTTTTTCACTCCATCAAAAAAATCGTTTAAAATCGTGTACTACTACATGCCAGGTCGCGGTTTTTTTAGTTGTTGATTGTTTTTTGAGATAGCTACCCGCTTGTTCCAAGTGGTGTTACGGTGTGCCAGGTCGCACTTTGTATTGTTCAAGTCTGGTACTACAAGTCCCTCCAACAACCACCCCCTCGTAAAAATTGTGAACAAGCCCACGACTAAAATTAGCGGAAACGTGGGTTGCCCCAACATGCATTATTATTTATATTTTCTACTCCCTCCGTTCCTAAATATAAGTCTTTTTATTAGCCACACCTAAGACAAGAATTTTTTTATTACCCGTGAACCCCACATGTCATAGACACAAAAATTGTGGCAAGATTCCCTTAGGCAAGCCAAAGTGTGTCTAACAATTTGAGCAACTCAGGTTAGGCAAGTGTGACAAGTGTGGGGAAAATAATGTGGCAACATAAGACAAACATAGTCACAATCCAAACATCCCGTAATTTTTTGTGACATGCATGAAAATTTGGTTAGTTAAATTTATAGTCAAAATTTGGCAAGGTGCATCAAATCAACACATGCAAGTATCAAAAGGAAAGTCACGGCATGCATGCATGCGTTGTACTCCCTCCGTTTCCTAATATAAGTCTTTTTAGAGATTGCAACAAGTGACTACATACGAAGCAGAATATGTCTACTCCTACATACGAACTAGCCCATTTGAAATGTGCAAAAAGACTTTTATCGAGTGCAGTGCTTTGATGTGTCGCGTCAACTAGTACAAGACCAAGAAATTTGATTACTACGACGCCCTCTCCCTCATGGATCGAGCTCCGGTGCCTTATCAGCACTCGCCTTTGGCTGCATGACAGAGGGCCAACCACCTGTTGGGCCCACACATCATAGACGCAAAGGCAGGAGCAGTAAATAGAAGCTACTACACGCTATCCCTCCCGCACGAGGTGGATGAACATGCAGCAAGGATTCGCATCGTAGAAGTAGGAGTAGCATCATTGTTCGCCTTCTCGAAGAGGCGAAGAGCCAAGCACAACCCGAACATGGCAGTTGCTAACGCCGCATGGTGCGGTTCCTTGAGCACGATAGACTAGCTGTGCTCTTGCATGAGACAAAATTGCTACTCCTCCTTTCCGGTTTATAATGCTCAATTAAAAATCTCACCAATCAATGTAGATGGTGAGTGGTGGAATACAGCTTTGTAGTTTTGCAAAAGCACCTAATTAATGCTCTTGTTTTCCTAAAAAATTATGTTTATCAATGCAGTAATTGTAATGCATGCATGCATAAAGTACATGCATTGGTCAAATTTCTCTTAATACTTGCATGCAATGATTTAATGCACCTTGGAATCTGAAAATGTGATGGAAAACAACCAAATTGAGCCTTATAAAATGGAAAACATAAAATTTTGAGACAAGCCCTATAAATCGGAAAGAAGGGAGTATTGTTTAATAATTAAACTCCATTATCCATTGGTTGATACTCATTCTGCATAGGTCCACGCGCTTAGCACCGTTTCCTCCTAGGGTCACCAATGTTTATTTGCTAATTAATAGCATTGCATGCAATGAACTAGCCATTGCAAGTCATTAAAAGCATGCACACCTCTCATCTCTTATTAGTTGATATGTCAAGAAATAAGAAACAAGGTAGAAGTTAATGCACCGCGCCTAAGTGTTTTGGGACTATTTGGTTTTCGTAAGATGACTTACACACCTAGACGGAGGGAGTAGTATAGACCTATAAACCGGAAAGGAGTATTTGCCTTTCTAGAGATTTCAACAAGTGACTAGACTACACCGTGTGCAGTACCCCCTCCCTTCCGGTTTATAGGGCTCAAATCTCAAATCTCATGAACCAAGGCATTTTGCGATTGGAGAAATGTATCTCGTACTTTACAAAACTACCCTAATTAAACCCATGCATTAATTATGTAGTTCTCTCGTTTTCCTCTCCGCCTTGGTCGCGGTGCACAATAATCGAGCACTCCTATATGACTAGCCGCTCTATCTACATGTGGGACATTTCAAAGCATCCGGCCCGCGTGCCATCCACCAAATCACAACGAGGTGCTACAGTTGAGACTCACTGTCACCCCGGTGTGGCTGTCATGACCCGTCATATCACAAAACCCACACCTTTACCAGCAGTGGTAAGGTGGCCTCCAAGTTGGACTGGATGAAGCAACCATCATTTCACCGAACGCTGCTCAAGCCCTTTCTTCCCTTTCTTGAAGAAAACCTCTTCAAAGCTACTCACGCCTACCATTTTTCTTCTGTACCGACGAAGGAAAGGTGGGCGAATCGCTTATGCTGCTATATTTTCATTCCAAGAATCTTCTTTTTGCGAAGCACCGACCGATTCTCACATCCTATTCTTTTCCCGTTTTCATTGCGATTGTGGTTTCCTTTCGATTGTTTTTTGTTTGTCAGTTCATTGATGGATCCTGGAGCACTAGGCAAAGAGTTGCCAACGGACAACCCACTGGAGACAGCGGTCTCCAGGAAGCGAGCACCGACCAACGAGTTGACCATGTTGGCGGGCCAACCCATGGAGACGAAAAACTCCAAGAAACAAGCACTGGCCCAAGAGTTGAGGATGTTGGCGGACGAACTCCTCAAAGAAAGTTGGAAGAAACGGCAAAGGGCCCCACCGTGCCTACCCCAGAACTCGATTGCCACCGATGTGCGGCTCAAGACCGAGGTTGAGGAGAGAGTCGCCGTTGAGAAGCAAGATTCCCCTGGCAAGGTGATGGCCCCCATCGAGGACGAGGAGATGGCCCCTAGAGGGATGAGATCCCCTGTGAGATGCACAAGGTAAAAAATAATGGCTTATTACCATAGTTGTGGTTTTTGATTATTTGCAATGTGCTTGCTAATATGTTAGGGTTGTGCAGGTGCCGGTGGACGTCCTTGATGATTCCGATGTCGTGGCCCGTCCTGTTGGCATCGCCCCGGAGATCGATTCCGATGCCGTTGTCCATCCTGTGGACATCGCCCAAGAGATCGATTCCGATGTCGCGGTCAGTCCTGCGGACATCGCCCCAGAAATCGATTCCCATGCCGCTGTCCGTGCTGTGGTCATTGCCCAAGAGATCAATGACAAGAAATAGTTGGTCGCGCTAATCCTTCAGGGTAGTTTGCATTGCCCTGTGTTTAATTACCAGAATGATGCATGTTATCAAACCAACTTAGGGCTAGTGCACTGTCTTGTGTGGGCGGATCTTGCTACTTTTGTTTGATAGTGAATCAAGTTTAACCCTCTCCGAAAGTTATGGAAACAGATGTATCCTCACCAACTTTTGATGTAATATATGGCATGCTTAGATGTAAGTTTGAACTGTTTATCATATCCGCAGGCTTGTTTGATGATTCTTGGTGTTAGTAGGCTAGCCATCGTGCGAGCTATAGTACTTGCAAAACACTCACCGAAGAGAAATGTTGGGGCTGATGAGCTCGTCAGACGCTTATACTTATTCCTCGTCGATCGACCAATAGCCCTAGCTCCTAAAATTGTAGGCTTAGCGATCGATCGCACAATAGTCGACATACATTCAGGCCTCATTTGGTTCATAGGGTAGGAAAATCATAGCAAAAGTACGAGAACGTGCAACACAAAGTCATAGCAAAGTGTAGAGACGCATTCTCCGTTCCAAAATAGATGACCTAGGCGGGCTAGTTTGGCCTAGTGGGTTTCAGTGATATGACGTGGTACAGTGCCGTCCAGTCTTCGCGTGTGGTAGCAGTATTGTGGGTACAGTAAGTTTTCTTGAAGAAGCGGAATTCAACGAAGTCATGATGGTTCCTTCGTCCGAACAACTTACAGTGGGAAAGGTTGGGCCTGCGATACGACCGGGGTAGAACAGGATAATTTTGTGCATGGCAGGTGGACCATGATGGTCGACGTCCCACATGTCGGTGAATGAAAGTATTCTTTCCGATATAGAGGACGAGCAACGAGTATTCATTGTTTATTTTTTATGAAAGCTATTGTCTCCATCACATTTATTTGAGGAGTGTGAAACACGGCAGCCCAGTGAACTTGGCATGTGCACCACTCCCTCCTTCCTCATGTAATGCCCAGGTTACAGCTTTTTCTCACTTTCTCTCTATCTATTTCCACCCAAATGTTTTTAGCTTTCTTTTTTTAAGACACAATTGTTTTTTATGCCTTTTTTATAATTATTTTTTTATACCTAGGAGCACGTGGAGACAGGCTCTTGCAGAGCCCACTCCTTGACTTTGTCAATGCCTCTCTCTCTCCTCCACATAAGGAGTACTACTTGCTATGCATGCATGCGGCGGGCAGCTGGCGTCTTGAGGGGCCAGGGCGGTGAGAGCGGGCTCCGGAAGTCGTCCGGACTCCAGCATGGCCCACCTCACATTATCACCATATATTTCTTGGAGTCTATGCACGGCGGGCGGGCGATCTCTTCTCCCTCCCCCATTTCTCTCTTCTCAGCCGACACTCGCTGAGCGATTAGATTTCGGCTATCGACGGTTTATTCAATTACGGTCCCACATGTCAGTGAAATTGCAAGACAACGTGTGTCCCCTCCGGTGAGCGGGCGTAAGAGCCGGATCGTCGGGTTATGTACGCAGCACGAGTCATAAGTGTGCCGCTTTTTCTTTAGAACTTGCGGCGTAACATTTTCAGCTTGATCGATCGATAGAAATCCAGAACAAAATGACGAGGGCGGTGCTTTCCCGCTCGTTAGGCAGGCTAGTTCGAGTGATATGACGTGCTACAGTGCCGTCCACTTGCTCCATTTTTATGTAAGCAAGAGTTTACACTCTTACGCGGGAGGAGTGCGAAACACCGCGGATCTGATTTTGATCGAGGGATAACTGTTCCCTGCCAAATAATGGAGCATTGTTAGCGATTATAGCATGATAGTTAGGGCATCTCCAGCGCTAGCCCACAAATTTTCATCGGCATCTGTCCAAGGACACTGATGGATGCCATCCGATGCTGCCCGCATACCTTTCAACAACTATATGAACTAACCGGATGAAATTCATGCAAACAAAGCAAATTTCAAATTGACCGGATGAAATTCATTACATTTCGAGAACTTTTCCTATAAACTGGATGAAATTCATTACATATTTTGCACAAACCGTACTAAAACCTACTATAAACCTAATCTAAACGATCGCCGGGCCCCGACCACCATGTCCGGCCATGAACCCGAGAAAGCCGGCCATTGCCTTTGCCTCCTCCTTATCAGCCTCGATAACCTCCTCCTCCGAAGCACAAGGTTATGAAGTTTTCCGCCTCCACATCGCCATCAAGCGGCTAATCGGCCGCCGATTTTTATCCCACCAAGCTTGGCGTCGACTGAGTGGAGGAGCGGTGGCCTTCCTAGGACTAGAGCGGTGGCGACCTACCGTGTACTACTCTTCCTCGCTGCTGCCGCGCCACAAGACACGCTACCGGCTTCGTGGTCGTGGCGGCGGAGGGCGGCCGGGGGGAGCCGGCGATCTCCTTCGTCTGCTCCTGCGAGGGTACATCCAAGAGAGCTTTGGAGCGCGCCCAGAGCGGAGCCACCGATGTCCTTCGTCTGCTCCTGCGACAGTACGTCCAAGAGATCTTTGGAGTGACCGGAGGCCATGGTTGGAGTGGTGCCAACAAAAGGAAGGGACCGGAGGAGAATGAGTGTGGGTCTTTGGCTATGGCTGGGAGCTGGGGCTCAAGTTAATATAGCGGGCGATTGGCAATGAGCCGCGGCAGACAGATGGACGGCTGGCAGCGGAGTAGGTTCGTCGGCAGCCGTGGTGTCATTAACGTGGAGCAGTCGCTTGCACCGGGATGCCGCGCAGGTGGCGCTCTCTGGGCCAGCGCGCTGCTGCAATGCCGACGCTAGTGAGAGGTCACGTCGGGCGTGAATGCGGACACTGATTCAGTGACTTAACCATAGGTGTGTTGTCTCACTAACATGTGGGCCCAACGGGCATCAGGCCCGCATGTCAGTGACACACCAACTGCACCTGCAGTTAAGGATGGTGATCGTTTCAGGTGGGAAGCGCTCGCTAGCGATGGAAGGGTTTCGAGGCCGTATGGTCGACAAGGCGTGGTGGTAAAATGTGAACTCATGGATGACGAGCCTTTGAAGCGTATGCGGCACGTATTGACAACCAGGCGTCCATGCAACCGCTCTTGTCGCCAGCTAGCATTCGATGACCACCATTAGACACCACACAACCGTACATAACTTATGAATAATGGACGAATCGATCGGACACACACTCCTGTGCAGTGGCACCATGATCGTTTGCTCACGATATCCGCACCATAGTACCCTCTCTAGCTAGGCTGTTTTATAGATTGTCGTTGTGATGGACGATATACATGAGCAACGCGCCAAGTCACGAGTATGACTGTTGGTGTTGAGCCAGGTGAATACATGCTCGGCGTTCGCGGAGGCCTCCAAAGACAACGCCTAAACAAAGTAATGTCACATACGCATAATTTTGGTTTTTATTTCTTTCTTCACTGACAGGTAGGCCCGCATAGATAGATAGATAAAGAACACGAGCTGATGAGGCGCATGCGGACTGTTTGACTGGTCAACTAGACAAATACGGAGCTATACGCTGAGCTAGTGACCCTATAATCACCATATCTCGTATACAATGACCAACGTGAGCTATCAAGACAAGTTCGATGACTGCCAATGCATTTCACTCGGTAATAAATGACCAGGATTGAAGGGGAATCCAAATTTGCTTCGTCTTCTGTCCTTGAGCTCTTGACAAACCAATGCACTATACGGTTGTCCGCCACTCCACCCCGAGCTCTCACCAAGCATCGTTCATGCCACTGCGTTGCACACTAACCGTAAGGCAGCGATGGCATCCCGTCACACGAGTTCCTCGCCGCCACGACCGCACACAAAATGGTAGGGAAGCGATGGCATCCCACCGTGCCGAGTTCATCGCCGCTCGCAACCTCACAACTATGTGGGAGGAATTTGAAGATGCCAAGGCCGAAAGGGTGGTAGAGCAAGAGGCGGCAAAAGCCGCATAGAGGGAGCGGAAAAGTCAGAAAGCACTCAAGACAAGAGAGGCCCTCCGCCGCAAGAAAGAAAAGGACGCACGCACTGCTGCGGAGAGGTCGGCGGAGATCCAAGCACGATGGGGTGTCGCCGACAAAGCCGGGAAGGAGAACGACGGCGTCTGGCCAGCATGTGAGAAGTAGTAGTACTAGTAGTTAGTGTGTGTGTGTCTGTGTCTGAGTACGAGCATGTACCAATACTAGTACTAGTTACTACTATAGTTTTTAGAGGAAATTACCAGTATATTAGCCTAGACTAAATGTGTCGTGGAATTGACACGGCAGATGTCCTCTTGCAAGGACTTAATCGTGGAGCCATCGCAACTAGGAAGCTTAAAGGGGTTAATCAGGACAAAGGGCACGAGAGGTTTATACTAGTTCGGCCCCTTACGGTGAAGGTAAGGCCTACGTCTAGTTGGGTTGGTATTGCTTGATGTTTCGATGACCGTGAGCGAGATACGCTATGCCCGGCTCTCGGCGAGTCGTTTCTTACCCTAAGCCGCCAGCTGGTCGCCCCTTATATACATCGGGTGGACGCCTGCGGCCCTCTGAGTCCCGCCGGCTCATAGATGGTCCGCCCGGTGACTAGTTAATTCTACCTTATGTTACAAGTCATATCATCATGGCGGTTTACCACTACGGGCCTTAAGTCGCCTGTGGGCCTTAGACCCCTTATTGAACCGCCATCTTCACGCTTGGTCTTGGGCTTCTTTCTGATGAGTCTTCTTTTATGTAATCCGCCTCCCGGTGGCTTACACAAATAGTTATATCCCCAACATTAGGCCCCAGATTGATTTGAACCGGTTCATGTCAATCTTAAAATACCTTAAGAAATAAACCTTCAGCCTTCTGCCTGTGCAAAGGTTTTTAACCCGCCATGACGTCATCTTCTGGATCCGCGTTAACCCGCCGTGACGTCATCTTTGCTTAAATTCATATTTTACTCCGCCATATCCTCCAACGGATCTTTGCTTTTACTGCCCGTTCCGAAAACCGAGGCGTCGGGGCCGCTGGATAATGATGTTTAGTCTCCTCATTTCTCGCGCCGTCTCAGTCGGTCTTCCCTTATAAATAGGCATGACCTAGGTCTTCCATTCTCCCCCCTTTCGGTCATCCTCTTCCTCTCGCTGTCTCTCTGTTACTCGAGCTCCGCCGCCGCCGCCGCGAAGCTCCTCGTCTTCATCGACTCCGGCCGCTACATCAACCTAAGCCCGACCAGAAAAAACAACGGCGGACCTCTGCAGCCAGTCTGCATCTGTGAGTTCCCTTCTTCCCCTGTTTTGGATCTGCATTAAGTCTTCTTTGAGTTCGTCAGCGTTTGTCACCGCCGGAGCCAAACCCTTGATAGTTTTTACCTCCAATGCCCCCTTTTGATCTTCAGACAGTGTAGAACTATTGCGGTGGTTGTTTCGCACCCGTTTCCAAATGCAAATAGATCCCTTTCCGTTGCACAGAGGCCCCGTTCGAGCCTATGAACTTCATCTGTGCCAGTCCTAGGTCTAGAAATTTTTCTTTTCAGAACAGTCATTTGATTCAAAATAATAACCGCAACTTGTGAAACCTGTTTGTTCCACCCTTAAGCAAAAAACTGCCTCTGTCAAATTTGTTTAACCACGACCGTCCACGTGGCCGGTTTAAGTAAATGACACTGATCTGTCAACCTTGCTTGCTACTCGCCACATAAGAAAAATTAACTGCCATTGATAATTGTGAGCGGCTTAAATCTCACTGCATAGTTACCCATATGTCATTAGGCCCCTTCTTAAGCCGCCATCTTGAATAGACTTAAAATGTTTTCCTCCGGGTTAAATTTGAACCAGAATCTCTTATTTTGTCATAGGCTTCAATTTATACAATGGCACCCATGGCTCCCAAAGCTTCCGTGACCTGCAACTGGGTCAAATCCACTGTTACAGAGAGCACTTTGTCTGAATTCGTGAAGTCCGGCCATCTGCCTAAGAAGGAGGCCATGCCTTATCGTTCTCCTAATCCGTCAGAGGAGAAACCTCAACCCAAGGAGGGGGAGGTGATCGTGTTCACTGATCATATGATCCGGGGTTTTGCTCCACCCGGTTCAAAATTCTTCAGGGATGTTTTGCACTTCTTTGACCTCAGACTTCAAGACATTGGACCCAACTCCGTGTCAAATATTTGCAACTTCCAAGTTTTCTGCAAAGTGTAACTGGGAGAAGAGCCCAATCTACTTTTGTTCAGAGAGCTATTCTATTTAAATCGGCAAAATGAACGTGCCAACGGGCCCAGTCTTGAACTCGGTGGCATCTCAATTCAGCGGCGGAGAGACTGCCTCTTTCCTTATGCCGAACTGCCCAACCACCCAAAGGACTGGAACCAGACGTGGTTTTATTGCCAGGACACTTCTCCGGCTGATGAGAACCCTCTGCCCAGCTTTCGCGCTCTGCGCCTTGAATCAAATCACCCGCTGCCGAATAAGTTAACTGTTGTTGAACGTCTATCACTTGCCCCTACCATCAAGAAGATCAAAGCCCTTTTAGGCAATGGCTTGAGCGGTATTGATTTGGTGCGAGTCTGGATCTCCTGGCGGGTGATCTTGTTAAGCCGCCGCCCTGGCTTAATGTGCTCTTATACTGGCGAGAAGGATGACCCGCTGCGCCACGCTCGATGACTTACCAGATGATATGGTTGAAGTTATGACCCAGACTTTGTTGAAAGAAGGCACGGTGACTAGTAATGCCTTTGGCTTACTCCCCTTCTGCAACAAGAACCCGACCCCTGCAGTGAGTCATCAACCTCAATGAATACTCTTTACTATATTACACCTTGCTTTTACTCATAACTCCTTATCATTTTTCATAGGCCGATGACAACTTCTGGAAGGTCAAGTATGACCATGAGGCGGCCAAACAAGCCAGAGCGGCAAAAAGAGCCAAAAGGAAAGCCGCCAAGACTGGAACTTCGAAGAAGAGGAAACCAAGTGCTTCAGATCTGTTTAAACTTGACGATACTGATGATGATGAAGAAGAGGTAACTTTTAACTCCCTTAACTCTTCATCACCTTACTGACATTAAATCTTTTCAGGAAGACACGGGAAACAGCCAAGCCGTCAAGGAAGAGGTAACTATAATCTCCTCCGACTCCAAGCCCCTGCCGCGTCAGAAAATTCAAAGAGTAACCCGGAAAGTAAGATTTTCACAACCTTTGGCTTACCAAGATCCTCAATTTCTTTTGAAGCAACGGCAATTTGAAAGCCGGAGACAGACCCAGACCAGCAAGGATGTAGAGCTCTCCTCCGGCTTACCTGACGTAACCAGGAAGCGTCGGACTGAGGTTATCTATGATTTACGTTCTGTTTTCCCTTTGGCGGGTTTAATTCATCAACCTCGCAATTCATCCGACTCCAATTATCAGGATACCTCTCCTTCCTCCGGCGAATCTATGCAATCTAACATGCCGGCTTTCAAAACTGCCCCAGGGTAACGTAATTTTGTTTACCTTATGCTTTACCTTACTCATGCTTTTGTACTCATCCTTCTGCCTTTGTCCACAGCGTACAAGTGAAACCAAGTAAGAGGGGAAAAAAGAGTAAGCCGTCCAAACACCCGGTCGCAACTGAACCGGAGCTTGGCACGGCTACTCCTGACGGTTCTACCCATCAGCCGCCGCCTGAACCAGCCTATGACATTCCAGCACCAACCCTGATCCACCCGCCGAAGATACTCTCAACAGCTCTGATAACCCGGAAGCTCCTAGCCCGGCCAAGACAATTGATCCGGAAGTTGAGATTTTGAAGACTCAATTTGTTGAGCCAGGGCAGCGCACTGTCCTTTCCAAGTGCTCTGCCAAGGAGGAACTTCTGGAACGCCGAAAGGCCAAGCTAGACATTGCTGACAATACTCACTTGGGCATTGGAGAAATAGTCTGTAGCTATCTCAATTAAGTACATAGCAGCCGTGGCCTGGAAATTGACATGGTGAAGCAAATACAGCAAAAATTTGAGGTATAACTTACGCTACTTTTCTTAATCGTACTTACTGTATCAGCCCCCAAGTCTACTGCTTATGAATAAATATGTTGTAGACTTAGAAAACTGCTTAGGACTGCTTTGTCTGGTTTAGAAAGAAGATATTTAACTCGGCTGTAACATGATACCTTGAACTTGTGATACACATTAGCCCCCAAGTGTCAATTATCTTTGCTTGCAAAGTGCTTGGGACTTAATGTCCATGAACCGGCATTGTAAATTAAAATTCTTCAGCATACATTAGCCCCCAAGTGTCAAGTATCTTTGCTTGCAAAGTGCTTGGGACTTAATGTTGTCTTACCATAATTCTGACTATAACCCGGTATCAATGCAGGCCACCATAAATCAATTTGAGTCGGAGATTGCTGACCTGAAGAGCCGCCTGGCAGCTCAAGGACTTGAAATCCAAAAGGCCAACTCCAAATTTGAATTCAGCGTCTCTGAACAAGAGAAGTTGAAGAAGAACTTTGAGGCGGAGAAGAAAATCTGGGCTGATGAAAAGGCTTCACTGGTGACCCGGGCCGAAACGGCAGAGGCATCGCTTGCAGAAGCCACAGCTGAGTTGTCCGGCTTAAAGCGCCAGATATCTCAAATGGTCTCAGCAATCTTTGGTAAGTTACTCATACAAACTTGAAATATTGCAAACCTTCTTTCAATGATTACTTCAATTGTTACCTCCGGTTTACCTTATGTTTAATAATGCAGGCCCTGTGAGCACAAACTCAAGCGTAATATGTTGATCAAGCTGAAGGTGGTTTATACTCTGGTAGAACAGCTCTACACCGGGTCACAACGTGCTTTGGCCATTGTAGCTTTATCAAATGACGTTCCTCACCTCCTGCAAGACGTGCTGAAGCGGCTTGCTGTGTTACCTCAGCGGATCCAAGAGCTAAGGCGGGTGAGGGAGTCCTGGACTAGGGGGTGTCCGGATAGCCGAGCTATCATCTTTGGCCGGACTCCTAGACCATGAAGATACAAGATTGAAGACTTCGTCCCGTGTCCGGATGGGACTTTCCTTGGCGTGGAAGGCAAGCTTGGCGATACGGATATGTAGATCTCCTACCATTGTAACCGACTACGTGTAACCCTAACCCTATCCGGTGTCTATATAAAGCTGGAGGGTTTTAGTCCGTAGGACGGAACAACAATCATACCATAGGCTAGCTTCTAGGGTTTAGCCTCTCTGATCTCGTGGTAGATCTACTCTTGTACTACCCATATCATCAATATTAATCAAGCAAGAGTAGGGTATTACCTCCATCGAGAGGGACCGAACCTGGGTAAAAACATCGTGTCCCTTGTCTCCTATTACCATCCGCCTAGACGCACAGTTCGGGACCCCCTACCCGAGATCCGCCGGTGTTGACACCGACATTGGTGCTTTCATTGAGAGTTCCTCTGTGTCGTCACCTATAGGCCCGATGGCTCCTTCGATCATCAACAACGACGCGGTCCAGGGTGAGACTTTTCTCCCGGACAGATCTTCAGATTCGGCGGCTTTGCACTGCGGGCCAATTCACTTGGCCATCTGGAGCAGATCGAAAGCTACGCCCCTGGCCATCAGGTCAGATTTGGAAGCTTGAACTATACGGCCGATGTCCGCGGAGACTTGATCTTCGACGGATTCGAGCCACAGCCAAGCGCGCCGCACTGTTTCGATGGGTACGATCTAGCTCTGCCGCCGAACAGTGTCCTGGAGGCCGCACCAGCGTCCGCTCCGACCCTTAGTTCGGAGCCGACTCCCCCGATCGAGGACGAGTGGTTGGACACCGCCTCGGGGGCTACGATCTCAACGGTGATCGAGCCGAACTCCATCCCTGTCCTTTGCGAAGACCTTGACTCCAGGGTGCCGGACTCCTCTCCGGACTCCAAACCCTCCGCGCCCCTGCCAATCGAATCCGATTGGGCGCCGGTCATGGAGTTCACTGCCGCGGACATCTTTCAGCACTCGCCCTTTGGTGACATCTTGAATTCACTAAAGTCTCTCTCTTTATCAGGAGAGCCCTGGCCGGACTACGGTCAGGAAGGTTGGGATGCGGACGATGAAGAAATTCAACGCCCACCCACCACCCACTTTGTCGCCACTGTCGATGATTTAACTGACATGCTAGACTTCGACTCCGAAGACATCGACGGTATGGACGACAATGCCGGAGACGACCAAGACCCAACGCCTACAGGGCACTGGAAGGCCACCTCGTCATACGACATATACATGGTGGACATCCCAAAAGATGGGAACGGTGATGGAACAACGGAGGATGACCCCTCCAAGAAGCAACCGAAGCGCCCGGCGTCGGCGCGCCGCTCTAAATCCCGCCAGCAAAACGGTAATTCCGGCACGGAGATAATAACACCCGGACGGTTTAAGACAACCCCTCCGGCAGGACTCGGCACGGGAGGAGGGAGAAGCAAGTCCGCACGACAAGGCGCAGAAGAGAGGTAGAGGACGATAATTATGCGCCTCCCTCCGAAGATGAGGCAAGCCTCAACGACAACGAATTCGTCGTGCCTGAGGATCCCGCCGAACAGGAGCGTTTCAAACGCAGGCTTATAGCCATGGCAAGTAGCCTCAAGAAAAAGCAGCAACAGCTTAGAGCTGACCAAGACCTGCTAGCTGACAGATGGACTGAAGTCCTTGCAGCCGAAGAGTATGAACTCAAACGCCCCTCCAAAAGCTACCCCAAACGCAGGCCATTGCCTCGATCAGAGGAAGCACCCAAGTCACCAGCGCATGATGCGGCCGACCGCCAACCCGTGGGTCATGACAGAGAGGCCTCCAGACCCTCCATTCAAGCCGCACCCCGACGCCGCTCAAAAAGTACCAAGGCACGGGAAAATGCGCCGGACTTGCGAGATATATTGGAGGATAAGGCAAAACATACAAGATCGATCTACGGATTGCGTGAGCGCCCAACGACTCGGGATGATTACCGTCGCGCCGGATACAGCAAACCCGGCCGGGCCGAACCACGATGAACAAAGCTCATATGAGCTACGTCATGATATAGCCCAATACAGAGGCGCCAAGACACCCACTATGCTTCACGGATGAAGTAATGGATCATCAAATCCACGAGGGCTTCAAACCCGTAAACATCGAATCATACGATGGTACCACAAATCCTGCGGTCTGGATCGAGGACTATCTCCTCCATATCCACATGGCCCGCGGTGATGATCTACATGCCATCAAATACCTCCCACTCAAGCTTAAAGGACCAGCTCGGCATTGGCTCAATAGCTTGCCAACAGAATCAATTGGTTGTTGGGAGGACCTGGAAGCCGCATTCCTTGATAACTTCCAGGGCACATATGTGCGACCACCAGACGCCGATGACATTAGCCATATAATTCAGCAGCCAGAAGAATCGGCCAGACAATTCTGGACACGGTTCCTAACAAAGAAAAATCAAATCGTTGACTGTCCGGATGCAGAGGCCCTTGCAGCCTTCAAGCATAACATCCGCGACGAGTGGCTTGCCCGGCACCTAGGACAGGAAAAGCCGAAATCCATGGCAGCCCTCACAACACTCATGACCCGCTTTTGTGCGGGAGAAGACAGCTGGCTAGCTCTAAGCAACAACTTGCCCAAACACCCTGGTAGTTCGGATACCAAGGACAGCAATGGCAGGTCGCGTCGCAACAAGTGTCGCATTAACGGCGATAATGCTGAAGATACGGCAGTCAATGCCGGATTCAGAGGCTCTAAACCCGGTCAGCGAAAGAAGCCATTCAAAAGAAATACCCAGGGCCCGTCCAACTTGGACCGAATACTCAATCGCTTGTGCCAGATACATGGCACCCCAGAAAAACCAGCCAATCACACTAACAGGGATTGTTGGGTGTTCAAGCAAGCAGGCAAGCTAAGTGCCGAACTCAATGACAAGGGGCTGCATAGCGATAACGAGGAAGAGCCCCAGCCGCCGAACAATAGAGGACAGAAGGGCTTTCCCACACAAGTGCGGACGGTGAACATGATATACGCAACCCATATACCCAAAAGGGAGCGGAAGCATGCACTAAGGGACGTATATGCGATGGAGCCGATGCGCCCAGTTCAACCCATGGTCTTCCTGCCCGATCACCTTCGATCGAGGGGACCACCCACTAGCATCCATCACGGCGGTTTCGCCGCATTGGTTCTTGACCCAATTATTGTGGATTTCACCTCACCGAGTCCTGATGGGACGGCGGTAGCAACCTGAACCTGCTTTATCGGGATACATGCGCAAAATGGGCATAGACCCTCAAGGATTAAACCCACAAAGACGACCTTTAAAGGCGTCATACCAGGTGTAGAGGCCAATTGTACAGGCTCAGTCACACTCGAAGTGGTCTTCGGATCCCCGGATAACTTCCGAAGCGAAGAGTTAATCTTCGACATAGTACCGTTCCGCAGCGGCTATCATGCACTGCTCGGATGAACCGCATTTGCAAAGTTCAATGCTGTTCCGCACTACGCATACCTCAAGCTCAAGATGCCAGGCCCTCGAAGAGTAATCACGGTCAATGGAAACACCGAACGCTCTCTCCGAACGGAGGAGCACACGGCAGCCCTCGCAGCGGAGGTGCAAAGCAGCCTCTCACAGCAATTCTTGAGTCCGGCCACTAAACGTCCGGACACTATCAAGCGCGCCCGGAGTAACCTACAACAAGACCGCCTGGCACGATCCAAGCACGCGTAGCAATCCGGCCCAAACCCCAGCCCTCACGAAACCGCGAAGCCAGTACTACGTGTACACAACTACGCTCTGGAGATACCATGGGCATAAGGGGAGGGGCACGACCACTGCACACCCAGAATGCGGCTCAACCGCACCAGGGGCTCCTAATTATGTCATTCTTTTTCTTTCTTCTTTTTTCTTACTTTCAGGACTCCGTTTTCCAGAAGTCATGTCCGGCACTAGAACTGCCGAACTCACGATGCTACAGGGAAGCGTGAAAGCTTCGTCGAGTGTTCGTGTGGTCTCTACTACGAGCATTATACCTGTTTTACATACCATCCCGCAGCTTACCCCACGGAGGGGGACATGTTAAATAGTCCCATCCCTTGCTTATCGCACAATTTGTATCGTTCTGCTTTTATTTGCAGTTTCTTTTTAATAACCAATACATAGCTTTTGCCTATTATTGCACTCCTTTCTATATCTATATATATGTTCATTTCATGACATGTTGCACCCGTACACTTTGGTACGGCCAATACACCAGGGCTTCAAGACCCAAAATTATGGTGTGATAAGTCCGAACACTTCCACAAGTGTGGCACCCGAACTTATAGCATTATATGCATCGGCTCCGAATCATGTCTTGGGTCAATAGTTGGGTTTGCCCGGCTCCTATGTTTTGGTACCTTACGTTCCGTTATATCGGCTAAGGTAGCACTAGGAGAACCACTGCGATTGTGCCCCGTTGAGCTGGGTTGAGCACCTCGATTGGAGAAAGCTAAAACTGACCGTCATGATAGGGCGAGAGCGATGCGTTGTTCGAGAGGTTCTTTGGGTCCCTAAAGACTTATGCCGCTTAGAGCGAGGAACCGGCATTGTCCGGCCAAGGCGTGGATAGCACCCCGAACTCGGTCTTCCGAATACTAGGGGCTTCGCCGAAATTTAAAATTATAGAATTCTATGGCTAAGTGAGAGTGTTCAAGCACTATAAGTCTGGTTGCCTTGTTCGTTGCGTTGAGCGCCTCCCTCGATGGACCCAACAATGGGAACAAGAGCGCTCAAATTTATCCCGAACACCCTAGCACTCGTGGCATGGGGGCTGAAGCCAACGACTTGCCATCTCTCAAATTCGATAAACGGCCGCATAGAAGGTAATATTTTAAATTAACAAGTGTTGCTTAATGCATATGAACAAGTTTTCAGCGTACAGAATAACAAATGCGAGTCTATTCAAAAATTACATCTCTGGAGCACTCATCCGCTATACAACGGGCACCCTTCAGGACGCCCTCATAGTACATTTCGGGCGTGCGATGCTCCTTGCCCTTCGGTGGCCCGTCCGTCACAAGCTTCTCCGCATTCGGCTTGCCCCAGTGCACTTTAGCACGGGCAAGGGCCGACGGGCACCTTCAATGCAGACGGAGCGCTTGATGACTTCAATCCATGGACAGGCGTCCACTAGCCGCCGCACTAGCCCAAAGTAGCTCCCAGGCATGGCTTCCAATGGCCACAGCCGAACTATGAGGCCCTTCATGGCCTGTTCGGCGACCTTGTGGAGCTCGACCAGCTGCTTCAGCTGGTCGCTTAGGGGCACCGATGTCCGGCCTCAAAGACATCGAGACCAAAACACCTTCTCCGTCGAGCTCCCCTCCTTGGCGCGGTAGAACGCGGCGACATCGGACACCTACGGGCAGATCTGCGAATGCTCTGGAGAGCTCCGAATCCGGGTAAGTAATAGGTAATTCACTTTCACATGCTTGCTTTGCATAAAGAATGCCTTACCGCCGCTATCTTCTTTAATGATTCAATTTCTTGGAGGGCTTTTTGGGCCTCGGCCTTAGCAGCTTTGGCACTCTCAAGAGCCGAGGCAAGCTCGGACTCTCGGGTCCTCGAGTCACGCTCCAAACCCTCGTGTTTTTTCACGAGAGCCTGGAGCTCTTGCCGCACCTCCGCCAACTGCGCCTCCCCCTTCTCTCGCTCGGTGCGCTCCGCGGCCGCTTTGCTTTCGGCCACGGACACCGCTTCCTTCAGGGTCGCCACCTTGTTCGTGGCCCCTACAATACCCACGTTATTCCTGTCACTTTTTGCAACCGAAACCTTTCTATAAGGTATTTCTTTAATAAGGTATTATTTACCTTCCTTGTCCTCGAGCTGCTTCTTGGCAAGGCCGAGCTTGTTCTCGGACCGCTCGAGGCTCTGCTTCAATGCATTGACCTCCGCATGATCGGTCACGGCACATGTCGCTAGCCAAACTGCATTCCCATATTGACATACTTATGTTAGACTCCTGCGTATATCTTTTTAGATCCTTAGTCCGGCTTTTCTTTCCGAACACCGAACTAAGCATCGAGAACTCTTGTCTATGCGGTAATATTTCTACATATTCTAAACTTACCTCAAAGCCCGTTAGAAGGCTGGGCCAGGCTTCAGTCAGCCCGCTCTTGGCGGATCGAACTTTCTGGATCACCACACTCATAACAGGTCGGTGCTCCTCCTCGATGGAGGCCCATTAAGCGCCTCCGATAAGCTATCTGGTGCCTCGGTTGGGACGGAGGACACCGGCGTCTTACCCTTCCTCTGAAGGGACCGCTTGCGGACTCGGAACCGCTGAAGGTTCCGGTATGGAGTCCGGGGCGAGGTCGGGCTTAGAGCCCCACAGGGGTCTTGCTCCCTCAAGCACAGAGTCCGGGAGGTTGCCTTGCGGCGCCTCTGCGCCACCTCCTCTTGACCAGGCCCCCCTTGGGGCACCACCTCGGCGTCGTCCCGCAGCGTGAGGCGAGGAGGCGGCCGGAAGTGAAGTACTCTCCATTTCCGGCGAATTCAGGGACCCGCTTCGGCAAGCGGCGAACTCGCCCTTGGGCGGGCTGCATGATTGTTCGGCATTAGAGAACACTATGCAATGAAAAAGCCATGGGTATCCGGACACTTACGATTTCTCCAGGGGCTTGGCCCTTGTTGGCCACGCCTCCTCGTCGTTGTCGACATTGGTGGAGAAGTCCGGAGGAAGGGTCCTTCCCTTCTTGGACCCTCCGGCCTCCCCAGTTGGGGCGGCCTTCCTTTTCCTCTCCTCCTCCGCTGGGGGAGAGGCTTCTTCCTCCTCCTCGTTCTCGGGAGAAGATTACGCTTCAAAATCGACAAGACTGGCGTCGGGAGCTCCTTCGAGTTCCCGTGGCCTCCTTCTTAGCCTTCTTCTTTGGCACCACATGAGGTGCAATGAGCCAGCAGCCCGTCAATCGGGCGTCCGGGTCTTCGGCAAAAGGGTCGGACAGCTAATCTGTCTGCAGGCGTCTTCACCCGATCTGTCACAAAGGTTAGGGAGTTTTAGATCCCACATAGAGTCAATCTATGAAAAACAAGAGTCCCATAAAGGGTAAAATAACTTACCTCGCTGGATTGACGCTAAGAGCTGAATCCGCGATCTTCGGTAGCGGATGTGGGAGCCTCGGCGCCCTTGAACAGCACCTTCCAGGCATCTTCATACGTAGTGTTGAAGAGCCTTTTTAGAGTTGGGTGCTGTCTTGGGATCGAACTCCCACAATTTGAAGGCCCGTTGTTGGCATGGGAGAATCCGGTGGATGAGCATCACCTGGATTACGTTAACAAGCCTGAGATTCTTGTCCACCAGGTTTTGGATGCATGTTTGGAGCCCGGATAGCTCATCTGAATTCCCCCACGTTAGGCCCGTCTCTTTCATGATGAGAGCCGTGTGGGGAAGCCAGATCTGAATTCGGGGGCCGCCGCCCATTTGGGGTCGCGCGGCTCGGTGATGTAGAACCACCCCGATTGCCACCCCTTTATGGTCTCCACAAAGGAGCCCTCAAGCCATAGGACTTTGACCATCTTGCCAACCATGGCACCTTCGCACTCTGCTTGGCGGCCGCCCACTACCTTCGGCCTGACATTGAAGATCTTCAGCCATAAGCCGAAGTGGGGCTGGATGCAGAGGATGGCCTCGCACACGACGATGAACACCGACATGTTGAGGATGAAATTCGGGGCCAGATCGTGGAAGTCCAGGCCGTAGTAGAACATGAGCCCCCGGACAAATGGGAGAAGTGGAAAACCTAGTCCGCGGAGGAAGTGGGGGAGAAACACCACCCTCTCATGGGGCACAGGGGTTGGAATGAGCTGCCCCTAAATGCAGTAGCCGACCAGCGATTTCGCCGGACAAGTATCCGTCCTCCAGCGGCTTTGTGATGTGCCCCTCCGTGACGGAGGAGGCCATCCACCTGCCTCCCGCTCGGACATAGTTGGAGAAGGTTGAGGTGGGGTGTGCGGACTTAGTGCTGGAGCTCGAGTCTTGGCGGAAATGGATGAGCAAAGGAGGAAGAAGGCGTGGGTGAAAAGGTGGATCCTTATCCCCTTATATGGACGGAATGAAGCTATCGTCCCCGCCAGCCTGGTAAAACTCGCTTATCTCCCAAGCGCCGTAATCAAGGGCGCGGATCGGTTACCCACGTCTGTATTGATGAGAATACCGGAATAAGGGGGGCACGATCTCCGCTTTGATAAGACGTGCCAAGGAAACCGCCTCGCTAAATGCGCTAAGGTGGAATAGTAAAAAACGATTCATATAAAGGCCTGGCCGTGGTGTGATGTCACGCCGCGGAATACGTCAGCAGATCTGTGCAAAAATTATTCTCTCTACGGTGGTATGTGGAACTTGTTTTGCAGAGCCGGACACTATCCTTGTGTTCAAAACCTTCTATGAAGTATTCGGAGGAGGAATCCACCTTGCAATGCCGAAGACAATATGCGTGTCATACTCGTCGTCATTGAAGCCTGGTTCAGGGGCTACTGAGGGAGTCCTGGACTAGGGGGTGTCCGGATAGCCGAACTATCATCTTTGGCCGGACTCCTAGACCATGAAGATACAAGATTGAAGACTTCGTCCCGTGTCCGGATGGGACTTTCCTTGGCGTGGAAGGCAAGCTTGGCGATACGGATATGTAGATCTCCTACCATTGTAACCGACTCTGTGTAACCCTAACCCTATCCGGTGTGTATATAAACCGGAGGGTTTTAGTCCGTAGGACAAATAATAATCATACCATAGGCTAGCTTCTAGGGTTTAGCCTCTCGATCTCATGGTAGATCTACTCTTGTACTACCCATATCATCAATATTAATCAAGCGGGAGTAGGGTATTACCTCCATCGAGAGGGCCCGAACCTGGGTAAAAACATCGTGTCCCTTGTCTCCTGTTACCATCCGCCTAGACGCACAGTTCGGGACCCCCTACCCGAGATCCGCCGGTTTTGACACCGACAGCGGGCGTCCGCAAGATGCGGGGCCATAGCCGCGTTGAGCCGGGCTAAAGCATGGATTCTAGAACTAGACCCGGCCGACCTCACTCTTGGATACCCGAGTCTGAAAGAGGATGGGACCGTATTTGATGTACAGGATTTCACCTCCTGTGTCAAAGTTATACGCCCTGTGGCTACCCTTATTGGGAACGACACAGACCTTACCAAATATATGTCGGGTTTTGACAGCGAGAATCGGAGAATCCCAACGCCTTTTTATGACGACGTCAGCCTGATCCCTCCAATCCGTAAGCATACCTTTGCCCCTGAAGTCGACCCAGCCGGTTTAATAGATGATGAAGCTAAGTTTGAAGCTTTGAGTGGCATTGACTGGGCATCGTCCACCTTCCAGGACAGGGCAGCCGACAGAGAGGCGGAGAAGGATAACCCGGATTCTTCAAGCCAATCAAAGGAGTGAACCGCCAGGCATCATATGGTTACGTCTTTGTGAAATCAATGCTTCATTATTCAGACTCGGGGAGTGATGTAATAGGGTAGAAAAAACCTCTCAACTTTGCCATGCCTTCGCGCATGTTTATGGTGCTCAATACTTTCTTAAGCCGCCATCGCTATATCATTCCAGCTTACAACGATCTTCTATTTCCTTTAAACAAAAAATTACTTGCCTTGTCCTGTAATCCTTTTGGTAATCTCACCGGCTTATATGAACTCACCCACGCGGGGAAATTTAACTCCTGAAAGTTGGAATATATAATGTTCACCTAGCACTTAACAACCTGGGGTGATCAATATTAAGCCGGAAAGAACAAAAACCATCTCACAGTGCTTTCAAGAAGATCTCAAGATAGTCAAGTAATTATGCTTATGAAGTATAATAGATAATAAACAATATTCAAAGGCTTCTGATTCGAATACGATCAGTAAACCGTTCCAAAGGGGTTAAGCTAAGATTCGGATACGATCATATAGCCGCCAGTGGTTTTGGCGATGCCGATCAAGTGGGTATCGACAGCTATGTTCTCTTTGGTTCGAGTATGACCTATGTTTGAACAGGAAGCCCCCAAGTGACCATAAGAGTTGTTTAATGACGCTGATTCGAATACGATCCACGTCAGACCCAAAGGGGTTAAGCTATGATTCAAATATGATCAAGAAGCCCCCAAGTGGGTTTGGCAGTATGCCGATCAAGCGGGTATCGAAAGCTATGTTCTCTTTGGTTCCAATACGACCTATGTTTGAAAAGGAAGCCCCCAAGTGATCATGGCTAGATTCAGATATGATCATAAGCCGGACCAAAGGGAAAGCCGGATTCAGATATGATCCGCTCCCTGTTGGTTGTTCCCACCACCTGCTAAAGAAGACATATAAATCTTTGGGGGTGAAAAGGACAGAGGTCCCGCTTTATTGCTTTATATAATATATACATCATCAAAATATGTACATCTTGAGAGCCGGTGGCTCAAGTATAGTAAGGCCGAAGATGAGCGATATTCCACGGTCGGCGGGTCTCCTCCTCCGACTTACGTGAGTCTTTGTGCTCTCGAACATTGATGAGGTAGTATGACCCGTTGTTCAGATTCTTGCTAACCACAAAGGGTCCTTCCCATGGAGGGGACAGCTTGTGCATATCAGACTGATCCTGAATGAGCCGGAGCACTAAGTCGCCTTCCTGAAAGGTTACACTTCTAACCCCGGCGTGATAGCGGCGCAGGTCTTGCTGGTAAATCGCCGAGCGGGCTATTGCCAAGTCTCGCTCCTCATCCAACAGATCAAGTGCATCCTGACGAGATTTTTCGTTATCAGTCTCCACGTAAGCCGCCACGCGGGGTGAGTCATGCCGGATGTCACTTGGCAGGACCGCCTCTGCTCCGTACACCATGAACAAAGGCATGTAACCCGTAGATCTGTTAGGCATAGTATTCATACTCCAAAGCACAGAGGGTAACTCCTCCACCCAACAATCCGGCGTCAGCTGTAAGGGGACCAAGAGCCGGGGTTTAATACCATTCAAAATCTCCTGATTAGCTCTTTCTGCTTGACCATTGGATTGAGGATGAGCAACAGCCGAAACATCAAGCCGGATATGTTCTCATTGACAGAATTCTTCCATGGCACCCTTGGAGAAATTAGTGCCATTATCAGTTATAATGCTGTGTGGAAAACCAAAACGGAAAATCACCTTTTTCATGAACTGAACCGCCGTGGCTGCATCACACTTACTGACCGGCTCTGCCTCAACCCACTTTGTAAACTTATCCACTGCCACCAGGAGGTGTATCTTTTTATCCTTAGACCTCTTGAAAGGTCCAACCATGTCAAGCCCCCAGACTGCAAACGGCCAAGTAATCAGGATCATCCTCAACTCTTGAGCCGGCACATGAGCTCGTCGTAAGAATTTTTGACATCCGTCACATTTGATGACTAGATCCTCCGCATCAGTATGAGCCGTCAGCCAATAGAAACCATGACGAAAAGCCTTGGCCACAAGAGACTTTGAGCCGGCATGATGACCACAATCTCCTTCATGGATCTCACGAAGTATCTCCTGACCCTCCATGGCGACACACAACGTTGAAACACCCCAGTGACACTGCGGTGATGTAACTCGCCATGAACAACCGTCATAGATTTGGACCGCCTGATGATTTGTCTCGCCAAGGTCTCATCCTCAGGTAACTCTCCCCGGGTCATATAGGCCAAATATGGCACTGTCCAATCCGGGATGACGTGAAGAGCTGCCACCAGCTGTGCCTCCGGGTCCGGTACTGCTAGTTCTTCCTCTGTAGGCAACTTGACAGAAGGATTATGCAAAACATCGAGAAAGGTGTTAGGCGGCACCGGCTTACGCTGAGATCCCAGCCGGCTTAAAGCATCAGCCGCCCCATTCTTCCTTCCATCAATGTGCTCCACTTGATAACCCTTGAAATGCCCAGCCATGGCATCAACTTCACAACAGTAAGCCGCCATTAAGGGATCCTTGGAGTCCCACTTGCCTGATACCTGTTGAGCCACAAGATCTGAGTCACCCAAACACCTTACCCGGCTCAAATTCATCTCTTTGGCCATCCCGAGACCATGGAGTAAGGCCTCATACTCAGCTGCATTGTTAGTACAAGGAAACATAAGCCGGAGCACATAACAAAATTTGTCACCTCGGGGAAGTTAAAAGCGACTCCGACCCCGAGCTTTCCAACTGCCTGGACCCATCAAAGTGAATAGTCCAATACGTGTTATCTGGCTTCTCCTCAGGTGCCTGTAACTCTGTCCAATCATTGATAAAGTCCACCAAGGCTTGAGACTTAATAGCGGTACGTGGCATGTACTTCAAACCATGAGGCCCAAGCTCAATGGCCCACTTGGCGACTCATCCTGTGGCTTCCCTGTTCTGGATGATGTCTCCTAAGGGGCCCGAACTTACCACCGTTATAGGATGACCTTGGAAGTACTGCTTCAGCTTCCAGCTTGCCATAAACACTCCGTAAACAAGTTTCTGCCAATGCGGATACCTTTGCTTAGACTCAATGAGCACCTCACTGATGTAGTAAACCGGCCGTTGAACCGGATGCTCCTTGCCAGCCTCCTTACGTTCCACCACGATGGCAACACTGGCGGCTCGTGCGTTAGCAGCCACATATAACATCAACGGCTCTTTATCAATGGGAGCCGCAAGGACCGGCGGCTCAGACAACTGTCTCTTTAAATCTTCAAAGGCAGCATTAGCAGCATCACTCCAGACAAAAGTGTCCGTTTTCTTCATCATCTGATACAGCGGTAGGGCCTTCTCACCTAGCCGGCTTATGAACCGGCTTAAAGCAGCAACATGACCCGCCAATCGATGAACATCATTGATACACGCCGGTTTAGCCAAAGAGGTAATTGCCTTGATCTTCTCCGGATTAGCTTCAATGCCTCTGTTTGAGACCAGAAAACCCAAAAGCTTGCCTGTAGGTACGCCAAATGCACACTTGGCCGGGTTAAGCATCATCTTATAAACCCGGAGATTATCAAAGGTCTCTTTCAAATCAGATATCAAGGTTTCCTTCTCTCTGGACTTCACCATGATGTCATCCACATAAGCGTGAACATTGCGCCCAATTTGATCGTGGAGACAGTTCTGTACACATCGCTAATAAGTCGCCTGAGCACTCTTGAGCCCAAATGGCATAGATACATAACAGAAGGCTGCAAACGGAGTGATGAAAGCCATCTTCTCCTGGTCCTTAACTGCCATTTTGATCTGATGATAACCAGAGTAAGCATCCAAAAAGCTCAAACGCTCACAACCCGCCGTAGCATCAATGATTTGATCAATTCGGGGGAGAGCAAAGGGATCAGCCAGACAAGCCTTATTTAAGTCCGTGTAATCCACACACATCCGCCAGGTGCCGTTCTTCTTGATAACGAGCACCGGGTTAGCCAACCATTCCGGGTGAAAAACTTCAACAATAAACCCAGCCGCTAAGAGCCGGGCGACTTCCTCTCCAATAGCTTTCCGTCTCTCTTCGTTGAACCATCGAAGAAACTGCCTGACCGGCTTATACTTTGGATCAATATTAAGAGTGTGCTCAGCGAGTTCTCTCGGTACACCCGGCATGTCAG
Organism: Aegilops bicornis; assembly: GCA_021605145.1. Lineage (NCBI taxonomy): Eukaryota > Viridiplantae > Streptophyta > Magnoliopsida > Poales > Poaceae > Aegilops > Aegilops bicornis. The sequence continues at coordinate 254,697,346 of CM038675.1, read as the reverse complement.
AAGGTTTCCATGCGAAGATGTCCTGGTTCTCACGGATGAACTCGATGAGCGCGCTTTCCTATTTAGGATCCAAATTGGCACTGATACTGAACTGCTTAGATGAATAATCGACAAGCTTGGTTTCAGCAGCCGACTTAAACTTCATCGCCGGGTCATGCGCAGTGGTTGGCTTCTTTAGAGAGGTCTATTCCGCCGGGTCAACATTGTCTTGATAAAACTTCAGCTCCTCTGCTGCACAAACAGACTTAGCATAAGCCGCGTCACCCTCCTCACATTCCAGGGCTACCTTTCGACTTCTATGCATGGTGATGGTTCCCTTGTGACCCGGCATCTTAAGCTGCAGATAAACATAACACGGTCGTGCCATGAACTTGGCATAAGTCGGCCGTCCAAATAGAGCATGATATGGACTCTTGATTTTGACCACCTCAAAAGTTAATTTCTCAGCTCTAGAATCATACTCATCTCCAAAGGCCACTTCCAATTCAATCTTGCCAACTGGGTAAGCCGACTTACCAGGCACCACTCCATGAAAAACAGTGTTGGATGTCTTCAAGTCCTTATCAGTCAATCCCATGCGCCGAAAGGTCTCATAATAGAGGATATTGATGCTGCTACCTCCCTCCATGAGTACCTTAGTGAATTTATATCAACCAACTTGAGGCGCTACCACCAAGGCTAACTGACCCGGATTATCAACCCGGAGGGGGTGATCTTCCCTACTCCACACAATGGGTTGTTCTAACCACCTCAAATAACGGGGAACCGCCGGCTCAATAGAAATCACGGCCCTCTTATGAACCTTCTGGTCACGTTTGCACAAGTTAGTGGTGAACACGTGATACTGCCCACTATTCAGTTGCTTCGGATGGCTTTGATAACCCGACTGCTGCTGCTGTTGTCCCCCTTGACCAGACTGTTGTTGATTATAACCACCTTGAGGTCCCTGAAAACCGGAATTTTAACCGCCGCCAGGGCCATGGAAACCGCCGGCTCCTGAACCGCCGCCCGGCCCGTGATTGACATCAAACATGTTGGAATTCTTAAAAGCCTTCATGATCGTGCAATCCTTCCATAAGTGGGTAGCGGGTCGTTCCCGGGTGCCGTGTCTCGGGCCTGACCCGCCAGATCGCGGGGGCGGTTTGCCCTTACGCCTCTGATTGTTACCCTGTGCATTGGCGTTGGCTACAAACTCTGGGTTGCCCTCAGACTTACGCTTATTACCTCCTTAATTCATCGGGTTACGCTGCTGACCCTTTCCATTGTCGTTCTACTTTCCCTTCCCTGTCTTTTCCTCATCAGACGCGGGATCCTTGGTACTATCAGAGTCGGCGTATTTGACTAAAGCTGCCATCAGCGTACCCATATCATTGCAATCACGCTTAAGGCGCCCCAGTTTCTGTCTCAGCGGCTCAAAGCGGCAGTTCTTCTCCAACATGAGGACTGCAGAACCGGCATCCATCTTGTCAGACGAATGTATTATCTCCTTGACCCGGCGTACCCAATGAGTCGTGGATTCACCCTCCTCCTACTTACAATTTGTCAAGTCCACAATCGACATAGATTGCTTGCAAGTGTCTTTGAAGTTCTAGATGAAACGGGCCTTTAGCTCTTCCCATGAACTAATGGAATTGGGTGGCAACCCCTTTAACCAAGACCTGGCCGTTCTATCTAACATCATAGTGAAGTACTTAGCCATTGCTGCATCGCTGACCTCCAATAGCTCCATGGCCATCTCGTAACTCTTGATCCACGCTCCGGGCTGTAAGTCGGCCGTGTAATTCGGCACCTTCCGAGGTCCCTTGAAGTCCTTGGGTAAACGTACATTACGTAGAGCCGGTACCAAACAAGGAACACCGCCGGTTCTGGTAGCCACTCCTGCCTCAACGGAAGTTGTCGGATAATCTGGCAAGTCCTAATGAGCCGTTTGTTGAGCCGCTAGCTGAGCCGCCCGCTCGTCCTCCTGACGTATTCGGTCCTGCGCCGGTTTATAACCACCGGGTTGGCTACGGCGCTGGGCGTTGCTTGACAAAGCTTCTGACTCCATGTGTCTGCTGTAACTCGGACTCCGGTTTGGACAAACCGGGGCTAACCAAGGCGGAGGAGTTGAATGAATCCTGTCCCGGCTGTAGGAATAAGTCTCCTGCTGAGCCGGGCATGTCTGGACAAGGTCTCTGATCCTTCGAGTCTCTACTGCTGTTGGATCGTCACCGTCCACCGGGAGAGCCGCCAAGCGTGCTGATGCCGCGATTAGGTTCTCCATGGGGTTGGAAAAGTGACCCGGCGGTATCGGTACGTAACGGGGCGGTGCCATATTCCCATGAAGAGGTGCCATCTCCCGAGGCTGAGCCGGTCCTCCTGTTCCGGCTGTCATAAACTGATTTGCATCTGGCGGGTTACTTGGGCCGGCTCCGGGTGTAGCGAAAAGATTCCGAGGATCATAAACCTGAGGTAAACGGGGTTGGGTTTTCTGATGCCTCCTCCTCATCACCTCGTTAGATGCGTTCAGGCTCATCGTAAGCTGGAAGGCTTCCGACTGTAGCTGTTGTGCCCGTGCATCAAAAGCCGCCCGTTCAGTGGCTAACCTGGTGTCCTCAGCTGCCAAGGCCTCCTTGGCCCAAGCTATCTCCTCATGCAACTTTGCCACCTCCGCGTTATGCTCATCTTGATTCGCAGGGATGACTGTGGTGGTTAACAGGCCGTCAGCTTATCCATGAGATCCATCAGCACCTGAGCCGGCGGGCGCACAAGGCCTCCTACCCCGGCCGCTCCAGACCCGGATGTTATTGCTGCTGCAGCCGTTGAGTTTTGACCGGGTTGAGTACCAGCCATGAAGACTCCTGCCTAGCTTGGTGGCTCATAGGGGTCCGGAATACTAGAGCCGTCAGAACAGCCCCCAAGCATGCCCTCTTGCACTTGATACAGCGAATCTGTTGAACCGGCGGACGAATCACCGTCAGAGAGGACGGCCGTCTCACCACCATCTTCAGATCCTTTAGAAAGTTCCTCTCCGTGGATGCAGCCCACGAAGGCACGCTTCATGGCGGGTTGAACTCGGGCGGGTCTCGCTGGCCGAGCCCGTCTCGACGAGGTCGATGCAGTTGTCCGGCTCAGGGCCCGGCTCACCGATCCGGCCGATGAAGACGTGGATTCCGCTGAAGGGGACCCGGTACCCGTACTCAATTGAGTCGGCGTCGGGGCCCCAGCCTTCGTTGTCGATGTAGATCTTGCCGCGACGACTCTTGGTCATCCGGCCCACTGCGTATCCCTTGAGCCCTTCGAAGTTGCCCTTCAAGAACTCAAATCCACCGTGCGCTGGCCCCACGGTGGGCGCCAACTGTCGTGGAATTGACACGGCTGATGTCCTCTTGCAAGGACTTAATCGTGGAGCCATTGCAACTAGGAAGCTTAAAGGGGTTAATCGGGACAAAGGACATGAGAGGTTTATACTAGTTCGGCCCCTTACGGTGAAGGTAAGGCCTACGTCTAGTTGGGTTGGTATTGCTTGATGTTTCGATGACCAGGGAGCGAGATACGCTATGCCTGGATCTCGATGAGTCGTTTCTTACCCTAAGCCGCCAGCGGGTCGCCCCCTTATATACATGGGTGGACGCCCTGCGGCCTACAGAGTCCCGGCCGGCTCATAGACAGTGTCCGGCTCGGTGACTAGTTAATTCTACCTTATGTTACAACTCATATCATCATGGCGGTTTACCACTACGGGCCTTAAGTCACCTATGGGCCTTAGACCCCTTATTGAACCGCCATCTTCACGCTTGGTCTTGGGCTTCTTTCTGATGAGTCTTCTTTGCATAACCCGGCCCCTCCCGGGCGGCTTACACAAATAGTTATATCCCCAACAAAATGGAAAAATTCCTATCCTAAGCATCAAATGGCATCTCTTTCTCTATAGGAATTGAGATGCATGTCATCTCACTTCCTATGATTTTCATATTCCTATCCTATGAATGAAAGGAGGCCTCTGTTGGAGTAACTACAGTAGCTAGCGATCACTGGTACAGTAGTTTTCTTCAAGAAGCGGAATTCAACGAAGTCATGATGGTTCCTTCATCCGAGCAACTTCAAAGTGGGAAGTGGGCCTGTGATTTGATGGCTCATTAGTCATTGTTATCTTGGCGCGACGACCTGGGTGACTCCCTTGGAGTTCTGCGTGCATGGCAAGTGGACCAAGACGGTCGACGTCCCACATGTTGGCGAACGGAAGTATTCTTTCCGATATCTAGGAGCAAGGAAACCGTGTGGTATAGTATCACTGCCGATTTATAATTATTTTTTATTTCTGATGAATGCTAGTGTTTCAACTCTTACGATGAAGGGTGCCAAACACGGCATGTCTTTGAATGTCCCTGCGTCGGTGAAGGAGTGGGACATGAACAGCATGGTAGAGCCCAACAGTAAAAAAAACAGCGTGGTAGAGGCGTCTCCACTTCTTCCACTTACGGGTCGGAGACCACACGTAGTAGTACTTAGTGGTATGAATGAGACAAAGTGCGACCTGGAGAGAAAGACACGTCTAGTTGGAAGGTCTCGGGGCATACACGTAAACAAATATAAAAGTTAATATGTGCCTCCAACTAATATAGTAGTAGTAGAGTACTTGAGCACGTACTCCATCACATCACCGTGCATTGCACGTACAACATTTAGTGGTAGTACGTAGTAAGAGACAAATGTCGCCTAAGAGTTCCCTTCTCGACCTACTTTTGGGTGTTTGGTAGAGTGTATGGAGGGTGCATGAGTCCACACTAGTTTAGCACAAATACACTAGAAGCATGCATGAAGAGAGCATGCATGAAGAGGGGTGTTGAGTTGAGCATGCATGAAGAGGGAACAACTATGCTGAGTCGGGAACGCAACCAAACACACCCTATATGCCATGCATGTTCATACCATTTGTGTCTTTCTACTTCACTTACTGTGCTACATTACTCAGGTTCGTACGTCCACTTCTGGGTACATGTCCGTCTCGTAGTTCCAGTCCCACGTGTTCTTCATATAGATGGAACGATCCTTGCATAACACGTGCACCTTGATGTCTCACGTGTTGGCACAGGATGAACAAAGCTCACGTAAAAAAAATAAAGTGGAAGAAGATAGATTCCGGACGACCGAGAAGGAGCAAGGAACCTCGTGGTGGAGCGTCTGCACTCATAATATTTAATATTATTCAGCGATATAAAATTAACCAATCATCTCCACAGTGGACTGCAAGAGTACAAAACACGGCAGCCCAGTGTAGTTACATCATACTAGTACATGGCTAACCCACGCTATCACCATATTTCTTGGCTTCCGTGCGACACCTATCTCTAGTAATCCAGCAGCATGTATCGCTTCTCCCTCCTCGTCTATATCAAAGTGCGGCGGGATGGCGTTTCTGCCGTCTATTGAGGTCGGTTAACTATCACATGTTAGCGACATGCCAAGAGCATTCTAAAAAAAATTCCTTTCACATTCCGTTTTCAAAATGAAAAAAATCCTTTCACGCATTTAATTTGCTGTATGCTTTGAGCAACTTGCATGTCCTATACTGCTCTGTTTGATACTCTAACTTAGCTAGAGGTTAGACTAACTCATGACTAACCCTGAACTAACTGTAGCCAAAGAGGTGTTTGGGTGACAGGGTTAGATTGACAATAAATGCACTTCGTGGAGAGAGAAAAGTGATTTTTCAATGGTCCCAATGAGAACTATCTCCAGTTAGCACCTCTAGTTTTTTTTGGTGGGTTCGGTGCAACTTGCTCCAATTTAAACCCTCATGCTTGGATACTTTAGGGCTGTTTGAGCCCCAACTAGCTCAAACTAACTCTAACCCATGGATCCAAACAGGGCCTATGGCCGATCTCGGCGTGGAAGCGATCGCGTGCCCGGAAGCGGCGCTCTCTCGGCCGTCAGCGCCACTTCAAAGCCGGCGCCGGTGAGAGGTTGCCTCCGCTCTGGCCGGGCATTAATGCGGCATCGACGCCTGTATGCGGCCGCTGATCGTTTCACGCAGGAAGCGCTACCGGCAAGGGAGTATAGGTTTTGAACCGTTTGGTGTAATCTTGGTAGTTTGCAAAACTACTGAATTATTGCACTCAGTTTCCTAAGAAGTTGTGGTAAAAACGTTACTCCACAGCCCGCTTCCCTTCTCCTTCCTCTTCCACCGCTTGCGCTGCGTCCATGGAAGCGACCGTCAACCCTTATATAGGAGTGCTAGCACAAAAAGATGCATGCATGACCACTAAAATTTCCATATTAAAGCGCCGCTCCGGTGAGTATGGCGTATGTTGTTACCTTGACGGCCCATGGCTACAAGGCGGCGACGAGAAGAAGAGGCGGCGGGAGGAATGAATGCAACTACTGTTTGGGTTCGCCTTCCGGCTTAAATAAATGCGCAGCATCACGTGTACCAGCAGTGCACAAATTGTAACATACTTGTGTGCCTTAAGTGGGCGTCACGTGGCGGGTGTGTGTGTGAGAGAGAGATTCTAAGAGACAGAGTGCGTGTGTGCGACTCTACTCTTCGGACATGTACTCAACCTTTTGCATCGGATATAAGTATAATGGTATTTACTTTAGCTAGTGATTTACGTGGCCATGTTAACGTGGTTGTGTCAAAAAATGTCACTTCACCTGCTCGTGATTTGCGTTATATAATTACAAGCAAGATTCTCGTGCATTGCACGGAACATCAATATGCATTTTTTACAAAACACCTGTTGTGATTGACCCATGCAGAGTAATCCCATGTGTAAAAACTAATGATATCTCGAGAATTTTATCGGAAAACTGGTATCTCGAGAATGTCATCGAAAAATGAAAGATGACAGATAAAGGCGAGGAGGAGTGGAGCGTGGTGGTGGTGGTGGTCGGAATGGGCGAGGCATGGGGATGGATGGCGCCGGCGGCAGCGGCCACCATGCATGCTAGATTGTTCCAGAGACTTATTCCTTTTTTAATTGCTGAGCAATGAGGTTGCGGGAGATAATGATGTGGAGAGAGGTGCGGGTATCTTTTGTAAACTTTTCATAGTTTGCTTTCTATCCGTCAGATATAGATCATATGGTCTATATTACAAGATGGCAGGCACACCATCATCGCCAACTCATTTATTTATAAGGGTACAGATGATAAGTTTGCTGACTACTAAAGTAAAGTGGAATTTGTCCATGTTATGCAAGTAAATAAAGGTGATTGTTTATCATACGGGTAAGGTTGGATGAAGGGTGGTAGGAACAAATGCTCCGCCCTAGAGCATGTGTGTGTGAGATGGAGTCTTAGTGTGTGTGTGGGGTGTGTGTGTGTGTGTGTGTGTGTGTGTGTGTGTGTGAGAGAGAGAGAGAGAGAGGAGAGAGAGATGGAGTCTTAGTTTGTGTGTGTGTGTGTGTGAGAGAGAGAGAGAGAGATGGAGTCTAAGTGTGTGTGGGGAGGGTGCGTGCGTGTGTGTGTGTGAGACAGAGAGAGAGAGAGATGGAGTCTTAGTGTGTGTGGGGGGGTGTGCGTGCGTGCGTGCGTGTGTGTGTGTGTGCGTGCGTGTGTGTGTGTGTCGTGGGGTCCTCTGTGGAGGATGTAATTTAAGTGTACATGGCTTCATCATAGAGAGGTGATGTGTATGGCAGAGGCCACCAACGATGGGGTGCGAGAGAGAAAATGCCCATAGAGAGGGAAGAGAAGGTGTGTGGGCGTGAGAGGAGTCGACATCGAGAGAACGTGTTTGTTCGAGAGACACCGAGGAAGACTACTATATATCGATGGTGCATATGTAGGCGGGAATTAAACAAAGCACTACTAGGAAAAAAGCTATAGATGAAATGGACACTAATGGCGCACCAGACATGTGGTGCGCCACTACTATATACTAATGGCGCACCATGTGTTGGTGCGCCATTAGTGTCCAAATACTAATGGCGCACCACATCCCTGGTGCGCCATTAGTAACAATTTTTTTTCAAAACTACTAATGGCGCACCAGGGGATAGTGCGCCATTACTAGTTAAACTAGTAATGCCGCACCACATCCACGGTGCGCCATTAGTAATTTGTTTTCAAAAAAAATTCAATTTTTTTTTTCAAAACTAGTAATGGCGCACCAGGGGATAGTGCGCCATTAGTAGTTTTAACTAGTAATGGCACACCACATCCACGGTGCGCCACTAGTAAAAAAAATTCAAATTTTTTTTATTTTTTTTCAAAACTAGTAATGGCGCACCGTGGGAGTGGTGCGCCATTACTAGTTCAACCCCCCCCCCCTAGGGGACTGCCTTTTCAGTTTTAAAAAAATAAAAGAAAATAATAAAAATGTCAAAAAAATAAAAGAAAATAAGTTTCCCATGGGATATGTGGTCTAGTTGTTGGGAAAATTTACAAATATGAATTTCGACTTTATTTGCAAAATCTCTCTGGAAATTTGTAAAATGGGCATAACTTTTGCATACGAACTCGGATTAAAAAGTTTTTTATATGAAAAATCATCTACTCGAAAAGTTACATCCGAATTTAACGGGCGAACCCCGTTAAACATTTTAAAAATCCCCAAAAATCTAACAGAAAAAAATTTACGGGGCTTTCAAGATCTAGAGACAAAAAAATTCAAAAAATTTCAAACTTACTAGTGGCGCACCGTGGATCTGGTGCGCCACTAGTAACAGAACAAAAAAATTGGTTTTGATTTTTTTTTGATTTTTTTTCAAAAAATGATATGTAATATGACCGGGAAGTTTGAAATATTTTTCAAAATTTCATCATAGTCATGAACATGAACAAAGTCCTAGACATCAACAAGGTATAATAGGATTGATATGCTACATATATCAACAAGTGCACGTGAAGTGTTCTTTGGGGTTGGATAGAACTACGAAGTTAAGCGTGCTTGGGCTGGAGTAGTGTGAGGATGGGTGACCTTTCGAGAAGTTTGACCACGGAGTGCGATTTGACCTGAGATTAAGCATATTGACCCGAGATTAAGCCATAGTGACCTGAGATTAAGAAAAACACGAAAAAAATTGAAAAAATTTGGAAAAAAATTAAAAAAATTCTGAAAAAAAATTGAAAAAACTTTGTTACTAATGGCGCACTTCTATGGTGCACCATTAGTATGCTAGATACTAATGGCGCACCGTGGGCTGTAGTAATGGCGCACCAGCGGTGCGCCATTAGTATACCAAATACTAATGGCGCACCACAGGTGCACCATTAGAAAAAAAATCTAATGGCGTGGTGCTAGTGGCGCACCTGTAGTGCGCCATTAGTAGCGAAAACAGGTGCGCCACTAGCAGCCCTTTTTCTAGTAGTGAAGGGATGGTCTTATTGGTTTCGGGGATATAGGGGAAGCGTGAGAGGCGCGGGGGGGGGGGGTAGCTAGAAGGAGATTGTTAAGTGTGAGTGTGTGTTTTACCCATCCAAAGTGGAAGTTATGTGCACAAAAGAGGAGAACGATTCGATGTGGCGTTAGGATTGAGGGTAATTAACTACGTGGAGACATAGAGACCTTGAACGTGCATGTGTGAGAGGTATACATGTATACGTAGGATGTGTGTGTGTGCGCGCACGCATGATTGAGATAAAAGAAAGAAGACATAAGTCATAAGGCCAACGGCATGGGAAAGACGGATCGGTATGACAATATGCATGCATGTGAGAATGCAGGGAAGAAGGCCCGACAATTGAGCATGTGTTTTTGTCTTTAAGAGATAGTGGCGTGGGCTGGAGCATGCATCTATGGCGGCGAGGGGGTGAGGCGCAATGATTGTGCAAAAGAGATCAACCTATAAATGCATATGTATGGAGAGACATATATAGTGTGGGTGATAGGAAGCAAGACTCCGTGCGAGAAAGAAATGTTGACGGAGAAACTACAGATAGATACAGGGATGGAGATGCTATCTAGAGGGACATCCGCTAGTTTTGGTGTTGGAGATGACCGTCGGGTGGTTCAAAGGGTTAAGTTATATATGTGTGTGAGAGGGCACTTGACTGCATGTAGAGAGAAACATATGTAGTGTGCGTGATAGGAATCAAGAGTGACGGCGAGAAAGAAGGTTGATGGAGAAACAGATAAATGTAAAGATAAAGATGCTAGCTAGTGTGCATTAGAGATAGGAGTCGAGTGGATCGGAAAGGCTGGGTTATGTGTGTGGGTGTGAGAGAGATAGAGAGAGGGTGCATGTGAGTCACATACAAACAGATATCAGAGAGAAATGAGATCCAGAGAGACGGAGTTTTGTGTCTGCAAGAGAGAAAGATATTTCACGACAAGAGTGATAGCTAGAGAGACATATGAGGGAACGCAAGATATCTCTAGGGAGAGAGGGTGTGTGTGAGCGACATACAAGAGAACAATGGAGAAATATGAGACCATGGGAGACAGAGTTTGTGTTTGTGTGTGAGAAAGAGATATTGAAGAGGAAGAGTCATAGGTTCTCATATCTAAGGAGCGAAAGACATCTCTGTATGAGGGGTGTCTGAGTGGCACTCTTGGGAATAGTAGATAGTAATGAGACCCCGTGATTCTTTGTTTTGTGTTTGTGTTAGAGAAATAGATTCCACATGGAGAATCATAGTTTGAGACACATAGCAGGGATCGTGATATACTTATAGAGAGATAGAGTGATGAAGGTCGAGGGAGAGAGTACCGTCGATTGTGTTACGAAGATAAAAGATCATTGTCGACATACGGTAGCACGAGAGATACACGAGAGACGATGAGCAGCGTATAGGTCTAGAGAGATAGTCCTATATAAGCATGAGTGATAGCTATATGAGACGAATATCTGGATTAAAGGGGATTCAAATATTTAAACTGGAGATCACGACATCGATAATATCATAACGCAAATTGGTGTATCAAACATGCATATTCATTTGAATTTGGGCACACGTGTAATGTTATATAGTTTATCAATATTTGTGATCCATAGATTCTTCAATTACAAACAATGCATGGTTTATATGCAATTAATGTCCAAACGGGATTACACTATATGTTGCGTGTGTGAAACACATTGTACATGTTTGAGAAGTAAAAAAAAACCCGCATGAAACAAACATTTATTGGAGACAATTAGCGAGGAATGCATACATTGGATTTCAACATAAAGTGGTTTTAAATATTTGAAAATCCAAATTGATGGATACAACCTTATGAATCTGAGATCATGCCATTTATAAAGTATATTTATGTATAAATGGTGTTGTGCTTTTGAAAGTATATATAAAAAATGATGTATATAGAATGTAATTCCAATTGAAAATGGATCCCGCCCGAAAATAAATCTCTACTCTTATAAAAAACTGAGTTGGTGATGATGGTGTGCCTGCCATCCTGCAATATGGACCGTCTGATCTATATCTGACGGATAGAAAGCAAACTATGACAATTTTGCTAAAAGATACCCGCACCCCTCTCCACATTTGCAGATAAGGACTTCCCTCGTTCATCTTCGTCTCCCACAAGATAAACAACTCTTATAAATGCATCTTGATGTTCCATGCAACGCATGGGCCTCTTGCTAGTAGAATAAAAACGGGATTCGAATTGAGTTGGCACGGTAACCGTGCACTCTACAAAATTTGAACGAAGCGGGGAAAGTCGCAGTAACCGCCCGAAACCAAAATCTGCGAGATGGAAATCACTATTGCCTATCCCTGCCACGCAAAGCCTATCTGCTAGATTTCTATAGGTTTTGATAGGGGTAGGTTTGTAATTTCACCCAAATGTGACGTAACCGCCTCTCACCCAGATTCATACACGGTGGGCGCCAAAACACAGTGTGTCCTCGGCCGAAATCGACTCCCTCCTCGATTCATATTCATACACAGTGGGCGCCAAAAACAAACTCTCATCGGCAAATATCCGGTGTATGCGAGATTACCATCCTATCCCCAACCGACTAATGTTGCTGTGATGTAGTAGAAATTTGAAAAGGGGGCTAAGTTTGTAAATTTCCTCGCGTTTGAGACAAGCGCGCCCTGAATACATGGTTCCCCCATCCTCTCTACCTCCCTTTTCCCCATTAAATACTCTGTGGGCGCCAAAACACCCTCTCCACCCCACCCTCCTCCGTCCGCCGCCGTACGCCACCCCATCCACCGCCGTCCTCCTCCACCATGCCGGAGCTGATACCCCGACGCCGCCGTCCATTACAAGAGATCGACCTCTCTCATCCACGCCTTGGGACCGGGATCCTTGCATCCCGTCCTCTCGCTTCATCCCTGCCGTCGTCCACCTTGCCGATGCCGCTCCTATGACCGTCTCGTCCACCGCGCCCCGCCGCCACCGTCTACCCTCCTAGATCTGCTTCCATGCCGCCGACTATCGCTACCAAGAAGCATCAAATTCTCAAATAGATCGTGCATCGGCGCTGCACCAGAGGTGGTACTCTTTCGTATCTCCTCAACTTATTTATCGCAGAAAGAAAATAGATCGCCACTGCTTGTGACACTCCAAAAATATTCTTTTGGTTTTCTTCAAAAAAATTGTTGGATTTGAAGAAGGTCCTCTAAACCCTTCCAAAAATCTCTCTCAAAAACTTTTTCCCTCTAGCAAGGATGTTATTTTGGCATCTCCTTCAACTCTGGTGTTTGGTTTTTAAACTTTTCTTTTGATTGCCCTCTTCTCAAAATTTCAAAAAAACTTTTGGATTCTAATTTTTTTCTTTTAAAAAGAAAACCCTAGGAGTTTTACATCTTCTCCAATATTGAAACCACTCATGATCTTTACCATGCACCACATGGTAAAATCTTCCCTAAAATCTCTCCTTCCACTTTGGGCAATCCAAACATTCTGTCTCAACAAGTTCAATCCTTTTCTGAATTTTATTTCATTTATTTCTCCTCCCAAATCTTTTCTGTCCATTCTTTTGAGCCTAGGTGATTTGCAAAGCAAGTACCTAAATGCATTTGAGCTTTGACCTCAAACCAACTCCCCTGGATAGTCCTTGGTACCCACAACCTAGAACAATCAAGTTCCACTCCTCTTCTTTTCAAAAATTTCAAATTTCAGTCTCTGCAAGTTTGAACCAGGTTTGTCAAATTTGGTGAAATTCATATCTTCTCTGCTCCAAAAATTCCACAAAAATCCAGGCAGTCTCTAGATGCAATGAGAGGCCCCTCCACCAAAAATCAGTTCAAGGAGAAACTCCCACATGCCCAAATCATTCTGTCGAACACCTGGCAAGCACTGTTTTCTTGCAGTTTCAGAAATATTCAGAAGTTTCAGTGTTCAATGTCGTTTCTCCTCGTCAGAGTTCAGTCACGCAGCGTCGGCGCCCTTGGCACGTTGCTCACAGCCCTCCTCCTGTCCGGAGCACCACACGGCGCTTGGCTCATTCTGGCGTCGGTGGCGCCACAGCCCAACCTCGCCGGCGTCTTCTGGGCGTCGGGACCTCCCGTGGCGGTCGACGAAGGCACCACCCAGCCAACGCCATTCTGCGCCCGGCTCTCCCTAGCGCTCCGCGTGGCTCATGCATGCCAGCGCACGACGCGGCACCGTCGCCGTGGCCCGGCAAGCACAGAACGTGCTCCCTGCCACCGACGGGTCCGCACCGCTCCGTTCCGTCGAGCATGCCCAAAGCAACCAAACCCCGGCTCGTTCGGCACCTAAACGGAGTCAGTTGACTCCCACGTCGGCACTCAACCCTAAAACCACCCCGACCAATGCCCTGCGCCGCCGTAACACTCGCCGGACTTATCCGTTCACAGCAACCGCCTCGGGCCATCTCTGAATGGCACCCCCGAGCTTGCTCGCCTCGCACAACTCCACCACCTCACCGGACCCGCCTAGCCCTTTGGAAGAGCCCCGAAGGCCCTTCTTCCTCGACTCCGCCAACTCCGTCCGCCTCGGGCTCCGGCAACGCGTTCGTCAGTGAGAACCCCTCCACCACCCTACTCCTGCCCATAGCCTCGTGGCACCACTAGGAGGCTAACCCCCACGTCAATTTGACCTCCGCAGCACTCTCTGACGAGGCCCACGACCACCCGAACCGCCGTCCGCCGGAGCAAGAGCCGCCGTCGACGTGGTGCTCGCCCGCGACCCCCACCACCACCCCCCAAATCGGAATGGCGCCCAGAGCACGGAGGTACCCTCCAATCTCCCTACCTCGCCGTGGATCGCCCGGCGACCACCGCGACTCTCGGGCACCGTCGCTCACGCCTCTTTCAAATATTCAAACCTAACGGGTGGGACCGGTCCGTCAGCCTCTCTATTGTTTTTTTTGAATCGTTTTCTGAAAGCATACTCTGGCAAATACGCTTTCTACTCTGAACCGTTTTTCTGCACTTTTACCTTAGGCCCACAGGGGTTTTACATTTCATTACAGATGGGTCCTTGGAACAAAACTCTTATAACTTTTTAACAGAAAGGAAATTTTGAGTGATTCTTTTTGTGTCCTCTTCAAAATTTTGTCTAGTTTTTTATCATATTTATTTGAAAAATATTTGGATTACTTTTCTGTACCCCACGGTATTTACGTTAGCGCGTGTGTTTTGTGTACCGTAGATACCGAAGGAGGTGATGGAACCGCGAACTTCACCGAGCTAGACCCCGACTACTCCGAACCGGGCAAGCAATGTTTGAACTTTTGATATGATGAGTGCTTGGGCATGTTTGCATTATTTTTGTATCATGGCACGTTCATGAGCATTTCGATGATAGTTTATCTCGTAAGAGTTGAGGCAAGTGAGTTTCGGAAAGTCCATGAGTTGTTGGAAACATGTTGCATGGCCATGAGTTGGCATGAGTATGGGTAAGATGGCTGTGTTGTAGCATGCCAGGCTTATGCCAGATCCTTGACCCAGTGTCAACATAAATCAGTCAGATTCCCGTCCGTCTCCCCTTTCGTACTACCACTGCTTCCCGCAAGGGAATACGGCTTAGTAAGTTGCAAACCACTTCCTGGTACACACCAAATCGAGAGGCGGGATGAGGGTTCCATGGCCCTGGATTAAAGCCTTTCATCCGGTCAGGGGCATGGGTGTTTCCGGTTGGGACCGAGAGGGGGCACCCCTTAGAGCGCCGCCAGAATAAATTTGATCCCATGCTATTCAAGATTGTGATCTCCCCGTCTCAAAGTTTTTCTTGAACGCTGTCTAGGGTGATTCCTGGCAACGTGAGGTATGATGGGTGTGTACTGGTTAGTTGTGTTTCCTCCGAAATACCGTAAACGGAACTAGTCCTTCGTGACTACGGAAATCCGCTGGCTGTGGACAATTTTGGTACAAACTCTGCAGAGTCAAAATTCTGAATTTCATCTTATCCATGTCCGAGTACCGTGTTCGCCTTATCCGGTCAAGTGTCAGTCTCGGTGACAGAAACTCCTGAGAACCATATGAGTGTTAAATGTTTACTTCCCTGTGAATGGACTAACCCGCTTATTGTCTTGTGAGGAATATTTTTCGTGAGCACCATTTCTTGTCAGTTATGATTAATGCATTAGAAGCCCTTTCTGTGATGTCGCTCAGACGTCCGATCATGCAATCATATTATTTACTTTTGTTATAAGCCCTTTCTGCGATGTCGCTCGATGTTCGATCGCGGCATTGTTATTATTTACTTTCGTTATAAGCCCTTTACGTGATGTCGCTCGGATGTCCGATCAGCATTGTTATTATTTACTTTTGTTATAAGCCCTTTCGTGATGTCGCTCCGACGTCCATCGTAGCATGCATGTCTTTTCTTTCAATATAAGCCCTTTATGAGGTGTCGCTTAGACGTCCGACTGTGGCATGTTTTACTTATTTGTTCACCCTTCGAGGCGTCGCTTCAGACACCCGATCGGTTTGAGTTTCTCTTCTTGGGGTTTTCGAGCGGACTACCGCCGATTCCCTTTTTACTTACTTTGTTATACTGAATTGATTGCACATTGTTAAAAATTAATCATGTCGCATTCATGCATACATTTGTTATATCTTTTGTCCGAACTGTCTTGCGAGTACTTTCAAAGTACTCACCTGGCTTGTTGATTTGGCCGAGATCTTGTGAAGGCGATCTCATGGATGAAGAGTTCGATAGCGAGTCCGATGCCTAGAGGAATCCCAGTCAGTCTCGTGCGCCCCCTGGATTAGTCATTGTGATATATCCGCTTCCGCTACCCAAATAAATTCATCGAGCCTCACCTCGGCGCTCGATGAGCCGCCAATGTAGTAGTCTTATTATCCACCCCCTCTGTGTTATTCCACCAATCACTAAGATCCTGAGTCAGTAGTATTTCCACCTCACACCATAGTGTCATATCCGCCCTTATGTATAATTATTGGCGTGTTTGTAATAATTGGTTGGGCATCTTCAAAGACGACCTGTAATATTATAATGCTACCGCTTATTGTATCAAAGTTTTGTCTACCGGTATGGAGGATTTTCCTCATACTTTGGATTTCATAGGTCGGTTGTTCAATAAATATTTTTATTGAAAAACCGGTCGTGACAAGCTTGGTACCGAGCCAGCTGACTGTAGGGAAGCCACTAGGTGCGATCGCTAATTGGTTATTAGCAGTAATAGAGCTGTTTATTATTTTTACAAATGTAGTCAATTTCGACGATCGGCATAAATTTATGATTTGACTACTCAGGATTTTTGCCTACTTTTGTAGATGGTCACAACGATCGCGAAGTCGCAGATGTTCGCCAACATGCCCGATGGGTTCGTCAAGCTTCTCTCCTTCATCGTCCAAGTCGCGATGGGGCCACCATGCGCCCAGATCTTCTCACTCTCTCAAAGACAAGGTCAATGACCGTCTAACCATGCACCAAGCCGCGGTGCAATTCAAGGGAGGGCGTATTGAGTTACGCCGCTTCCGGTTCTTGGGGAGAGCCATGCCCACGGAGAAACATGCACTGCAGATGGCAGCCCGTGAGGCGATAGCTCGTCTCAGGGACATCCTTCGATGAAGACTCGTCGCTACCGCTACCTGCCATGTCACGTGCCATATACCTGTCACTACGCGTTCTCTTGCCCCAGAGGAGAACGGGACGAAGGTTTTGAGATGCTCATCGAGTATCTCCGGGCTTTGGAGGCAGCCTTCGACAACCTGGTGGACGACTTTGTAGCTGCCCGCATGGACTCAGTCCATGGCTGTGCCGCCAACAGAGGGAGCTCCTGCGCGCCGCACCGCCATCGACTTTCGTCTGCGTCATCAGCGTCTTTGCTCCTACTGCTCTCACCACTACTCGTCAGCCTACCACGGAGGAGTTCAACCATGTCATTGCGCCTACTCCGGTTTGTTCTGCACCACCTCGTGCCCGTGCCGCTCATGTTCGAGTTGTCCCGCACGTGGCACCTGCTCCACCAACTCAGCGCAGCACCTCACGTCTGGAGCCTATCACCGAAGAGGAGGTTGAGTCCCCAGCCTCACTACGCCTCACCCTTGGCAGGCCAAGGGAAATCCTTACCATCTCGACTAAATGCAGCTTAGCGCCATGCGATGTACCGACTTGTAAGATATGTTTATATGTACATAGGCTGTGAGAAGTAGCTTGTTTGCGCATCATGTAGGACCTGGAGGAGTGCACTAGCCTAAATAACATGTCAGGATTATGTACGCATATCCTGAGTGATGTATAATTACTGCTTGCATGTAAGATATGTAATGAACAGTCCTTCTCCGTGCGCAAACGTTTATTCTCTTGAAAAATCTTGGAGCATTTGCGACTTCTTCCCGTCTTCTTGAATTTATTGATTTTTGCGGCTCAATTTCTTTTCTTATGAGTGTTTCAAAATATATCCCCAGAGTGAACTATGTCTCGTCCTTGGACGCGCTCCATGCCAACTCCGACAGAGGAAATTTATGGCACACCCAGGTGCAACAATTTCACACAGGCGGAACAAGTCAACACGACGGTGAAACGGCACTCTCCCAAATGTGCCGTCTTTATGAACAAAGTCAGCAGCAACATCAGGAAATAATGAACCAAGTCATCAATATGGGGAATCACCGTGGGCGATGTCGGCAGACAATCAAAGTTATCTGAGCTACAGAAGACACGTCCTCAAACTTTTTCTCACACTGACAAACCTCTTGAAGCCGAAGACTGGCTTCAAGACATGGAAAGGAAGTTAATTATTGCCCATTGTTCAGATCTTGAGAAAGTACTTTATGCTCCATGATATCTCCTTTGGAGCAGCCGCATCATGGTGGGAAAATTTCCTACACATGCACCCCAACGAAAATAATATAACATGGGAGGAATTTAAAGAAGGTTTTCATGGGCGATATTCCTAAGAGTCTTATGAGGATCAAAAGAGAGAATTTGATGACCTCAGTAAAGGACAATGACGGTGTCGAATACAACAATCGGTTATGGCGACCCGACCGAATGGATCAAGTCTACGTGCTTTCGTGTCATCCACGGATCGGTATCTTTGACACACACACGATTACTCGAAGGATTTATAACAGAGGTAAATCACATGTATAAAGTAACGTAAATACTATTACCTCGATCCAAATATAGCGGAAGCTTAACAAGGTTGTGGATTCCCATCAACACCAACGGCAAAGTTGAGTATAGGAAATCGTAACCCTAACGTATCACTTACTCGTCGTCTGAGAAGTCTGCAACATGAAAAGTTGCAGCCCGAAAACGGGTCAGCACATGGAATATGCTGGCAATGTAACACATAGAGAGTAATGAAGGAATAGCTATACTACATGCATATATGGCTGGTGGAAAGCTCTATGGTTACAGTTTTGCGAAAAGCCAATTTTACCCTACTTCAAAGGAATAAAATTTATTTAACTATCATGGTGGTTGTTGAACATTGAGAATGGTTGACAGCATCCTCAATCCCAATTAAAAGTACTCATCAAAAACCCAATAACGTTTATTTGAAGTAACATGTTGAGATTCACATGATATTCAAGTACTAGATACTCAAGATGTCCATAACCGGGGACACGGCTAATCATGATTAGTTTTATACACTCTGCAGAGGTTTGCGCACTTTTCCCCACAAGACTCGATCGCCTCCGTTTGGTTCTCGCACTTCATGGTGTTTGAGAGACGGATGACCGAGACACAGTCTTTCGAAGCGCTTAGCACCTTACTTGTGGGTAGACCGGTACACCTACTTTCCCCTACATCTGCTAGTCTACCCGTAAGAGTTCGCACAACTTAGTCAACTATGCCGAGCCCATAATGGCTTGTGGCTGCACACGGAAGTTTCTAGTTTGAATAATCTTATGATCCCTTAGAGCACGGGTGGCGGTCCGAAGAAATACAGCAAGTCCTGATAGAAACCAGGTGCCTCAATCCACCCAGATGTGTGTTTAGGTTGCCACCTTAGATAAAACTTAATTAACAATCTCACATCTGTCATGGATATTCACTCACCCAATCCACGTCTACTAGCATAGCATAGCATAATAAGCAAACGTAGAAGTAACTCCCAAGGTTTCATAAGTAAAACAGGTAATAGGTACTACCTCAATCTACTTCCCATCCCACAATTTAATTAGATCCTAAACATGCAAGTGTTTGAGGGTTTGATCTAATGCATAAAAACTGGGTATGAGAAGAGTATGATCAAAGTGTTACTTGCCTTGCTGATGATCCGCGAGACCTAGAGATTCTTAGTAACAAGCGGCGCACTCCGGGTGATCTAACGCAGACAAACAACAAGCATACAATAAGCACTCATCTAATGCACGGGGAAATCTCGAATAAAAGATCTAACCAGATAGTTCAACTTAAGAACCCTGGTTGCAAAAGAATCGAATCAAATAAAGCATCGAAAGTCGGAACTCGAGAGAGAACGACTCGGTTTAGCAATCTGAAACTAGGTCAAAATTTTACAGTAGCAAAACTCTGTGTAAGTAGGTTAGTCGGAACGGCGGTTTCGTAACGAAACTCCAGGCGCTTGAATCACCTGATTCCGATAAACGAGCAAGAAATAAAACAGATTTGAAAATCGGATCGGAAATCGAATCAAAAATAACAGATTAAATCCGATTTAAAAGAAAACGACGAACGGATTAAATAACGGACGTTCGTTAACAGAACTAATCCAACGAACACGTTCATTGAAACGAACGGTTCGGTGAACGTTCGCTAATTAAGAAAACCGAAAAAATAAAACCATCTAGGGTTTTGAAAAAAAAACCGAACATCTCGAAAAAAACCGGATCGGGTTTTCTTAGAAAACCGGATCGACGGGCGGCGGCGGCTACCTCCTGCTTCACGGCGGGCTCCGGCAAGGGCGGGGGTCCGGCGGGTCGGGAGGCGGCGAGGGCGACGAGGGGCTCCGGCGACGGCAACGGCGGGCGGCGGCGTCCTCGGCAAGGGCTCGGGTTGGGGCGGGCGGCGGGGGTGAGAGAGGGGGCCTCGGTATAAATAGTAGGGGGTGGCGGCTTGGGAAAGGGGCAGCGTGGGGTCGGTCGGGACCGGACTCCGGGCGTGAGGCGACGTCTTGTGGCGGGGAGACATGAGGAGGGAGAGGGAGGTGGGCAGGCGGTAGGCAGCTGGGCCTTGGCCCGAAGTATGAAATTTTTTTATTAAAACAAAACAAAACGGATTAAAAAAATACCAAACGAACTCCGATTTTAATAAAATAATTTTCCCGACTCCTAAAAATGAGTCGAACAAAATGAACTTTAAAAGCAGCAAACATGCATAAATTTTAAAATGCTCATTTTGCCTAAGCAAAATAAATCTTCCAAAACCAAATTTTGATTTATTTATAATATCTTCATTTTTCCTAAATGTTGGGAAAGTCATATTATTCCCTTCTCTTAATTTTTTATGGGAAAACTTTATGAAGATAATTAAATAAATCCAATGATCCTATTTTCAAAATTTGAGAAATCCCAAATATGAAAATAATGAAACTTCCAACTCATATTTCATATGTTTTGAAGAAGTCATTTTATCTTCGCTCGTGAAAATCATTGAGTTGCATAAAGTTTCAGAATTGGAAATATTTTCCAAATGAAATTCAAATATTTTCAACACCCCTTGTCATTTAAATAAATGGAAGAAGTCATGTGATACTCTCTCCGGGGTTTTGTGATGAAAAGAATTTGAATTCGAAGTTCATAAAAGCAAAATGAAAGTTTGGGAAAGTCCTTTTATTCCCTCTCATTTAACTTTCAAAAGTTTCGAATTCACTCACTTTCAGTCAATCAATCAAGCAATCAATCAAATCTATCTATTTGTTTATAACATTCCAAAATTTAAAATGTTGGGATGTTACATCAGTTTACTCTGCTGTCTCGCTACGCCAACGAGGAGCGTATGTCGGAAAACAAAAAGATGGAGAAATTCCTAGACGGTCTGACACCCGTGCTTAAATGCCAATTGGTCGTACACACCTTCCCAGATTTTAAGACGGTAGTGGATAAGGCCATTACCTTGGAAAATGAGAGACGCAGCTTAGAAGATTTCTGCAGGCGGAAGAGGGACCAGACTAATCACGCCTACAACCACCGCAGCAAGACAGATGTTCAGAAAAACTGGACACCCAAACCCACGACAAGCGTCTCACGCCCAATCAAGAATTTCCATGCAAGGGACAAGGAGTTCACATACCGCCCGAGGCGTTACTGTTACGCTTGTGGAGAAGAAGGGCACTATGCCAAGCGATTGCCCCAAGCCAAGGAACTCGACCCCAAAGCCGAACAACGGAGGCAATAATTCGGCGCCAAAGCGCAACAATTTCAACCCAAATAACAACCACAGGAAGGGTCATCTGAACCACGTGACCAAAGAGGAAGCACAAAACGCCCCAGATATCGTACTCGGTACGTTTCCTGTCAACACAATACCTGCCATGGTTTTGTTTGATTCTCGAGCTTCTCACTCATTCGTTTTGAGAAGTTTTGCTTTGCAAAATAATTTTTCGATGCTTCCCTTGGAAAAATCTATGATCGTCAAGTCCTCAGAATTAAGCAAGTTACCCAGAATTATTGCCGGGGTGTGGTTATCGAGTTTGAAGGGTTGAAGTTTCACGCATAAATCTTATCGTGTTGGAAAATAAAGGACTGGATGTCATCTTAGGGATGGATTGGTTAACCACCAACAAAGGTTTTATTGATCGCTTCAACAGGACCGTAATTCTCACCCACCACCACGGGAAGACCATCAAGGTTTCAGCCAAGGAAAGAAAAATATCCCGACAACCGAGATTGAACAAGGTGGATATTTCTGAATTGAGCAAGGTTCGATGGTGTGTGAGTTTCGGATGTATTTCGAAGAGCTACCGGGCATGCCACCGCATCGAGAGATAGAATTCAGCATTGAGCTAGCACTGGAACCGCTCCCATATACAAGAAACCATACAGAATGGCACCATCCGAATTGGTAGAACTGAAGAAGCAAATAAAGGAATTATTGGAAAAGGGGTATATCTGAGCAGTTCCTCACCTTGGGGTTCACCAATTTTGTTTGCCAAAAGAAGGATGGAACAACGAGATTGTGCATAGACTATCGAAGCGCTAAACATGGTCACAATCAAGAACAAATATCCGATGCCACGAATAAATGATTTATTCGATCAACTCGCCGAGCCAAGGTGTTCTCAAAGATTGACTTGAGGTCGGGATACCATCAACTGAAAGTGCGAACCGAAGATATTCCCAAGACAGCTTTCACCTCCGGATCTGGATTGTATGAGTTCACCATAATGCCATTCGGACTAACAAACGCCCCCGCATATTGTGTTCACCTCATGAACGAAGTATTCATGAAGTTTATGGACAAGTTTGTTGTGGTATTTATCGATGATATTTTGGTATACTCCAAAACACCAGAAGAGCACGCTGAACATCTCCGAATTGTACTAGGAGAACTCAGGAAACATCAATTGTACGCTAAATTCAGCAAGTGTGAATTTTGGCTAAGGCAAGTAGGTTTTCTGGGCCACGTACTGACCCAAGAAGGTATCGCCGTAGACCCGGAAAAAGTCAAGGCCGTACTTGGCTGGAAGCCACCAGCCAGCGTGACGGATGTACGAAGTTTCTTGGGAATGGCAGGATACTACCGAAGATTTATTGAAGGATTCTCCACCATAGCAAAGCCAATGACGCAACTACTCAAGAAAGACAGGAAGTTTGAATGGACGGAAGCTTGCGAGAAAAGTTTCCAAGAACTGAAGAGGAAACTGACGACAGCACTAGTATTAATTGTGCCAGATATACACAAAAATTTTGAGGTATTTTGTGACGCATCTCGAAAGGGCCTTGGGTGCGTATTAATGCAAGAAGGCAAGGTTGTCGCATATGTTTCCAGACAACTTCGCAAGCATGAGGAAAGTTATCCTACTCATGACCTAGAATTAGCAGCAGTTATTCATGCACTCAAGGAATGGAGACACTTCTTACGTGGAAATCGTTGTGAAATATACACGGACCACAAAAGCCTCAAGTATATTTTCACACAACCAGAACTCAATTTACGGCAGCGATTGGTTGGAATTAGTAAAGGATTATGATGTTGGAATCCACTACCACCCGAGCAAAGCAAATGTTGTAGCACATGCTCGAGTCGGAACCCAGTCCGGACAACAACAAAGATGCCAAACTTGAGACCTGAATTCCAACAGAAGTCGCTAAGCTCAATCGATGGTGGTCACCGAAGGCGGTGTGTCGAACTTAGAGTTACAACCTACCCTAATAGAGAAGGTTAAAGAGGCTCAACGTGGACACCCCAAGCATTGAAGGCATAAAGCGGAAGATGAATTTGGGCAAGGCCTCGAGAATTCGTCATCGATGAGCAAGGAATATTGTGAATGCAGGGAATAGGCTTTGCGTACCAAATATCCATGACCTTAAACAGCAAATCCTGGCTGAAGGCCACACCGCTCCGTATTCAATCCATCACGGAGGAACAAAAATGTACAAAGATCTTCGTGAAACATTTTGGTGGCATGGTATAAAAAGAGACATAGCCACGTTTATTGCATGTTGTGACTCTTGTCAACGCATCAAGGCCGAGCACCAGAAACCGGTCGGGCTATTGCAACCAAATAAGATACCCGAGTGGAAATGGGGACGAGATTGGAATGGATTTTATTGTTGGACTACCTCGGTCACGACACGGACATGATGCCATATGGGTCATCATTGATAGATCGACTAAAGTAGCACACTTCATCCCGTGAAGACAACCCACACCACTCGGAAGCTTGCTAGGCTCTACCTTTCCCGTATCGTGCCTTACATGGAGTCCCAAAGAAAATAATCTCGGATAGAGGCACTCAATTCGTCTCCGATTTTGGGATCACTTACAACAAGCTCTGGGAACTCAGGTGGCATTCAATACCGCATACCATCCCAGACGGATGGGCGGTGGCGAGTAAACCAGATTCTAGAAGATATGCTTTGAGCATGTGTCCTCACCTATGGGACCAGTTGGGAAGAGAGCTTACCATACACAGAATTCGCATATAACAACAGTTATCGAGCCAGCCTGCAAATGGCACCATTTGAAGGTGCATGCAGGCGAAGATGTCGTACCCGCTAAATTGGTCGGAAACCGGAGACAGCCATATCTTGGCCGGACACCTGCTCAAAGAGGTGAAGATAAGGTCAAGGTGATTAAGGACCGACTCAAGACAGCCCAAAGCCGACAAAAGAGTTATTACGATCGAAGCATCGTGGAGTCAATTTTGAACCCGGTGAATTTGTGTACCTACGAGTATCCCCTATGAGAGGCCTGCACCGATTCAAGATTAAAGGGAAGCTAGCACCAAGATTCATCGGACCATTCTGCATAGTGGCATGAAGAGGCATGGTAGCCTGCCAGTTAGACTTACCCGAAGAATTATCCGACATCCACGACGTATTCCACGTCTCCCAATTG
Organism: Aegilops bicornis; assembly: GCA_021605145.1. Classification (NCBI taxonomy): domain Eukaryota; kingdom Viridiplantae; phylum Streptophyta; class Magnoliopsida; order Poales; family Poaceae; genus Aegilops; species Aegilops bicornis. The sequence continues at coordinate 254,672,556 of CM038675.1, read as the reverse complement.
AGGAAGTGCGTAAGCAACCCAGAGAAACAAGTACCCCATAAAAACATTGACGTGCAGCCAGACCTTACATATCGGGAGCATCCAATAAAAATCTTGGAAGAGTGCGAAAGGAGAACCCGACAGAAAACCATCAAGTTCTTCAAAGTTCAGTGGAGCAACCACACCGAAAGTGAAGCCACTTGGGAAAGAGAGGATTTCCTTCGGACAGAGCACCCACATTTATTTGAGGATCAGGTGGAATCTCGGGGACGAGATTTTTCCTAAGGGGGTAGGTGTTGTGACACTCCAAAAATATTCTTTTGGTTTTCTTCAAAAAAATTGTTGGATTTGAAGAAGGTCTTCTAAACCCTTCCAAAAATCTCTATCAAAAACTTTTTCCCTCTAGCAAGGATGTTATTTTGGCATCTCCTTCAACTCTGGTGTTTGGTTTTTAAACTTTTCTTCTGATTGCCCTCTTCTCAAAATTTCAAAAAAACTTTTGGATTCTAATTTTTCTTTTAAAAGAAAACCCTAGGAGTTTTACATCTTCTCCAATATTGAAACCACTCATGATCTTTACCATGCACCACATGGTAAAATCTTCCCTAAAATCTCTCCTTCCACTTTGGGCAATCCAAACATTCTGTCTCAACAAGTTCAATCCTTTTCTGAATTTTATTTCATTTATTTCTCCTCCCAAATCTTTTCATCCATTCTTTTGAGCCTAGGTGATTTGCAAAGCAAGTACCTAAATGCATTTGAGCTTTGACCTCAAACCAACTCCCCTGGATAGTCCTTGGTACCCACAACCTAGAACAATCAAGATCCACTCCTCTTCTTTTCAAAAATTTCAAATTTCAGTCTCTGCAAGTTTGAACCAAATTTGTCAAATTTGGCGAAATTCATATCTTCTCTGCTCCAAAAATTCCACAAAAATTCAGGCAGTCTCTAGATGCAATGAGAGGCCCCTCCACCAAAAATCAGTTCAAGGAGAAACTCCCACATGCCCAAATCATTACAGCCGAACACACAGCAAGCACTGTTTTCTTGCAGTTTCGAAATATTCAAGTTTCAGTGTTGATGTCGTTTCTCCTCGTCAGAGTTCAGTCACGCGTCAACAGTGCCCTTGGCACGTTGCTCACAACCCCTCCTCCCTGTCCGGAGCACCACACGAGCGCTTGGCTCATTCCTGGCGTCGGTGGCGCCCTGGCCCAACCTCGTCGGCGTCTTCTGCGGCGTCGGGACCTCCCGTGGCGGTCGACAGAAGGCACCACCCCAGCCCAACGCCGTTCTGCGCCGCCCAGCTCTCCCTAGCGCTCCGCGTGGCTCATGCATGCCAAGCCGCGACCCAGCGGCACCGTCGCCGTGGCCCGGCAAGCATGAACATACTCCACGCCGCCCGGCAGGTCCGCACCGCTCCGTTCCGTCGAGCATGCCCAAAGCAACCAAACCCGGCTCGTTCGGCACGAACAGCAGTCGATTGACCCCACGTCGGCACTCAACCCTAAAACCACCCCGACCAATGCCCTGCGCCACTGTAACACTCGCCGGACTTAGCCGTTCACAGCAACCGTCTCGGGCCATCTATAAATGGCACCCCCCCCTCGAGCTTGCTCTCGCCCTCGCACAACTCCACCACCTCACCAGACCCCGCCTAGCCACTGGAAGAGCCCCGAAGGGCCCTTCTTCCTCGACTCCGGCCAACTCCGTCCGCCTCGGGCTCCGGCAACGTTCTCGTCAGTGAGAACCCCTCCACCGCCCTACTCCTGCCCGTAGCCTCGTGGCACCACTAGGAGGCTAACCCCCACCTCAATTTGACCTCCGCAGCACTCTCCGACGAGGCCCACGACCACCCGAGCCGACTGCGGCACTGTTATTATTTACTTTTGTTATAAGCCCTTTCTGCGATGTCGCTCAGACGTCCGACTGCGGCATTGTTATTATTTACTTTTGTTATAAGCCCTTTCTGTGATGTCGCTCAGACGTCCGACTGCGGCATTGTTATTATTTACTTTTGTTATAAGCCCTTTACGTGATGTCGCCTCCGACGTCCGATCGCGGGCACGCATGTCTTTTCTTTCAATATAAGCCCTTTATGAGGTGTCCCTTAGACGCCCGACTGTGGCATGTTTTACTTATTTGTTCACACTTCGAGGCGTCGCTTCAGACACCCGATTCCCTTTTTACTTACTTTGTTATACTGAATTGATTGCACATTGTTAAAAATTAATCATATCGCATTCATGCATACATTTGTTATATCTTTTGTCCGAACTGTCTTGCGAGTACTTTCAAAGTACTCACCTGGCTTGTTGATTTGGCGGAATCTTGTGAAAGCGATCTCATGGATGAAGAGTTCGATGGCGAGTCCGACGCCTAGAGGAATCCCAGTTAGTCTCGTCGACCCTGGATTAGTCATTGTGATATATCCGCTTCCGCTACCCAAATAAATTCATCGAGCCTCACCTCGGCGCTCGATGAGCCGCCAGTGTAGTAGTCTTATTATCCACCCCCTCTGTGTTATTCCACCAATCACTAATATCCCGAGTCAGTAGTATTTCCACCTCACACCATAGTGCCATATCCGCCCTTATGTATAATTATTGGCGTGTTTGTAATAATTGGTTGGGCATCTTCAAGACGACCACAGTAATATTATAATGCTACAGCTTATTGTATCAAAGTTTTGTCTACCGGTATGGAGGATTTTCCTCATCTTTGGATTTCATAGGTCGGTTGTTCAATAAATATTTTTATTGAAAAACCGGTCGTGATAATCGCTTTTACTCTGATTTCTTGTCTTGGTTGCGAAGTTGCCTTTGTCCGGTTTGCACCTTCAGATCCGCCATGGCACGCTCAACACTATACTCCCAATGCTTATGGTTTTCCCCTTTTATATTCCACACTTGTTAAATCACAGAAGACTAAATTTCAAAATTGGGTCACTAATTTTTGAGCTTCGCCAGAGTTCGCCGGTGCGATCGAAGGGGCTCGGTGGTTGTGGGGCCTCGCCCGAGCAGAAGAAAACTTCGGCGCTGGTGGGGGTTGGGGCGCGGGTGGGGGGTGGGGGTGGCGGAAGAACACAGGCGGTGGGGGTAGGTGGTCCGGCCGGCGGCCCGTGCGGTGTTCTGTATGGGAAGAATCAGAAACAAGGAAGAAGAAGGGTTAGGAGACGTAGGATCTTCATCCAACCGCCTGAAATGGTCGAGAGACAGCTGGGAGTTGCATTCTTAATGTGCTCTAGTTCATCATGTGTGGGCACTGCACAACCAACATTTTATTATCCAAAATCTGCTTGCTCTTCTTTACCATGTTCGATAGAGCTGGCCTTGTATGTGATCGATAGGCTTTCAATTACTAGCGGCAATACAACACCGTATTTTCAAGCCAGTTCCACTTTCCTGATTTATATATCGTGGTTATGGTGTACCCCTGTTATGTACACTATGATCTGCCTAGTTGTTGTGTGCTCTTGTTATCATGGTTTGGCAATAAACTCTCTATACATTATATTATGAACCTATCATCCGCCAGCTATCCTTACTTACGGAGCCTATTTTTGTGTACTTGTGCAGATTATATAAATGCACGCACCATATTACAGCACACATGAGCTCTCTCATCGTAATCCAAAGTGATAGCACATAAGTGTTTACTGAGCGCCCTATATTAGAATATCATCTGCATTACAAACATAATCTCACAACTATTTATGTTTTCATGGTTCTCGATATTATACATAATTACGGTGAATATCGAATCCGCGCATCGGAAGAATATTGTGGAACACCGCAATGACTTACAAAATTGGCACCAAGGCATTGAGTGCCATTCTAGAAGCAATGAAACTCGTCGCTCCCCACTGTTGATTCTTGTTCGTAATATCATCCTAATGACTATTCTAACCTCGAGGAGTCAAAGGCAGATGGCATGTCCTGTTCACCCATCAAGGTGCCTGTTCTAATTTGGCAAGGTTTTATTGATTGCGCGTATCTTGCATATGTTGTCTTGCATTTCTTCTACTTTGTTGCACCGTCATCTGCTTAGTTTACTCATCATATAACTCGAGATGCCATGCCCATCCATTATCAATACATATTCCATCTGTCATCATACCATGTTTTTTCACTCAAATGTTGTTCTTGTGCATCGGACATCAAAAGGAAGAGGGTGATTGCCGAACACGAAGGAGCACCAGCAAAGTCCTTGAAAAGCGTGGTGGTGCCGGAGAAATCGACAGCGCCCACTTATATTGGTTGTACAACCGGTGACACAAAACATAGGACCAACTCCAGCAGACTGTACCCATACTTCATGGCCACACCACTAGCCCCACCACACAGGACCTGCACTCCGGCCAAAGGTATACCGATTTCATTTGCCATAGCACCAAATTGCACCACGTAAAAAATCCCACTCCAGCAAAAAGTACAACAAGTCCACCAGCCGAAGACCTATTCCAACTACAGAGACGGCCAATTCATGCAGATTGGAACCCCATTCCATTTATTCCCAGTTTAAAAGACAATGCTTTCAATGTTTTTAGGGACTACGTGCATATATTCCCATCATGGGAAGATTATAGTGAAGACAAACACCATTTTCACATCTTCCTGTCCAACTTACGTGTAAGTGCTATTATTCATGGTTATTATTTTCCTTTTTTCTGCTGATCGAACACATCAATGTTGTTACTAGGTGAGGGTCAATCTGGATAATATGAAGAGCAAAGCTTGCTTGTGCTTTTCAAGGAAGCATTGCAGCAGTATCGGTGTTACCTGAGGAAATCACACTTTGATGGCAAGTCTATAAACGAATTTCCGGTGAAGTCTCCTGTGCTAAATTTAGAAGGCATTGAATGGAAAAACCTTTTTGTGCACTAGTCTCGTTCCGAGGATGAGGTACTGTCTATGAAATCACATGACAATTTGAACTTCTACTTTTCCGCATGTGCCTTACGGATCTTTTTTGCAGGAAATCTGCTCGAAGAAGAATTCGGTTTGAAAAGAACGACGAGGATATCGCAAATATGCTGCCCTTTGCTTTGCTCTTGTTAGTACTTGTTGTCCTGTATCCTTTGTACTTGCATATATACCGGTTCATTATGTGACAAGCAGATGCATGATAGCTTGCTTATCAATTGTTCACTCCAAATTATCTGATCTGTATGAATGGTTACATTAGTGTAGAATATATCCAATGCCAATGAATTTTTTTAGCTATGCATTGTTCTTGTAAGTACACGTTGTCCTTTATCAGTGTACTTATATTGACAGGTAGTTGTTCATGTACCATCACTCTGCAGCTTATTTTCCTTTGCCCTCCATTTTCTACACATCGATCTATATTTACTCTTACCATAAGGTTGGTCTTTGAAGAAGTTTAGGCATGCATTGCTCTTGGTCATGCCTTTTGCCTGTCGCTGCACATACATTTATAGCTACTTGGTTATGTAGCATCACTCTTCATCTTATCTTAAATATTCTCCATTTTTGTATATTAGCACATCTATATTTACTCTTAACAAAATGTAGAATAAAGGCAATGCTTATGAAGAAGATTCTGTGCTAAACTTCTTGAGTTGCCCCCCATCAGCAAGGACAAGGGCTTTATAGAGCCTGTCTTCACCAGTAATATAAGTTTGTCCTTCTCAAGCCTTCAAACTTTTTTGTGTATATTTGGTTAGGCATGAATGCAATAGCTGTTTATTTTTGGTGTTTGCATCAAATTGCATGTTTAAAGTTTATTATGTACATAAACAAAAGTTTGTCCTTCTCAATTTAAATTTTCAGTTGTACAACCAAGTTCCTTCTTCATACCATGTAAATTAAACTATACAGAGCAAGTGATCTTCTTTTGCACTGCATGTATGCTTCTGTTCTTCATCCGTAATCCAGTGGTGTGGTGAACCTACCCACTACAAAGACAATGTCATATTCTGCAATGTCTTAATTATGAACAATATCATATCATTCTACTATTATTTAAACCGTCTCTTTATTTGCCAATCTGAAATGGGATAAATTGACTGACACTAACCATTGATTCTTATGAGTTCTTGATCTGTAATCGAGTTGTGTCGTGAAGCTGCCAACTCCTTCACAATGTCATTTCCTGCCTTGTCTTGACCTGAACAATACCATATTATGTTAATGCAATTTTAAACTATGTCACTTTATTCACAAGAAGAAATGTGATGAATTGTCGCAACTTGATACTTTTATGTGCAAAACCCATCATCTGTCACTTGTTTATCTTTCAAAGTGAGGAAGATATAAGTGTTGAACAAGCGCAGCCTCATCATCTTGCTTTCACCGCTATACTGCGGCTCCCAATGAGGCTAACCTTTCTTGAACTCTATTGAAGTGCTGTCGGTTTTGTATATTATTTTGTCGGCATGTTTATTTGCACTAGTGGCGATCATTGATGCCGAGTGTATGTAATCTGCTGTCTGCTTGTGCTTTATTATCATAGTGGCGAACTTTGATGCCCAGTGGATGTAATATGTCGTAGTTTCTTTATTGTATAGTCTAGGTTTTTTCTTATTCACGATGCTGCAGTTATTTTACTGTATATATATATCCTGTCTTCACAGTAAACCGGCTAAATCATAAAATTACGGTACATAATCGGGCCATCATGCAATCATGATGTATGATCCGCATCATGGGCCCCGTCAAACTGGCCCACTAGTAGATTCGGGCCTTTAATAGGCCGAGTAACCCCCGGCCCTCTTTTCGCAAGAAAACTCAATGGGCTTTAGGAGGTCGAGAAGTAGGTTGGGCACAAGCGTCGAATAGCTCACGGGCGGCGGCAGAAGAAATGGACCCGACCCATGATTGTGCGAATCAATTCACGGGCTTTTAACAGCCAAAGTTGTCTCGGTCCTTGTTTGGCCCAATCGGATATCCGTCATTGCGGCGGTAGGATGCAAACCAGGCCATAGTTAGGCCCACTATATAACGGGCTTTTAACAGGCCGAAATTAATGTAGGGTCGAAATGTTAAACGGGCCCTTAACAGGCCGAAACTAATCTCAGGCCGAAGTACTAAATGGGCCTTTAGCAAGTGGGCCCAAAAGCATAGCGTCCGATTAATCGGGTCGAATCGATATGGGCGAGTGAGCAGAAGCCTCTTAAAGGGCCGGACCTGATCTGGGCCGTGATTTGGCCCAGAAAGTGGGAGGCTTTTCACGGGCAGGATCTTATATGGGCCATTATTAGGCCCGGACGTGGCATGCCATTAATGGACCGGATCAAACATGGCAGCCAGTTAATGGGCCGGCCTACTAGGGTCCTCATAATCTTGTGGGCCTATAGCTGGGCCGGCCCATTAATGTCGGCAAAATCTCGTGGGCCTTCAGCTGGGCCGGCCCATTATGATCCAGAAGAATTTTGTGGGCCTTTACCTGGGCCGGCCCATTATGGCACACAAAAATCTTGTGGGCCTTTACCTGGGCCGGCCTATTATGGCCCGCGAAATCTTGTGGGCCTTTAGCTGGGCCTGCCCATTATGGTCCGCAAAATCTCGTGGGCCTTTAGCTGGGCCGGCCCATTATGGTCCGCAAAATCTTGTGGGCCTTTAGTTGGGCCGGTCCATTTAAACTTGATGGGCCGTGCCACCTGTCGACGTATCATAGGCGCCTTCTGTCCAATGAGTGGATGACATCTGTCCCAACGATGAGCCGACACGTGTTTCCTCCAGCCAATGATGATTTTACACGTGGAAAATCCCCATTGGTCGGGGCTGTTAACGGGTTATCGGATCCAAAATCCGTCCCGATAGCTTAACGGTGTTCCGTTACGGTGATGCCACATGTCGGTCACCCTTGACGAAAGCACTTCTGTGACGCGCGATTTATCGTCATGGAAGTGGACACTTCCGTGATGATAATTTTTGTAATGTCATGGAACACTTCTACGACAGCACAGGTATGATTATCTTGATTCTGTCATAAATTTGTCATGGATGTACATGCATGACAAAAAACGTGACCTACTGTGACAAACACGTATCATCACGGAAGTGTATTTTTTTGTAGTGGTAGTAGCGCCCTATTTTCTCCCCACGCTACAACTAGGTAAATAGAAATAAAAAATAAAAAAAGGAGTCAGAGGCAATATTCATGGAAATCAAGACAAGTCCAGTGCACTAAGTTCACAGAACCATCTCACAAGCATTAACGACAAATACCACATTTAATATAACCACACAATCTCACAAACTCATATATAGTAGTCAACAATGCATGGATAGATCATAGTTGATAAGTCTACTAGGTAGTCATACTAGCATATATATGGTTCAGCAGCCACACGCATGCATGGATAGATCTCACAAGCACATGTAGTTCTAGATGATATCGATGACAACCATCATCCTCAAGCCTGGGCGGTGGGTGTTCCTGATAGTAATTAGGATTGCCTGTTCAACATGAAGATTCTTGCCGACGAGGAAGCTCTTCCACCCAACTGAGCTGAAGTGTGTGCGGCCATCCGTGTCCACACCGTACGCACAAGTGGTGACGGAGCCCCTCGCGGTAAGGCATATTCCAGCAGAGCCTTCTTCATCAGGCTTGATACCACAACTCTCAGATAGGCTCTTTGGCAATTTATGAATAAGAAAAACATATCAATTAATAAGTAGCCTCACACATTCTACACTATCAAAAGACAGTACTACATTTCTACACTAAGTATAACAATAAGGCATATATATCATCGGATTCACTAAGCATATATATCATCGGATTCACTGTGACGCCCGGATAATTACCTATAGTAATCCTGCATTGAGGATGCCACGTCACCACGGTTACTGTTGCTGATCTCGTGTTAGTTCAAAACCGATTCAAATTCAAATTTGAAATTAAGGCAAACAACAAAAGTTTTCCAACAATAAAACTAAAATGTTCAAAATGTGTCGGATAAATAATAGGTAATTGTGGTGGAGAAACCAAACTGTGATAAAGAGTATAAAGGCTCTAAAGTAATTAAACAATAGTTAAAACAATTAAATAAATGCCTATTGAGTTTTATAAAATATTAGATTATTTTATTTTGGCATAAGGATTAATGTGGCAGGAGTATAATTACAAATACTAATTTAGGTGCTAGTGGTAAAATTTACAAAACTAAAATAAAAGTAAACTAGAAATGAAACACAAAAGAATAACTAAAAAACCAGAGACAAGAAGCTTCCCTACCCCCACTGGCTTCGCCTAATCGCCTATGGGCCACCAGTCAGCCTGACCGTCCACCTGCCCAACCAACCGGCCGGCCCACCCCGCGCCTTAACCCTCACTCCCCCGAAACCCTAGCGCCCCCTCCTCAATTTCCCCCGTCGCCCCACTCGCCTCCCCCGAACTCCCGCCCACTCCTCTCGTTCCCCCCAATCTGGATCGGGGGCTACGACCCCGTCATCGCTCGCTATCGCCGGCACCGCCCCTCTCGGACTCCTCTGTGCCCTCCTCTCCCTCATGCACTGAAGCCTCGGCCTCGACTTCGTCGCCCGACGCCGTGCCCGTCGTCGCCAACCACCACCGTCGACCGGAGCTCCTCCGCCTCGACCGCCGCACGTCGTCCACGTCCTCGGCCCGACGATCACAAGACGTCACCGCCCTCGCCCGGATTCGTCAAGCCGTCCTCGCCGGCTGCTTCCTCTCCGCCGTCGTCTCGTCCTCCTCCTCGCCCCCAGTTGTCCTGACCCTACACCACACCGTGAGCTACCCTCCCTAATCCCCTCGTCCACCGGCATGCACGCACCGGCGCGCGAGCCCGTGCCCTCGGCCGTGCGTCGCTGGCCCGCTCCGTTCTTTGCTCACCCTGCGCCCCTCTGCTGAAGCTTGGTCACCACCCGGCCTCGCCCATTCCGCTCATCCGCGGCCACCCGGTGTGCCACGCTCGTCGTGCTCGCCGCTCCACCACCTTCCGCGCCCCAGGCCACGGCCTTCCCGGCTCGGCGCCCTGCTGTGGCCGCCGACGCCTAGTCGGGTGCGCCCCCGCCGGCCACCGTGAACCCCCCTGCCCTTCGCCGTGCGCTCCTCCCGCGGTTCCCTGTCGGGCGCCAGCAGCGCCCTGTGCCCATTCGCCCGCTAGCGCCCGACCCGTTAAGCCCCCATGGGCCTATGACAAAGGGGCCCCACCGCCCCAGAACGTTTATTAACTAAAAATAATAAGAAATAAAAATATTAACTAATTAATTAATTAATTAATTATGCTTAATTAAACTAATAACTAGTCAACCTAATTAACTAAGGTTAATTAGCTAAACGATCCACGGCAGTGGGACCCACACAGTCAGGTTGACCAATCGGCGATCAACGTTGATCGCCGATGTCATCTTGACATCATGCTGATGCATTAATTAATTTTCGAATTAAATTAATTTATTAAATCTAAAATTTGATTAAATCTTCTAAAATTGATATAAAATAAACCGTAGCTCGGATGAAAATACTTTCTACATGAAAGTTTGCTCAGAACGACGAGACGATTCTGGATACGCAGCCCGTTCGTCCTCCACACACCCCTAACCTATCGAACTCGCAACTTTCCCCCTCCGGTTCCTCTGTCCGAAAACGCGAAACACCGGGGATACTTTCCCGGATGTTTTCCCCCTTCGCCGGTATCACCTACTACCGCGATTGGGCACTCCTAGCATCACGCCTTGTCATGTCATGCATCGTCATGCATTTGTTTGCATTGTATTTATTGTTTCTTCCCCCTCTTCTCTCGCCACCTAGACCGACGTCGCTGCTACCCAATACGACTACGGTGTTGATGACCCCTCATTCTTGCCAGAGCAATCAGGCAGCCCCCCCCTTGATCACCAGATATCGCCTATTCTTCTCTATACTGCTTGCATTAGAGTAGTGTAGCATGTTACTGCTTTCCGTTATTCCTATCCTGATGCATAGCATGTCCTTGCTACTACTGTTGATACCTTTACATGCAATCCTACCTGCTTAGTATAGGATGCTAGTATTCCATCAGTGGCCCTACATTCTTGTCTGTCTGCTGTTCTATACCTATCGGGCTGTGATCACTTGGGAGGTGATCACGGGTATATACTATATACTTTATACATGATACATGTGGTGACTAAAGTCGGGTCGGCTTGTGGAGCACCCGCGAGTAATTCACGGATTGGGGGCTGAAAGGACCTTTGTCCCAACGGCCCTCTGTGTGGATCTTTGTGGCGGAGCGGCGGGGCAAGTTGAGACCACCTAGGCGAGAGGTGGGCCTGGCCCTGATCGGCGTCCGTGGTTACATCATTAACACGCTTAACGAGATCTTGGTATTTTATCTAAGTCTGGCCATTTGGTCTATACGCACTAACCAACTACGTGGGAAAGATATGGGCACTCCGCGTCGTTGTATCAGCCGAAGCCTTCGTGACTTCAGCGATTGAGCGGCGCGCGCCGGATTGGACTGGAATGCCTGCTAGGCTAGGTCTGCTTCCGGCCGCCCTTGCAACATGCAGGTGTGCTAAGGGCGATGGGCCCAGACCCCTGTGCGCTTAGGTTTAGACCGGCGTGCTGACCTCTCTGTTGTGCCTAGGTGGGGCTGCGACGTGTTGATCTCCCAAGACCGGACATGACCCAGGAAAATGTGCCTGGCCAGAGGGATCGAGTGTGTCGGGTAATGTGGTGCACCCCTGCAGGGAAGTTTATCTATTCGAATAGCTGTGATCTTCGGTAACAGGACGACTTGGAGTTGTACCTTGACCTTATGACAACTAGAACCGGATACTTAATAAAACACACCGATCCAAGTGCGGATACAACTCGGTGGTCGCTCTCTAACAGGGCAACGAGGAGAGGATCGCCGGGTAGGATTATGCTATGCGATGCTACTTGGAGGACTTCAGTCTACTCTCTTCTACATGTTGCAAGACGGAGGCTGCCATAAGCGTAGTCTTCGGCTGTGATTAGCTATCCCCTCTTATTCTCGCATTCTGCAGTCCGGTCCACCGATATGGCCCTTTACACATATATCCATGCATATGTAGTGTAGCTCCTTGCTTGCGAGTACTTTGGATGAGTACTCACGGTTGCCTTGTTCCCCTTTTCCCCTTTCTTTACCCGATTGCTGCGACCGGATGATGGAGCCCAGCAGCCGACGCCACCGTCGACGATGACTCCTACTACCGGAGGTGCCTACTACTACGCAGCAGCCCGGCCGCGACCATGAGTAGTTTAGGAGGATCCCGAGCAGGAAGGCCTGCACCTCTTCGATCTGTATCCCGGTTTGTGCTAGCCTTCTTAAGGCAAACTTGTTTAACTTATGTCTGTACTCAGATATTGTTGCCTCCACTGACTCGTCTATGATCGAAAGCACTTGTATTCGAGCCCTCGAGGCCCTCGGCTTGTATTATGATGCTTGTATGACTTATTTATGTTTTAGAGTTGTGTTGTGATATCTTCCTGTGAGTCCCTGATCTTGATCGTACACGTTTGCGTGCATGATTAGTGTACGATTGAATCGGGGGCGTCACATTCACTAAGCATATAGATCATCGGATTCACTAAGCATATAAGATTCACTAAGCATATATATCATCGGACTCTACACTAAGTATAACAATAAAGCATATCATCAAATTACTACAGTAAATGCAACATACCATGATATGTCGATCAACCATGGTACTTGTCGGTGGTCACGAATGGCACCCCGACAAAGTCAGCACGTGGCGGAATGATGTCCCATAGGTTGCACACCTCCTCCTCGCTCAACATCATTCTTTGAGCAACGATGGCTTCACCAAGTGGGTCGTCATCATCCTCATCATCCTCGTCATCTTCATCATCTTCTGCTTTGTTGACATAAATCATGACCAACTTGGGTCTTTCTGCTCTGAAGGAGAAGCTGATCAACTCACCACCGGTGATACGCATGTGGGAGATGAAACGGGCCCATCCATCTCCTCCCACCTGCGTCATATTTCATCCTTTCTCGACCTCCATAGTGTAGGGGCCCCCAGGAGCCTCAAAGGTCACAGAGTCTCCGGTCAGCTTGTTGAATTCTGACCTCACATTGCATGGGACGATCTGTGTGCGAAAAGCAAAATGATATATACATGATGCATTAATGCCAATAACACTAAAAACAAAATAGTGGTTACTAGTTTCATATAATTTATTACCGCCGCATGAAGAAAACTTGACTGGTAGTAGATGCCGAACAGCGTGCCAGTTGCAAGGGTGCTGGCGCACCTTGACTTGCACCGTCGGCATGGTGGTGGTGGTGGTGGTGGCGTCATTTCCCTAAAGCAATATGATTACAGGATTAACGATCCAAAATTTAAACATAAAGTTTTCAATACACACATCAGGTTTTGAATAATATACACATCATAGAGAATACACAGGAGGTTCACATGGAAAGCAAAATAACAACTAAATTGTAGTTCAGTTCAGACAATAACCTAATAGAGATCATGTAACCCAAACAGAGCCTAATATAGAATTCACAAGTGGGTGAAAATGTAGCCAACATTTTCTACTAAAAAATATAAGCACCAGACTAAGAGGTAATACAAGGGAAGAACAATCGCACACACAGACAAAAGATGGCATCAACCTGTCCTAATTAACATAGCAAAGTCAGTTTTCTCATTCAAGAAAACAGAGACATGAGAAAGATCAGTTAGCATTTTTTCGAAATGGGTGTTAGCATATATTCAAATGCGCACCATAACAACTTCGCAATTTGAGCATCACCACATACAGACACTCTCTTCAACCTGAAAGAGTATCGAATCAAGCATTGATTTTTCATGAAACCACATAACAGTGGGGGCTTCTTGGTCATATCTTTATATGCATCAACAAAGAAGCTAGTGGATCAAATTCACACATAGGGTAGCTCATCACGAGGATACAAACATTTAGACCTTTAAGAAGAACTGGCACAATCAACATCATTCAGATGAAAGGAGGAGCATTCACGACATAACCTTAGTGTCAGGAAAGAAACCCTCTCTAAACCCTAGAACACTAGGCACCGCCGCCGCCGCCACTGCTCCAGGGACAGCAGCCAAGAATTGAAACCCAAGTTTCAATTATATGTGCTAAACTGCTAATCAAGAATTGAAACCCAAGTTCCGGTGAGCAACAAAATGCCTCTACTTGTCTCACCTAACCCCTCTCTCTACTCTCTCCCCAATCACGCGAGGAAACAAGCCTGGAGCACGTCGCATCGAAGCGCGGAGTCACCGTGCAATCCCTAAATCCCTTTCCCCCACGCGAAATCCCAAAACATGGCGAGCCACCGCGGCGAATCGATTGGAGCCTAGCTAGTGGTGGCGCGCGTAGGGAGGAGGAGATCGAGGGGGACTTACGGGGCTGGAGCGTCGGAGGAGGCGAGAGGTGACCACGCGTGGTGGCGGCGCACGACGCCGTCGACGGGGGTGAGGCGGACGGGGAGGAACCCTAACCGCGGCGGCATCGTCGGGTGGAGGGGATCGATTGTGAGAGTGAGGGGGTGCGGGGGGCGCTCGGGCAGGTTTTCTTTTCCCCTAGTAGTAGCGCTGGGTAGAGGCCGACGCTACTGCTAAGCCCACCACCAGAAGCGCCTGCTCAAAACAAACGCTACGGTAAGTGGGCTACCGTTTTTATACTGCGGCCCATGTAACAAAGAACGCGCCCAAGCTAACAAACGCGGCTGTTATTTAATAGTAGTAGCGTGTTTTCTACCCAGTGCTACTGGTAAATACCAGTAGCGTGGGGTCAAAAACATGCGCTACTGGTAAACTTCTACCTATAAGCATTTTCCTAGTAGTGCTTCCCCAAACATGTCCGAGATCCTAGCGCACACTCTCATTTCTTCCTTGATTTGTTTGTTGGAGATCATAACGTTGTCGGCAAACATCAAAAGTTTTTGCTTCAAACCAGTTCTAGCCAGTGGTGATAAGATCCCCCTAGTTGCTGCAAGTGCAAATGATCTTTGTAGTGGTTCCATGATCAGGATAAACACCATTGGTGACAGGGGGTCTCCCTAGAGGAGGCCCTTATAGTTGTAGATTGGTCTCCCCAGTGTACCATTGACAAGGATCCATGTTAACACGTTTACAAGCATATCACAAATCCATGACAACCACCTAGATCCAGACTCCTTCTTCCTCATGACCTCGGTTAGGGAAGTCTGTTGAACAGAATCAAAAGCATTTGTAATAGCAAGCTTCAGCGTGGTCGACGGTGTTCTCAGCGTGTGCAAGCGGCGTGCCGTGCATTGCACCAACATGAAGTTGTCGTGTAGAAATCTTCCTTTGACAAAGCACTTTGGTGCATTCCAACCAAGTTCGGTAGATCTACCGCAAGCCTATCCAAGAGCACCTTATCAAAGATCTAAATAGCACCGTGGATCAGACTAACCGGCCGGAAGTCTCGGAGCTCCACCGTGCCATCCACCTTTGGGAGCAAGTGACAAGTGCCTTGTCGAAGGTCCTCCTTGATTATGTGCCAGGAAGAGGAGTAAAAACGTCCAGTGACACCATCTAGACCTAGGGCCTTGACCATCCTTTCAACCTCATCCTCCATAAACGACAGCTCTAAGTGTGTGCGATCTCTATTAGGAATGCCCAGCAGATCCAAGTTGGGCGAGAACTCTCTCTCCGGTGCCCGTCCAAATAGGTTCTCATAGAACTCATCCACCGCATTTGCAATATGCTCTTGCCCCGTCAGGATCTCCCCATTGTTCGTCAGGGATGAAATTAAGTTCTTCTATCGGTGTCATGCGTGTTGACGGAAGAAACCGGTATTTGCACCCCCCCCCTTCTTTAAGATAGAGCAATCTCGATCTCTGCCTTGCTATAGATCTCTCTAAGGAACAAAGTCTGAGTAGTTTCCTCTTTGGAGTTTTCACAGATTGAATTGTTCGACAGAGAGAGCCCTGACATCCATAGCCTTGTCAAGGCGGAAGATAACTTTGATGGCGGTTTGAATCTGAAGCTTAACATTTCTAATGAACCGATCACTCTAGCCTTGCAATTTCCTTGTTGTTTCTTTGAGTATTTTTGTCCAATACCACAAAAGGGTTTCCCTCTGTCGGGACAGAGCTCCAAGAGTTTGCCACCATACCGAAAAAATCGTCCGCTTTTGGCCAGAAGGGCTCAAATCTGAAGCGCCTTCCACATCACATATCATCATTTAAGTCTAAGGAGAGAACAATGGTCCAAGATCGCCGAGCCCAAAACCATTAGGAAAAAAGATGGGTGTATCTCCTCCCACGATTTCGTGCAGAACACGTGGTTAATATTCTCGAGTGTGGGTCGCTCCCATTCAATTGATCACGTGTACTTCCTCCCGTTCACGTAAATCTCTTTGAGCTCAACCACATTGAGCTTGGATGGAAGCACGCCATCATGCGTCGGTTGATCGTTGTGTTGCTTTTGTCTCTGGGATTTACAAGTAGGTTAAAATCCCCCACGAGCATCCACGGTCCTGCTAATAGTTCCCTCACCTCTACCAGTTCTTTTAGGAACTCAACTTTTTCCATGTCTAGTTGCGGACCATAGACTCCCGTGAAGCACCACGTAGGCCCCTCATTTGGTTTTACCAGGGTTGTTATCATGTTCGCCGACGTGTGGGGGTGGATAGTTGTATCAGGGTGTAATCTCATGCAGAAGAATACCGCTCCTTGTCTCCACCGTTGGCAAGAAGTAGTAGTTCTCAAACTTGTTATCAAGGCATTGTCTCACAATTTCTGGGGGTACAAATTCCATCTTTGTCTCTTGGAAGCAAACAATTCTTGGAATTGCCACCGAAACTACTTGGAAAGGTATAATTCCTACGGGATGAAGAGGTGAGTCCTCTCACGTTCCACACTAGCACTTTACATTGTTGCGCGGCCATAAAAAGGCCCGCCGCTACATCCACCATTGCACGACACTGATGGTGCGAGTGTTGCGTGCATGTGCTATGATTGACACATTGTCTTTGTTCAGGAACCCATGGGCGGTCATGATCTTGAGAACATGATTAATAGTATAGGCAACAACTGGTTATATGGAGATGCCACGCACCTAATAGCCAACATGTATAGTAATTAGTTATTAAGAAATACTACTTTATTAATACATGGCCCACCTTAGACTTTCACAATGTTTTTTAGAGCTTGTGTTGCAGCTGCATGTTAATCCACAAAGCGCTTTCCTTCTCTCTCATCAAACTCAACAAAAATATAATAGTTCAATCCTTACAGCCTGCTGACAGAGTAACTTTCTTTGAGAGAGATCCATCGGAGTAGCCAAGTTTTGTAGGTGGCGTCGAGGCTTCAAATAATGAACCTCGCACAACACAACTTGCTCATCTTGCGCCATGCCATGTTTTCCTAGTCTGGGCCGGATTTTGGGCGAGGCTTTGAAAAGTCAGACCTCAAAATCACAAGCCTGGGCCTAACCTGGCCAGCCCACAACCCGGTAAAAAGCCTATTTTGTGTTTTAAAATAATAATTTAGTTTTTCCAACGGTAAATACTACAATACAATACCTATTTTTATATTAAAAATACAAACAAGCATGTTTCACCAGGCTTTTCTCGGCTTCAGGACGGGGTGCAGGCTGAAAAGTGAGGCCCAAGCCTTACCTAGATGCCGGGCTTTAGGCAGGGCCTACCGGGCCAGCCATGCCCAGGTTTACCCACAACCCAAGCCCACATGCTCAAGTTGGCATCCGCGTTGGTTAGGCCTTGAGCGACCAGCAGCGGGGTGAGTCTATCTCGCCTTTAGCGAGGAGCGTCTATACCTCTCGCAGCGAGCGCTAGCATCCCCCCACCTCTACGCGTAGTTGGTACTAACGTTAGTTAGTTTTTTTTCCTTCTTCCTTTTGAACTTCTGTTTTATCCTGAAAATAATAATATAAATATTTCAAAATTACCTTACTTAAATTTTGAAAAGTTTTCATCACACGTTTGACATATATTCATGTAGTGCAAAATTAACGTCCGCACAACTTCTAAAAATTATTGATAGCATCTAAAAAAAGAAGTTCGTGACAATAGAAAAACTTTCACATGTTTCAAAAAAAGTGACATTTTCAGAGAAATGTTTACACAATGTAAACTAATGCTCATGTAATTTACAAAAAAATGCCTCTTACCATTCATAAAAATGTTCATGCATTACAATAATGTTTTATACAACGCTAAAAATATTGCCTGCTAAATTTTAATAAAATGGTTGATATCAAATAGTATGTAGGTGACATTTAGGATGTTCAAACATTCTAATAACAAATATACGATATTTGAAAAATAATTGTTTATACAATGTAGAAACTGTTTGCGTAATATTAAAAAAATGGTTTGCACCATTCAAAAAAAATCATACAATTTCAAGATAAATCCCATGCAATTAAAAAATATATGTTTGTGAATTTTTTCAAAAAGACTTAACACATTGTAAGAAACAAATTCACGTAATATATAAAATTACTTCATATCATTCAAAGGAAATGATCACCATTTACGTGAAAATGTTTAATAGTTATTGAAAGAAAATATCCAAACATGTATATTTAAAAATGTTAATCATGTATTTAAAAACTGTTCTACTTCTCTAAACAATGCTATGTGTGTATAAAAAATGTACAACATGAATTGAAATAGTCAAGATGTATTTGCAAAAATAAAAATAAAAAGGTAAATAGAAAAATCTACAAATTCCAAACGAAAAAGCTAAAAATACACCAGTAAACCAAAACCAAAGAAAAACCCAAAAAAACTTGTAAAGAAATGTAAGAAATGAAAAACAACCACAAAAACCACGCAAAAACCTGTCATAAAAGTTGGGACCTCCTATTGGACGCATTACGTGTCATATTGCTGGACTCCCACAAAGTTGCGAGCGAAGCGAGCCAGCCTATTAAGCCACATGCATTGTTTTGCTTTTTTTCTTTCGAACACTCTCTAGAGACCTCGTAAAACTGTAGTGAACCGGGAAAATTGTAGCACCCTCCTTGGTCAGTGCTAATTGTTTTTGTAAAATTTTAACCAATTATTAAATATTGGCAAAAATAGAAAAACTGAAACTTTTTGTAAAATTTCAATCAAATATGAATATTTTTTAACATGATATTTTATGAAAAAACATTGAACATCTTTTGAAATTTACGAACACTTTTGGAAAACATGAACATTTGTTTTATAACAGTACATTTAAAAAAAATGATACATCTTAATAAGACGGACATTTATTTCAAAATTAAGAAAATTACGAATATTTTTTCAAATATTTTTTTAAAATCGTCTACTTAAAAAATAAAGAATAAACTTGTAAAGAAAAAGGAGAAAAAAAATGTATGCATGCCGCTAAAGGGTGGGCTCATCTCTTGGTTGACCGTATGCTCGGTTGTGCCAGCAGTTAGAGTTCAATGTAGTAAGCAACATATAGGGATTATCAAAGAAATTTCTAGGACAGTATTGAGGAAGCCCATCTGGCTCTCGCCTACGTCGGCGAGATATAGCTCCCATGATTATAGCGAGCATCTCGGTAGGCTCGTCTACAACAGTCGCGTGTTGGGTCGTCCCAGGAACTTATTACCCAATGGGCTGCTAATTTTAAAAAATATTCATCAATTCAAAAGATATTGCAAACTTCACGAATTGTTCCAGAATTTGGAAAATCCAGCATTTCCAATAATGTTTTGAATTTCAAAAATTGCACATAGATTTGAAAATACAAATCCTTGGATTTCAAAATGTGTTCATGATTTTAATAATTGTTCTAGTATTTCAGAAACTGTCCATGAATTTAAAAATTGTTTCATGAAGATGTGATTTGAAAAATATCCATGATTTGAAAAATTATTCTATAAATTCGGGTCTAAGGAAGTAAGTGAACGTAATACTTTATACGAAAGTATTGGCAACACAAAAAAAATGTGATCATGCAGTAATTCATAAGTTGGGTCTATTCAATATCATTGATTCGGTAATAATGTGCTCTCATTATTGATGGCATCCTTGTTACTTGAACAATGCCCGTGATCAGAAAAACAAGATCATCATGAATACATGAGGTAGTTCTAGAGGCATGACTAGTGATTCATTTGGTGTTTACATTTCGACACATGCAATTGAGGTTTCCTCTGAATCTCATATTCAAGAATCGATGCAATTATAACACAGAAAAAAAACTTAATTATGAACACGAAAATATAACAATACATTTATTATTGCCTCTATGACATATTTCAACATATCTAATTGATCTTTTGGTCGACAAAGCACGCTCCATTTGGTTGACCTAGGTTTTTCCTTTTCATTGCCCCTTGCCAAAAGATTCTGGATATGTAATGATCCGGCCTTTGCATGACCCCTTTTGGAAGTTCGAAACTTGAGGGCATATATAGAACCATGTTTATGAGAAGAAAATTGATAAGACAAATTATCATTCAGGGGAGAGCAACTTGTATTTCCAACTGTTCAAACATTTCTCTAAATGTTATTCAACATATTTTCACTCCGCATTAGTGAGGCATCGATAGTGAATTGGAATTGGCAAGTATCTAATCGGGAATTGGCCTTGGACACAACCAAACATATTGGCGTATTGTGTGGCCGCCTCACTGAAAGATCGAGGATGTCGCCTAGAGGGGGGTGAATAGGCGTTTTAAAATAATTACGGTATAGGCTTGAACAAATGCGGAATAAACCTAGCGGTTAATTTGTCAAGCACAAAATCTAAAACAACTAGGTTCACCTATGTGCACCAACAACTTATGCTAAGCAATATAAGTAACTATGTGATAGCAAGATATATGACAAAGAACAATATGGTTATCACAAAGTAGAGTGCATAAGTAAAGGGGCTCGGGTAAGAGATAACCGAGGCACGCAGAGACGACGATGTATCCCGAAGTTCACACCCTTGCGGATGCTAATCTCCGTTTGAAGCGGTGTGGAGGCACAATGCTCCCCAAGAAGCCACTAGGGCCACCGTAATCTCCTCACGCCCTCGCACAATGCAAGATGCCGTGATTCCACTAAGGGACCCTTGAGGGCGGTCACCGAACCCGTACAAATGGCAACCCTTGGGGCGGTCACCGAACCCGTACACTTTGGCAACCCTTAGGGGCGATCACGGAACCCGTCAAATTGCTCAAGCGATCTCCACAACGTAATTGGAGACCCGACGCTTGCCGGAGCTTTACACCACAATGATTGAGCTCCGAACACCACCAACCGACTAGGGCGCCCAAGCACCCAAGAGGAACAAGCTCAAGGGCACCAACCACCCAAGAGTAATAAGCTTCTCAACTTGTAACTTCCACGTATCACCGTGGAGAACTCAAACCGATGCACAAATGCAATGGCAAGGGCACACAGAGTACCCAAGTCCTTCTCTCTCAAATCCCACCAAAGCAACTAATGCTAGGGAGGAAAGTAAGAGGAAGAACAAGAAGGAGAACACAAAGAACTCCAAGATCTAGATCCAAGGGGTTCCCCTCACATAGAGGAGAAAGTGATTGGTGGAAGTGTGGATCTAGATCTCCTCTCTCTTTTCCCTCAAAAACTAGCAAGAATCCATGGAGGAATTGAGAGTTGCGAGCTCAAAGAAGGTCAACAATGGGGGCAAAAACGAGCTCAAGAGATAGGGAACCATTGGGGAAGAAGACCCCCTTAAATAGGTCCCCACGAATCTGCCCGTTATGTGCAGAAAGACATAGAAGCGGTACAACCGCTATGAGCACCGGTACAACCGGTAACAGGCAATAAGCGGAACAACCGGCCCACAACCGCCCAACAACCGCACCACAACAGAAGCTAGTCCGGTGGTAGAGCGGTACATGGCAGGTACAACCTCCGGACCATTTCTGGAGCGGTACAACCGCTCCAAACACCGGTTGTACCGGTTAACCGGTACAACCTCTCTATGGGGCGGTACAACCTCTCTATGTAAAACAGGCAATATCAAAACAGCCACAACTTTCGCATACAAGCTCCGAATTCGATGAAACCAAGTTTGTTGGAAAGCTAGCAACAAGGGCTAACACAATCTTGATAGAAATATCAATAAGAAGCAAATGTGAAAAGGCCCAAAATAAAATGGTGAGAACCCTTCCTAGGATAAGACCGGTAAAACCTCCAACACCGAAAACATCATAGAAGACTCATGCGAACTCCGTTTTCGATGAACTCAAGCTTGTCATCAAGATGACCATAAGCTCTAAGACTCACAAAGAGAAACAAACAAGAACAAGGAAACATGATGCAAGGATGCAATGGTTTGAGCTCTCTACTAACGATACGATCAAGCTACCAACTTGAGAGCCCCCCTTGATAGTACGGCAAACGATCCTATAACCCGGTCTCCCAACTACCACCACGAGACCGGTAAAATAGAAAACCTATCAAGGGAAAACCTTTGCCTTGCACATGGTCCACTTGAGCTAGATGAAAACGATCTTGACTCCCTCAAGTTGGACCACCTTTCTTGATTGTGTTGGCTCGATGAAGACTAGATGATTGCTCCCCCATAGTCCACTATGGGTGAGCGACTCTTCGGCACATCTTCACAAGTCCATTGAAACCATAATGGATGGCAAGATTCAAACTTGATTGCTCCCTCATACTCCATTATGGGTGAGCCACTCTTCGTGTTGCTCCACTTGAACTTGCACACAGCAAACTTGATGACGACCACCACTTGATGTCATCCTCCATGGGTTGTATGGGATCTTCCTCTTGACGCAAGACCATGGAAACATACCTAACCCCACAAAGAACTCTCACGTAGACCATGGGTTAGTACACAAAGCGTAATGGACAATGCTTACCATACATGGGAACACTTGGTCCCTCTCGGTACAACTTGTGCGCTTTGTGTGTTGATCAACTTGAATCACTCTCTGTACTTAGGCTAGATCAACCTTGAATCTTTCCAACTCTCTTCATTTGGATGATGTCTTGAAGGTAAACATGTATGATCACATAATCTTCTTCTTCAAGACATGCTTGCAATAAGCTCAACACTCACATGACCAATCTTTGGATAATTCCTTAATAGCACCTTGGTCAACTCATAAACTCCTTGAAACCAACACATGGACTTCAAGAAAAGCCTATGGACAAAACCTTCAAATATAACTCAAGGCAACCATTAGTCCATAGAGATTGTCATCAATTACCAAAACCAAACATGGGGGCATCGCATGTTCTTTCACTCACTAACTTGCTCGAAACAGAACAATTTGCAGTGTCTAAGACCAAATGAGTGCACAATCAACATTCAGATTGTATTGATCACATAACTTCCAATTTTCTCCATTGAATGTCACAAACACAAGAAGCTGCTTAGTGCATATATATTTGCTAATCCTTGGTTAGAACCAACTTTTGACAGAATTGTCCATCAAGAAATATGAGGTTACAAGAATTAAATAATTTTCATCTGCTAGGTGATATTATTTTTAAACATATTGGTAACTTATTGTTATTGGACTAGCAGACAAGCATGTGCGTTGCAACGAGAAAAAACAAATACCACGTGTCCTAACCCAATGAGCATGGCTAAAGACCACATCCCATGTCCCTAGACAAATAAGCATGACTAAATATCTCACCCTCAGGTCCACATCCTCGATATCAACATGACACCGGACCCAAGTTTCCGCTTTCCTCTTTCCACTCTCGCCCCGGTGGCCGCGGTGCCAGTTGTCACGAACCAAGGTTGGCCAGGTCCAACAATTAATTCGTTGAGCATCCTTGCCATATCAAGAGTGTTACACAAAGATTTTTCATCATCTGACTAATATAATAGGGAAAACATTGTACAAAATATATAGTAGGCAATATCAATAAGTCCATGTCATACCCAAAAAACTCTAAAAAAATTAGGCATCCACGATGATCACGTGTGTGTAAATATTTTGCAGTGTTTGCACATCTGAGGAGCTCATGCAAAATAAAATACTATTGGATGTCTGAGAATCTTCGAAAAAGAACACTATTTTAAGTTGATTATTGTATACGAGCTCCTCAAATGTCCAAACACCACGAAAATTTACACACACCTTTTTCACACATGGGCATCTTGGATGCCTAATTTTTTCAGATTTTCAAAATTGGGTTTTCTAATTCACATCTAAATGTGAAATAGTTACCTCACATCTAAGTCTATCACCATAGGATAAAACGTTGCCAAAAGATTCGTGCAACTATTCCGCGCACTCGTGCGTCCCATGCAGCCGTGTTTGTTGCTCAATTGTGTCACGTTGTCTTCATTGGGCTTGGTCCAATGCTGAAAATAACCAGTTTCTTTTGTGCATTTTTTGTGGGTTGGGTTGTCCATGTGTTTGACGGCTGTAATTTTCCCGAAGCAATGTAATTGAGATCAAGGAGAGGCATTCTCGAAAGAAAAGAAAAAAGAGCAAGGAGAAGCAAGGCAAAGTATAGGTACGCGCCGTGAGTTATAGGGCGCTAGGGTGCCAACTTGTAGTTTTCGTTTGGTCTTTTGGAAGAAGGCTCTTTTTTTTCCATTTTTTCTTTTGGGTTTTAAACTTTTTTCTTATTTTTTGGTCTTTCTAAAATCCATGTTTTTATATTTTAAATTTATCATTTGATTTATTTCCTGTAATTTTTTGTGCAAGCGCTCTATCTTCCAGCTTTCTTTGAAGTTGTTTGTTTATTGCGTATCCTGTTATTAGCCTAGGCCTGTTTGGCTTTACTTTTGTCGTCCCTCGACTCGTAATTGGGGTCTGACATTTTTCTTCAAGTTGTAAGTTCACCCTAGACTCGCAACTGGGGCCCGACCTTTTTTTATACCAGTTGCAATTCTATCCTTGACTCACAACTGGGATCCGACCTTTTTTTGTCCAAGTTGCAAATCAGCCCTCGTCTTGCAACTGGACCCGGCCTTTTTGGTCTCTGTTGCAAGTTCATCGTCGACTCGCAAATGGAGCCCGACCTTTTTTTGTCCCAGTTGCAATCCTCGCCCTCGACTCGTAACTGGGACCTGGCCTTTTTTTCTCCCACTTGCAAGTCCACTCTCAACTCGCAAATGGCGTCCGACCTTTTATTGTTTCAGTTACAAGTCCACACTCGATTTGCAACGGGGGCCCGGCCTTTTCCCATCTCCAATTCCACTCTCGACTCGCAACTGGCCGCCGACATTTTTTAGTCCTAATTGTAAGTCCACCCTCGACTCACAACTAGGGTCCGACCTTTTTAGTCCTAGTTGGAAGTCCACTCTCGACTGGCAACTGGGGCCCAACCGTTTTCGTCCGAGTTGCAAGTCCATCCTCGACTTGCAACTGGGGCCCAACCTTTTCTTTCTGAGTAGCAAGTCCACCCATGACTCGCAACTAGGGCCCAACATTTTTTGTTCGAGTTGCAAGTCCACCCTCGACTCACAAGTAGGGCCTGAGTTTTTTAAGTCCCAATTGCGAGTACACCCTAAACTCGCAACTAAGGGCCGACCTTTTTTTGTCCTAGTTGCAAGTCCCCCGTCAGACTCGCAACTAGGGCTCAACCTTTTCCTGTCCCAATTGTGAGTCGAGGGCAAGTCCACCCTCGACTCACAATTGGAGCCTTTTTTTGTCTTAGTTGCAAGTCCAAACTCGACTCGCAACTGGGGCCCTACCTTTTTTAGTCCCAATTGTGAGTCCACCCTTGACTCGCTACTGGGTGTGTGACTTTTTTTGTCTCAGTTGCAAGTCCACCCTCAATAGCGAACAAACCGCAGATGACCCGGCCCAAGTAGCTAGGATACATTTTTGTCTTGTTTCTTCATGTTATTTCTGTTTCTTTATTTCATCATTTTTTCCTTCAGTGATTTTCCTCTTCTTTTAATTTTTCTATTTCCAAAAGTTGATCTCATTTTTTTCGTTTTTCCTGATTCGTTTCTCTTTTTTCATAAACTCACAAGTTTCAATAAATGTTCCAGTATTCATAAATTTGTTAAATTTTCTAAAATTGTTGGTGTTTAGCAATTTTTTTAAATTTTTTCAAAATGTGTTCATATTTTGTTCTCTTCTTATTTATCTATTTTCTCTATTTTCACTATTTGGTTTTTTCATTTTTTTGTTTTTTCCTGTTTGCTTTCCATTTTTTTTGTTTTTTCTACTTTTCCTTTCTTTTGTACGAGTACTTTTTTTTCAGAATTCCTGAACCTTTTTCAAAGTTACATACTTTTTTTAAATCATGAATATTTTAGAAATTTATTAACATATTTTTCTGAATCTGCGAATAAATTTTGAGTCATGAATATTTTTTTCTAATCCATGAATATTTTTTGAATGCACGATAAATTGTTTAGTACATGTTCTAAAATAATTTAGTGTATTTAAGGAAATGTTCATTGTGCATAATTAAAAAATTCATCATATATAAAAAAGTTCACTTTATATTAAAAATATATTCAATGTATATTGCAAAACAATAGTGTGTATTCACAAAATGATCGTCATATATTAAAGATTGTTCACTGTATGTTAAAACATATTTGGTATTGGTTAACATTTTTTTTAATTTGAAGAAAATTATGTAAATTCGTGAACAGGTTTTTTGAAATATATTTCAATGAAACTATGTTCCTTACTGGAAATTAATTATAAAATATAAGAGTGAAAAATCCAAAAACCAAAAGGCAAAAAACAACTGTTGGTAACCTAGTAGCGATGAGAGACATACTTGTAAATGTATAAGGATCAGAGGCAAAAGCTAAGAAATCAATGTTAGCCGTAACAATTAGTTTTTTTTTCAGAAAAAGCTAGCGATCAGATTTTTTTCTGTACGATAGCTAGCGACCAGATTTACGTATAGGCCGGCCACCCAGGTGGACGTGTGGCGAGCTGGTGTATAGTTTTGGGCTTTAATAAATTAAAATCAAACGAATACGACAAACAATGAAAAGAATGAGGTGACACTGATATCATACTTAAATGTGAGATATTATCTTAAATTAGAAAAACACCCATGCGTTACAACCGGGCCACATTAATTTTAAAAATTCAATATCAATTATGTTCAATATCAACGGGCCACATTAACTTTAAACAGATTAGAGTACATTGAAAAACCAAAAGGACGGTGTAAAAGGGGATTCGCCTTGGCCCCCGGGTCTTGCCACCGAAGCGGCTCAGCGGTCCAGTCCTCGCGCGGTCGTCTTCTCCTGTCCTCCGAGCCGCTTCGCTACAGAGCTGGGCTCCCGCCCGACCACCTTGCTGGCATCGAAGGGGAATGGATAAGGGTGACACCCTTCGTTCCCTGCCCCATGGCCTCACTCCTCCTCGACGCCCCTTCCCAAATTCACTTCTCCTCCTCGCTCGCTCGATCCCGTCGATCTGGACGAAGTCAGACGCCACGGCCACCATGCCGATCCCGTCCACATGGCCACTGCCCTTCCTGCGGGCTAGGAGCTTCACTACACCACGACACCGCATTCCCTACAAACGTCTGTTGGAAAAAGTGAGTTTCGCCGACCGACTGTTTGTTGGAAAAACTTATATCAGACAGTTGGTCGGTATTACTCACATATAGCAACCAAATGTCGGTCTGGAATGCTAAAATTTATAGCATCAAACTATTGGTCGGTGAAAATTGCGATCTTGTCACACAGTCGGTCGGGAAATAATGCCGACCGACCGTGGGTCGCGAACTGGGCTGTGCATGCGACTTAGCGCGAAACCCAGGCCGAATTTTTCATGCCGCGCGCCCTCACAGCCCACCTCCTCACTTCCCTAAAAAAACTCGTTATACACCATTCGGCTCCAAAAAAATCAACACCACACCGCTACCTCTCCCCCTTATCTCTTCCCCATCCCGATCTGGGCGGCGGTGGCGGCGACGTTGGCGCTCGCATTCGGCGACGCTTCCCCCACTCTTCCTCCCACCACCCCAGGTCGCAGCCCCTCGACACGAGTCATACGTCGTCTCTTTCCTCCAATCGCCATCTCTAGAGTTCTCGCCACGATGGTTGCTTTTGGTGGGGGTTTGCTCCGGGAGGCGCGAGGAGCGGAAGTGGCGATGGCGGCGTTGGCGGGCGGTGAGGGAGGTGGGGTCGGCGGAGCTGACGCGGCGGTCGGCGCGCACGGTCCGCCACGGTGCACTTCGAGCGGCTGGTGCGAGGCCTCCAAGCAGATGGACGAGGTCTTCGCCAACGCCATCGACTTCCCCCACGCGCTCTTCCTCGTGGTACGCACGCACACGCCGCCGCCGCTCTCTGATTCCTCTCATGTAGTCGCGGTAGATTTGGGTTCGCCTATTTCCGGTGGATCGCGATTGTAAGGCGGCGGTCTATGCCCCTGCTACAGATTCTAAGGCGGCGGTCTAGTCCATCTCTTCCTCCCACCACTCCATCACCATCCCCACATCGCTTTTTTCCCCATGTGGAGGTGGTCCTGTGGCGCCAATGCTCCCACCTGCCCTGCCACGGGCGCACTTCCTGTTCGTGCCTGCGGCCGTTGAGGCCACCTCTCCCCTCGCTCCCATGGCGCCACCGTCCCAACCCATACCCAGCTCCCTCTCCCCTCCCATGGTAGCAGATCTGAGCGGGACAAGGTCCTTTCGGTCCTGGTGGTTCGAGCGAGGCAGGTGGCTTCATTCCCTTATCTTCTAGCGACTAGGAGTGTGGTGGCTACCTGGTTGGTGCCCCATCTCTCTTAGACATCCATGGCGGCAACGACATCCGTAAGCTCTGCGTCTTGCGTGCAGACTTTAACTCCAAGCGATGAACCTTCCATAGCCCCAGTGGATGGTGCCCCCATCTCTCACCAGATTGATTTCTTTCAAAAATAATCAATGCTGCTTTGATTCATGGAAATAATTAAGTTCTTGAAGCAGTAAAGTTCAAACCCTAGCCATCAATTAATATTATTGTGTTTATTTATATTGTGTGATTCCTAGCAGACTTAATTGGATAATGTTTTCTTTTTGCAGGGTGAAGCGAACTTGAATACGTTTCGTGGAATTTGGGCAATTACTCAACTACTAACTAAAAGCGAAGGCCTGGTGGTTCCAGTGTAAGTATTTATTTTATTGTTTCAGCATTATACACGATTAATGCTTTGATAGTAAGTGTAATGAATACATGATTGTTGTACATGAATCCATGATTATTTTCTTTGGGAGATTTTTCGGAGGTTTTCTGAAGTTGTAAGTGTGTACCTAACCAACTGAATATTATAGATGCATTTGTTACTTTTACTTGACAACATTGACACTCTGAAGTTTGCAGGGTTCCATCGACACATGGTGTGTCAGCATTTGCCTATTTACCTGAAGGGCCTGCCAAGAGCGTTTTCAATATCAGTGTGCTTTGTGCTACAGAAATGGATTTTTAAAAACTTGTAGCACATGGTGTCCTGGGAATCCTGGCTATGTAAATTTCACCTCCCCTATTCAAAGATATGTGGACCTGCTACCTCATTATCAGGTATTTCTATGCATCTATTAATCATATGAACTATACAAACAGGGACAAGATACAATTTGGAGGAACTTTGGTAGTTAAACAACCTTACTTTCAAACTGTAATTTCTTTCTTGTGTTATGAATGGAGTGTAGTTTAATCCACATCATTTTAGCTTATTTGAATGACATAAATATGGTGTGTGTGCAAGTTTAGCAAATATGATTTTTTGTCATAACATACATGGCATCGGAAGTGGGCATCCTAGGATGTTGTTGGATCTCTTAAGTTGGCTGCTGTTTTTCTTGTAATTTTGCATGAAAATACAGTATTTGTGAATCACCTTTCTGCTGTTTTTTGAGAATATACACTTAGACACTAATTAATCAATAATACAGAATGGTATGTTGTGTATGATAAAAGAACCAGAAGCTGGATCAATAATACAGAAGTAGGAGAGGTGACCTTCAATTCCTCACCTACAACTATTTTATAACTACTAATTAGAGGCACCGTACGAGCCTTTAGGATAAATCCGCACGTACAAATGAATTTGCATCACCTAGAACTTTTTCACTATCTAATATTCCATACTAATTATCCATTCTGAGTTAAATCATACATTAATTAGAAGGAACTGAACCATTTGTTAGGGTGAACTATATGCAGCATTGAGCATTCCAATTATTCTTCTGCATTGTTCTCTATTTTGACAACTACTGTAGTGCAGGCTGAAGTGATGGCATTTATGGTTGATGTAATTTCATCTCAATAAGAATTATTTTCTGCGTAGTATATTGGTCCCAGCCTACTTGCTGTAAATGTGTGATATTGATGGACTTTGTTCATGGCTTTGATTATACAATCTAGAATATTTAACCTTTTGAGCCAAATTCAATAGAGCATATCATCCAATACTAAGGTTTTCAATTATCATGGTGTATTCAAGTCAAATCTAAATAGTAGTCTGCGTCCGCCTACCTTGGCAAGGATACCTGGTGAATCTACTTTCGTGTTGTAGCTTCTTTTCTTCTTATTACTCTTATTTTTTGGGATTTCATTTGTTCTTAATCCTATTTCCATTCTGGGTGAAAATCACGGGAACCTTTTGGACACATGTACATTTTACGTGTTCTCCTTCCTGCCCAAAACAATGTTAGATGAGCTAAGATAATACTTTTAGGTATTCAGAAAGAGCCACATCTATAATTAGCTTTCAACTCGATTTATCCAGTGTGAACTAGAAATCTATACACCTACTGAAAGAGTCACAGTTACATATATTTAGCTTTTAGCTCACTGTATCCACTATCTTCAAAGTTGTATGTTTATTTTTTTGGAAACAAGTGTTGGAATATTGGCTGCTAGTACGTTAACTTAAGTATATCCCCAGGAACACTATATGCTCAACAATCATACAAAGTAAATGATGCATTTCCTTCCAAATGGATAGACAAAAAGTTGATTGAGTGTTTCTATGCCACATCCATGGTTACTGCTGGAAGTTGATTGGCAGTCTTCATGTACCGATATCCTATTTTTATAGATTAAGTAAGTGTATTCTTCATTTTGTGCTCTTGTGTGTGAGTAGTGCACATGTGAATTCTGCCTGCATTCAATTTCATAGATTAATTAAGCATTTCAATATTTGAGATTTGTTTAACTTTTGTAGGAAGCAAACACAGGGATGAACTCACTATGAACCATGAAGCCAGGGATCCACATCAACTGGATGATTTAGCTCTCATTTTGTATAACTGATGTATCATAGTTGCATCTTTTAGCTGTCCTTTTGTGAACCTGATGTATGGTGTCTTGGCGGTTATGTCTAGAATAGACTGAAGTGTATGTCACGTGACATGGTGTCTTAGTGATTATGTCTAGAACAGACTGAAGTGTATGTATGTGACAGTTAAATGGAATAAAAAAATGTTTGGTGCACCTGATGTATGGTGTCTTGTTGACTATCCTTAGAAACGTGAATTATATGTATGTGACAATCAGTAACATATGCTAAGTAAAGCTGTGGTTGGCTAAACAATGTCATCAAAAGAAACACTGTCTGATTGTTAGTCGGCAAAACAAACCCCGTCTTACAGTCGGTCGGGAAAGGCTAATGCAAGCCCCAACAGAATGTTGGTCGGGAAAGGCACACGGCTGCCCCAACAAACCATTGGTCGGGAAAGGCCCATGGCTACCCCAACAGACTGTTGGTCGGGAAAGGCCCATGGCAGGCCCAATAGATTGTTGGTCGGGAAAGATGCACCATAGCCGTCCAACAGTCGGTCGGGAAAGATATGTCGGTCGGGAAAGGGCTTTCCCGTCTGGACTTTTCCTAACAGACGTGGTCGGTCGGCAATACTCTTTCCCGACCGACTGTCTGTCAGCAGAAGCTGTATTTCCAACCAACCTGGCTGTCGAGGATGTAGTGTTGTGGTGTAGTGCTTGTCGAGGAGCTTCGAACACCTTCGCTACTTCGTCTGCGCCAACGAGATCAAGTCCAGCACCCCCGCATCGACGTCGCTGCCGTCTTCCTCAACCTTGGGCCACCGCGACATTGCCGTTCGATCCGCGCCGCCCCGAGCTCCCATGTCTTCCCCTAGGGCGCCATTGACACCGCCATGATCTCCTCTTGCCTTTCCCCTGTTTCTCCTCTTGTTTGCTCTCGTTAGGTATTTCGCCGTGGCCGAGAACCACCGTCCGCCATCGCCATTGCAGGGGTAGCCACCGAGCTCCTCGGATTGACCCCGTGGCACATGCCCGCTGCTATGCACGCCCATGCCCGAGCATGCCGCTCTTCTTCCGCGCCCGCGGGGCCACTCCCTCTCCATGCCCACGCCCGTGCCGCGTCGGTCGCGCCCGCCCCGCCGTCGCGCTTCGCCGCACACCACCGCACTGTGCCTTGTGCGACACACACACCACAGCTGCGCGCCACACTCTCGCATTGCTGCGCTCGCCCCATCTGCTGCCGCCTATCCCTTAGCTTCGCCCGGCAGAAGCGCCCACCTCGCGCCGCCTCGATCCATGGCCATCTTCATCGGCCGCCCCTCGTACGCCGACCGCATCTCTGCCCTCCACCGTCGGCGCCGCCTACTTTCTTCTGCGTGTTGCTTCTTCTTGGTATCTGCTGCTCTACCGCATTGCTGCTGCGCCATGCCCTCGACACCGCCGTGGACAAATGTTGTGGAGGGATTGTTAATGGAGTACGAGAAGGAGGTGGCGGAGAAGGTGTGGAGAGGCAGGAGGTCTGGGGCGGTGTCACCTGGCTGTGGTGGAAGTGTTTATGCGAGAAGGAGCCGGAGTGGAAGGAGAGGTCACAATTGAAAAGGATAAAAAAATCACAACCCGAAGATCTCAGTTCAAAAAAATGCTAATATCGATGGAGGGTTGATTTCCTTCAATAGGTGGAAAATATAGAAAATATTGGTTGTTATAAAATAAGTAAATATTTTAGAAAGTTAGGATTTTTGAACTGATTTTTATGCAAATGGGGTTTTATTGTTTGGTAACATGATATCGGTACCTGCCCATTTATGACGTGTCTGATTAAAAAAGTTTGCAAATGTTAAGTAGCTGGCATTCGGTTAGGTTTCTACTGTTTGGTTTTTGGTAAATTCGGTTTACAAATATAGAAACCGAATTTGACAATAAAAAACAACTAACCAAAAATTCAGTTAACCAAAAATTTGGTTTAGTTTTCGGTTTATACCGAACAGTTGCTTTGTCCCTGACAAGTTACAACGCAGTTGTGAGGTGTGACCGTGTGAGCACATCCCCTTACCCAGACCTTATACTAAGAAGACTAGGCCTGTAAGGGTTCGATTTTTCCTGTTTTTTTGGGATTTTTTTTACCGTGTTTCTTTGATTGACGCGTGTGTGTGATGGTCTCCTAAGGTGTCGTGTGTTTATTTTTCCTGTTGTCACGTTTTATTTACTGTTGACATGACGCGTCTGCTGTGTGGTCTTGTCCTTCAAAAAAGTTTGGTTCACTGTGCGTTGGGATGGTTAAATTCACGTGGACGTTCTAGAGGTATGTGGCCTGGTGTTGTTCCACGTGCCTTTGCATGGCTCATGCATGTGGCTACGTTGGCTTCATGTATCGTTGACTGCATATCCATCAATTGACACGTTGCTTTTTGGTCTTTTCTCATGGGTTTCGTTTTGTTTTCTTCTCTTCTTCTGCCTGCCTATAAGTACTTCCTTGTCCGATGTTCGTTCATGTCCCTCTTGTTGGGTCTTTCCTGTTCGTTTGGTCTCTGTGACGGTGCCGGAGGGCGCCGACGAGGTGGTGCAGGTGGCCGATGGCCGGCAGCGCCAACGGCCCCGGCGGGAGTCTGGTAGGGTGCGCGGCCGTCCGCCGTCGTTCAGGTCGCCAGCCTACAGCCCGACTCTCTCTACGTGTGGCTGGTCTTGGCTGTTCGGCTGGCCGTGATTTCGTTCGTTCTTCTTCTGGTGTTTCATGGTGCTGCTCCGCACGCATGTCATGGTTATTTTTTGGCTGCTCGGCGGATTGGTCAGCCATTACTCTCTCACATATTTTTTTGTGCAGCAGATTGGATGTAGGATTCATCGGTGACCGTACGAGTACGCTGCGGAGTTGCTGCCACTGCCGCCACTACCTGGATTCGCTCGCCAGCATTGGAACCGCCCCATGGATTTGTCTCGCCGGTGCTTGGAGTCTCCGCCGCCGCCAGCAAGGTATCCCGTCCACCTTCCCCATTCCCTGCTATCCTCCCGTCCGGTCATCCCGCGCTTGCTTGCGTGCTGGGTGTGTGTGCTCTTGCTGCCGCGTGCGGCATGCGTGCCTGTTTACTGTGTGTGTGTACGTATTTGTTGTGTGCTCGTGTGCGTGCTTGCTAGCTGCTGCTGGGCACCGGGCCATGGCCTCTGCTGTACGCAACTACTCCCTCCGTTTCCAAATAATTGTCTTTCTAGCCATCTCAAATGGACTACAACATACGGATATATGTAGACATGTTTTAGAGTGTAGATTCACTCATTTTGCTCTGTATGTAATCATTTGTTGAAATCTTTGGAAAGACAATTATTTAGGAACGGAGGGAGTATGATTTGCTAAAGAATGCAGTTTGCTTGCTGCTGGCCTGTTGATGTTGCTGCGAGGGAGAAATAGATATGGCATCTGCGGGTCATTCTTCAGTTGTGAGGCTGGGAAGCACCAAGTATATATCATTTGGTTAGCAAGGTACAGCTAACTTATTTATTTTTTCCAACTTTTCATGCTTAATATTCTGTATATTTCAAATTCTAATACTAGCAGATGTGTTTTGCAAGTCGTACGAGGATTGAGTAAATTGATGATCATTGAGTCATCAAGGAGACGAGAACTTGATGAAAAGAGGCATTTGGTGCAGCATATGGGGCAGTATTTTGATCTCATATGATGCATGTATTTATTCTTTGTCTTTATAACATGGTATTTTATTAATTGTTTATCTATACTTGCCGTATCGCCGTATTGCTGAATTGTTGTATCCTGTGTCGTCATACACGTATCACTGAATTGTTGTATCCCGTGTCTCGTATCCGTATCGCCGCATCCATGTTGCCGTATCGCTGCTTCATAGAGGAAAATGAAGATGCTAAACTTCTGAATGATGTTGGCATGATGCGCAGAAGATAAATATTGGGTTGTTAAATTATTGTTCGGCTGGGATCTTTAGACGAGGATTCTTACCTTCATACATATCCAACACCTTTTGTTGCTTTGTACGCATTGATAATTTGTACGCTTTGTTCAAGGTGTTGAAATTCAAGACCTAATTATGTCAATTAAACATAACACATAGATTTATGCATGAGTATGAAATTCTGTTAATTTTTGAAGACCCTACTTAGGAACCAAAGTATGACAACAACGGCTTAGCGGTAACTGTTTTACTATCACATAGATTAAATCCCGGCAAACTGAGATTGAAAAAGTGCAAATATGAATTAATGGATATGTAGATACTTTTGAATGAAATGGAAAACAATAATTTGATATCTGTAACAAGAAGAATCTAATAAGAAAAATAACATTCTACTCAAAAAGAAAAAACCCAAGCTGCCACTATTCAGTCAGCCTAGGAGTAAAGTTATACCAAGCAATGGCGCATCAACATGCTCTTTCCCTGCAGAAAGAATTTACAAGACAGACAAGAATTTTAACCAAAATTTGTGACAACTTCTCATAAATTCTGCCGCTTCACATGTCCCGCAATTGTGCAGGAATGAACAACTCAATAGCACCAGAGAAGTGTAGAATCGTCAAGTCTAAGCCACACTAACTTTGTATATCTATGTAATATGTTTAGTTTAGTTTATTAGTAGTGTGTCTCTTTTTTCTCATGTAATTTTCTGTTCGCGTGACACACCATTGTCTATATCAAATGGGCATGCTCTTTATTACCCCAAAAATGTTTTATCTATCAAATTTTCTTCAACCCTACCACTAAATGTGTGAAACAACATCAAGTTTACGAACCAAACAAGTAAGTACACATAAATATACAACAAGGCGCGATGCGGCGTAGCGCACACAATGTGTGAAAAGCCAATTCCTTCTCCCTTGTGTTCTCATTTTTCTTGTAAAATTATTTAGGACAAAAGAAAGAAAAACCAATTCTCCTTTGTGCTCCTCTTACTCTTTTCAACTTAACTAAATTAGGAGCTTATAGGAAAATGATGCATCTACAGATAAATACTGCACAAAATTATCTCCATCTGTACCCATTTCTCTTATAATGAAATATCTGAGCATGATTATTAGTGCTATAATGTGAGAAGGAAGGACTTGCTACATGATTTTTAGAAGACTCGTCAAGAAATCTGGTTTTCCACTATCCATTTCAGATTTGTGTACTTAGCTATTGCTGAGACACAAGGAACTTGGTGAAATGGTTATAATATACGCAAGGTCCATCACTTTTTCTCCAAAAATGGAAGCTGTGGCCAAATGTATTGCTTACAGTTAGCTTTCCTCCAAAAATGTTTATAATTTCATGCCAGTTGCTGCTTTAGCCGAGCCTTCTAGACGGTGATGATTAGATATTTTGCATGGTCTTTTCTAGATTTGCCTCTCTCGAAGGATCCCGTCAGATTGTATCAGATCGTGCATCGCGTTGCCACTAAATAAATCATATAAGGCTTCCCTATCGTGAGTTCCCCGACTCTCACACTCCCGGCCTTCCAGCCCCATCACCCAAACCCAGTCGGACGATCGACATCTCAGTTCTAAGAAGAGAACAAGAGCTTCCTAATTCTGCGCCCAGTATCACTCATAAATGGCCTAATTATCATGAGTCCCCTGAATCTCGCACTCCCGGCCTCCCAGCCCCATAACCCAAACCCAGCCGGACGATCCACATCTCAGTTTTAAGAAGAGAGCAAGTGCTTCTCAATTTTGCGCCCAATATCTACTATATTACTATGTGTCGTAAATCTCAAATGTATTACCAACTAGATGAACCTTTTCTTGTATGAAATACTCTGTCACAATTTTCTATCTATGTACCAACTAGATGTAGCATGTTCTTGTATGAGCTACCTTGCCACAAAAGAAGTCTTGGGTTAATTTACCAAGTAGTATAAAAAAAACTAAATATCTAATTAGTCCATGTGGCGCGGCATGCCGCCGCGCACTACTCGCTAGTATAGCCAAGGACCGTATGCGCTTGAGCATAGCCAGTCGATGTGCGAAAAATGTCAATGGTGGCCGCACTACAGGCAGGCCTTAATCTCAGTCGTCGGACCACCATGGGGATCCGCACAGGCAGGGTATAAGGCATGTATTTGATTTATTTTTGGGCTGTATTGAACCAGCAATGGCCCACGCACATGCAAAAGCAGCTAGGCCTCTTACACGCACCTGACATGTACTCCTGCCCAATGCGCGTGGATACTCGTACGAGCTGTTCATGCATGTCGTGGACGTTTTGTGGCCGCGCGAAGAGCACCAACAGGCAAAGGTGCTATGTGCATCATTTGCGTCCAGCGAAACACCAACAAGTGTTTACCACTACGTTATACTAATCAAGTATCTAGGCGTGTTAATTATGTTGTTTGATTTCACCATCATACTGGCCACACATGTGCTTAAAACCGATAATCACTAACATCGAACTGCAGTTTGTGTCATTTGTACCAACCAGGAGAATCCAAGCAACCTAGTTACACGAGTTATTACATTGAATCAGATAGATCAATTAGTTTTATCCCCGAGTAACCACGCTTATATGTACAAGTGTTCTGAATTAGCCTTAAGTTTCAGGAGAGAGGCCCGATCTAGTGCTACAGCTACCCGCCCCGATTTGTGCTTCGCTTTCCTCAGTCCTGTCACTTCCCGAATTTAGCATGCCCTCCCATCAACCATCCCCTGTTCTCATGTACCTCCACCCAATCAACTGACCACCAGGGCATGTGCCCGACAGAGCGCGCGTGCTTCCCACTGCCAGCCAGTTTCAAAGTGCAACGGAGAGCTCTACGAAAGCTATGTCATCGCCTTGTCAATTCATCTGGCGTAACAGCACGACCCTTGTTTAAAACAATTAACCTAGCTGCCATGCCATGACTGAGTTGAATAGATTGAGAAAAATGAACTCGTATGAACCTGGTTGCCATGTCACACATAAATAAATGGAGAATAATCATTTGCATGGTTAATTTTTGACACAGCTAAGCATGCTGCCACAGATTCTTACAAAGACAGCAGTTTGGTACCGGAAACAACACCATAGCCAATGTAGTTTGCACAGAATAGACAAGTGCGTTTAGAAATAAAAAGGAACATTAATTAGTATGTTCAGGCAAACAACCATTTTTTGTTTGTTTTTGCGGCATTAACTACATTTTTTGTTAGTGGGCATAGTACATGGATCAAGGAAATCATGCAGTATACACTAGCAAAGACAAAGTAAACCAGCTAAAACATCGCAATCAGTTCAGGCAAGTTGTTCCACTACAACAAAGACAAAGTTTGCAGCATTTGGGATTAATCTGTTAATGATTTTTCTGAGTTTGACAAGCTAGAAATTCCTGCCAGTCTGCCTTTTTAGCCTAATGCAGCATGTTATAGGGCAAAAAACGTCTAGCACATATGTATTACCGAGCATCAATTCAGAAAAAGTCTTCAAGCAATGCACGAATAAGGCGTACTGAAAATGGTAGTCACAACAAGCATCAGCCACGCAGGTACACTTCAACTTCCAAAATTTGAAGTCAAGGCTACATTTTTCATCTATTATACCAAGCAAAACGAAATTCAGTTCAGGTCCTAGAAGTTTTGTAAAAATAAAAACATTTCAGAGTGATCTTTGGTATTCCATCTACACAACCAAAGCTAGCAACACTCAAAGCTACACATCGTAAATCAGAATTTCAGATAGTCTGTAGTTTAAACCAAAGCTATAACAATATATACGCACTTGTATAGTCAGCCAACACCATAAAAATGTTCAGATAATTAGTCAGGGGGAGATAATCAAGTTACAACCGCGTAGTACCGTAGACCAACTAATTAATCTGCAGCAAATCTGTACATTACTAGCACTTAGACACTGTAAAATCCAAATGCGGATATGTTGGTTAACGTAGTAATTTCAAAAAATTTCCTACGATCACGCAAGACCATGGTGATGGCATAGCAACGAGAGGGAAGAGTGTCCGTCCACGTACCCTCGTGACCCGAAAGCGGAAGCGCGTTATAACAACGCGGTTGATGTAGTCGACGTCTTCACGATCCGACCGATCCAAGCACCGAACGTGGCACCTCCGAGTTACGCACACGTTCAGCTCGATGGCGATCCCGGACTCCGATCCAGCAAAGTGTCGGGATGAGTTCCACAAGACGACGGCGTGGTGACGATGATGATGCTCCACCACGCAGGGCTTCGCCTAAGCTCCGCGACGATATGACTTCTCCGGCGCAGGCCTTCGCCTAAGCTCCGCGACGATATGACCGAAGTGGAATATGGTGGAGGGGGGCACCGCACACGGCTAAGGAACGAACCGTAGATCAAGTTGTGTGTTCTGGGGTGCCCCCTGCCTCAGAGATATAAAGGAGCCAAGGGGAGGTGGCCGGCCCAAGGAGGAGGCGCGCAAGGGAGTCCTACTCCTCCGGGAGTAGGACTCCCTCCAATCCTAGTTGGATTAGGATTCCGGGGGAAAGAGAGAGAGGGGGCGGCCCACCTTTCCTAGTCCTAATAGGACTAGGGGAAGGGGGGCGCGCCACCTAGGGCTGCCCTTCTCCTTTCCTCCAAGGCCCACTATGGGCCCATGTAGTTCCCGGGGTTCCGGTAACCTCCCGGTACTCCAGAATTCGATTTCACTCGGAACCTTTCCGATGTCCAAATGTAGGCTTCCAATATATCAATCTTTATGTCTCGACCATTTCGAGACTCCTCGTCATGTCCGTGATCACATCCGGGACTCGAACAAACTTCGGTGCATCAATACTTATAAACTCATAATGAACTCATCGAAACATTGTTGCGTGCGGACCCTACGGGTTCGAGAACTATGTAGACATGACCTAGAATCATTCTCGGTCAATAACCAATAGCGGAACCTGGATGCCCATATTGGTTCCTACATATTCTACGAAGATCTTTATCGGTCAAACCGCATAACGACATACGTTGTTCCCTTTGTCATCGGTATGTTACTTACCCGAGATTCGATCGTCGGTATCCAATACCTAGTTCAATCTCATTACCGGTAAGTATCTTTACTGCTCCGTAATACATCATCTCACAACTAACTCATTAGTTGTAATGCTTGCAAGGCTTTAAGTGATGTGTATTACCGAGAAGGCCTAGAGATACCTCTCCGAGCAATCGGAGTGATGTAACCTAATCTCGAAATACGCCAACCCAACAAGTACCTTTGGAGACACCTGTAGTACTCCTTTATAATCACCCGATTACGTTGTGACGTTTGGTAGTACCCAAAGTGTTCCTCCGGTAAACGGAGTTGCATAATCTCATAGTTACAGGAACATGTATGGGTCATGAAGAAAGCATTAACATACTAAACGATCAAGTGTTAAGCTAACGGAATGGGTCATGTCAATCAGATCATTCAACTAATGATGTGACCTTGTTAATCAAATAACAACTCCTTGTTCATGGTTAGGAAACATAACCATCTTTGATTAACAAGCTAGTCAAGTAGAGGCATACTAGTGACATCTTGTTTGTCTATATATTCACACATGTATTATGTTTCCGGTTAATACAATTCTAGCATGAATAATAAACCTTATCATGATATAAGGAAATAAATAATAACTTTATTATTGCCTCTAGGGCATATTTCCTTCAGTCTCCCACTTGCACTAGAGTCAATAATCTAGATTACAAAGTAATGATCCTAACACCCATGGAGTCTTGGTGCTGGATCATGTTTTGCTCGTGGAAGAGGCTTAGTCAACGGGTCTGCAACATTCAGATCCGTATGTATTTTGCAAATCTCTATGTCTCCCACTTGGACTTGGTCCCGAATGGAATTGAAGCGTCTCTTGATATGCTTGGTCCTCTTGTGAAATCTGGATTCCTTTGCCAAGGCAATTGCACCAGTATTGTCACAGAAGATCTTTCATCCAGACTCCTTCATTCGCTGCTTCCGAAGCAGCTATGTACTCCGCT